>OY282390.1:12288299-13538299 GCA_958295455.1 Coleophora deauratella | reverse complement strand
TGGACGGAATGCTAGTAGTGCTGTGATTATTATGAAGGCTGTCTTACTTTATAAACATTTTATTATTTAAAAAAAGGCTTTCGAATTGCGTAAATAGGTGCTATTTACCTAACTGTGTATAGAAAATGAAGAATACATGTTTTTACTAAACAATTTTCTTTTTTTAATTTTCAAACCTAAATATCTTCGAAAATACAGGGTGTAACATTCAAGGTGTGCAATATTTGTTGAGGAGATACAAGATACATGAACATTATCAAATTCATGATTAAAGTTAAATTGAATTAATTAATCTATTTTTTCTGTATCATTTTAACGATTCTGTGGCATTAGAATATTGAACGTGTCTGCTCTGTGACGAGCGCATAGGCAGCTGCCTGAGCCGCTGCGTAGTCGCGCGACCTTGAGCCGCGCCGTTGGGGGATTATTATCGAAAGTCGATAGAAAAAAGTTACCTATTCTGAAAGTCATTCGAAAATATATTTTTTAAGATGCCTACTTTTTTAGTGATTCGTAATCAGTTTTAGAAGCTTAATCACCTCCGTAAATATTGCACACCTTGAATGTTACACCCTGTATATCACTTTCGACAATTTATCAAAGAATATTTTCATTTTGTATTTTTATTATCCGTCGATTGCAGCATATTTCTACATTGGCCGTCAAAATTTTATTTTCCCATAGTGGGGCCCGGCTGGGTGACCGCTATGAAGTTTAGGTATGCCAGGCTTCATACAAATAGATATGTTAGATGCTCTTAAATTGATAAAATCAATACAATTCTACATTCATAATAAATTTTAAACAAACAAGGATTGGATAAATCCTGTCCCTCAATAATCATTAAACACCAGTGAGTGAGAACTACTTTCATCTATTTGATTACTATAAAAAATAAAAACGTTTGCTCCAAATGTTCAAAATTAATAAACATAACACTGATATATCAACTAATACTTGAGTCCTATAATATCAAAGGCGGCAATATCCACTCATACTCAAAAATTTCTATGAATACAATATTGTTTGTCTATGAACGTAGAATCCATAACAAGAATAAATTCGTTACAAAATTGGCAGTAAAATAATCAAAATACCCAACAAAACTAGCAGTTAATTTCAAACCCGGCATTATAACGTAGTTTATTAACTTAATTTGCCTTTCCTTAGAAAACATACTGTTTGGATATTGCCGCCTTTGATATTATAGGACTCACTTATTAAAGGATGGATCTAAGGATATTTTTCTCTTCATACACTTGAAAAAAACCTGCGCTTGAAAAAAAACGATTTCTTTTACCTCAGAAAAAAATCCATTTTTTACATCTCTAGGCTAACAACAACAATCATACAGCTTTATAAATCTTATTGTAGTCAAGGGTCTGCCTGTTTCCTAAGTATTCTAATACTTGTTATACTTTATCATTCATTATTTTAACAGATAAATAAAAAATACATGTTCTTTTTATAACTTTTGTTTTTTGAATCAATTATCGAATGAAATAATTATATATTTCTACTTTCACACTCTATTGCTATCCACTTTCAGTCCTAGGTACTGTGTACCCTACTTCTTGTGATCAGAGAATTCATCGTCAAAATTAGAAATACGTTTAAACTATGAGAATATATTGCACAGTTAACATAACTCTCACTTTTGCAACCTTTTACACACCAAACTTTCACCATTTTTACACTATTTTTTCTCATTTTACGAAAATATAGTGAGCATGCAATCGGTCACCATTATTACGCCATATTATGCAATCACCAGGGATGCCAGTAAAACAGTATGAAATACTACTAAATTACTTTGAAACACAGTGTCAGTGGTTAATGAAGAACTAAATAATGTGACAGTCGTAAAGGCGTCAAAAATATAGTCGAATTATTATAATTTCATAAAAATATATTGATGTATTTTAATTTATGTAAAGTTACTTCTGATATTGTAACTTACCATTCCGTAATTTTATTGCGTAATAGCAACTGTGCGAGCGGGACACAGGGCTCTAGTTTGATCCTTTCACTTGGTACGTTTTCTCTACTTGGGCACATTACAAGTATTATGTGTTTTATTACTATGGGTTAGGCATCGACGTAGAAACAAATGGACTTCGGGTCAGCGCTCAAAAGTGTCCGAACCAAAAGAGTAGTAAAACGCAAAAAGATTTGTAATTTCGCGCCAGTCTTCATTTGGTCGGCCGGCTGACTGCGCGTCGAAAATGGCGTACTGCGTCGTGAAAAATTGTAAAAATTATTCAAGTAAAGTTAAAAAAACAGGATGGAGTATCATATTTCCGGTAAGTAAACTCTTTTTTTATCATTTTAAAGTATTGTTTTGCTAAGAAAAACAGTAGTATATTTTAATTTGAATTACGCATTTAGTAAGTAGTTACTTCTCTGTCTTCACTCGAAGTTGCGTAAGGTGAAGTACGTTCCAGTCGTAGCTTCGTATGGTGATAAATTGTTGCAAACAAAAATCAAGTGTAATGCAATGACACACGATCTAAATTCAAATCTGTTGTTTCTATGCATATAACTACGTGTGTATAGGTTAACTTCGGACGCTTTTTTCGTGAATTATGTACTAGACCCGTCGTCCATTTGTTTCTACGTCGATGGGGTTAGGGTTTAGTTTCCTATAGAAGCATTTTGAGAGTACTCAATCCAGTTTGAATAGTACGTCCATGGGTCGGACGGACATTACATCTCTAAGAATGCTTTCATGGCAATGGCAATACATAATTTCTTGTTTTGGAACACAACCCCTACTTGTAAGAAAAAAAAAAGTTTCGAAATATGGCTGCCGGTTTTAGCTATTCGGTTTATTGATATTTTTGTGACAAGTTTATTTGTTATTCAGTTACTTTGTATTTAATTCCCACATTTTAAAGTAATTATGCCATTGTGATTAGTGAAAATAAGAATGACATCTACTACAAAGGCGGACAAAAGTGGACAAGGTGAGAATATAAATGAACATGCATTCCATGAAGGAAACTTTTTCATTCATTACAATATTAATAGTTTTCTGTATCTGTAAGACAGCTAAATATTTACAGAACGCTTGTGCCAATAAGTTGGTGACTAAATATTTTCGGAAGTAATTCGTAAAATATATTATCGCTTAAAGCTAGTCTTATAAAAAAAAGGGCTAAATAAGACTCAGTCTCTATTCTGAGTTCTGTGTACTTTGAGGAAACTTAGTGAAAGATATGGGACCCGTTTTGTATTGAATTTGCTAGATATGATATCGATACATAGGTATTTCAGTTCACATTTAAAATACTATATTTGCTACATACAGATGTCAAATAATAATAAGGAATTAAATTTGTAATTAATCTTAAAACTCAATTCTACTCATGAAAAAGACCCACTTTAAACAAAAGTTGCTTAATTTTTATAAGTTAAAGTTTCACCAAAGAGCTTTCTTTTGAAAATACATAAGTATCTAGGTATTTTTTTAAAGAGCAAAGTACTTATTATAAAACAAGGCATTAAAATAATTACCTATTCTCAAAGTATCACTTGACATACACAGGGTGTTAAAAAAAGCGCGTTTGAGATTTTAAGGGGTTACTCAAAATCAATTATAGAATAATAATAATAATAATAATAAAAATCTTTTATTGTAACAAAGAAAGATACAAAACCTCGACCTTAACTCCTAAACTAGGTAAAAACCTGTATTTCAGGAGTTAATGATTCCCCTGTATTTATTAACAATTTCACTTTCTATGTAGAATACAGGAAAAACATAAAAAAATCCAATCTATAACTTGCTTTTCAGTTTCCCATACTAGTATTTCAAGAATTTGTATGGGAAACTGAAAAAAAAAGTTATAGATAGGATTTTTTCAATACTATATACTATGTGCGTTCCCTCCGAGGAAAAAGCAGGTTCCGTATACGTTACAATTTAGTAGAAGCTTTCAAAAAATTGTAGACAGAAGGTGAAATTAGTAGGTGTTATTCTTTATTTATATATTACAATAAGAGCTTACAGTTTCCCAAGGTAAGAGCTTACAGTTTCCCAAGGCGCTCCATTGTTTTATTACATTCATAAAATGTTATTAAGGAAAACATATAGATGCTTCATTATAAGTCAAACGCTACAGCTCATCGAAGTGGCCCCTCCATCGACCTATAGTTCATTCTAATCAAAAAAAAGCAAAACGTAAACAAACTTACTATGGCACTGACACATGTCAATGTCATCTGCATGCTATGTTTGTTTACCTTTTGCTTTTTTTTTATTGGAATGAACTATACAAGGTGCTACTTTATTAGTGCCCGATATTTTAGTCAGTGCTTCTATTCCTGATTCTGATCAACTTTCCCCAAGAAACCCATAGTCAAATCGCAAAAAAATTTTTGGACTCTTCATACAACTTGATCAGCCGAGCGGCCAAATTAGTATGAAGAGTCCGATTTTTTTTTTTGCGATTTGACTATGGGTTCCTTAGGAAAAGTTGATCAGAATCAGGAGTAGAAGCACTGACTAAAGTATCGGGCACTAATAAAGTAGCACCTTATACAGGGTGGCCAGAAGATTGACGTCAAAAAAAAAAAATTAGGTCCCTCGTATCGTGGGGTATCCGAATCACCCCCATGTATGTTCCGCGATTTTTCACGGTTCTCGAGTTATGATTTTTTTTCTGAAATTTCAACATTTTCGACCTGACCAACTTTAAAAATTTCTAAACAAAAAAGTAGAACCCTTTTCGATAAGTTTTTTTTTGAAACTTAATCCTCATAAATTGTACTTTTAAGCATAAAATAATCAGCTACGTAACTTTCATGAATATTAAGTAAATTTTGGTCACAAGAGAAAAAAATACGTTTAGTGAATTATGACTTAGATTTTCAAATTTAAATCAAAAATCTAAACAGATGACTTAGTGGTTCCTGAGTAGGCTTAAAAACTGCACCATTCTCTTAGTTTTCGTAATCATTAAAAAAAAGTAGTACTTAATAAGCTAGTTTTGTTAATATCGGCCTTGAAAGATAGGGAGGTCATAAATTTTTAAAATTAGCTATCTGATGAAAAAAAAAGTTTGGTCATTTTATCATTCCTAAGGTTATTTAAAGATAGAGAATCATTCCTTAGGTTATTTAAAGATAGAGAATGCTAGAAACTAACATGAAAAATGCCGTAGAAGTTGGTTAAAAAATGTTTTAAGTAAAAAGTGGTTTTGTCAATAAATCAAAGATGATAAAGTAAAAACAATATTTATTTTTAACATTTACAACAGGTTTTCAAAGTGGCCACCTCCAACAGCAATACACATTCTACACCTACGTAAAAAATTGTCTTTTAATCGTCTAAAGGCTTCCCTGTTCTCTGTCACAACACGTCCGGCTTCTGCAATCTTTTGCCTTAATTCTTGTTCACTCGAACATTCTCGAGCGTATGCTATTTCCTTGTAATAACCCCAAATGAAAAAGTCAATGGGGTTAAGGTCAGGTGAGCGTGGTGGCCACCTAATTGGTCCACTGCGTCCGATCCATCTGTTGGGGTATGTCTCATTTAAGTGATTTCGGACTTGCGTCGCATAGTGACACGGAGCGCCGTCATTTTGAAAAACCATGGTTCGTCGAAGACTCACATCTTCCAGCAATATTGGAAGATCATTTTCTAAAAAGTTTCTGTATGTTGCTCCATCAAGTCTAGATGGCAATTCAAATGGACCAATCAGTTCACCGTTGAGGATACCAGACCACATGTTAACACTAAAACGATGTTGAAACGTTGAATCTCTCGCTTCGTGTGGATTTTCAATCGCCCAGGTGTGATAATTATGGATATTGAATATACCACATCGCTCAAACCGTGACTCATCTGTCCATAAGACTTTATTAAAATATCCAGGATCTTCTTGCTCTTTTCGTAGCATAGTTTGGCAAAATTCCACGCGCAATTGGTGGTCTGTAGGCAGCAAAGCTTGGACACGTTGGATATGGAATGCGTGGTATCCTTCATCGCGAAGTATGGCCTGGATAGAACTTCTTGGGATATCCAGAGCACGAGCCATTTTTCTCGTACTCGTAGACGGATTTCGCTGAACTTCTTCGAGCACCATTTCTCTGCGATCTGGATCAGTTCTAGGGATGCCTTCACGATTACCGCGTTGTCCAGGAATGCGGCCTGACATTAGGGTATTGTGCGTGTTAGTAAAAACACGATGGTCGGGATAATTCTCAGGTTGCGGCCCACCACGTCGTAGAAGTTGTTCGCGATACAATCGTGCTGCTTCAAGGCCGTTTCCTTGTGCAACTCCATAAAAATAATGCATTTCTGCATATTCGCTTAATGTGTAACTCATCACTTACACTTTCACAGTAAACAAAGTCCGAATCAGAATGCAAAACAGTCGAGGAACAGAGCAAAGTAGTCAACAAGTAAGGCGAGCGAATGTATTCAACTAAAATGGCGGCGACGCGTGTAGCAGTAAACACAAAGTGAGTACGACTGAGGCAGGTATTTGTTTCGGGCTGGCTAGAGTGGCGGCCCCTTTCACTACCTAGAGTGAGAGAGATGGCAATAATTCTATCTCTTATCATCGCCGCCTATTGTTATTGCGGGTTTATTCTTTGAATTGCGCCTAAAAGTACTTTTACAACCCGTTATCCACCAGAATTGATCGAAAAGTGAATAAATGAAACCTCAAAATGTTTTTCTGCAGTAATTTTTGGTTAATTAACAGACTAATTTAACCTAAGGAAAGATAAAGTGACCAAACTTTTTTTTTCATCAGATAGCTAATTTTAAAAATTTATGACCTCCCTATCTTTCAAGGCCGATATTAACAAAACTAGCTCATTAAGTACTACTTTTTTTTAATGATTACGAAAACTAAGAGAATGGTGCAGTTTTTAAGCCTACTCAGGAACCACTAAGTCATCTGTTTAGATTTTTGATTTAAATTTGAAAATCTAAGTCATAATTCACTAAACGTATTTTTTTCTCTTGTGACCAAAATTTACTTAATATTCATGAAAGTTACGTAGCTGATTATTTTATGCTTAAAAGTACAATTTATGAGGATTAAGTTTCCAAAAAAAACTTATCGAAAAGGGTTCTACTTTTTTGTTTAGAAATTTTTAAAGTTGGTCAGGTCGAAAATTTTGAAAATTCAGAAAAAAAATCATAACTCGAGAACCGTGAAAAATCGCGGAACATACATGGGGGTGATTCAGATACCCCACGATACGAGGGACCTAATTTTTTTTTTTTGACGTCAATCTTCTGGCCACCCTGTATATGAGTAATCATATTCCTATATCTGGTCACTTTAAAAGATTACTGTAAATGGGAATATTTAGTAGGTAGGCTTTCAGAGATTCTAAAGTGGTTCACTGTTAACAATCTACTCTTAAATGCAAAAAAAACAAAATGCATAAAATTCTCATTACCAAATGTAAAGAAAATTGAAAACAGTGTAATTGTAGATAATAATGTATTGGACTTTGTAAATAAGACCGTTTTTTAGGTATAACTTTAGATGCTACACTGCAATGGGGCCCACACATAGAAACATTAGTCACTAAGGTTTCTATGTGTGGGCCCCATTGCAGTGTAGCATCTAAAGTTATACCTAAAAAAACGGTCTTATTTACAAAGTCCAATACATTATTATCTACAATTACACTGTTTTCAATTTTCTTTACATTTGGTAATGAGAATTTTATGCATTTTGTTTTTTTTGCATTTAAGAGTAGATTGTTAACAGTGAACCACTTTAGAATCTCTGAAAGCCTACCTACTAAATATTCCCATTTACAGTAATCTTTTAAAGTGACCAGATATAGGAATATGATTACTCATATATAAGGTGCTACTTTATTAGTGCCCGATATTTTAGTCAGTGCTTCTACTCCTGATTCTGATCAACTTTTCCTAAGGAACCCATAGTCAAATCGCAAAAAAAAAATTGGACTCTTCATACTAATTTGGCCGCTCGGCTAGTCAAGTTGTATGAAGAGTCCAAAAATTTTTTTGCGATTTGACTATGGGTTTCTTGGGGAAAGTTGATCAGAATCAGGAGTAGAAGCACTGACTAAAATATCGGGCACTAATAAAGTAGCACCTTATATATGAGTAACTAAGGCTTAGTGGGACGGCTTAGTTCAGCTGCATATGCTGTTAAGAAAATAAGACAGTTGACAGATGTAGGTACTGCGAGAGTATTTTAGTTATTTTTACAGTATAATGTCTTACGGAATCTTACTCTGGGGACATGCCGCTGATATTGAAACGATTTTCATTTTGCAAAAAAGGGTAATTCGCGCAATCTACCAGATGCGATCCCGCGAGTCGTTGAGGAATATGTTTAAAGAAATTAATATTCTTACTGTTGCTAGTCAATTCATATATGAAAGTATCATGTATGTACGTAAAAATTTGCACTTGTTTCATAAAAACAGTGACAGACACAATTTTAATCTAAGAAATATTAATAACATAGATGTTGCCTATTCGAGACTGAGTAAAGTTAAGAAGTCATTTATGGGGCAGTGTGTAAAATTTTATAACAAAATACCCGAAAATGTGACTAGTTTGCCAGAAAACAAATTCAAATTGCATGTGAAAAATTGTTCATGCTCTAGAGGGTATTACGAAATACTAGATTATGTAAATGACAATGATATATGGACATGTATAGATCCTCCAGCTCACAATTTTATTGTTGACATGAATTGTAATAGAATTTAAGATTGTATTTAAAAAATGTGTTGAAGCGAGTTTCTTTTGGGCTCGACGTTTCTTCTCGCTTCGCAAACACTTCCCGAAACGTTGAGTGTACAAGTCCCGCGTGGTAGGGACTTTGTACTAGGTAGAAAAAAATATTGACGATTTAAAAGCATGTGTAAAGCATCTACTTAAATAAAAAACATTTTGAGTTTGAGTTTTTTGAGGTAATTTGTAGTGATACATACAAAAATAACAGCTCTTCTCAGTTTGTGTAAAGAAAGTAATTCTAATCAGTTAGTAATTATGTGACAACGCGTACCGAGGGCCCAGTAACTGATTGGAATTACATACTTTCTTTACACAGACTGAGAAGAGCCGTTATTTTTGTATGTACCAAAAATTTTTTTTGTGATGTAACTGAATCTTTTTGGTTTTTGGACTTTTTCCTTTACTTGTGCTATAAGCATTGCTTGTTGCCAAATTTCATGATTCTAGGTATATCGGTACCCTATAGGTTTTGATTCCCATGCGAGTGTCCAAATATGCGGCATAAATGGCCGTATCTCTTGATTGCGTTGGCATAGAAGTTTGATTTTTTCACAGCTTCAAGGGATTGCAGGCCTGAGTATTTGATATAGACTTCAAGACATGTGTGAATATGAATTTATAAGGAACCCTCGGTGCGCGAGTCCGACTCGCACTTGGCCGTTTTTTTTAATTTTTAGAGTCCAGTTATAGTCATTTATGAATCATACATACATTTTTATAATTTATTGTTAAAAGAATGACATTTTTGAATTGATTTTAATACGAGAAAGAGATGAATCGTCGAATCCAACTGGGCTGGGCAGCGTTTGGGAAGCTCCGCGATATTTTCAAGTCCAAAATAGTGCAGTGTCTCAAGCAAGACTAAAGTCTTTGACCAGTGTGGATCCGAGACATGGTCGCTTACTATGGGCCTCATACTCATAAGAAGGCTCAAGTTCACCCAAAGGGTGACTGAGCGTACTATGCTTGGTGTTTCCCTACGTGATCGAATCGGAAATGAGAATACATAGGAGAACTAAAGTTACCGACATAGCTCTCAGAATCGCTAGACTTAAGTTGCAGTGGGCAGGGCACATAGCTCGTAGAACAGATGGCTGTTGGGGCAGTAAGGTTCTTGAGTGGCGACCGCGCACCAGAAGACGCAATGTGGGCAGGCCTCTGACTCGGTGGACCGACGACGGTGAAGGTTACGGGATGCGAGCCGCACAGGACTGGTCGGTGTGGAAATCCTTGGGGAAGGCCTTTGTCCAGCAGTGACATCTTTCGGCTGATAGATAGATTTAATACTAAAATATAAATAAATTTTTGATCTAAAGGGTGCTCCATTTTTTTTAGTTTTAAGTATATTGTTTATTTATTTAGAAACTTTCTGCCTCGCACAACCAAACTGTGGAATGAATTGTCGCCTGCGGTATTTCCGGACCAATACGACATTCAAACCTTCAAGAAAAGAGCGTACTCCCATATCAAAGGCCGGCAACGTACTTGTGACTCCTCTGGTGTTGCGGGTGTCTATGGGCGGCGGTAATCGCTTACCATCAGGTGATCCGTCTGCTCGTTTGCCACCTCTGCCATAAAAAAAAAACTTATAAAAAACTTAACTGGAATCAATGAAATCTGTAATATGTTTTTAATTTTTAGAGTCTAGTCATAGTCATTCATGAATCATACATACATTTTTATGATTTATTGTTATAAGAATTGGTTTTAATACTAAAATATAAATATTTTTTTGATTTAAAGGTTGCTCCAAATTTTTTAGTTTCCTCTTTATTTTAGACAAATAACCTGAGTAGTTTAACAAAATAATAATATTTGCTTGCATATAATGGTATCCATGTCAATCTAAAGATCAAGAGGAATCTCATGACACCTCACAATCAAAATAGTTGGTAAAACATAAAATAATAATAGTATGTAAGTACCTGCAAATCATACTACCTCTTTTCTGAGGCTTTGACTTAAAAAGAAAAAGATTTGTATATGTGCCAATTCCTTTCACTTAGTATGTACCAATGATTAGATTGTTCATATTATTCTATCTGTTATGTTTTTTAGATAATCTACCTAATAATGAACTATAAAGTAGTGTCATTACATTAGGTATTTGGAATTCTTAAATGTTTTCAAGAAAGTCTGTAATATATTATTACATTGCATAGGTACCTTCTGTCTCTTAACAGAAAACAGATCTGAGTACATATTAAGTACCTAGCTTCATTTTGCAATATCAGTGTAATTTAGGGGTTGCATTTCAAAATTAATTACAAAGAACGATTTGCAAATTCGTTTATGATTGCGATTGGCCTTGCGATTTCGTGAGCTTGATCTCATTGATGATTCCTTCTAAATTATGAATTGAATCCAACTTGTAATTTATGATAACAAGTCATTAGTATCCAATAGAAGTAGTCAATAGTTATCCAGCACTATTTAGTTAAGCCAATTGACGTCGATGTCGAACGAATGGTGCGCCGCGACGACGACGCCGCCGTTGTCGGGACAATATCCGCTGGCTGTTCCGCCCTCCATCCGTGATCTGTGCCCTACATACACTGCAATTGCTCGTACGCCGCTAGCCAGGTTACACCGAAACATGATATGTTTGAAGTAAAAAAAGATTTCTCAGAACAAAAATTGCAACCATATGAGAAAACGGCCACAGTAATAGGGTTGCCAGATTTTTTTTCAGCCTATAAGGGACAAATGGTTAAATGTGCAAAAAAATACGGCATTTCAGTTTTTATACCTGGGACATATAAAAAACAAAATTATTTACTGTATTTTTTTATTTTTTTTGATATTTTTTCGAGGATTGAGTCAGTTTTAACATATTTTTTTTCGTTTAAACATATCTGTAAAAATCAATACAATTATAATCGTAATTAAAACGGTCATCAACTCGCTTTTTATTAAATTAGGGATACATTTATTTCTTACATCAGTCCACTTAAGTAACATCTGTGAAAAAACCCTTTCCACGAAAGAGTTTGAGCTAGGAATTCTAAAAACAAAGGATAGAATTCGGAAAATGTTAGGGATTTCGGTATTGGAAAACCCTTCAATGACTTTCTTCCACTTTTCTATCGCACCCATACTCTTGCCATCAGAAGTAGTGCTAACAATATCCAGGCTTTTTTTGATTATTTGGAATTCTTCATACAAGCAATCCATATTCATTTCTTCTATTTTAAAATGTTCCGCAGCTTCTTGAAAATTGTAGCAGTTTATTTTAGATTTAAAGTTTAAAAAGATTTCCTTGGAGAGAATGTTATTTTCTGAAAAATCATATCGTGATAACAGACAGCCTATGAAGTTATTGTAGAACTGTAGAAAATCGGTTTTTAGTGATTCGTTTGCGTCAGCAGTTGATTCCACGCATTATATCTCTCACTTGACTGCCAAAAAACTTGTTTTTTATTCTTTGCTCGATCTTCTCGCGAATCCCATGCATTTCAGTGTGCATCTCAACAACTGACAGAGTATCTGATCCAATCTTCTTCATTGTTACTTCTAACGAAAACATAAAGTTATGGACAAAAGACAAATATGCCAAAGTCTTTTTTTCTTCTTCTTCATTTGTGATTATTTTCTCTACGAACGTTGCGTGTGTGAATACTTGGATCAATTTCATACTGAAAAACGAAGTACGGTTCAAATACGAGACAGAGTCAGTCCCGCCGGGACATTTTAAACTATGCCTAAAATACGAGACGTCCGGGGAAATACGGGACGTCTGGCAACGCTACTCAGTAACCAAGTTTATGATATAATTATTGTAATGCAATAAATTATACAATTATACCATGTTATTTATATTCGTTTCTATTAGCTTGAGAAAGTTTGCGTACTCGTGTTTCCTCGAGGCGCTTAAATTGTCCGTGAAGTGAAAAGTTATGAATGGTACTGGGTAGGAATCATAGGAACGAAACGACAGGGTAAAATTACATATTGTCAATCATTCACGCTTATGTCGTATGCGTTCCGAATACCTTATACACCGTAACATTTGAGTACTTTCATCAAAGTCACATCATGGTAAAATCACGAAGTAGCAGCGTGGAAGAGGATTTTATGTACGTATAGGGGTCGTGGCTCAGTGCGGCTTGCGTGGTCGCGTCGATCACGCAGGTTAACTGACTACAGACACGGTCATAACCTGGATGGGTTTGACTGTTAGTGGCATTTATCTCGACCGTTTCCGTGCTTCGCAAGTCACGTTAAGCCGTTGGTGCCGGCTGATCGTTAGATGGCAGTCATTAAGCCATGTCGGAGGCCTTCTAGGCGGCTTGAAAACTTCTGACACTGGGGTTGTCCACTAGCCCCACAACCTCCACCAATCCGGACTTGGCCCCCGTGTGTGGAGTATGGCCTAACCTTCCCGATGTATGGGAAGAGACCCATATGGGCCGAAACGGTAATGGGTTGTTAACATAGGGGTCATCACAGGGTTATTTTAAAAAACAATATTTCTTATATTACCATACATCTTTATCAATTACGTAGTCTAGTGTTTTATAATAACCTTTGGAACATAGGCATTTCTTCACATCTTGATTTTTTGATTGGCCGCAAATAGGTTCGCTTCTTGGCGAGTGACGCTGGGCAGTAGGCACTGTAAAATGTTCAATCTGTCAAGATGAGCCAAGCGAAGCGCAAGGGCACTACCTACCTTTTCTCGAAACACTTCGTCGTTTTTTTGAACTCTCATAACTTTGCTTTGGATGATTCTAAATAGTAAAAATTTTTCAAGATAGAATGCCATCAGTACAATCATTAAACATACAAGGTTTGAATGTCGTAGCTATTATACTTTAGATTTTATTAATGTCTCGAAACCCTCGATTTCGTCACTGACTCACTGATCATCAAAATTTTTAGGGTACTTCCTGAAGTCCTAGAAAGCTGAAATTTGGTATGTAAGCTAATATTACTACAAAGACAACAAAAAAATTAAAAAACCTAACCTAACCTATCCCCTGGGAATAGAGGGTGGAAGCACAGATTATATAAGGTGCTACTTTATTAGTGCCCGACGTTTTAGTCAGTGCTTCTACTCCTGATTCTGATCAACTAATAACTAACCCAATGAACCCATAGTCAAATTGCAAAAATTTTTTTGGACTCTTCATACAAATCGATCAGCTGAGCGGCCATATTAATGTGAAGAGTCCAAAATTTTCCAAACGTCAGCGAAGGTTGGACCTTGACAAAAAGCGAGATGACGTAAAAGCCAGACCACCTGCGGCTATCGTGTACCATTATGAAAATGGTGTGCTTAAATGTCCCCGTTGTGGGCGTCATTTCAAGGCAAAGATTGGCTATATTAGTCATCTTCGAGCGCATCAAAGGGCAGACCAACTAAACCCTAGCTCTTAGAGCTGATTTATAACAGTCGCCATCACCGAAATCGGTTGGAAGTTATTATTATTATTATTAAGGTGTAGTGTAGAGCTTGTAGAAGCGTGCAGTCTTTAGAGCTTGGCTTTATACGAGATCTGATAACTTTTTCACAGGGTAAGCTACGTAGACTCGTCTTGGCAACATTTTTACATGAAAATGTTTTGGTGGGATAAATAAATGTCGGTTAAAGTTACACGGGAAAACGACCCAGCTTCCTAGTCGGTGTGTTCCGCGCAGTTCGGATCTCCTAACGGGATCGCGCTCTTTGAAATAGAAGTACCTCACATATTTGAATTAGACATTCCTATGTCAGTGGAAAAGCAATGCAGATTGCAGGTTTGCCGGTACAACGGGGACGCCAGACACTATTACGAATGCCACTTCGCGGGACAAACTGTGTCCCGCGAAGTCGCGTTATAAAGTGATGCTATTATTTGGGAAATCGTTTAAAAAAATATGTTTTCATTTGCTATAGTAAAATTGCAAGATATGAATCAGATTTAGAAGTACACACGTCTTAAAAAAATGTTTTATTTCATTTCTCAGTAAATTGGTTCAGACATGAATAAAAAACACTGTTTTATTCAAAATTACACGATTTAGTTCTTAAAAACGAAGTTTCTAGGAGCTTCCATACTGAAATGTCGCGTATTCATTTAACGAATCTGACAGAGATATTGTATTTGTTCGTATCTGCCCCGTAAAGTTGATGTGCAATGGAGCATTACATAACATTGAAGCGGTCATGGACAATAACGTGATTTGTATTGCGGACGAAGTTTTGCAGTTTAATGGTTAATGACTATTAAAATAAGTACGTCCCTACACATACTCGTATAAAGAAATATGTATACATGATGTAAAAAAAAGGACTTGATTACATGACTGCGAAGGACACAAGCGCGAATTACCTTACTGCGAATGTACGTCACTGCGAAAATAAAAACTTTTGATTTTGATAATTCCAACGTGTAGCATAATCTATATGTATTGTAATTTATATTTGAAACAGCTTAATTAGGTTGATGCTTTTTAAATTAGCCTCAAATCTAAATAATAATAATTATTAATCTACCCACTTTAACTTATTTTTTTACGAGTTCAGTGTTATTAGACTGACTCGGTGACTCAGTGGTTAGTGCTCCTCACTAATGATCCAAGAGTCGTGGGTTCGATCTCCACCTAGGACAAACCTTTCTGTGATTTCAGTCTCTGATTCCCATAATACTGGGAATCCTAGTTTGGGGCCACATGACCGTGTGTGATTTGTCCTGGATATATATATTTTTTTTATTAAAAATTTGAGTGCGTTTGACTACATCTTACCTGATGAAAAGTGATAATGTACCACGTATGTCAACCACGAAAAGTTGAAAAGTCTCCCTGCGCCTAGTTGACCGAAGGTGGAATGGAGCTGGGGGGAATGAGGTCATGTAGTTCTTGAGCACACTCTCCAAAATGAATCCGGTAAAAAACCGATAAAGAGGTGACTTTGCGGCGATTCTCAAGGCTTTGAAGCTTGTTTAAAATAAACTCATCATCACCTATTAGTCTCCAGGCGCGGCGGTCGATCGCATCCAAGGCTTCCAGCTGATAGCGGGCCAAGCCATCTCATAGGTGGGAACAGTACTCCGTACATGATTGGACCTGTGCTTGATAGTGTGTCCAGGTGTGAAGTACCGTCTCACCTTAGAGCGCTTTAATAGTCACGTGGGCTTTTGCACGCATGCGGGCCGTTGATGATATGCCCTCGGTATTAAAAAGAATTAAAACATCATTCCACAAAAGGATTACTGTTTCAAATAATGACGTAATAAAATGTATATTTCATACAGTACAATGTATATCTCGTACAGTTATATAAAAATGTTACATGTACTTTTATGTACAATATAGTAAAACTATGTACAATATAGTAGAATAGTCTACTTTATACATAGACATAGACACTGACACTGTAATTTATAATTACATTATAATTAGTTACAATTGAACTGACGACTTACCCTTGTGTAAAATAATTATATGGGAAACTTTGTGTATGCCTGAAATAAACTATTATTATTATTAATAATAATAGGAGCAGAGAAACACGTACAAAATAAGAAAGAGAGACAACATTTGTTTCTACGTCGATGTTTCCTATACTAATTTTCGCCTTTTGTTTTAGTTTCTTAGGAAAAGTTTCATGAGCAGCACTAACTTTTTCCGCTTTTAGTGAATAAAATCCCTAAATTCTTGAACGTATTTCATAATACAAGTTTTAAAAACTCGCATTAATATGTTTCGCACTAGTGTACTTCGTAGTATCATTTTCGCAGTAACGTACTTCTCAGTAACATTTTTCGCAGTAACGTACATCGCAGTAACATTTTCGCTGTAACATTTTTCGCTCTTGTGCTTTTCGCAGTTGTGTAATCGAGTCAAAAAAAAGTGCGTTTGAAATTTTAATAGGTTGCTCAGAATCAAGTACAGAATACAGGAAAAATATTGAAAAAATCCGATATACCTACAACTTTTTTTTCAGTTTCCCATACTAAATCTGAATAGTGAATCAAGAATTTGTATGGGAAACTGAAAAAAAAAGTAGATCGGATTTTTCCAATATTTTTCCTGTATTCTATATTTGATTCTGCTGTATTCTTATATTTGATTCCGAGCAACCCCATAAAATTTCAAACGCACTTTTTTAACATATTTTTGCACTGTCTATCACTTTCACAAAGTTTTTTAAATATTTTTTCATTATTTAAGTGATCAATAATGATAGCGGAGTTTGATTTTAAGGTGGTTCGTTTTGATATTAGCGGATATTAAAACTTTTCAAAGATTTTCGTTTATTTATGGCTCGTATGATTTTTTATCGCTTTGCGGTCAAATTGTTCTAAATTAGCACCTATCTAATATTTAAAAAATACATTTAATTAGATAGGTTTATAGATATAACGTGTTAATAATGACACATGGAAGCATAAACCTCGAAAAATCTCAAAAAATTCAATTTCGTGCCATCGTCATAAGTAAAGTTTAATAGGTAATTCATTACTTGAAACTTAGATACCTCAAAATTAAGTTCTCAGAGTCATAAGTCAGAAGCACAAACCTTGGTCTAGCACAGGGTGAGCCTTTATCTCCCCTGCTATTCAACATAGCCACACATAAGATCTGCAATTCAGTCATGAATGTTACTGTCTCCCAATAAGCTGATGACTTTGTGTTGTACACCTCCTGTGATAGCCTCGCTGAAGGTACTCGTCAGATGCAGTTAGCAGTTAATCGGTTAGTAAGCTGTTTATTTGAAATTGGTTTAGAAATTTCCATGAAAAAGTCTAAAATTTGTATATGTATTTTAAAGGGGATACAGATGAGAAGATGTACATATTAAAATAAATAACACTGAGTTAATGGTAGTTGACACTATTAAATATTTGGGGTTATGGTTAGACCGTTCAATGAGGTGGAGTAAGCACATAAATGAAATTCGGGAAAAGACAATGAAGTTTCTTAATATTTTTAAAATATTTCAAATAAACAGCGGCTTCATATAGCTTTAATACGCAGCAGAATAGATTATGGGTGCATTCTGTATGATTGTTGTTATCAATCTCGTTTAATCAAATTAAATTTTGTGCAAAACCAATCTTTGAGATTAATTGGAGGTTTCATCAGATCTACCCCCGTGCATGTGATGGAAAATGAATTATATGTTCCACATTTATTCGTGAGACGTCATTATTTAGCGGCAAAGTTTTGGCTAAAACAGAAATCGATAGTTGATAGCGGTGTCATTAAACTGCTAAGTGTTCTAAGGGATTTGTGTACCAACTCTTACTGGCAGAGAAAGAAAACTCTTCATACAAATCCGTCAGCTGGTTGATGAACTTTGTATGGGAAACCAAAAATTTGTTTTGCTTTTTGATCATGAGTTTCTTGGGGAAAGTTGTTCAGTTTGATGAGTACAAGACACAGTTAAAATACTGCCAGACATTTTATAATCACCCGCAAGATGAGTACCACGTAATCATGGAATGTGTCAGGAACGAAGTAGAGAGGATAAACTTATCTATAGATAGGTTTTCTTCACAAGCGCTCGTGTGCCTAAATGTGTCGACTTGTTCACGTTTCCGCAATAATTTTGATGTACCATTACTTACATTACAACAGATACAATTTCTATGTATGCACCACTTGAATTCTCCACACCGCATCTAGACAAAATCATACTTAACAACCATCAGACGACACGGCATTGGGTTACCTTGAGACAGTATTAGACGACACAAGTCCACTTGCCGATCGTCTCAATAGTCTTGTTTTACCTATGAAAGTGAAAGGAACTCATAATCGAATAGATGTCCAGTTGTACAAGTCTGTTTCAAATACGTGTCTGATATAAACATTTAATCAACATGTGTTCGTCCCGAGAACGGACAGAAGGTCGTTCCTTCTAAAAATAATAATGATCACCTTCTGAATGTTTTATAAAAGTTAATAAAATGATTTTACTTACTTCTAATTTACATTGATAAAGCCGCGAATTTGTGAAGTGTATACCCCCTTGTAGTTTTTTTTGTCTTGTATGCTATTGGTATGGAATAAAAATTTAATGAATTCCTTTAAAGCAGCGGTCGGCAACCTTCTAGCAATCAAGGGCCACATAGTGACTATAATGAAATAAAGGCGGGCCGCACTTGTTAATATGTATGTAAATTATATTAAAATACAAAAAAATATGCTATTTTCTTTAAAATTTTATTTATCATAAGTTTATTGAAAAGTACAAAAGCTACAGGGACACAATTCAATGTGATTTTGAGGCTAAAATACAGCCTCATGCGTACAGGAGACACTATGAGATTGCTTCGACACGAATGGGCCGGCTCGGCCGGAGTGATACCACGGCCGCACAGAAAACAGGCGTGAAGCAACGCATGCGTTGTTTCGCCGAGTGAGTGAGGTTATCGGAGACCCAACCTCCCCCCCCCCTCTACGAGGACTTCAGAATTGGGTCCAGAGAGAAATAAATTGTTAAGGAAGCGCCATCTAGTGACAAAGTAAAAATTTTAGTTTTTAGCCATTCCTCCAGGAACCTTTATCCTATGTGTTAGCTGAGTGCTTTATCTGTCTACCTACAAAATTTCATCCATATCCATTCAGTAGTTTCCGCGTGAAAGTGGAACAAACAAACAAACAAATAAATATCCATACTTTCGCATTTATAATATTAGTGAGATAAAGTGATGATAAGCTATTAGTGAGACGCCAGGGGAGTACTAGAGTACTCCCTTGCACCTCCTTTCCGTTGACCTTGTGTTCCCCGGACACACATTTAGAACCCCCTAGAAGATAGTCCCCTGACGTCCTTCAAACTAGGACAAATCCGGGAAAACCCGGATGGATGGCAGTTCTATGTGAACCTAGCCATTCAATAATCACGCCAGTTTCGCTTTCAGCAATCCACGCCTTCCGCCCGCCCGTTTTGAAATGTTGAATTGTCGTTACGTGAGCGGCCCGGGCGGGGAGAGGACGAGTCGAGTTGCTTTCGCGAAGTTATTGTCACAGATTTAATTTTTGGCGCTAAATATATTTTTTTGAATAATAAGACCTTACAAAACACTCGCGGGCCGCAAGGAGGAGGCTTGCGGGTCGCGGGTTGCCGACCGCTGCTTTAAAGCAATTTGGCAAATTCAATCGGAACTAAATTATCCTCTTTTTACTTGACTATCGCAAAGCCAACTTCATCATAAACTTTTGCTTCGTTTTTTACGTAATGTTAACCCAGTTTTGAGGCAGTGCTGACCCTTATACCAATTTCAGAACAGAAACATTACGAGATAGAACATAATACTATCTTCACATAGCTATTCATTTGAATAAGGAAGTCGTGCTTTCCCCACAGTTGACAGCTTAGAGTATCATGTCATGATGTCGCATTTTGCAGCGTGTGAAAAGATGATGTCGTATGAATCGAGATTTTCACTACTGTAGTGGGGGTATTTCTTATACAGGATGACTTTAAATTAGTTTTTGATACCAAAGGCTATGAATGTGCTCATGATAACAAACAACTTTCCCTAAATAACCTATAGTCAAATCGCAAAAAAATTTTTTGACTCTTCATACTAATTTGGCCGCTCGGCTGATTGTATGAAGAGACCAAAATTTTTTTTTGCGATTTGGCTATGGGTTCCTTAGGGAAAGTTGTTTGTTTTCATGAGCACATGCATAGCCTTTCGTATCAAGAACGAATTTAAACTCACCCTATATATCTCCCATATTATATTTATTTAGAATCATAGCTTTAGAATCCTACATGCCTCCGCCACATTTCCTTTTATGAAATCTCGTTTGAAAGCCGATTTTTGCTAGAGGTATAATTATGTGATTTTGTTTGGCCGATATTAATATATTTTTAATATAATTAAGCGTGAAAACTTAAAGATAATTAGTTCCCAAGTTTTATTAGCGTGATTCTATGTACCACCCGTTATTGAAATTGTTTAGTTATTTATTATATGCTTCTCAGAACTGGCAATTGCGCAATGGCATGTATTCAAGGTGGATACAAATTGTCTATGATGGGGCGAGCGTGATCTGTATGGTGCCATCTTATCTGTATGGGCTATTCAAATGTTTTCAACCTTCGGTCTTGTGCCAATCTTAAACGGTATTGCGATATGATAGCGTGCTTTGGACTTCCAACAAAATAGTGACGATAAAATCTTACGGTTAAAAATCGCTGGAACAATAAGTACCTGAGACCGTTGGAGCTATAAGTGCGGCACGTAAAGATACGAGTAACGTGAGAAAAGAAATAAAACGTTGCAGACCAATTATAAAACGAATTTGGTGATGAAATATTATTAATTATCGGCCTTCAGTCTATGAGAATTAAAAGTCAATTTAAATCTACTCTACTGCTGTTGTGATTGGCCTTCCTGTTTATTGATCGATGTCTTACATGCATTGTCGATCGTGAGATGAGACCGTGAAATGATTACTGTTCGACAGATGACAACATAATGACACAATTAATCATAAATTAACACTAATTTTTCGCTTGAAAATGGTTTTTTAATGTATAAAATGTCACGCTATCTGACTTCATCTAAGTTTCTTTTAAAGTCTTGGCATATTCTTAATAGAAACTGCTTTTGCAAGGCTATGATGCGATGTACAACTGAAAACACTCCCAGTCTGGAACTAATTTAAACAAAGTTTTATTTACAAGGATTTATATTAGCAAGTTATCTGAAGTGCAATGATCGGTGAACTTTCTGCAAGTGGGTACGATTCCGTTAGGCCAGGTATCACGATCGCGCTAGTTATTGGAAAGCGGGGTGCACGGACCGTGGACCGTGGACCGTGGCTAGTTGGTCGCGTGCGCACGTTTGGTGATTCCGTTCCTATCCGGGTAAAAAAAAACTAGAATCTTGCGGTTCTGCTCTCATTTCTAACATATTTGATGAAAACTTTTTATCCACAATTGGTCACCTGATGATAAGTGATGAATGATGATGATGCCGAAAGATGGATAATTGGAGTTACCAGGATTTCGTACTTAATATTGAACTGTCTTCATGCCGGAACACATAAATGCTCCTGAAAAATCTTGCTGAAAATTACATGGTAATTTTTCGCTTTAAATAATACAACTTATGTGTTATTTATAAGATTTATAAGTCATGTTTGTAGCCTTTGCTCCACCTAAATTATTAATGTAATTCCTCTTCTAAAGTCTAAGGTTGACTGGAAGAGATCCCGTAAGGGATAAGTCCGCCCTTGTATGTCTTGTCCTTGTTTTATGTATTGTATTCTGTTCTTTCACAATAAAGAGTTTACAAACAAACAAACAAACAAACTTATTTGCGGTAGTATTTGCGGCTTTGATTTATATATTTTTATCTGTTCTTTAACTATCTGAAAAGCCAACCACCATAATGTGACGTGACTTTGATGGCATTAAATAATTTTTAAAGAAATATAAATACGAGGTTTCGCCGTATCGGAATTGTTTTGTTATTTTATTATAGTCTTATTATAATTAGCTTTTAAACATTTAAAAAAAATGTTTTATGTTGTTTTATCAACTAATGATCAATTTGAGATACTTTTCAAAAAATGGTGTAAGACCCTATTCTTATAAATTTTTTTGAAGTTGTTGGACAATTTTATTTTATAGCCATAATTTAAGCTTTTCGATTTATATTATCTTCTAGTCTAGTGTCTATTCTTAATATTTGTTACACACATCTAAACATCCGCAAAGTTAGCTGACACCGCGCCGCGCTGTCCGCGAAAGGGACCTACTAAGGTAGATTACTTTGCAACGATGCAGCGGCTACAGTACCGCTACTTCTGTTGAGTACCTCATGGCGTATATTATGTTGCAGTGAATAGATATTACTTCTGAACTAGCGGCCATAATTTTCGTCTATTACATTCGATTTATTTCATGACTTCGAACTTTTTACATTCCCGCCATCATAATGTGATTCGTTTGTTCGTTTTGTAAGACATTTTTTTTATTTCAGATGTAGGTACATTTTTTATTAGTTGCTAAATTGGTTTATTTATTATACCCGCGAGATTGTCCTTAGTTTTCTACTTTCGGAACATTGTACTACTGGCTATGTGTATGATCATTTAATATTCTTAATGCCGACATATCGTGTGTAAGCTGCAGTTTAGATTGTCACAAGTAGTCAAAGCCTTCATTAGACCACTCTGTCAGGCTCTTATGGTCAGTTGACACAGATAGCTAGCACAATTTGCGCTCGCTTTACCAAAGACACATGTAAATACGTTTTCATCTAGTTTCTAGTCAAGTGTTCCTTGAGGCAGCTGCGATGCGAAGAATGAATCTTCAATCTTTTGAAAGAGCTCTCAAAGTATGATGTCCATATATGCTTTTAATTGTATGAACTGTAATCTACTTTGTCTGTGAACTCTTAAACCTTTTGTTTATGATGTTATTGTCGTGACATGCAATTATTTATGGTTACGTGACGTGGCACAATAATTTTGATAATGTTTAACACATTAGCACACCTGAAGCATTACTGTAAAGAATTTGTCACGTTTTGAGTTTATCTTTGTTTCTTGAAAATGTGTTACGATTACACATAACTCAGTAAATATAGGTGGAGTTGTCTGCGCTTTCGCAGTGCACGTACGGCAATTAGTAAATGTCGTCCTGTTGTTACTTTATTGCGTATGCTGTAGTTAGGTAATAGACATGTGGTGTTCGTGTGTGTAGGCTCAGCTTTGTGAAGAGTAGATGCGAGGGCAGGTGAACTCCGGGCTAGGCTTCAGTGATCCGGCATAGAGCTGCACTTTCACTCTCGGCGACGAGTTTGGGCTCTGCGCGGACGCCGGCAGTCTGCCAGCCGCTAGTGCCGCTGCGCAGTCGCCGCGGCCGCACCGCTTTAACGCGCGGGTCTGCGCACTGTCGTTGGGTGACCAATCATTGAGATCTCGTGTCAATACAATACTGCTGAGCGCGAGCTCGCCTGCTCAATGCTCTGCTGAATATCGAGATCGACTCATGAAAAACGATCGGCTAAGTTTGGACTGAAACTTCAATTTTCAGTATAAAAACGGTGTTTGTTTTCTTTCGAAGGTGGATTGATAACAACTTTTGAAACTTTTTCCCAAGTGTAAAACATTCAACCTGACGCTGACGATAATTTGTAGCTTTTGTGGTTGTTGAGGTTAAAGTGGTAAATTGTGAAAAAGTGGAAATCTAATTAGTGTCTAAGTGTAGCTGTGTTGTGTTGAGAGAAAGTCGGCAATTTCGTAAACTATCTATTCAAGTTTTCCCTTGTATAAATATTTATCGACAAAACTTGATTTCGTAACTTTCGTATGGGACCGTTCGCAACAACTTGCCACTTACCGATTACATATTGCAGACATATAAAGCATGTCGATGTCGAAATATTGGTATTTCAGATGGTCCGTCTGTCCAATATAATATTCTAACAATATTATTTATATAAGTTTCGTGTTTGTGTAAAGTACCTAACTACTTATGTAAAACATAAGAGAACGCTTCAAAGTCAATGAAATCAAAGCTTATCACAGTATCGCAATTTTTTTGGAAGGTTGATTTAAAAATGGACTCAAAAAAGAACATGCGTGTAATAAACTTCGCGTTTACTGTAAATACATAATGACCTAATTGTATCTTACAGCGTATTTGCTATTTTTGATTCTGACTGATACGGGAGACGGTGCAGGAATGTAGCCGCTACGTAAGTTACAGTCTATTGAGAATTGCTCCATTTGCATCTAGACATCTTGCAGATGGCCTACAGGTCTTGTGACGACTTTCATAGATTTCTCTGAGGCCCTAGCCTTTCTCTATACAAGCAACAAGCAAAAGCATATGCCTAATGCCTATGGAAACGTTTTCTAGGAAATAGTCGTTGGAGAAAATCTTATTTAAATAAGAAAATAACTTCAACATTTTTGTCTCGAAGATGCATAAATACTAAATATATATGAAAACCTGTCGACTCAGAAATATAAAATGCCACATTACGATGAAACCTTCTTTTACGATGATCATCAAAATCAGAGAAGAAACAAAAGGAGCTACAGGGTTTATAAAAATGGATTGAGTCCTTTATATCTCATAGAAAGAAGTGCTCAAGCCCTTGAAGAAAAGTCGTCAGATGTTATCAAGCGTAATATCAAAAATATAAAACAGAAAGGTAACCGTTACCGGCCGGAGTCGTCAGTTTTACTACAAGTGCCAATATCAAGGTACAGAACTCCGGATATAATTGTTGATCATTGTCCGCGTATCAGCGTGTTTGATCCTAGTAAATATTATGACTTGCGTAACAATAATGTACCGCAGCTCACACCGTGTAAGAGTTTTGACAACTTGACGCTGAAACAAGGAAAAAGGAAAGATTCTGTAAGAGATAAATTGAGGTCTGGAAAAAGTCTTCAGAATTTATCAAATGATGAGGATTTGAAGCATTACGTGTCGCCTACGGAAGTTCATTTAGCTAATGCATATAAAGAGGATGGTAGGAATTCCTATTCGGTGGCCGAGGCGAGTCGCCGGCGCCCGCTGCAGCGAGGCTATTCGAGGCGCCCAGCGGCTCCGGGGATTGGCGTCTACAGACAGATAATGCCTTCTGAAGGACTAGCGGGCAAAAATAAGCACGGTATGAATCATACAATATCATCTTCATTTACTCATTCATGAAATTATATTTATTGCTTAACGACACGTCTTGCAAATAACAAAGTTAATAATTTTAACAAAAAATCACGACTACTTTCATTTATGTATATAATGATAACAGCTTCACTATTGAACACCAAAATTAAGAAAGTTTAGGCGGACTTCTATACAGTATTTATTTTGTATTAGATATCGGTTTAAAAAATGTATTCAAAATTAAACGGAAGTCTTTCAGATTTCCTCTATAGACATTACCTCAAATTAGTAGTGTAAAAAATCTAAGTACTTACGTTTATCTAATGGAACGTTGGTCTTGTATAACAAGACGTAAGAGACGCGGGAACACATCTCCATTGTATATTGTTGCGATCAGTGCGATAATGTTAAGGCCGTATATGTAAAATACTGTAAAAAAACTGTGCAAAACTTTTGTTTGAATATAATGTTTATAGGTATACTTACGAGTAACTTTACTAGGAATTATGCTTGAAAATAGCTTGTTAAGAAATTCATAAATATGAGAAAGTTCAACATCTAATTTTATATCTTCGCTTTTATGCATATTCGATTTCTGCGATAGACTGTCTATCTATGATCTATACAAAACACTTATAGTTCCAGTGGTTTCACTCCGATTGCTTTTGCTGTGTTTCTCTCTAAAACTATGATATGACCATCAACAAAATGTAAACTCATGCATATGTAACTTGTTTTGGAAATTTGCATTTTATCTGAGAATGCTTTCGATTTCAGTATCGGATCGCGTGGTCTGTTCATCATGATCGGATAATTAGGTACATAATTTCGATTCGCTAGCTACTAGCCGTTTTTAGTTTAATTGGAAAATGTTCCTTTTAAGGTTTGTTTGTATTGGAGACATGGTCGATCGTTCAGGCCCGAGTGCGGCCATCGAGCTGCATGCCAGTAGGCGTTAATATCAGGCGTGTGTTTATGATGTGATGACGCACTCGTGAGTCGTGACCCCGTCCGTCCTGCCACTGGTCGCCAGCGCCAGTCTCGGTACGCCACAGCTTTGGGCGCGTCCTGTAGACACTTCACCGTGTATTTATAAACTTGCGCGTCATTTGCTTCAGTGTTGTTTACTCGTAGTTACTGCCAATCTTGTAAAGTTTTGTTTGGTCAAGATTCACGTGTTTTGATAAATATGTTTCTTTGTGAAAAGTGATCACTATGTAAGTATAAAATCTAAGCATATCGCTGGCAATGCCAGTTCTGACTTAATTACTTACATCTTTACGTCATATACTTAATATTATTCATACAAATTTCATCAAACTTCTTTAAGATTTTAAAAGTAAACTTTAGTATAATTTTGAGTGCAATATGTACTTACCTATAAATATAATGCTTGCTACGATTATTTTCAATAATGACATCATTAGCCTTTATTTGTCACGTAATCTGTGGTTACTGCGTAACTGTCCTTGCTGTCTTATAATTGTGTACGTACAATCTTTTCTGCGCTTTCAGCTAATTGTCATTTTCTTAGTCCTTGTATCATTATAGTAGCGTTTATTTTATGATTATGTTTCAATTCACTTATATAGTTCAGTGTAAAAAATCTGAGCAGCCAACAGCTTCCGTGTTATTGAAGTATCTATCTACTTACTCACCTTGATAAGTGTTATGTATAAATCATAGTTTTGAATACTTGTAGCTCCTCTGTTTCAAAATTAGTATTCTCATTCAAGTCATATTTTCTTAGTCTATATATTTTTAGTTTTTTTATAATAAAGTACATATGTTTCATGAACCATATCCATACCAATTTGACTGACTCGGTGGCTAAGTGGTTAGCGATCCTGACCTCTGATCCGAGAGTCTTGGGTTCGATCCCACACAGGGTAAACTTTTCTGTGATGAGCAGAAGTGTTTGCTCTGAGTCTGGGTGTAGAATATCTTTATATGTATGTATTTAAATGTATAGTGTCTGTATATCAGTCTCTGGTGCTCAAGATACAGGGAATCCTAAGTGCCAGTCGGACCAAAATTATAAATTTGATTGGACAGTTTGTATGGACAAGCCGATTTTTTTTTTCGTTTCCTGAAAAAAATTCTTGGGGAAAGTTGTTTAGTTTCGTCTACTGAGCAAGCCCTTAAAGTTTTCGGAAACCTGTCCCTTACACCCTGTATATCAATATATAACACATATAAATATATAACATTTCTTCATTCTGAGTAACCCCTTAAATTTTAAACGCACTTTTTATCACTCTGTATTATGAATTTTTATCTTCTTTATTTGAAAACTGCTTATCACAGGATTTGCCTAATTATTTTTATTGAGTTCTCTTTAAGGTCCCTTTCTGACTGAACAGACAAAAGATTTTATTAAAAATAATCAAAATTTATATACGGCTTGTAGGCGGCTTGAAAACTTCTGACACTGGGGTTCGCCATGAGCCCCACAACCTCCACCAATCCGATCTTGGCCCCCGTATGTGGAGTTTGGCGTAAGCTTCCAGAAGTATTGGAAGAGAACCGTGCCCCTGCAGTGGGGACGATATGGGTTGGTTTTTATTTCACAACTACAAAATATTAGTGAGCTAGAGGAGAGGAGAACGCTTGTAATTTTGACACCTTAAGAAATGTTAATGTTATGCTAATGTCTCTTTGTTGTCGTTAAGTCATCTCAGAGGCCTTATAGGCGGCTTGAAAACTTTTGACATTGGGGTTCGCCACTACCTTCATAACCTCCACCAATACGGACTTGGCTTCCGTGTGCGGAGTATAGCTAACTTTTCCGATGTATGGAAACGAACCCGTGCCCCTGAAGTGGGGACGATATGGGTTGTTAACAACATATAATCAAAAACTTAAGTCAATTACATAAAGTACAGATGACGCTGCAGAAGTATTATAGTTTTATCTGTGTACTGTAGACTTGTCTTTGTATTAATTAGTAAAATAAAAGGTTTCCCTTTAAAAAAAGGAAAGAATAATCTTACAAAATGTTTCTCGTAGTACAGAACCCTAAAAACAAGGCGAGGGTCCCTAAAAGCAAGAAACTACTTTATCTTTGCTTTTGCCTGTATTTGTAAAATAAATACTCTGTATGTAGTTCAATATTAAAAGCATAATTGACCCAATACCTTGTAACCTTGTCACTGCTCTACCAATGCTTCGTTGAACGGATTGTTTGTGGTTACGCTAAACACCTAATTATAGTTGCCCCTCGGGAACGTAATGGGTTAATAAGGATTTAATTGAACATTTGTGAGTGGCTATTGGGGGCTAGATGGTAGGGAACTACGGCAGGAAAACTTTCGCTACTTGCGTTTGACCTAGTTTAATGAAATAAGACTTAAATGGTTAACTGACTTGCAGCCTATTTTTTCAAATAAAAGAGGTATCTATCTCCGAACAAAAAGTATCGAGAGCGGTATAAAATGAGTCATGATTCATGAATCACCTTCTGCATTATTATGTTTTTCTTATTTAGTGTGTTTTGTTGCAGAGAGCGATTCGTGCGGCGAAGCGGGGTCAGGGCACCGCGGCTCCCTGCGCGGCGCCAATAAGCTGGCCCGTCGCGCGCGCTCCTTCAAGGACGACCTGCTCGAGCGCATCTCCAACATGCGCTCCCCGCAGCAGCACCACCCGCCGCACCTCTCGTCTGCCATCAGGTTACTATTCACAGTTCACATTACAATACCTTTTCGGTACTTGTCAAATTGCGCAATAAGACTATTCAAGGGTACCCTATTTCGTCGCAATTAAAAAAACGGGCATGTTTTGGTACAGTATCATCTAGGGAATCCAATCCCGCATCAAGATTTCAATCCCGCAAGCCTGCGGGATTGAAGTCGTCAATCCCGCGGGTCCGCGGGATTGCGGGATTACAATAATCGACAACGCTGAAAGCGGTAAAAAACCGACTTCAATCGCGTAACATACGGGTCAAGCTGAGAACCTTCTTTATTGAAGTCTGTTAAAAACAGTAACACTTTTTTTTTACTAAGTAGTTACAAGACTAAGTAGTTATGTACATTAAATCAAATCAAAAGTATTTATTCAAGCACTTTACACTTTTCGAATGTATTTTTTTTACCTAATATTAACTTGGAACTCGTTTACCCAACATTTCGGAAAGTCTTTGTGGAGAGAGAAGAAAGTCAAATAAAAAATGGAAAAGTCCCTGGGAGGATTGAAAACTTCTGAATAACTGAAAGCAGGTGGTAAGCCTATAATCAGTAGGCTTTAGAATCTCCAAAGGCATGGAAAAAAAGCATCGTGATAAGATGATCGTTCTATGAGTGACAAAACTCTTCTTAAGAACTATAGACTGATATCGCTTGACAAACCGACTCGCACGTAGACTTGATGAATTTCAAATACTAGAGCAGGCTGGGTTTCGAGGAGGCTTTTGCACTTTAGACCACACAGTGAGGCAGAGTACAATATGCCCTTTTTAACCGACTTCAAAAAAAGGAGGAGGTTCTCAATTCGTCGGAATATTTTTTTTTTAATTTTTTTTATGTATGTTCACCGATTACTCGAAGACGCTTGAACCGATTTGGAAAATTATTTTTTTGTTTAAAAGGGTACTTCACAGGTGGTCCCATAAACATTTTATCGAAATCGGTTCAGAGAAAATCAACAAAAACATAGCAAAATTGGAGTTGTTACGATTGAAGTCGGTTGTTTTTAACGTATTCAGCGTGGTCAATTATGTCTTGCAAAATGTGGATTATGAGAAGGCCTTTGACTTCATCGAGACTTGGGCTGTAATGGAGTCCCTGCAGCTATTCCAAGTTGATTGGCGGTCCAATCGAAGTGTTTAAGTGACTTTACGACGCCGCCACTATGACCGTGGATGTAATATTCCCGAAACTGTTCACAAATGCGTTGGAAGACGTTTTCAAGACTAGAATGGAGAGGACGTGACATAAATGTCAATGGCGAGCACATCTCACACATTTGCTTTGCCGATGATCACTGTCATAATGGCAGAATCACTGCAAGACTTACAGGATATGCTGAATAGCCTTAATGCTGTTTTCCGACTACTGGTTGGTCTCGGGATGAACTTGGACAAGATGAAAATCGTGTTCAGTAAACACATCGTCCCGAGTACGATTATAGTTGAACGCAAACCTCTAGAAGGTGTTCATGAATATGTCTACCTCGGGCAAATCATGCAGTTAAGTAGAAACAACTGCGATAGAGAGGCCAGTAGTAGCTAGGCTGGGCAACATTCTGGAAGCTTTGTCATACATATGGCGCCGAAACGTGGACACTGACAGTGCTAGATCTTCTTCTTTATCTTAAGAGCTAGGCTCTTGTCGGTGGAGTAACCGCCATTCTTTTCTACTCCTTGCCAACTCCTTGACTTCCTGGTACTACACGACATTGACTTTGGGCCTTCACTTGATCGATGTAACTTATTCTTGGCCTCCCTCTACCTCTCTTTCCTTCTATCTTTCCTTCCATGATGTTCGTTATGAAGTCGTCGTGTCGTAACAAATGTCCAATCATATTTCCTCTTCTGTTCTCAATAGTGTCTATGATGTTTCTTTTATCTTTCACTCTATCCAACACTTCTTCGTTTGTGACTTTTTCTTTCCAGCTTATACCTTCCATTCGTCTCCAGCACCACATTTCAAGTGCTAGATAAAATTTTAAAAATCCGTCTTGCTTTTATGTATCAGAAAACCTAAAAAAAATTAATTCGCACTACAGTTGTTTCTGACATACACATCTCAAATATGTTGTTTTCAAATTTGGATATTTTTATTCAGTCCGCAAATCCCGTGGATCCCGCGTGTGTAATCCCGCATAACTTGTCCTGCAAAATTCATGCGGGATCCCGCATTTGCGGGATTGGATTCCCTAGTATCATCGTTCATGAACCTATCGTATTCTCAATTCGCAAACATTTGCCAAAACATTTTAAGAGTAAGATAAGTAGATTATTTTGAGAGAGACACGTGAATGAGGGCTTTCGAAAGAATAACGAAATGCACGCTGGAGATGATAAACTCCTCATAACTATCATGTCAAATCCTTTTTTTCTGATTTTACTTACGTGAAAGCATTAGGGTAAGGTCAAATGATATACCAGTTCAATTTTCTAATCTTTTAGTGCACACATACTCGTAACTTTAGCTTTTCTAAATGTTATACTATCTTACGTATAATATGGTTTATGGTTCAAAACAGGTAAAACCGCAGCGGCAGCGTATGAGGGAAAGACAATTCACCATGTTCTAACCACATAATAGTTGCAAGGCTAATGGAACGTTAATTTAGCGTAACTGAACGCAATATTTATACGACTAACTTTTTTGGAACTTTCAACTTAATTTGTGGGAATACAGTCTTGTCGAAATATTAATTTTTTCTATATTTTATCAATTTGACGGTAAATGAAAATTTTATGTCGTTTTTTGATAGCTTTACTGTACAGGAAGGTAGTCATGCAATAACGCAAATGATTTTTTGTTTGTTTGTTACTGATGTAATGGAATGATCTGCCTACGCCTTACATAATGATTATCATAACTATACATTGAATGAAATGCTAAACAATCTAGGTCAAGAGAAATAGAGAACACAGAGGAGTCCGGTCATTGAATTTATTGACAAGCTAATAATTACGAGACGTGAATCTGATTAAGATTGTAAGTTTAAATTAACAACAACGCAGAAAATACATACAACATATTTTAAATTACATCAAGAAACCATCTAGTCTAGTTTATTTTCTGCGATAATTTAGCACAAACGACATTATATTACAAAGGTACACAAAAGAACTTTGTTGTTGACATATCACAAACAATTACATATTTTAATTAATAGACAAAAAACAAACAACTGTGGTATCTGTCATGTCCACACTTTGCTTATCTATTTAGTGTTGTTCACAGTTTATACGAAATCTACAAAATAGTGTATCTTATCTAAATTGATAATTTTATATACATAATTCTACTATCTTAACTGACGGCAGCACAAGAAAGTGTCTCTCTCTCTCAAACAGTGTTATCTCAGCATCCACCCGGGAAAGATCTTCGGCATTTAGTTTGATAGTCGTTATCTAGTGATAGAGAAGTAATTAGCTACAAAACATAATCAAGGCAATACCGTTTTTCGCTTAGAGCAAGAACTCTACTAGCGAAATAAACGGTGCCTTTAATAAGGTAGACATTGCAGTAAATGTGGTGGTAATTATGAGTCACTGTCGCGTCGCGGGCGAGTTGTGTTCGTTAGAGCGAGCGCTGACATTGTCCACTGAAATCTCATTAGTTTAGTGCGTGCAGTGTTAAGTGATTACATTTTAATGTGCGCGTATACTGACAGTTTAACTAAATTAAGCTTTTTATTATTTTTTACGTGTTAATTTATTCGAGTCGAGCAAAGTGATTTGTTGAATTAAGTGTGAGCAAGTGTACATGGTGTGTCTAAATGGCGAATGCAGTACGATCTCCCGTTGGCGAATGGTTGAATAGAAAATCACACCAAATTCACAGCAAATTTGCTTACAATGGTCATAGGTATGAGCCTCGGTTTCGGCATATAATAAATACATTTCTTTCTATGTTCTACATATAAAATCTGACTGATTGTTAGACCTGCGAGATTGTACTGTAGTTACATTAAATAACAATCTTGCAACATGTGTGTACGGTACATATATATAGGGTGACCCTAAATTAGTTCTTGATACGAAAGGCTATGCATGTGCTCATGATAACGAACAACTTTCCCTAAAGAACCCATAGTCAAATCGCAAAAAAAATTTGGAGTCTTCATACTAATTTGGCCGGTCAGTTCATCGATTTGTATGGGGACTCAAAATTTTTTTTTGCGATTTGACTATGGGTTTCTTAGGGAAAGTTGTTTGTTATCATGAGCACATTCATAGACTTTCGTATCAAGAACTAATTTAGGGTCACCCTATATATAGGGTGACTTTAAATTAAGTAGTTCTTGATACGAAAGGGTATGCATGTGCTCATGATAACAAACAACTTTCCCTAAGAAACCAATAGTCAAATCGTAAAAAAATTTTTGGACTCTTCATACTAATTTGGCCAGTCAGTTTCTCGATTTGTATGGAGACTCCAAAATTTTTTTTTGCGATTTTACTATGGGTTCCTTAGGGAAAGTTGTTCGTTATCATGAGCACATGCATACCCTTTCGTATCAAGAACTAATTTAAACTCACCCTGTATAAACACCATCAAGAAGTAATAAGGTGAACCGGGACCTCCTACAACATATTAAAATATAAATAAATAATTTATTGTGACTCGCGGCTGGTGTGGGCTTGCATAAAAGACAGCTTCTTTCGCAATACCAAAATTCCGGCGTTACTTATAGGCTGTGCAATATTCTTGAAATAATTACTTCGATGTAATATTTTCAATAAACATTACGCAACCTAGTTTATAGCAATGAATTGCAATAAATGTTCTTTACATAAATATACGTAGTATGTGGCAAAGTTTATGTCATAAAAGATTAGCTAGTTAGAAAGTTACTGTATAACGTTTTATATCTAAGATGTCAAGAAACGCACTAGGAGATACAAAGTTGTAATCCTAATTAAACAGTATTTTGGTAGAAAACTGTAAAATTAACTGTAAACTGTAAATTCATGGTGTCACAATTTTTGTTGTTTTACAGATCGCACTCCCCGCTCAGTCCGAAGCTTCGGAACATGGGAGCGAAGGCGGTCGCGCCCGAGGACGGAGAAGTCACGCCTGCCAAAGAATTGGAACGGCTAGTCAAAGAAGTACGTTCAATGCCTAACTTCACTTTTTATTTCGCTATTAAACTATTCAGGCGAAAAATTACATCCATTGTGCTGCTGCTAAGTGCCAACTAAATGATCTTACGGTTTTTAGGTTACATTCGGATTAAAACACTTCTCCGATGTGATCACAAAGAGAAAACTGGAGATGTTGCCCGATAATGGCACGATTGTATTCGAGTCCATCGCTAATATTCACAAAGGTATGTAGCGTTAATTTATAAAGTTTTTGGTTTGTATTATTAATAAGTCATGTATTTACATAATATTCATATCATTTATCTATTCTTGAATATGATTGAATATTTATTCAGCTTTCACCTTCTCAAAAAATTTCAGCAATTAAACCCTACTGTGGTCGTTCGCCGCCCCTTATGAGCGCAGTCAAGCGGCTTTGTACTGCTCTGGCTATGCTAATCCGCCTTTGTGATGAGATCACAGCAGTCAGTTTGCGAGCTGACACCGTTAACGAAGAGCTGGATACTTCCACTGAAGCTTTATCTCCTGAACATGTTGGAACGGTGGTTCGTGGGGTGACATCAGCAGTTGAGGAAGTGGCGGCGTTGGCTCGGCAATATATGGTGCGGCCAGCGCTGTCACCTCGTCCGGCGCTCGTCTCTCCGCGAGCTAGCACGCAGAGGAATTCTTTGCCCGGTAAATTATTTTGTATAAGCAACCACCATTAACGTGTTTTTATGTCGGACGACGAACGAAGTCGCATGTTATAAAACAAGAGGACGGAAAGATTTGTTTGCACTCCCGTAGATATCTCAAGGGGGAAAACCATACCGCTCGATGTTTTTGAGTCAACTATAGAGTATATAAAGTCACAGAACAAACATTTTAGAACAAAATGCCGTTTTTTACATTATAAAAAAATACTACCAAAGCCGTATTTGCTATTATGATCATGGCGCGAATTTAATAGATGTAAGGCAATAAATAATGATAAAAACAGCCGTCTCGTAAAAAAATTAGAATTCCCGCCTAAACAAAAAATCATAATAAATTACAGATATAAATAGAGATATAGAGACTTAAATTTTTTTAATTGACTTTTCTATGAGGTAGTAAATAAATGACAATAATTAAAAAAGGATATAAAACGTTGGAAGTTTGAGGACGACGGCCATCTCCGCTGACCCGGGAAGTCGCGGCGCTATTAATTTTTGGTAATGAAGATTGGCAAAATTACGTCGACGAAGATTCCATAACCATAATTTCCTAATCGTGACGAATGCAGAAGATTTTAATGTTTGTTAATCAATTTCATTTAGTACCGGTTTAATTGTCAGAACATTAGGTAACAGATTTTTATGGACTCACTTATCAATTCCATAGTATTTATGTAAATAATTGTGCAAGCTTCTTAACTATTTATTTTTAGCTTTTTTTTTTTTTTTTTTTTTTTTTATGTGATAGGTGGCAAACGAGCAGACGGATCACCTGATGGTAAGCGATTACCGCCGCCCATGGACACCCGCAACACCGGAGGAGTCACAAGTGCGTTGCCGACCTTTGAAATGGGATGGGGGATGGGGGAATTGGGGTTTTTTTTTTTTTTTTTGAGCTTAAAAGGTAAAAAAGAACTCATATCAGTAGGATCACTCATGTGTTTGTCTATCTGTCACAGCCAGTGTGATACAAATCTACGGGACCGATTAATTTGAAACTTAGCACACATATGGGTTTCTGTGACCCAAACACGGAACCGAAACCTAAAAATTAATTTTGAGTTTAGTGGCACTTTTGGGGGGAAATCAGAAAAAAAAAAGTTTTGCAAACTGTACTGTGTGATATAATCAAATGAACAAAATCAGGGATTCAAATATATATTTTTATCGATAAGCTATAGATGTAGCGGGCTTAAGGCCAATACCACGTGTTTCAATGCTCTTATCACAAAGAACATTTATATCGTCGCTTCGGTGGCACTGCATATAGAAAAGTTTAAGATGCTAACGTATACGTCGTTCCAATCAAGAAAAAGCGAAAGGTAAACAAACTTACTATGAAACTGACACATGTCAACGGCAGTTGCCTACTAAGTTTGTTAACCTTTTGCTTTTTTTTATTGGAATGAACATGATTGTAAAACTTATGATTTTTTCACTTTTCAGACATCCCTCTCACGCCGAAGGAGCGGTCACTTCTGACAGGCGAAGGAGGCAATGAGACGGGTGGTGTTCGCGCCTCGCATTCTTCAGAGTCAGTTTTGGATGCGCCCGACACGCCGCCCCCGAAACCTGCCCGGCCCAACAGGTACGTAAGAAGTATAGCAGCAATGATTTATCTCGAAGACAACATGTACAGGTGTCTGCACTAGGTGCGTCTGATAAACTGCAAGGCAAAAAAGGCTTATAAATCCTTTATATTAAATGTCACGCGTGGTGGGGCGAGTAAGCTGTTCTGTATTCGTTTTTTGTATTAGCTGTGGAAGTTTAAACTAGGCCTTCAGGAGTTTCTGACTTTGATCTATTGCTTTACAGTAAGTGCAGTATCTGTGCTGCCTTTCAAATGTTTTAATAAGTAGGTTATTATCTCAGTGATAAGCTAAAGAAACTGTCACCGAGACAACAGTCGCAAACAAACATTACGCACGTTATTTATTGAGGTTTTCCCCAAATTGGTCACTGAACAGGTAATTTATTTTGTTTTATTGTTGCATGCACAGCTAGTTACTTACCTATTTACCTGTTTTGTTGGTGTCGATGTCGTCGTTAGCGATGTTTTTTGAGTAATGTTGAAAATGTGTCAACTTATTAATTTTCTATTCAGCTACATTTTAAATTTGTTTGTTACAGCCAGCTGAAAAATTATCCTCAGTAAGTGTGTGGTCAGTCTATTAGCGACTAGTACATTTATCGGTTATTAAACCTCATTTATAACGCGGTTATAACTATACGACTAATTGCGGCAGTTATCTGTCTGAATTGCACAAGGAAGTGAGAGTTTGTCCGCATCTGTTGCAGGAAAATCGAGTTGGCCCCGCCTCTGCCGCCCAAGCGCAAGTCGGCGAACGACAACTCGCTGGTAGCGCGATCTATCGACAGGTTGGCTACTTACTTTAACCTTATTAGTAGGTAATGGATTTAATTTAATTGGAAAAAGAAAGGCAGACAACTCGAAATAAGTATAAAGATTAGAACTACAAGAAGATATATTTTAAGGTTTCATATTATTTTATTAACAAATATTTAATTCCCTACCAGGAATAAGCAGTTTGTAGAAAAAGTGGTTCAATTATTTTAAAGGGAATATCTCGTACAACTCTCAAATTAATTTGAAACTTAGTTTGTTTACTTTGTTTTCTGTTCAGATTGTCTCTGCAGTCGCACAGCAGCGGGTCGTTGGATTCAATGCTTAACGTGTCTCACGAGGATGATTCTGCCAACCACGACAACGTGTTCACGTCGCCGCCTAACTCCGATTCAGTTGGTAAGTTGCTTTGTACACATTACCAGACAGTGTCGATGGGCTGTCCTTTTTCTGAAACTAATTATTAAATTATCTATCTATTCGAATTCGTGTTGTTCTAGGGTCATGTAGCTGCAACATGCGTGTCTCGGTGGAGTCGCACGAGTCCAATTCCAACGCGCATGCGCACTCCAACCACAATCGGTGCGTATTGTATGTATTTACTGACACTTCTCTTTCGTTTTCGTCTCTGCAATAATTACCTACAAAATGGCAGCATGATATTCAAAACTCAAGTTGTGTCATAAAGTTTTAAAAATTAAAATTTGTTTTTGAAATATTGCTTATTACAATGTGACTTAAAATCATGTCATTTCTATCATTCGCAAAACTATATTTCTTAATTCTAGCATGTCTAAAATTGCTTACCTATACAATGAGCATGTTTTATTTTCAATTCTATATTTTATATTTTTAGTTTCTCCAACGAGTCTGGTTTCGTTTCTGTGGGTCACCCCGAGATGTCGGCGGAACACAATTTCACTGCATTCTCTTCACATCACCACTACAGTAGTCATACGGAAAGGTATACAGATACATACGTTTTTAATACACACTACATTCTATCACACACCATCAAAACTACTATTACCATTAATAAATGTTTCTAGTTTTAGAGTGGTGTGACGTTTTAGACTTCAACCGACAATTTTAAAATAAATCTATGAGTTTGTAACATGCGCTAAAAACCTAACGATGAAATTTGAAGTGTGATTCTTTAATCTTTTTAATACTGAATGCTAACCACAAGCCAAAGAAGTTTTATATCGTCGCTCCGCTCCTCTATAGAACGCTAATACGTCAGTTTCAATATGAAACCGCGTGGACCAAGTTGAGGGGAAACTCTGAGGTGCGGGAGGGGGAAGCTTCATAACTGTTCGAATTTTTGAATCTAAGAATGTCATATGTTTGAATTACGACCAATCACCGCAAGATGTCAACTATCTAAGGATTTAAATCGTCGAATAACAATAGAGTATTTGAAAATGACAAAACTCAAAATAAGACTGAAAGATCTAGAGATGGAGGTAATAGAAAGGATCACAAATATCGAAAATTCTTACGATAAAATTCTTACGATAATTTTTAAAATGAGAATAACAAAATAAATTAAGCATATATTCTATTCTATTCTATTCTATTTTCCTTGCTAAATCTTAACACATAAACAATACTAATACAAATTCACAAATATAATACAGTAAAAATACATATTAAAACAAAAAATATATATTTTAAAAATAAAAATCAAACCGAATCTTAGTATCCAAAACATATCTATAGCTAAGCTGGGCGGAAATGTTAGGAGAAAATTTTCCAGCTGTCGTGTCTGCTCATAGTCTTAATTCTCGTTTAATTTTTATTTGGGTTCCTTTGGAAACTGAAAATAATTACAAGAAAAAATAAGTCAAATACATTACATGTCTACTTTGGATAAAAGTATGTAAATATGCAGTCGGATATTTTTGTTGCTAAACTTTTTGCTATATCTATCGAAAAGTCGATGAAGTGTTACATCACTACCATATGTTTTGCAACGAAGTTATTAAAATAAAAATTAGTCAATATATGGCTTACTTCTGGTATGAAACCCCGCACATTTGATTTATTGAGATGCCCGGTGCGGTTTCCGCATCAGACAACGATGCAACTTTGCATTTTTACGATAAATTTACACACATTTTGTCCGATGTTACCTCAACCATTGACAGAAATAGACTGAAAGATGAAAATTGAACAAAAATGACATTTCAATTTAACTTGGCCATCTGCCCACCTTGTGGCGAGCGACCGATGCCCTGTATTGCTAGTCTATAGGGGGGGAGCGGGGTGCATGTCTGTGCCACAAGCATAGACGGCGGTCATTGTTATGAAAACCAGTAAAAAGTAGTGCGTCTCATGAAAATTAACAATTATCTGCAAGTAACTGTATATGTTCCTGGGAGTTATGGGAGTGATATACTAGTATAAATAAAACTTCACACTCTAAAACTAGAAACATTTATTAATGGTAATAGTAGTTTTCTTCAATTAATAATATAAACTAGTATCAAAGGCTCTGTGGGCATCTAAGTTTGATGATCTAAATTCTAACGGATATCAATCCGACCTTTATTTCTTCTGCCTAATGTGTGTGCGGTGTAGCATGCGTTTGTGTCTATTATGCAGAGAGTCTTATTCACCTATTCTAAAACTATTTTACGTCTTCCTATCAAGTTTGTGTTTTGTTCTATTTGTTACTGTTATTTCAATGTGTGTTGTTGTTCGTATGCGTTGAAGCTTGGTGTTGTTTGCAGTACTTATGACAGTACAGACTTTGTGAGCGAAATGAAGTGCAGTAGTGTGCAGAGCTTTGAGGCCCGCATGAACGTAACCAATTTGAGCAGTTCCGCGCACCTTACCAAGTGAGTGTCTATTTCTTTATGTTTTTGTTTAATTGGCCCAGAAAGTAAAGGTTCAAAATCTATTTCAAGATAGCAAGACCCAATTTGTAGCGAAAGGAGACGTTTCACGGGACTATGGAGCTTGGACCTGGTCTGTGTACTAAACATCATAAATAAGTCATTAGAAACATAGTCTTTTCTAATTGTACATTTCCTTCGATTTACCTTCGTTGCAAGGTTCATCTAGTTTCTCAGATTTAACAATCGCAACACATAAATCACCCAACATGGCGAAGCGAGCGCAATTTTGAGCATTTTACGTTCAGAAACTAGATTTTGTACATACCATTGAAATTAATAATTTAGTTGTCCGACAAGTAACTCGAAAACCAGCTGTTATGCCTGTAAAAGAGGCAAGGCATATCCGCTGATTTTAAAAATCGTACACCAATGTCAGAAGTCAGAACAGAAGGGTGTTCAGTCAATCAGAGTCAGAGAAAGCATCTGAGGAATATGTGGATGAAGCCGTAATTTCTGAACGTGACCTACTATTGCAAGCTTCAGTGTTACCATTTATATTGTAAAAAGTGCTGACAAAACATTATGCTTGAACCACGCAACCCTGCTTCTAATATTTTTTTCATTATTTTTCCTAGAAAGCCTATATTTTTCTATATTTTTCGTACTACGTACATGTCCAGGCACAAAATGAAACGTATCCTTTAGATACTACTTTCTTAACTGAACTACCTACTTTCTTGGACCGCTGTGTGTTCTCATGTTTCATCCATTTTTAATTTTCTTCGACTTGTTAATAGGAAACTACATTACGCTGCATTTTATGCATTGCAAACTTTTTTACATAACCAAAAAAATAACGTGTTAACTAGTACTAGACAACTGTCTATTAATGTTTTTTTTTGTGTAACGTTAATTAATCACGTTCTATCGAATCGGCGCTACTATTTTTACCAAAAAATATCGTGCCGGCAGTATAATTGCCTAATTGCGATTAATATAACGTGGCACGTAGCTAACTAGAAGCATTGGCACCTTTGCAAACCTCAGTTGGCTGGAAACTTTTCGTAATAGCTGCTTGGTTACAGACTGGCTCGGATCGCGTCAGAAGACAGCGAGCGGCCACCCGAGCTGCCGGCCAAAACGCGGCGGAACATCCGCGCCGACGTCGCTCACCACTTCCCCACTGTCGAAATCAGGTAGTTGCCCCACTTGGCCTTTGTAGCTGCCGCACCGTGACGTAATTTTGAAGTCAAGGCTGAAAGTGAAGTTTTTCGTGTGTTTGTTTGTGTCATTGCCCCTTTTTAGAGCTCCGCGCTCACTAAGGTAGTGACTGCTTGGTTATTTTTGTTTGAAGTGTTTTTATTTTATAAAACGTGAATGATGTGGGACATCTTCCTAGTGCTATATGTTTTATTGAAATGGTGTTGGTAGGGAATTGGAACTGCAGCTGACCAGTGTTTCTGTCCCGCAGACAAAGCCCAGTGTGCTCGCTGCACGGCGAGGCGCGGCCGCACACGCTGGCCGACCACCACCCGCCGCCGCTGCCGCTCAAGAAGAAGCACAGTCAGTATTGCTTTGTTTATACAGGCTGTAACAGAAGTGTGTGACAATACTTCAAGGTTGGCTTTTACCCATCAAACTGAACAACTTTTGTTCTACAACTTTGTTGAAATCGCAAAAAATTGTTTGGACTTTTCATACAAACTTGGTTCGCCAGCTGATCGATTTGTATGAAAAGTCCTTCATCCTTCCTTCATGTATTGATGGCCTTGTTATTTTAGTATATATTCTGTTTTATGTGTGGAAAGATCTTAAAATTTTTGAAGTGTATAAATATTTATAATTCATGGGGTCGTTATAACTGTACGCATATTGTATCTGGGAATGTAACTATTTACCGTTAAATGAGCTGTCGCCTGAGGTCAGTATGTGCTCTGCAACAGAGCTATTATATCAATCGGTTACCCCTCTCGCACAGCGCACTCGCCTTAAGCCACACCTCAGTTAAGTAGCATACAAGTGATATGTGATTATCTTGTTTTTTTAATATGTAGTTATTATTTATTGTATATCTGTGGAAATAAGGGTTTAACATTAATTTTCAAAATGTATTTCTCTGATAAAATCGTACTGTTTTGTTGATTTTATCAATGATTGATTGTATGTATATGTTTAATGGAGATTTATACCCGAACAGAGAAATATATATTGTCAATAAAATGCTGGGTATATTGGTGGTGGATAACGTAGTTATTGTAAATAAATAAGAGGGATTTAGTTTAACGGCATGTTTGTCTGTTGTGCCGGTGCGGGGCGCAGTGTTCCAAAACGTCGCGTACAGTGGTGAGTGGATGCATGACGCCATGTAGCTCATCTGCTGTACATACATACATACTCGAACATTCGATTTACTTCATAACAATTGGTCCGGACGGGATTTAATATGCCTTCTATTTTAGTTGTCAATTTGTTTGTAGTTAACAGCGAACGTTTAGAAAAAACTTTTTCTTAGTCTAGTGAAATATATTCCTAAGTGGCAGAAAGAGACATAGCGATGTGAAATGCTATTTTGAGCCGAAAATTGGTATCTCAAAACTACAGTTACCTGTCAGTTCTGCAATACGAGGTACGTTTGCTTTTCTATTATTTCAAACACATATTGCCGTGTAGAAATGTCTGGTTCTGGTGAAATGTGTTTGAAGTAAATGAGAAATAATTGCAGAGCACCGCTGACTAGTTGGTTTTTTGGATAAGCTACCAGCCAACGTTTTGAACAACAATATTTGGTTCCATACAGAAAAAGAAGCATTGGATAATCATTACATTAAAAATCATCTTGCTTTTTGGCTTTCATGGTTTCACGAGACATGAAATCATCGTTTCAGCTTGCTTTCTTCGTTCCGACTGATCCCATTCCCATTCTGTATATAATTGATTTACGCCGCTTTTCGTGTTAGTTTACAACTACGGAATTCTTTACTTACGTCGTAGCCGGTTAATTATCACCTGAGATGATAAGTGCGATAAGTGCTATCATCAAGACGAACATTTCGCGCACAGTTGTTTCATATATTTTAAACAGTTTTTACTCCGCATTTGTTTACTTGTTTCGTTTAAAAGAATGAAAGTATTCAAAAGTTAATTTTGGTTTTATTAAAAAATAGTTCTTCATTGTAGTGAATGGCTTTTTTGAAAAAGGTTGATGCATGTTTGTGTTTTTGCAGTAATGGCGTACATGGAAATGTTTGGCAACTGCAGTCATCCACCGAACAACGCCGCCGCGCCACCAGACATGTTTCGGCATTCTATACACACGTACAATTTAGCCAGGTAGCCAAAAACAACACCTTCATTCATTACTATTTATAAGAAAAAAGGAAGCTTGATTTAGATCAATTGAAAACATCTCAATGTTTTACTTCCAATTTTAACTATTTAAAAAAATATATATAAATACTCAATAATAAGTCCCACACATTACTCCTTTTTTAAATATTTTTCGTGGGAGTGACATCTCCATTAGGATTAAAGGAGGTGAAATGATACAAAAAAAAAAAACACTGGATTTTATTTTGCAGTGCTCAACACAGCGCGACGAGTATCAGCGTGCAGCGACACCAGCACGTTCAGAGATCTATAGCCCAGTCCTTCACTGTGCAACATTTTGGAACGCCGCCACTAAGGTATGTATTCTGGTTACATACATATTGTTCTTTATACACATGTTATATTAAGAATTTGGAGAGTTGGCCTTGAATATTGGATATATTAGCCATCTTCGTGCGCGTTTAGGAGTTACAGGGATCGCCATGACAGAATTCGGTCTGATGGTTCATTCATTGATAATATTAAGAATCTTCTCTAACAGTACACACAAATTTTCACTTTAAACTTTACCGTACTTAAAAGTTTTTACAGAATCGGTTAGAGCCATAATTCTCATTATCTAATAGTATTTTTTTGCTGCAGCTCATAAGGACTTCATATGTCATTTATTGTGTTATGTATATTATTGATTTTCTCTTTTTATCAACAGTGGTTCAGAAGACAGTGTCACAATAACGGCTCTAGGCAGCACAAGTCCGCTGCCAATTGAGCCGCCTCCGGCGCTGCCGCCTAAGATGAACAAAAATAAACAGGTATGTGTAAGTCCATCTTAATATAATTAATTATTACATCATTTTATATATCAAAGAGTACGTTACTCATAGATTACTACGGGTTTCTGCCTATCCCAATGTAAATAAGGTGTCAGTACATTATTACGGCGCTCTAATCAATGCTAATACGGATTACTTGGAATACACTTTTATTTTTATTTTTATTGGTATGATTTATTCCACTTTTAATTAATAAAGAATTAGGAAAAATAATGAGAATGTCGTAATAAAGAGCATTTGTAACAGTTTTTGCTTCTTTCGGGAAAATAAATCACAAAGATGAATTACGCGCATGTCTCTTTTATTAATTAAAGCATTTTCATTGTCTTTGGCCCGCATATTTTATTCTTCATTTGCTCTTCGTAAACCTTAGTTTTTTTTGCAGCTGCAAATGAACTCGAGCAACGAACTATTGCCTCCACCTTCGCCACGGCCGTCCTCACATAACAGTTCTGCGGATGAAATAATTCTCAATAACGTGGTAAGGATTGTCATGGTTTTTCTTCGTGATAGATCGCGTGTTCGGTACGGGTCATAAACTTCAACAATTATTTCCACATGGTACTTTTTGTTGAGTTGATTATTGAAGGAAATAACTATCTCACTATCTCACTAATATTATAAATGCGAAAGTATGGATGTTTGTTTATTTGTTTATTTGTTTGTCAGTTTGTTTGTTTGTTTGTTCCGCTTTCACGCCGAAACTACTGAACGGATTTGGATGAAATTTGGTAGGTAGATAGATGAAGTACTCGGCTAACACATAGGATACTTTTTATCCTGGAAAACTAAAGGGTTCCCGTAGGAATGCTTAAAAACTCAAAATTTCCACTTCGTCACTAGATGGCGCTATCTTAACATTTTCTTTCAATTCTGAAGTCCACGCGGACGAAGTCGCGGGCGGAAGCTAGTATTACATAATAACGTCACAGTTCTTTAAAAAAAAACAAGGAATTTTTAAAATGTGATTAAAAGTAACTCGGGTGACTAGCTGTTAGTAGTCATATGAGGTTCCTGATAAGTACGACACATTTTGTTTGTTGTAGAATTCTGATGAGTCGTACGAAAATTCAACTGGCGGAACACCCGGAAAATTCCCCCTAGAGGAGGAGTTGGAGCTATTGGTTTCCGTTCCTCAGCCGACGCCATCGCCTGTTCCGTCTCAGGTGTGTAATATGTACGAACTAGACCTTGTGCAGCACTTATATGAATGAAAATAGAACAACTAACCGAGTAATTTAGGAAGTACAGGTAGGAATGGTGCAAAAAGACAGCTACGATTATTAGGATTATTACCCGTAACTGTCTTTTGAATCGTTTTTAAATCAGTAAGGTTTGCATATCATTTTCACATAATTTGTGCACTGATATTTCCTAGCCATATCCTTAAGGTTTTTTTTGATCAAATTTCTAATCGAAGCTTTGTTTGAACAAGATGAGCTAATTCTTCCTTAAATTAGTAAATTGGCTAACAGTATATATTGTTTTTGCAGAGAAGCGAAAGTAGCGCGGAGCTGGTTACGGTGCCTACCGAAAACAATACTAATAGTAATACTGTTCAGACCGATTCAGACGACATTATACTGCAGACTGACATAAGCTCATGGCTCTTATTGAAGAATGGAAAGGATGGGCCAGAAGTGCGGGGCGGAAACCCTGATGCACTTATCGTACTGGCCACTAAAGCTACCAAAGGTGAGATAGCACTGTATCAATGCTCATGTGATTAATCTAGTGTATATTAATATAATGAAAATTAGGAAGGCACTTACATTATGTGGTGCTACAAAGAAAAATAATTCAAGTAGACACGTAAAAGATGAGGTACGATATTTAATGTTATGATACTAACGAAAAAAGCACGAAGGAATTGTGTATATCCTCATTGGGTAATCATGTAACGAATCACCCCAGTAATTATTGGTTTTGGAGATTAATATTGTAATTTTCATTGATTTACTGCTAAAGTGTTAGGAGGTCATTTTGTCTTCGTCTTGTATTCAATGTTTCCAATATCATCGCTTCTAACATCTGAACTTGATGCTTTCACTTTACAGAAACGGACGAGTGTAAGTGTTTGATCATTGTATGACTTTGGCACGAACACGCTGATCTATTTATTTATTCAAAGCTTTGCCAATGTTGCTTACCAAATAAATCTTTATCGCAGCTCAACTGTCAGGGCGCACCGAGTTCTTGTAAATAACAATAAAATATTATATCACATTGTAGGGCTTCGATATACCGGATGGTCACAAAGCTAGGCCCTAGCGGATTATCACGACGTCTTGATATATTATATATATATATATATCTATTTTTTTTATTATCAAGTGTGTGTACTTATTGTACTGACATATCTCAATAAGTTCCCGTGGTTTATCCGGATTAGCGAGGCCCTGCTGTATTCCCACATTCTTAGAGATAGGTTAAAAGGTGAATATACCTTTTATGAACGTTGCGTGACTTTATGTGGTCCTAACACGCATGCTCAGTGATCAATAACGGGAAAGATATATGTGACCATAATAATTATACAGTGATCGGAATGGGGCGTGCTATTTAGGGTTAATGACTATAAAAGTTATATACGTTTATGAGGATGCGGTATTGTTAAAACATACTCTTTTCAATAACTTTAATGAATTTTATAGGGTTATTTTTATTATATCAACATTCAGATCAATAAAAAAGAACATTGCCCAAATTCAAATATAAGATAGCGAAAGTGTAATTCCTAGAATGAAGTACTAGTGGCATGTCCATATATTAAAATATCGCGATAAAAACCCATCAAATTGCACCTTACCTATCCGATCACGAATAATAAAGCACAAAAATAGATCTATTCGTAATGCCATGGGAATGTAGAAAACTCTCTTAAACAAAGGAAAGCATGGAACTTAGGGTGCACGAAAACAAGCACGGGACTGTTTCTTGTACTTTATCTTATACTTTGTGAACCTGAAGATGAGCAAGTCGTACAAAAAATTTAAACAAAGAAGGTGTATTTTAGCACAATATGACAAAGCCTTTAAGCTAATTTTTACGATTAATTAATATAATTACACCCAAAACATCTGCTTCGTTGCTGATCGTATCAGACATGCCAATTTTTTTTCTGTTTCTAAGTTTTAGGATCCAATAATATATATTGAACAGAAACGGAATCTTTTACAATCGGCATGCCTGATGGTTAATTTAGTTTTAACTCACATCTTACGAACAAACTACACGACTCATCCGATAAGCGGATGATTCGTCGCCTGACAGTTTGTAAAGGACGACGTTTCATCCGAAGAATAAATATTTTATGGATGATTTGTCACCTTAAATCCAATTAATTTGCAATAAATTCATGAGTAGGCTAACGTCGACAGTCAGTAGTTAGCTCGCTAGATGTGCAAGGGTTCGCAATAAGCAAATAGGTACTTACTCGGTCCGTGTGCGCAGATTTTGCATACCAGGAAGCGTTTCTGGCGACGTACCGCACGTGGGTGGAGCCGAGCGGGCTGATCGCTCGCCTGGTGCGCCGCGCGCGCCACCACCGCGCCCGCACGCATGAGCTGCGCTCCACGCTGGGGCTGCTGGTGCGAGTCGTGGCGGACCTCACGTGAGTCGTTCACACCCATATCGTCCCCACTGCAGGGGTGCGGGTCTCTTCTCAGTGTCTTCCCATTACTAGGGAAGATTAGGCCATACTCCACGGGGGCCAAGTCCGGATTAGTGGAGGTTGTATGGCTAGTGGCCAACTCCAGTGTCAGAAGTTTTCAAGCCGCCTGTAAGGCCTCCGACATGGCTTAACGACTGCCATTTTGTGATAGCAGCCGGTAACATTGGCTAAACGTACCTTGCTAAGCACGGATTACTGCAGATATACTCATAGGAGATTGAATACTAAGGGTTGAACCGATTCCGTGCGGCCAGATATGGTCCAAACCTTATTGCACATGGGCGGGGCAGCCGACGAGGGGCTCGATGGTGATCGCTAGTAGTCTAGTAGTAGCTCCAATCTGAGACTTGACACCAGTCACGTAAGTACTGCATCACTACGTGTGTTCTTAGGTGAACTATGTACGCATGAGTATAGCGCCCAGTGGGGTCGTGGCGCTGTTGACATGGTCAATGGCTCAACCTCTTCGTCTGTGCGCGCATGACCGTCCGTCCACTTTGGGACTGCTGATGGTGCGATTTGTGGCGCTCCTCACGTAAGATATAGTGCCCGCGTGTGCGTTTAGGCGAGAAGTCATGATTTCATTGAATATCATAGATACCCGTCGTATAATTTTTTAGATGCCCTACAGTCTTTTAGAAATATATGATTATAATGAATAATACCTAAAATTTATTTAACAGGATGTCAGATTTGGATCGCCAGTTAATGCAAGACATAATGGAGTTCATTTACTGGCTCGTGGAAGCCGAGGAACTGCCCATTGCCAAAGCTTTAAGACAAATTCTAGTCGATAAACAGAAACAACTACACTTCCAACAAGTAAGTTTATCACAAAGGTTAAAAGTGGAACGTGCGTAAAAAGAACATATTACAATAATAGCTTTTAATCATAAAAGGTTTTTTGTCATCTACAATGATTATTTTTCCATACAGTCAAACAGCCGGTACGAGTATGAGAACCCATGCCACGGCCTTTCCCTACGTCGCGATACCCTACTGGACTTCAAGTCCAGCGAGCTAGCGGAACAGATGACGCTGTTGGACGCAGCGTTGTTCGTGAGAATAACGACGGCGGAAGTGCTGTCGTGGCCGCGCGACCAGTCCGAGGAGAGCTCGCCAAATCTCACCAGGTTTACAGAGCACTTCAATAAGATGAGCTACTGGGCGCGATCGAGGATATTAGAACAGGTAGGTTTATCATAATTACTTTATATTATAGCTAGCTCGGAATCTGATGTGGTCTGGAAAAGCTTTTTTCAAAGGTTACGCTGTTCTTCTTAGTTCTCATATTGGGGCGAGACAGATTGGCCCTGTAACCAATAGTAAAGATTCGTATTCACTCTAACATTTTCGGAGCCCGCCTGGCTAGCCACCACCATCTTCTAAGTCTTCCCGCCAAACATCCAATTATAATAGCATTGGTGTATTCCGGTATGGAGATAAGATAGCCAGTTCTTCATTGCGTTGGGGAATCTTGGTAAGACCGCTTCAATCTTCGGCATCATCATCACTTACCACCAGGTGAGATGATAACCAAGGGCTTACAAATTGTGGGTAAAAAATAAAACACCAATCTGTAAATTATGGAACAGCCTTAAGCGGCATCAACAGTGCTTCTGTTGCCTACAGGACGAGGCCAGAGAACGGGAGCGGTACGCGAGCAAGTTTCTAAAGGTGATGAAGGCGCTCCGCAAGATGAACAACTTCAACTCGTACCTGGCGCTGGTGTCGGCGCTGGACTCGCCGCCCGTGCGCCGCCTGGGCTGGCCGCGCGGCATCGACGACGCCTTGTGCGACCACTGCGCTATTATAGACTCGTCCTCTTCCTTCCGGGCTTATCGACAAGCGTTAGCGGAGACTCAACCTCCCTGTATACCTTACATGTAAGTGGATTGTACGCTCTGGGTTGTTTGTAGTTGACATTACGAAACTACATCTGTAGTTTCGTAATGTCATCATCATCATCAGCCGAAACCCCAAGGATTTTAACACTGCCCGGTCCTGTGCAGCCCGCATCCAGCGGCTACCCGCAACCTTCATCGGTCATCGGTCCACCGAGTGGGAGGAGTTTCGTAATGTCATGCTTTATTATAATTATAAAAGGTGTTTTTGCTAATGTCAACTGGTTTATTAATTATGCCATTTGTTACTGTGCAGTGGTCTAGTCCTGCAAGATCTGACATTTGTCCATATTGGCAATCCTGACTTGCTGCCGGATGGCAGCATAAACTTCACCAAGCGGTGGCAGCAGTACCACATCATGGAGAACATGAAGAGGTTCCACAAAGAGTGAGTGTTGATTAAAACGCGACATGTAGTTACTGTAATAAATGTCCAAAATTGACCAATTTTATATGGAGAATCAAGAAATGTTTCTCGTTTATTTGAAAAGTGGTAAACAAAAAGTTCTACAAACTTTTTAGTTAAATTTACTATGTTGCATATACCGTCTTACCTGATCAATTCTTTTCCTTATTTATCCTCTCCACCAATTTTGTATGGAGAGTCAAGAAATGTTTCTCGTTTATTTGAAAAGTAATAAAAAAAAGTTTACAAAAGTTCTACAAACTTTTTAGTTAAATTTACTATGTTGCGTAGCCTGTCTTACCTGGTCAGTTCTTTTTCTTATTTATCCTCTCTTTTTCCCATTATTCGGGGTCGGGTCTCCTTACTATTCTGCGCCTGGATTCAATTGTTACAGTAAAAAACCAGTAAAGGCCTAATGCAAAGTTCAGTTCAAAGTTACTAAGCGCTACTGATCGTAGCACCTAGCAGTACCATCGTTTCATTAAGCGATACATGCTACTTAAACTATGTGAACTGACATTTTCTGTCTATGGCACTGTAACTTTAAGCCTGCCCGCTTTAACTTCTACGAAACGTAATTAGCTCGCCACAAGGTGCGTAGAAATCGAAATACCTACAATATTGCAATAGTTGTAATTCGTGTCACCCCTCCGTCCAGACAATACAAGTTCAAGAAGAGCGAGCGCATCCAGGCGATGTTCAACGAGTTCGACGACGTGTTGAGCGAGGAGGCGATGTGGCAGGTGTCGGAGAAGATCAAGCCGCGCGGCGGCCGCGGCCGGCCCGCGCCCGCGCCCGACCCCGCGCCCGCCGCTGCCACCGCCTAGTGCTGCCTGCCGCTGCCACTGGCTGGTCAGTTAGCTTTTGTTATTATTATATCATAATTTTAAATAATTTTAATGGTACAATAATTTTAATAGGCCAGTCAATAAAGACATTTCTCATCGCAAACGCGCATGTATCTACGATTTTTTTATATGTTGTTAGGAGCCCTAAGAAGAGTAGTTTATTCCAAGTTTGCAACACTGAAAACCTTGTGCTACTCCCGTTGTGCTCGAAAAACTGAAAAATTTAAGCATATTTTTTAGATTTTTCGAAAAAAATATGTTAAGGAAGCGTTTTTTGGGCATCTATATTATTACTTATTTAAATTTTATACAATTTGAGGCTAATTTCAACTCAGTCAGTTTATAGAAATACTATAAGAAATAACATTTTTTTTTATAATCAGTAAATCGAATAAAATAAAATAAAAATACATAAAAAAAACAATTGGTACATATTTGACAAATATTATTTGTACATAATTGGTCAATGTTAAACCATTCATACTACAAAACGAGTGGTCGAGAAGCCAGCGTTTTAGTTTCAACTTAAAGCTTGCTTCTGTGAGAGCTTTAGTAATATTAGTAGGCAGTTTCTTATAAACTGAAGGGCCCAAAATTTGAGTCATCTTACAGATTTGGCGAGTTAACGCACGATACAGTCCAGTGTATTGTCCATATTGCGATGGTTGTACGTTTGCTAATCCCTCGGTTAACGTACTCGTGCCGATTGTTGTACTACAGAGCGATATATCAAACTTATAACCTCAATAGAATATAAAAATAAATTGTGAAATATTGGAGTCGATTCGGTGTTAACGATTTAACTTATTTGACAGGATTAAACTTTATTTAAGCGTCTGTCCTTGTTCTTTTCGATACAGAAAGAAAAAGACAGAATACTTAAATTAAGTTTAGTCTTGTCAAATAAGTTTAATTGTGAAAACCGAATCGACACTATTGTGTACTAAATAGCACATTCTCACCCACTAGATGAAGTAAAGCAGGAAGTATTTTGTGTAAATAACGGTTAGTTCTTTTTATTATTTCTTTGCTGGTAGGTGACATAAAATGTGTAACTTTATTTTTGTCTATGTAGTTAACAACCCATATTATCCCCACTGCAGGGACATGGTCTCTTCCCATACATTGGAAAGGTTAGGCCATACTCCACACACGGGGGCCAAATCCGGATTGGTGGAGGTTGTGGGGCTAGTAGCCAACCCTAGTGTTAGAAGTATTTCAAGCCGCCTATGAGGCCTCTGACATGACTTAACGACTGCCATCTAGCGATAGCAGCCGGCACTAACGGCTTATCTTGCCTTGCGAAGCACGGAAGCGGTCGAGATAAATGCCACTAACAGTCAAACCCATCGCGTATCTGTTGTCAGTTAACCTGCGTGATCGACGCGACCACTTAAGCCACACTGAGCCACGACCGCTTCTGCCGATTTTTGTCTATAAAGGGAATTTTTCCTTGCAGGTAATTTATTGAATCCAAAGAATATGATGGAAGAGTCGCTTAAGTTCATGAAGTGGTGAAATGTGTCTTCAAGGAATTGTGAGTTGAATGAAGTGTGATTTATCTGTCCTAAAAAAGGCCTAATTATATTGTAATGTAATTATTCAATCTAACTGTGATCAGAATCGAACGAATGTAGCTCGCTACATGTTGATGGAACAGCGAAGCGAGGGGTGCGTCTCATTAAATTAAAGAAAGTTACAAATAGCTCGTCGCTTTTTGTATAAAGTATTTTAAAATAATAAAAAGCCAAATAATTTTTTTATCAGTATTGGGATGGAGCTATGTCATCTTACATATCAGCGTGTGACTTGCATATTGTACTGAATCGAGTGACGCCTTGGTGTAGTCAGATAATTTTCTGTTTTCTCTAATGTAGGTGCACCGTTTATAATGCGAAACCGTTTAAAAATGAGGTCACTTTTTATCGACTGTAAAATTAAGTATAAATAGCGAAAATGACGCTTTTATCGAAGTTCTTTGTCATAAAATGTGTATAATCCTTTAGGAGGCAACTAGTTACTACTGCACAATCCAATTATTGAAATAAAACTAAAAATTGATGTAGATGCAAACGTTTGGCACGTGGCATGGCACGCTTTCCGTTAATGGTCTAAATGCGACGACGTTGTATCATCTAAATTAACGTGGTAATAAGTAATCTTGGAAACGTTAACGTTAACTACGTATAATCTTTATTTTATACCCCACATGATAAATTTTAGAATAATATAATTTTTATAAAGTTCTATACAAAATATGATGATGACGATAATGGAAACATTTTTAGGTACTTTTATTATTCGATCACAATTTGGTATGTTTGTACCAAACGACTGGCCTCTACATCAATTTACGTTTTTTTTCGGCTTAGGCAGTCCACTAAACGTCCAGGTTTAATAAGCTAGGATGGCTTCATATGTGGAAATATAAATTGAACTATTGATACATCGAATTAGGTGAATTTTATTGCAATAGAAGCATAGATGTAACTAGGTACAATATTAGGCATTTAAATATGCACATTGATTGTAACTATAATATAAGATACATACAAAATAACAGCGATACATCGTACATAATTTATTATTTTAATGATCTGTGTTCATATAGTTTATAAAAATAAATCTTTCATACTTTTTGCGTCTGTTTCGAAAGGTTTACATAATACTCGTGGTGTTTGAAGGGGGCTTCCATGTTTTGTACAGCTGTGCTTGTATCTGTAGCACAACATTATTTTCTAAAAGTACACATCTGAACCTGGCTGGACCTGAATCTGACAGGCAATTTCTTCTCTTTTCTTTTCTTTTCTTATGCAGACTTTGTTCTGTTTCATCATTTGACAATGTCGACTTTCGTTAGGGGCTGATGCCATATACCTCGTAAAATCGTGCCCGACGACTAGTGCATATCACTAAAATTTAACAGTGTGCCAAATTGTATTATTGGCTAAACTATCCTGTAATGTAAAAATAAGTGTTTTTGTCTCCATACGCTTCGCTGAAAAAAATCTAACGATTTAACGTATTTTTATTCAATTAATCTCATCTTTCATACGGTAAATTCTCAGTACAACAACGCTTTCATTGTGTATGTTGTATTACATAAGAAACTTGTTAACAATTTAGTCGATCAATTGCGTAATGTTTACTCTATCACGAGTTGATATTTAATTAAGAATTTACAATAAAAGATCTTGACTATTTTTGTGTCATTTTGAATAGCCGTAACTTTGTAAGTTAATTCTATTTCAACGTATGTCTTGACATTTGAAATGGTATTTTATTTCTAACTAAAGGCATATTTTTATGTATATTTAAAGTGTTGTTAAAATGCACACTATTATTTTTGATATTCCAATAGTATATTTTACCTGACATTTGCTATAGGAATCGTTTTTTAAAGTATCTGTGTCACAGTGTCTTCTGCATTTGTACTTTCTCGTATGAAATAAGTAGATATGGGTATAATATTTACTAAGAATCAATTAAATTAACACTCACAAATATTGTGATCTATGGATATAAGTAATAGTTCAAGATTCAGATCTGGCTTAAATTGCATTTCTTTAGATTGTGTACGGGCGTTTGGCTTTCTCATTCAAGGTATCCTAAACATGATTTGATAAGATTTTATGTTGGTGGAGATAACAGAAAATGATTTTTATTTTAAACTTATTTAATTGATCAAAAATAATAACAATATTTTTTGTGAATTTCTGTCTAGTGTTTTACTATTTTGAGTACAGTCATTTTACTGAAGATACTGGATAGATGAACAGTACACGTGTTGTAGTGTTTGCCTTCGACGAAATAGCAATAAATATTTGATTGTTGTTGGTGTCATTGCACATGTTGTGATAATTGGATACTCTCGTAGCGAGCCGCTTAGCTACTGCAAGTGTATTGGAGTTCTCTACGCGTAAGTAATTAATTATACTAGGCGAATAGTAGCAGTAAGCGTAAAAACCCCATATGTATGCAGGTTATACCAGTGTTACTGCAAATTTAAAGAACACCATACGATGTAGTGATCTTCGATAGGGTTTTGTGTCTTTACAATTTCCCCGCAATAACTAGACCAATATATAACAATGTATCACTGTGCTTTTATGTGCTGATGTTGTATTTGTTTATATAGGAAAGTGATTGCTTATGTTTTTAGGATAGGTACGTTACCATTTTGTCTTCTGATGCTCGTATCGTATTCATTATTTGGAATCGTATAGTAAAAGATCCATATAATTGATTATATTGAAATAAAGACTGCATAAATTAATTAATTCAATATGTTTGATGTGTACATTAGTGTAATTTTACTCTTATTTGAAAGTGATTTCTGTATAACAAATAGATTTGAAGTGGTTTGATTTTCACTATTGAATAGTTTGTTTTCCTCCTCATATCAGAATCGAAAGATAACAATGATTTACATGTCTCACAAATAGTATGATAAAAGTGAATTGATCTATGAACAGCGTACATATAATTGTTGTATTAGCAAGTTCAGTATTATGTTATAACGAAAATGCCATAATATATGAATATGGAATAAATCTGTGGATTAAAAACTTTTTTATTTATAATCAATTCTTGAATCATTGTTTTAAATGTTTATAATTATTTTTATGTTAAAATTTACTTTTAAGTATAGTGTTTTTATTTCATATTATAATACATTTTAATGTAAATTATGTTTATTTTGAATACGTATAAATTAAATTCATATTATTAGCAAATAAACGCATGCATGTACAGTCCATTTTGTGTGTCAAGTTTTTTTGTAATTATTTTTTGTATAATAAATATAGCACGTTATTTACAAACCTATACTTCTATCTTTTTATTTTATCGATGTGCACAAAACTGCACCTTGCCTGCTTTTCTGTAACGTTTCCACGTAGATAACCACTCAGCAGGAGACGTGTTTTCTCGCCAAGGGATTGTAACGAGACTCTACATAATTTAAAGTAACTTTCGTAGGGTTGTGATGTAAATATGTTTAACGATTTATTTTTAGCAAAATCTGGTAAATATTGATACTTAATTGTCTCGATAGTGCATTTTGCATAGGCGTAAGGTATAGTTTTATAGCCATATAAATCGATTTAGCCATTTGTATGATTTAACATTTTAACATTAGACCTATTATGACCTGTGAAATCGCTCTCGCTGGTTGAGTTCAACAAAGTATGCAAGTCAAGGCATTGATAATCTAGGAATTACAAACAATTTAATATTTCATGGAATACTTACTTTAACAATACCTATATATTTCTAGTTTTACAGGATATAGTATGTAGATTTGTAGATGCCTAGTCTATAAAAACGCAACAGTACATTTACGGACTTTCGCACAGCCCTGTTACACATGCTTAAATGTTAAGTTGAAAAGTTTGTTTTGCAATATTTATTTACGTATAATTATCGGTGAAAATAGATTAACACTCAGCAAGACACTTGTCTTAGATTACACATATCCACTAAATTAGGTGATAGCCCTTTGTTTAAGTGCGTGTACCTACCTCATAGTTAAACAGTTGCAAAAATGACAAGGCTCGTCTAGTGACATACAAATAATAAGACACTAAATATATAATCTTTAATAATGGTGCATTCAGAAATTATTGCTACTTTAGTTTTCTTTGGTGTCGTTGCAAACGGTTCACCGGTACGGTTGAGATGTGACGATGACGACGTTTATGTACTGGAGGAACATGATCCTATGGCAGGTAAGTAAACTATTTCGTATCTTGGTGTTTTGAGATTGGTATTGAAGACCATGTTTTAATTGTTATATAATTATTTCTTGGGTGAACATTAGAACGTCTAACACATTAGGTTAAACGTTCGCGAAAAACATTTTTGAAGTTCTCATTTTCATTAAGCTGGTTAACTTTTTACAATAGACAATACAAAAGTTTTAAGATCTAGGTTAAATAAGTATCGGCTGATTTTATTACACCTTATAAAGCCTCATCATCATCAGCCAAACGACGACGTCCACTGCTGAATACAGGCAACCCCAAGAAGGATTTCCACGAGGGCAGCCTGCATTCAACGGCTTCCCTCGATCTTCACCAGGTAATCGGCCCACCGACTGGAAGACCTGCCTAGCTACGCTACGTCTTCCTGTGTGCGCGGTCGCCACTAGATTTTTTCTGTTCAACGACTATTTGTTTTACAAGCTATATAGCTCGTAGAACAAATAGTCGTTGAATGCATATGCATAAAAATATTCACTCTTATGTAAATATATGTTATGTAGTTTGAATTGAGTGAGGCCTCTTCCCTATACCTAAGACCCAATAAATATCAGTGGTAGGACCTTATCATGTGAGGTCCTACTAGGTGGGTACCACCGCTCGCTCTATACTGTTCCGGCGGGTGGCGCGAGATAACCAGCGTAATTGCCGGCATAAGAGGCATTCCATAGTCCTCAAAATCGGCAAGGCACTGATAACCTTTCTGGGGTTATAGATGCTCTTAGGCGGCGAATGCCACTTTCCATCAGGTGGGCGGTCAGCCTTTGCCATCTCACACACTAAAAAATAAATAGTCAAAGACGATATCCATCAAGCATGCAAGAACTGCAGGCAATAAGTACAGTTTTGAACGCCTACTTGTGGAAGCTTGTCTGGCGAAATCCTGTTTTTGAATTAGGTACCTACGATTTCACGTGAACAACCTATCTTGTATGCTTAACACTTTTTGTGCAGCTCAACACACAGAGTATAACGAAATGGGAGATTTCTTCGAGGGGGACATGGTGTTGACGCCCGATCAGCAGCACGCGATCTACAATGCCATAGAAACCCGCAACGGAGTTATCAGTGCATCGAAGCGTTGGCCTGGGAAAACTGTAGTTTACAATATTGTGGAAGATGACTTTGGTTTGTACAGATTAAATAACGATTGTCAGCCTTTTTCTTTACAAAAAAAATATTAAAAATAAATGACTTTGTATAACGTTATGGGTAGTTAGTAGCAGGTCACGCCCACCGGGGAGAGCGCCCGGTGCGGGGGGCGCGGCAACTTATTCGAAAAATAGATTCGATTCTATTCTACTTGCGCACTTGTCTTCTACTAAATCGTTAACTTAATAGCTGATAAGTGACTGTTAACACACAGAAATTTACTTAAATGTTAAAATTAACTTAATTACTCGCTACTTAATACGTGTTAACTACCCATTAGGACAACAAGAAATTGAGAAATTTGAAAATCACAATGAAATATAATATTTTAAATAAAATCACTATTTTTCGATAAAGTAAATCGTACTTTCACTGCAGTTGCGTATTTAACGAAACCGCCAGTAAATCATTGTCAGCACATCGTCACTCAATATTATCTAATGTACCTAATGAATAGTCGATCATAAAAAGTAGCAAAAATAACAACGCTATATTTACATCATTTGTCTGTGTTTTTAAACAGATGAAGATCAAGTTAAACTTATTGAAAGTGTAATGGCTGATATTGCAAATAAGTCATGTATTGAGTTCCGGACTCGAAAAGACGAAAAGGAGCATGCAGTTATTATTCAGGTGTGTGTTGAATTGTGTTTTTATAAAGTTATAATATCTATTTTTTAATACATTTTAGTTAGTATATTATACAAATGTATAAGAGTCCCTATCTTTTGCTGTGTATAGCTTTTTCCAAACAGTAGGTATAAACTGAAAAAAAACAACGGTAGACGTTGCATTTAATCATAAGCTCCCTGTAAAAGACATCAACGAGGGTTAAAAATATAGCTTTATCATAAAAAAGATATTAACGGTAATGCAGGTTGTTACTAAAAAAAAATACACCAGCGAGGCAGGTCTGTTGCATGGCTTTAACTGGAAGGGTTATACTGTATTGGATTTTGTATTTTAGGGTTCAAAAAGTGGATGTTTCTCAAACGTCGGCATCAATACTACTGACGACGACGGCGATGAGTCCCAGGTTTTAAATTTGGCCAAAGGTTGTTTCAAACACGGCACAGTCGTTCACGAGATGCTGCATACGTTGGGCTTCTATCACATGCAGAGCACATATAACAGAGATGACTTTATCGAAATTGTTTGAGAGAACATTAAACAAGGTCTGAATTATATGACTTCAATTTTATTAGCTCGCGTCAGAATGAATTGAGATTCTTTTGAATTATGAATTGTTCTTTTTGCAGGCAGAGAGCACAATTTCGCAAAGTACACTAACAGTACAGTGACAGATTTCGGTGTGCCGTACGATTATGGTAGTGTTATGCATTATAGTCCCAAAGCATTTTCTAAAAATGGAAAACAAACAATAGTGCCCCTGAAGGTAAGTACTAGACAAAATGTAGGCTAAATGTGTCCAGTGTTGCGGCAGTTGTGGTTTATAACGCCGAATCCTATAACCATAATTTAACTCAAAATTAAAAAGCCGACTGTATGTCAAGACTAAAAATTTGTACTATGTCAAGATCTCTGGATGTCAACACGAATCTCGACGCAACACACTTTAAAACTCTTAAAACCGTTTCGGCTACAGACTGTAACATTAAACAATGTAAGAAACAAACATACATCCTACAAAACACCCAAAATCATTACCCCTCGCAAGGGCAGTCGGGTTTCAGTCGGGGCGTTTATAGGATTATTTATGCAAATATTAATAATTAACTTAATGATTATTACTAACAACATATGTATCTTTTTCAGGCAAATGCAACTATAGGGCAAAGAGAAGGCATGTCGGAGAGTGATGTAATTAAACTAAACAAAATGTATTGTGAAAATTAATCTATTTAACATTACCTAACTTTACTTATTATCCTTCCGTCATCGAGGCCAGTGTTTGCAACAGTTGATAAAGATACTGCTAGAGATTTTGTAACATAAGTAGTTAGGTACCTCAAAGTTATAGAGGTGTCTGAAATAGAGTACCAAGGGAATGTGGTAACTTATAACGTTCACCTGGACCCCGAGAGTTGAGGGAGAAAGCGGAACGACCTTCGTTCTGCAGTTTCGTATGCTGACATTGACTCGTATGGTATTATTGGATCGGAATCACGAACTACTAAAAAAATAGGAAGATTACTAAAATAAGGAATAACATTGAAAACAATGTTTTGACCAATAATAAAGGAAATTTTGGATAATGTGTTAAAACTAAATACCTATAAAGTTTAGTATTAGAATAGTTCGTTGGAACAAATATTTAAGCAGCTAATTGGATATATCATTAAATTCAAGCCTAAAAATAATGTATTTTATTGTCTGATGTCATAGATGTTATCTTTTAAATAGATAAACCTTGCTTTGTGGTGGGCCCTAAAAATTGAAACTTCATTTATATTATCTAGTATTTTGTGACAGTCATCGCCACACTTATGATTGCCTCTTTGTATAATAGTTGGTATCCTAAGTGAAGTTGACAACTTTTATTATTATTGCGACATATCGGCACTTTATTAAAATACTGTAGGAACAGAATAATGAGTAGTGGTTGGTATGTACCGTATGTACATAAAATGTGATTGGAAATGATATTAAAAACCAATGAATTCCAATTATAAATCAAGTATACCAAACTTATTCACAGAGGCATAACCAATCGTAACAGCGGCAGCACATCACAGTTTGATTGGTATGTTATACTTTAATAATCTTTGCGTTGGAAAATAAGGAGACTAACTATACCTACTCATGATTGGGAATACCTATACCGTTTAATTTACGGACGGTCAGCCATTTAACTTTGTGTGGTAGGTGGGTACCTTTGGTTGCCTGCCATACGTGTAACATATTCAGGAAGTCTCCAATATTTCTTATTGCCAGTAGTTAGGACAGTAGAAATAATATTACTGAAATGTATTGCTATTGATTGTTTTTGTTGCATTTGAAATGACACTTGCACTTGAATTGTTTTAATTTATTACATTTGTAAATGTGATAATTATTAGGTACGAACGTTCTTTATGTATAGAATGCATCGAAAAATGAGGAACATACTGGTGTGTTTATTGGCGTATTTTGTTTGTATGAGCCAGTGCTCGGCGATAACACGACATGAGCTTGCTGAGTTTATACACTACATTAATCAAACATCTCTTCGATTAAATCACCAATCTCAAAATGGTAAGTAACTGTGATGTAAAGTCTTGAACCTCATATATGGGTATCATCCGGGGCAAATTCCACACACTGTCATCTGGCTCCATGCTGATATTTCTTGTCATCATCATCATTATCGACAAAAGACGTCCACTGCTGACCAAAGGCCTCCTCCAAGGATTTTCGCTTGGTTGGTTTGGTAGTTGCGATCGGTCTTGCGCTGCCCATATCCAGAGGCTTCTCGCGACCCCCACCAAGTCATCAGTCGGTCCACCGAACCTGCATACGTTACGTCTTCCGGTACGCGATGGCCGCTCTAGAACTTTCTTGCCCCAACGGCCAACATAGGCATAGTTTCAGCCAGTTTTGTTAAACCTTAGTTAATTATTAATTAGTATTTTTATTTATTATTACTGAGATCCGTACCCCTGCAGTGTGGACGATATGGTTGTTAACAAACAATTATTCAGTAACATAATTATTTTATTGTAGACATATTCCAAAGCAACGATACCTTAGTAGGAAACGAGTGGGAAAGAAGTGGGAAATTCGAGGGAGACATGATTCTAAGGCCATGGCAAAGACGGCACATCATCCAACAAGTCTCCAGTGGGGGCCAGTTACCCTTGTCCCGAAACGGTTTCTCGAGACTCTCCAAGCGATGGCCGAATAATGAGATAGTTTACAAGTTTAAGGATTACGACTTTTGTAAGTTATGCTAAGGAAAGCTATACGGAAAAATCAATGTTTTTAATCATACTTAATATCCAAGGCCTAACTGCTGAAAATACACAAATAACAGAAAAACTTTTTTCAAATTTTTGTAGTTTTTTTGACTACCTAGTGACGATGGAAGATGGTCATGGTGTGCCAAGAGAGCGTAAATTAGAGATCAACTGCGAAACGCTTTGTTGCAGGTTCGAAAAGCGTTGATCTACTTCTAACTCTCTGTTTACTTAATCAGTGTGCAAGTCCCCTGTTGGGTGTACTCTGCTTATTGATTTAGGCTCTGGCCTTGTTTATGACTATATTTATCCACTTCCTGTCTCCGTCTAGCTTAATGGTTGATTGTGACACGTGATTTATTATATATAAAAAAATGTTTTGAGTTGATAACTTGGAATTATTGTTGTTGCAGCAAGATCACAAATGAATACAATTGAAGATGTAATACGAACTTTCAATCGAGCTTCCTGCTTAAAAATGAGATATTACAAAAAGTGTGACAAAGATAAAGTGAATCCACTTGTTATACAGGTATTTTGTAGATAAAAATAATGTACAGGTGACCGGAAACCGAATTTAAAGGAGTTCGAGTTTTTTTGTGAATTTACCATAGGTGCGTCCTAATATGCGTCCGTTGTCTTACCAGTAACACTGTATGTATACAGGTGTAAATCTAGTTGTGCATCAAATTTTAATCAGTGCTTCTACTCCTGGTTCTGATCAACTTTTCCCAAGGAACCCACAATCAAATCGCAAAAAAAAATTTGGACTAATCATACTAATTTGGCCACTTGGCTGATCGATTTGTATGAAGAGCCCATTTTTTTTGTGCGATTTGATTATGGGTTCCTTGGGAAAAGTTGATCAGAACCAGGAGTAGAAGCACTGATTAAAATTTGACGCACAACTAGATTTACAGCCTGTTAGGGTCTTAAAAAGGTACTGACAAAACTGCACAGCGGCTTCTATTCGTGAAATTTAAAATTTTTCTTCAAGGTGCTCCTAATGGTGGCGCTCTTAAATGCTCTCAAACCTATTATACAGACCAGTATTTTTTCTTAAAGAAAGTTGCTCAATATTCCCAGATGACCCAGTTAAAAAAGTGACAATTCTATTGAGGATCCCGTATACATTGTTTCATTTGTTTTTTTGTGGCAGAGCTCAGAGTCTGGCTGCTGGTCTAATATTGGTTATTCGAGAAAACAAAATATTATTAACTTAGAACGCAGAAATTCTGAGTGTTTCAAGTCGAAAAACCTTTTGCACGAATTTATGCATACTGCAGGATTTGTTCATATGCACAGCAATTTTAACAGGGACGATTATGTCATTGTGCACTGGGAAAATATTATACCCGGTACGTATGACGGTATTTACTAAATTAAAAGGTATGTAACTATACGAATACCTTTTTATCTCAGTTCCCTAAAGAATCATTGGATAAAAAAAATATTCCATTTACATATAGGTACAATAGTTGGTGCTCGCGACTTTATACGCGTTGAAGTTGGGACATTATGTTGTTAATTTTCCTATGTTCTCCTGCCTAATTATCCTTTCGATATAATAAATTAATTTGTACGGCCATTGCATTTAATACACAGGATTGTAATTTCTCAACGAAATTAGCAATAACCATTCTTAATGCTAATTAGAGTTGTGAAAAATTTACAAAATGTCTGGGGCTCTTAGTCTTCTTAATTGGTACCTACCTGTTATAAAACAGAACAGAAAAAGTTCACGTAAATGATATAATCATCCGGTTACAAAGTCAAAACGGGTGTGCCTCAGGCATCTATAGTAGGTTCCTTTTTAGGGTTCCGTACCTCAAAAGGAAAAAAGGAACCCTTATAGGATCACTTCGTTGTCCGTCCGTCCTGTCCTGTCTGTCTGTCTGTTAAGACCCTTTTTCTCAGGAACGCGTAGACGTATCAAGTTGAAATTTATATCAAAAAATACTTGATAGGCCTGCAATCCCTTGAAGCTGTAAAAAAAATCAAACTTCTATGCCAACACCGTATCTCTTGATCGCGTTGGCATAGAAGTTTGATTTTTTTACAGCTTCAATGTATTGCAGGCCTGAAAATTTGATATAGAGTTCAAAACATGTGTGATTATGAATTTATACGGAACCCTCGGTGCGCAAGTCCGACTCGCACTTGGCCGGTTTTTTACGTATACAGGGTCCTTCTAAAATTATAACGATTGTAATAATAATAATAATATCCGGGACAAGTCACACACGGTCATCTGGCCCCAAACTAGGATTCCTTGTATCTTGGGAACCAGAGACTGATATACATACACATATACATTTAAAAACATATATAGATATTATACACCCAGACTCGGAGCAAACATTTCTGCTCATTACAGAAAAGTTTGCCCTGTGTGGGGATCGAACCCACGACTCTCGGATCAGAGGCCAGGATCGCTAACCACTAAGCCACCGAATCAGTCAAGCACCGATTGTAAGGCAAGTAACTTGAACTACGTATAATGTAGTTGAACCGATTGTATCTACAACTCGTTTATGGTGTTTGTTTCAATTATTATTTGCTATTTTCTACATTTTTCAGACAAAAGAGAATCCTTTAGGAAATATTATTCAGATGAAATAACAGATTTTGATATTCCATACGATTATAATAGCATAATGCATTATAGTCGTGGAGCTTTATCTGTCAATGGCGAAGACACTTTGGAGCCAATCCGGGTAATTACAAAACATTATCAGTATACAAAGTACAAACAGAAATATTTATTTATTATTTTTGAATAGGCTCCATTACTTTCTAGATATAACAGGGCATCCAGGTCCTAAAAGTGTGAAAAATGCATATGGCGTTAATCTTGCTTACACAACCGTAAACAACCCAATGGCGTCATTAGGCCATACTTATTACACGAAGGCACGAAGTTCAAGGCAAGATTGTTGAAGATTGTATGGCTTGTGACTAAAAAGACTGTTATTTTTTAAACCCTGTCCCGCATCAATCTTTGTAATATGTATTAATTAATGGACCTTTTTCAGCGCGGTGTGCGTCGTCTTGGAAACGATGAACTGTCACGAAGTGATGTTGAGAAACTTAACATAATGTACGAATGTTGATCGACCACGGCAGTCAAGATACCAATGTGGTTAAAAAATACAGGGTATAATACAGAAAGGTGTGCCTTTAAAGGGGCTAAGTTATTTAGCTTGATCAGTAAGAAGCGCACCTCAACGTATTGTACACCCCTTAAATTTTCAATAAAAGCTCCGTTAAGTAAACAATAATTTACGAGTATTTAGGAAACACTCACTCACCACTTTGTCGATTAGCTAAAACATTTGAAATACATAAGAAATGTAGTATTTACTTAGGACTTTTTAAATTTATTAAAATAAAGTTTAATCTCAAGGCAGCATTAAGCTTCTAGAAATAATATGGTGATTTGATTACTAAATGCCTATTGCTTAGATAATATTGATATAGAAACGTTAAACTTGAGTGCCTATAAAGCCATGCCGAGAGTTGCCGCAGCCTACCACTTGCATATTCGAAGTGATTTTTCAAAAACTGAAAAAGATGTCTCATTAACTTACGAAAACACTAATAGAACCTTACTCTATGGTTTTGTACACGAAACGTACCACACGGCGAGTCATAAAAGGCAGCAAGTATCATCAAAATATGCTAAATAATTAAAGTAGTTGAAACAGAATAATTAAAACAGTTACGTCATAATCAAAATTGAATAATTTTGATGTTTTTTCATATACATATATGTAACGAACTTTGTACGATGTATAAAAAAGACGTACACTCGAAAGTGTCGGGAAGTGTTTGCGAAGCGATAAGAAATGTCGAGCCCATAAGAAACTTGCTTCAACACTTGCTTCAACTTGTTTGAGTTATCAATACAGTTTTGAGCTGGAAGAGCAACTATTTTAACAATACTTCTCCAAACATATTTGTCATTTATATTACCTAGAATTTTGTAACGCAGCCGGGTAAATACTTTAGAGCACGTATTTTTATCATGTGTTTTGTTTTTTCTCAGGCATATTAGTTACATTATCTGGTATTTTATTATTGGCCGATAAATGACTTGTCAAAAAACCATACTCAGTCTCGAATAGGCAATATCAATGTTATTTTCATTTCTTAGGCTTAAATAGTATCTGTCACTGTTTTTCAGCGGGCGGGCCGAACTAAGCTTTGCCGCTAAAGTTTCTATTCGTGGACCCCCATAGCAATGTGGCATCTAAAGTTACACCAAGGAAAAAATATTATTAACAAATTCCGATAAATTACTATCAAGGGTACGATGGTGTCAGTTTTTCTGACGCTTAGTAATGAGAATAGAGGTACATTTGTAATTTTTGCATAAAACAGTAGAGTAGATTTTTCACAGAGAACCAGTTAAAAATATTTCTGAAAGAGAGAAATTTACTTCATCAATTTTGTTTACTTCCTATCAAACGTAAAAAATAATAGAAATATCATCTACAAACAACACTATATTTGCCAGATTCTGCATTATAAAAATTCTGCCATAAAAAAACTGTTTGACGATCAAAACTGAAACATCAATTTCATACTTAGTTTCCCAATTATTACGAATACATTTATTTGAAAATATTTTTAAATAAATGTAAGTTAGTTAATGAGAACCTGAAGTTTATACAAGAAAAAATTAAGAAGATATGAATAAGTAGGTGTATTTGCGGAACGTAGCTAATGAAAACAGCGTTGTCATTTATTTTACTATTAGCAAGTGGGAATGCCTGATTCACTTAATTTTTTTATTCCATAATTTGATAAACAACTTATTAAATATTATATGGATGGAAAAACAAATAGATCAGGTAAACCTTAAAGAAATTTAATCAGACTTATAAAGAAAATAAGGAAGGGAAGTGTGACAACTTACTTTTTGTTCAAAATGCAGTGTATATGGATAAAAATATTTGTGACGCATATTTTGTATTACGAGAGTTGCCTGGCCAAGTCGCGCCACGAGCTTTCAGTATTCTTGCAACATATTGATGGGTCATCTCGCCTGGATCGTCGTCTCTTTCCAAAAGGTACGATTTATGGAGACGAGTACAACTGTTTGTGAGTTGTAAAATGTAAGTAAACTAGCTTTTGTCTGCGGCTCCGTCCGCGTGGATATAGTTTTTATTATGACTGTTATTGAGGTAAATAGTTATTCGGAATTAAAACTATTGTATATCGTTCCTGTCCTTTAACAGAGCTCTATGAAATAGGTTGAGTAGTTATCAATAGTGTTGCTTTGTCAAGTGACATTATTGTCGGAGTACTCGGTGTGATTCCCGAACTAACTCGATGTTTCTACAGGATAAAATATACCTATCCTTTGTCACTTTCCACGTCGTAAACCATAACTGTTCAAACAATTATGTCGATCCATTGCTCCTTTGCAATGCAACGCAACGTCAAAAAAAATAACTTTTGCAATTATAGAGGTAAATTAGTAACTAATTGTAGTAAATAATTTTATCGTGTGTAACTCAGGTGTGTAATTACTAATTAAATTGACAGTTTGTTATGTTTTTAGAAAAGATGGTAGAAAGAGACGAAGACAGTGACGAGTGCGAGAATAGTGGCAAATTTGAGGGAGATATGATTCTGAACAGGCGGCAGAAACTACACATCATTCAAGACATAGCCTCTGGGGGCAGAAATGGTTTCCGTAGCCTTACTATGAGGTGGCCAAACGCCACAGTCGTTTATAAAATTCGAGACAGACAGTTTTGTAAGTTAATTGACTTGTTAATAAGAATAGAATGATGTGTTTTTCGAGGTTTCTAAGATTGTTGTTATTATTATACAATGGGACCTTATTATGCAAGGTCGGACGCGATGGAAATCACTGCTCATTCAATACCGACCGCCAAGCAGCGTGCTGTGCCGGTGGGTGGGGTAAGGTGCTAGCACAAGGCATTTCATCTTAGCTCTCAAGGATCGGCAAAACAGTGATAACGAGTTCTAAAGTTACAGATGCTCACAGGCGACAATAGCTTTCCATCAGGTGAGCCGTCTGCCTATTGGTACCTTAGAAAATAGGTAAAAAATGACAGCATGTGTTTATATTCGCCTATGACAGTTATAACCGGTCTCTACTTTTAATATATTGTAGGTATTTAAAGCTGTAAAAAAAGAAAAATATACTACAATATTTAGGCTTACCCTAATCGGAGTACAAGGTCGAATATTATAAATATTTAAAATTAATACTGTTTTATTTTGCTTCAGCTGCACAACAAATAAAAATGATCAAAGATGCTATGAAAAGTTTGTCAAGTGTGTCTTGCGTAAAATTTAGAGAACATAGGAAAAACTATGACAAACATGTTGTCACTATAAAGGTAACTTGTTTAATTAGATTTAATTAGTTTTAAATAATCTATTAACAATTCTTATAAAAAAGCGTCGGTGGCTCCTCAGGTAGCGACTCGGACCTCCTAACCAGAGGTCTCGGGTTCAAATCCTGGCCAATGGCCTTTTTTTGAATCTTTAGTTTATTTTTATAGCTACCAATTGCTTTAACGGTGAAGGAAAACATTGTGGGGAAACTGCACATCTGATTACTAGATGTTTATGATGGTCGCGTTGTACTGTCGTTTGATATTTTGTAACCCTTTGAAATGTATGTCCTGAATAAATACATTTTTTGATTGATTGTACACGTTCCGTAGGTGTAAATCGTAAAGCCCTACACGTGAACGCGTGTGATGCTAAGTTCAACATCAGGCAACCGCCATCTATACCTTTTGGAAAGTACGGTTAAATTGTGCCACACGAAAAGAGAGAGAGATAGGATCACTCGCGTGTCTGTCTGTATGTACGTCTGTCACAGTCAATTTGCTCCCATTATACGGATGGATTAAGCTGAAATTATACATATATAAATTTCTGTGACCCAAACACAGACGTGTAACCTAAATAAATGAATTTTGAGTTTGGAGGGTAACTTTTGAGGGGCAAATCAGAAATTTAAAAAAGTTTTGCATACTGTACCGTGAAACTACTGAGACAAAAATTTTGAAAATAATACTGAAAATAGTTCTTTACTTAATAGATTACAGGAAAACCTATAAGAAGTCTATATATTCTTAAAACAATTATATTCTCAATATTCTTTGTATGTACGGAACCCCCGGTGCGCCAGTCCGACTCGCACATTTCAAAGATAACGGCTTTTAAAACGTCTTGGAATAATTAATCAGAATTTAACGTTGTATCTTACATATATAGTTTTCAACGACAGGGTGATGATAAAGGCTGCTTCGCTCACGTCGGCTATACGTATCCACATCTTCAACGTATAAATTTTGACTCTCGCAACACAAGTACTGTAGATAGACGGTGCTTCAGGGATCGAGGCGGCACAATTGTACACGAGTTACTTCACACCCTCGGCTTCGTCCACATGCAAAGCAACCCAAACAGGGACGAGTACATACGTGTCAATTGGGAAAATGTTAAACGGAGTAAGTAAGTTTTATGATGTAGCGTGTTTTTTTTCAAATATTATATTTACTCATTGAAGAGACTGAAGCTGGATTTTGTGTTCTTATGACCCTTTTACACGAGACAGCCTGGAACTCCTTGCCTGCACTAGTGTTTATGAAACACACTATTTTCTAACATTTTCTAACACAAAACTACATTGTTTTTTGTACCTGCAAAGTAAAGGTGAAAAGGCTATGCATTTTCTATGCTTTGGTTAGAGTTAGGCAGATAATCGTAGTTTTCCAGGCATTTTCCTTTGGGAGCTGTTTTTCCGATTACTCATAATTCATCAATATCATCATCCAGCGAAGAGACGTGCACTGCTGAATAAAGGCCTCACCAAGGACACCTTTCTCAAGGCTTCTCCGTACAAAATCATAAACTGGATTGGACAGTTTATATGGAGAAGTCGATTTTTTTTTCGTTTCCTGAAAAAAATTCTTATGGAAAGTTGTTCAGTTTCGTCTACTGAGCAAGACTTTAAAGTTTTCGAAAACCTGTCCCTTACACCCTGTATATAGTTACATAAGTGGCCGTCATCCGTGTGAAAGGAAAGTGGGGCCACACGGTGCTTTCGGCGTATTGTGTTTGATATGCCACTATGGCGGTGCGGCGGTAACTTTGCTAACTACGGCGGAACTCACGCTGTTGCTTATCATTCCTTCTTCTATGACTACATGAATAACTGGAGGGCGTTCCACGGTTAAGATCTGGGAGCAACTGTTCGCTCTAAATTTAAAATAGGCGGGCGTAAAATTTTTGGAATCTTCATACAAATTAGTCAGCTATTTGGCCAGGGTTGTGTGGATTTCAGCAAATTCATAGAACAAAAGTTATTCAGTCTGATGAGTAGAATCCCCATTTCTAAACATTATCTTGTAACACCCTGTTTATGTAAATCTCGTCAGTGTGAAAGGGAAGTTACAAAATGGTCACTGTCAGGTAGTAGTGGCACTCCTGTGGTTCTGATCCGGCTACTTGGAGCCATGCACCTACTTCCCACCCCCCAACAGTGCTGTGCATTCAAGCTACTTAGCCGTTGTGGTTTTGTCTGAGAACACCATGTTTTGCGAAACTTTCAGAACATAGGGGGAGTTTATTAAAGTACCACTTCGACAATATCTACGATTTTGGAGTACCGTACGACTACGCCAGTATAATGCATTACAAAACGACCGCCTATTCTGTAAACGGTAAAGAAACTCTAACACCTTTAAAGGTAATTATTATAAGATTTTTATTTATAAAAAAATGCACTTTCCATGCCTAGTTCACTAAAAAGCTGTTCAGTTCGAGTTAGCCAATTGAGTATTGGTTCCTAAGGGAAAGTTGTTAAGTTTCATAAGTAGAAGCCACAGTATTTTTAAGGCATTACAGGCACCTGTTTCAAAACTGGTAAAATAAATGCAACAAGAAAAGACCGCACAAACGTTTCTGACCGACAAGTCAGAACTGGCAGGTTCCATCAACGTTTACCTACTTGCGGTTTAAACATATCAATAATTGTTCGAGATCAAGTACCTACTTACGAGAATGAAAATATTGTACTTCTAGTTTTGACATAATAATAAACAAGTATATTACCATTTCAGCCCGTGCCGAAAAATATTGTTATCGGACAAAGAGATGGGCTTTCAAAAATGGATATTAAGAAACTAAGCTTAATGTATTGCGATTCCAAATATTGAAACTAACATCTTGATATGGTGATTGGAGAAGAAGAAAATACAATTCAGATCCAGAGAAAATGAATACCAGGGTTAAGTGAATCATGACACATACACATTGGAAATGAGATACCTACCTACGTCGAACATTGCAGTACTTTAGATATAGCTTTCACATTAATCAGTGGCTCCGAGTTCATGAAAATATAAGGGGGCTAGGGGAAAAAAATTTGTTTATTTTCCTAATACATATTTTCTAACTAGCTTTCGCCCGCATGGATATTGTTTTTGTGATTATCGTTGAGACAAGTATGAAACGAATTTTTTGGGATAAAACGCCCTCTGCCTAAACTTTTTTTAATGAAATCGGCTGAGTAATATAACAATAAATACCGTTATTTTTTGGGTGTAATTCCCGAGAGAATTCGATATTCTTAGTGTACAAAAAATTTATATTGACCGAATCGATAAACAATTCACATTTTTATTGAGAAATGAAATAATTAGCCTATTACCCAATATCCTATATTCCTATATTTTATTAATGTTAAAGTGTTTCGACGATTTCGAAAACGGCTTGAAACCTTTTGACGAAAATCTAAGATTAGGGGTTAAAAATCACTAGAAATCGACCTATGAGAGAATTATCTTCGAAAAAAATCATTTAAGAGAGATATGAGTTAAATTACATAAAAGGAGAACGCATATGATGCTTATTTTTAACCGTTACTTGCAGATACTTTGGTAAACTAGCGGTTTTGGTGCGAGCCCCTTAAATTTTGTTGCTTTTAGGTCCGGATTCGAATCCCACTCATGAGAGTTTATAGTTTTTTTTTGTCTTTTTATTTTTTATTTTGTGTGAACATATGTAAATATTATGTAAATAAATAAAAAGACTTAAGAGTGACAAAAAATACCTTACACGCGGGATCCGTTTTGATGTCGAAAATAGTGTACCTACCTACGTTTTATTCAGCAATTTTTCACAACCTAGGTACTTACTTTTTGTCAAACGACACAATTATTGTAATTTAGTTATTTAGTGTGAATTTGTAATATCTTGTATTTACGTGTGTGCGTTTTGGAACATTTTAAATCGGGCGCTGCAGTGTGAATGACGTAGGTAGGTATCTACCTTTTTTACCTATTTTATCGAAGTAGGTATTCTTAAAAAAAAAACGACGCACGCTGCATTATCAAGTTTTCATATAAAAGACATCAACGAGTGCTACAATGTTTATGTTTCGAATTTATTGTGCATTATATTTGTTTTTTTTTAATCTTTGTCGAAAACGATTAAAAAAATAATAATTGTATCGATCTATGGTTAGTTGTAATGGATCTACAATGGATTTGTGAGGGTCTAAACCTAAACTTATCCTAGAAAAAAAAAAAGAATTTATTTTGATACTAAGTACCTATTTTGTTTTGTACTAATATATTTCATTAATGCTATCTTTTGTCGAGTAGGTGAATTACCAGTGAATAACATTACTTGGAGCCAATGATAATATAATGTTACTATGCTCACTGCTTGGAGCCGTTTGTTGCTAACATTGACTTTTAAAGCATGGTCCGTGTTACTCGACAACAGATGGCGTTCTTGAAGGAATAAGTACAGGAATGACAACATGCACTGATGTTCGAGTATTTTTCTGCCATTTTTAGCGTGGTTCATCTGGATATGTCGTCTCCAGTTTTTTTTTATTAGTTCAATTCGTTTATAAACGCTTCGATTGAACGTGCGAATCTCGATCACCCAGCTAGTTAATTATACAGGTTGGTAAAAAAGTGCGTTTAAAATTTCAAGAGGTTATTATTAATTATTCAGAATCAAATATAAAAATAAAGGAAAAATATAGAAAAAATCCGATCTACAATGTTTTTGTCAGTTTCCCCATACGAATTCCTGATTCACTATTCATTCAGATTTAAAATTAGAAAAGATAAAAAAACAATCAATTCATATTAATTTCATACAATTTCCATAATTTTAGATAATTTTGTTTTTATTTCGCTCAATGTTAAGCAATTTGTCTCTTGTTTTGTTTATTGTAACGGTTCAATTTTTTTATGCTCGGCGACCCCTTTGCACAGTACATTAAATTCAGTCTCTTAATATCCCGAGGCGTCATACGTTCCCTCTGTCCAAGTGTCTCTGTAGTAGGCTGAAAATTAGGGGTTTTAAATCAATAAGTATTATTTGATAGAACAAATTGTTTTGATTATGGAGAACAAGTGAAGTACTCCCCAACTTGTCATTTTAAATTTGGATTTCTACATCCTATTCAATCCGTTTTAAATACGATCTTACACAACTTAAGGGATGTAATTTGTAAATATTTTCTCAGTTTCCTCTATAATAATAATATAATAATATCCGGGACAAATCACACACGGTCACCTGGCCCCAAACTAGGATTCCCTGTATCTTGGGAACCAGAGACTGATATACTTACACATATACATTTAAATACATACATATATAGATAGATGTGGAAATCCTTGGGGGAGGCCTTTGTCCAGCAGTGGACGTCTTTCGGCTGATAGATAGATATATAGATATTACACACCCAGACTCTGAGCATACAATCCTGCTCATCACAGAAAAGTTTGCCCTGTGTGGGGATCGAACTACGACTCTCGGATAAGAGGTCAGGATTGCGAACCACTTAGCCACCGAGTCAGTCAAAGTTTCCTTTATACATGCCAAGAAACATATTATCATGTTGGTTTCATCGTAAAATAAGCAATGTATTCGTTTATCAAACAGTAACAGAACTCATATAAAAAAAGATTGCGTAGTCTTTCTGAAAATTAATATATTAGGTTGTCCGGAGCAAATTCCCGACATAAAATAATTTCAAAAAAATGTAGTTATTAAGGTACTTAATTGAGTGTTGAATATTTAGAAGCGTTATTGCGTATCAATACCCCGATGCCAGTGCTTTCCTCACTGCTTTAATTCATTTTTTCAGTTTGATGACTAGTATCTTTCGGCCCCACCAAGATAATTTCGAACGCCATTATTTTTTTTTGAATTTTCAATACCAAGAGTGAACCGCAGCAGAATCATCGAGCCAGAGCCTATCCTTTCACTGTGTGCAGTTGTCGATGGGCTTCAGTTTATCCCCGAGCAAACAAAAAACTTGATAACGAGCCGTTGGTTATACAGGACAAAAAAATAAAAAAAATCTAAATCTTCACATTGATCCATTACGTAACGATGCGTGCTGCACTTAGTAATAAATTCACTATACTACACAATGCACTAGTATCACGCGCACAAAATCTTAAAAACTTGTATAAAGGGATTTGCTTCGGACAACCTAACATTTATGATTGCAAACCGGTTAACTCATGAAACTGAACAACTTTATGTTCAATTGCTGCGATTTCATTGTGAAAAAAAACCTATACCTAAATAATATAAATGGGACATTAATGGATGTAAGTACCTTAGATGCTTTTTTATTTACCTTTAAGGGTGATATAGTGTTTTCGCCATTTGCGCTGAAAGCTGTTCTGCTGTAATGCATTATACTTTCAAAGTCGTATGAAACACCAAAATCAGTTGCATCTTCAGTTCTATATTTCAAAAACATTTCTCTTCTTGCTAAAAACGGTTTATATTCTGCAGCTTTAACGATTATCATTCTAATGATATAGCGCTGTTTTGTATTTAAAGCAGTTAAATTATAATCGACATTTAAAATTGTTTATCCCCAGTTTTTATGAGTGTTTTATGTAAAAAATGCTAAAATAAAATATGTACTTGTACGTATTTTAGTTTTTTTAATAGTTAGATATTTCTCGAGATATATTATTTATTTTTGTCTAAATTTCTATAGAGCCTTGCCGTCAGGTTGAGTACACATTTTATAATTTGTTGCCACCCTGACCCTGTATATGCATATACAGGGTGTAACAGAAAGGTGTGATAATACTTCAAGGTGGGCTTTTACCCATCAAACTGAACAACTTTTGTTCTACAACTTTGTTCAAATCACAAAATTTTTTTTGGACTTTTCATACAAATCGATCAGCTGGCGAACCAAGTTTGTATGAAATGTCCGAAAATTTATTTGCGATTTCAACAAAGTTGTAAAACAAAAGTTGTTCAGTTTGATGGGTAAAAGCCCACCTTGAAGTATTATCACACCTTTCTGTTACACCCTGTATATACAACCTATAAAATCTTAACGGAGGAAAGGTTGGTTGCCAGGACTTGTACCGAGCACACATCTGCTGAGTTATTTTTTTAATTATTTCCGTTTTAGAGTAATCTCAACGTTATTTTTGTGATGGGGAAATAGCTGTGATTCCGATTCAGTGATAAGCGGTCATAAGAAGAGTATTAACTCGGGAGACAGCTCCGTTTTCCGAGTTCCAACAACAAACCACCACGTGGAGCATCTTTAAGGTGTCTATCATTGGGGTTTCGCCATTTTTTTTTATTGAAGATTCTCCCATTTTTCACTTGACATTGGCAAAATCACGCTCGATATGAGATACAAAAATAGAATAACGGAGGAAAATGTTTTTTTATTCAAAAAATATGTAATTATTTAAAAAACGAAAGATATAGGTGATCAATTGTTGCATTTTCTACACAAAACACTCATAAAAACTGAGTGTCAAAAATTTGAAATCTTGTCATTTGTCAATGGCAAAAGTGCATTGGAATCATGTGTTTTTTATTATAAAATAGGTACTAAATTTTATTGCAAGCAATACTCATAGTTTGTTAGTGTAGCTTAGCCTATGTTAGTATTTACAACACACACACACACACATACTATATTTTTAATTAAAATAGAAATGAAATATTTAATAACAGGGTTAGTGCACTGCAATAAAGGAAAATAGCAATATCATCTATCATAATAGGTAAAAGACAAACAGGGTTGTATATTATACAATAATTCCTAGTGAACCCAATATAAAAATAGTTATCGATAACAATAAATTACTTGGTATGATATTTTCCCAGTGGACATGAATATATTTATCTCTGGCTGGATCACTGTGCATGTGAAAGAAGCCGAATATATGCAGAAACTCGTGTACTATGGTGCCATGCCGAAAACATCCATCGTCCACATCGTTTTTTGCAGAAAGGTTCATGCGTGCCCCTTTCGGCTTATACCCGATAGTCGAAAAGCATGCAGCCTTTTTACCCTGTCACATAAACTGAATTAGTAATTAAGACATATTGCCTGCGTGCCTCACCTGACGTACCAGCTTACCTCAATAACATACCGATATAGTGAGTCTGCCTTTGTTACCCCCCTTGTCTTTTTTAAATCTCAGACATGAAATTCGCTCTATATATTTCATTGCTCGTTCAATAGCCTGTATTTGTTGTGGTGCTAAAACATTATATTTAATATAAACTAATTATGTATTTCACAATGCATAATTGATATACATACATGCATACTGAAAACACTTTGAATCATTCATTAATACATACAAAAAAATTCTCTTTTAATCCTATAGTTCACTTCGTTGTTTGGCCACCTGCTTGTAATATTTCTCATGCCATTTCTGAGCAGGCTTCCTGAGGCGGCATTCCGGAATATCTGTTGTCTCTGTCTGCGGTCTAGTATCATGTCTCCTTCGAATTTACCGCTGTTCTCCCAGGCGTAACCTTCCTGTTCGTTACTTTCTGATACTGAGAATTTTGAAATAAATAATATTACCTATTTTAATAGGTAATAAAATAACGTACCTAATAACGTACGTAACGTAACAATGTAACAATGCGATTAAAAAGTTTAAAGAGAAAAGAAATATAAAACAATTAACTGTTTCAAAGTAGCACTGGACATGTAGAAATGAATAACCTTGCTAAATGCGTGTTATCTGAATATTTTCAGAGCAAGTTGGTGTAGAAGCCAGGAAAACGGTTTTTTTCATCATTGAAAATTACCATTATATTACAATAAAAAACTTGTTTTGAATTTTTAAGGTCTAGAGTTGCCTGAGCACGTTCTTCGCTACCACATTATTTTTTAGTGCATTAGGTACTTTCTCATTTTCAGAAAATTTCTGTTTTTTTTGGGTAAACAAACATGTTTTAAGTACTGGATTGTATTATTTATTACACCTTATAATGTAACCATGTGGCATGCAAATGATTAAATAAAATGAAATGAAATGAAATGAACAAAATTGACTCATTTGACCTCTAAGAAAACGCCAGTACAGTATTCAATGAAACCTTACTCAGTGTGTTTTTACATTAGAGACATCACGCTACTAACTCATGAAAGACCTTGGATATAGTCAGATTATGATATATTGTATAAATATGAAAGAGGTAAATTATTTTTTGAGTTAAAAAATTTCAGTCGAACTTTCAAAACTGAAAGGGCAATTTCATAGATGATATAAGAATAAAATCCAGCAAGACCTAATATAAGAATAAAATCCAGCAAGGTACCATTTGGTCGTGAGTGTTGATAAATGCGAGACGTATGTTCAACTTGCAACACAAATTCCTCAGGCTCTCCTCGCGGAATCGATGTTGCGAGGCTCTGACTTAGCCACAGCACGCAGCAGGCGACTAATCTGCCTTTCCACGCCATTTGTTAGATAAGGAAACATTTACTTGTTCTGAAAGTTTTTTTTAACTGATATTGTGTGGTTGTTTCCACATAAGTAATTTAGATAATTAGCCGTTTGTGTGCTAGTACTTGATTTTTAGCAAATTTTCACTACCTGTCAACATTAATTGTTTTCATTAGTTACACCTCTTTATACCCATTCTTATTACTGTATGTAATCATAGTTATTTTAAAACTGACTTTCCTTGCAATCACGGCATTAAATATTGATTCTAAAATGCATTTTTAAGTGGAAAGTCTGACTGTGAAAGTAAAAACTGAACTAGTTGCGTTAGCATTTGTTTTTTGGACCTAATTTGTAGTTTTTTAAGGAGTAAATCGAAATTTGAACTCCGGGCGTAGTCCATTTTTCAACGCCATTAAAAAAAAAAACCTAATTAGTTAAACCATTGGTCATAACACTTTTTAAACTGACCTTTTCGGTTGTTTTTACAAAAGTAAACTGTAATTAACTGGTTCACGGCTTTTGATTTCTATTATATTTCACTAGCTGCCTACATTAGCTATTAGTTACAGTGCCGTATTATAATATGTAGTTAGTATTTTTTCAATTTGTAAGTAACTCTATGCAATGTAATATGAAAATGTGTATCTAATTAGAAATTGATTTCTAACTCATTTTCTTAAAAGGTTTTTGATGGGTGGGGGTGCATATATTTTCTTGAATATTAACTTAAATTTTATCTTAAAATTATTTATTGATTGATATAGTACGTTTTGCGTACAAATATAGATAAAATTTCACGAGTGTAAATAGAGATACGTTCCACAACCTCCACCAATCCGCACTTACCTTCCATGTGTGCAATATGGTCTAACCTTCTCTTATGAGAAGAGACCCCTGCCCCTAAAGTAGGGGCAATATGTGTTGTTTATATCACTGTAGTGTTAATGTGTGTTCTATTAATTTGGCAATGGACTCTAATAATTTTTTCCACTTTTTAACTCAAATTTTAGGTCTATAGTTTTGTTATTTTTGCGCACGAGGTTCAACTAGACACCTTTCTTCTTCTCTAATTTAAGAGCTGGACTCTTGTCGGTGTAGCTTACACCATTCATTCTTATTCAAGGACTTTTCCTTGGCTTCCCTGTACGACATCACGTCAACCTTCTTCTTGGTCTATATAACTTATCCTCGTTCTTCCTTTTAATCTTTCCTTTCATGACGTTTTCATTGAAGTCGTCATGTAGTATGAGATGTGCCCGATCATCTTTCCTCTTCTATTCTCAGTTGTCATTAATAGTATCCTATTGTTATTCACTCTGCTGAAAACTTCTTCATTTGTAACTTTTTCTATTCAAATTTTACGTTCATTCTACGTGAACACCACAATTCAAAAATTTCTATTTCTCTTTGTGTCATTGTACACGTTTCGCAGTCAGCAAGATGTACTAAATACAGTGTGAGTCTTTATAAACTGCACATATGAAAGGGGATGAAAAAACAAACAATTTTATCGCCCAGAAAAATATAAAAAAAGTGAAATAAATTTTTGTAGACGTTTATTTATTTTAAATAGAATCTGCTGTCCACAAGTAAACAAAACGTTGTAACTTTTAAATTAATCAGTTAAAATGTTAAAACAAAAAAAGTAAGGACTGGCAGTAGATGGCCGTACCACAGAAATAAAAAAATACACAAAACTATGAAAACCCAAAAGTAGGATTTAGTTAGAGCAACAGTGTATAAAATAGTGTATCTGGAATAACATTGTTTAATCGCTCATATAGCAAACGTTGTGTGTAGGTTAGAAACTTGAAGTTTTTATTATTTGAAAGCTAAACTAATGTCAAATATCTGAAAGTAATAAAAAAATAGGGTTAATAGATGTTACTTTCATTTGTTTGCAATTAAACACAAATCATTAAAAATGTTCTGTAAAAATGCTTATATTTATTTGATGGTGTTTATTTTTAGTGTATTTTTTTTTCATTGGCACGGCCGTCTACTACCAATCCTCATTTATTTGGTTTAACCTTCTAGCCTACTTAATTTAAAAGTAACAACGTTTTGTTTACTTGGAGACAGCAGATGCTATTTAAAAGAATAAACGTCCATGTTTGTTACTTTTTTTTATTTTTTTAAATATTTTTCTGGGCGATAAAATTAGGTCTTATTTCACCCCCTTTCATATGTGCACTTTATAAAGACTCACACTGTATAGTAAACGTAAGTTGAAATCCGAAAAAAGGAAACCTAGCTAGAGCTTCGTTCGGTTTAAAATTGTGTAGCTTCTTAAAAGTTTTTTTGTCAAAGACGATTACTAAGAGAACGAATTCGAAATTAGTTTATTTTATGATAGTTACCTCTTCCTGAAGATATGCGTGGATTAAATGGATACACAAAAATACGTAATTTTTCGTTTATTCAACGAACGTACAAACGAAATTGAATGAATTTTCTGATTGCACGTCTCAAGGTGTGTGATTGATACTGTATTATCAGTAATGCTTACAGAGAAAAAAAATAGATACTGCAGATTCCTATTAGAAATTCATTGATAAAGTAAGAAGAGTAATTAAAAACCGAGGGCGGAACTAATAAAAACATTTTCTTGGTTTATTGAGAGAAGTCACTAACTACATAATGCTTTTAAGTACATTGTTATTTTTCAAATAACGTAATACGTATACAAATGTACGTAACGTAATGTATTTTGCGAGAAAATGACAAGATTAGGTGTCATATAAACAATTGTTTACGAAGTTTCAAGGAATGCATTATTAATGTTAAAATACACCGCTTTATGTAACTCATAAAAATATCATAAATATTCAGTGTAAATTGAAGAAGACAAATTTTGAGGAAAGTGTTAAAAAATTGCATCATAAGAATATTTAAAAGTAAATTTTACGTTTTACTACTAATGTGTTTAGTGAATTGTAGTACAATTATTTTGGCGAAGTAGGTAACATGCGATAAATGAAATGGTAATATCTGTTTAGTTATTGATTTTTAGCAGTTAGGATTTTCTCGCAACATACCATCGGATTCGTTAATAACAGTAAGCGACGATGAGTATCCTTATCTGTAAAGATAATTATAATACTACATATCTTGTTTTTGATAGGTGGATGAAAATATGATCTCTAATAAATTAAATCAACCTTTGCCGCATTCGACGAAAAGAAAATAGGTGAACATAATTATTGATGGAATAAAATGATTAATTTAGTGTATTGTACGTTATAAATGGAGAATACAATATTGGTAGTGTATTATCTGCTGTGGATGATTCGATGCCTTGCCATACCGATGTCTCGGCAAGACTTAGCGGACTTTACCGGATACATTCAACGCACTTCTCGTCAGGATCGGCAGGAAGGCAAGTACATAGTAACGGTTTAATAAGGAAATACCTTTAATATTCCCAGATTTTTTCCCGATGTGGTTTATTGATATATTATTCTTTTGCAGTCGAATCGATGCAAATTATATTTCCTGAGATATTGCTACTTTAACTGAGTGTAACTTGAGTGAACAAGTAAATAAATTTCAGGCCAATTACCGGTTAATGAGTTAGAGGAAGGAGACAATGCGTGGGAAAACGGCGAGAGCTTTGAGGGAGACATGATTTTGAACAGGCGACAGAGACTACAGATTGTACGAGATGTTACTTCTAACAATAAGTCGTCGATTAGGAATGGACACAGAAACCTGTCAAAGAGGTGGCCGAACAAGGAATTGATTTATTTCATTAAAAAAAGGCATTTTTGTAAGTTTTCAATTAAGATTTTATGATGGGGATACGAATACGTGGATATTTTTTTCTATGACATTTCTCCAGATAGCTGAATGTGGCGCTCAACAGTACAAATGTTTAGCAGTTTAACAGTTTGAAAATACTTTGACTATGAGCAACAGTTGCATTGCATCTGAAGAGTCAAAACCAACAGCTGACCTGACTAATCGCTACTTATGGTACGCTTGACCAGCCGCTACTAAATTATTAGGTGATTGGTCGCCTGACCAATCGAAACAAAATCTTCTTCTGACCAATTGGTTCCTAAATCGATAAGAATAATTAGAATAATAAGACTACAAAATTTAGTTTGGTTTATATTTTTTAGCCACAGCTCAAATAGAAGCAATTGAAGAAGCAATTAAAATGATGAGTGGCGTTTCCTGTGTTAAATTTCGGAAATCAAGAAAAGGCGAGAAATATAAAGTAGTTATTCAGGTAAGACTGAGTTGGTAAGTTACCATATCGTAAAATATAAATCATCATCATCAACCGAAAGACGTCCACTGCTGGACAAAGGCCTCCCCCAAGGATTTCCACATCGAACGGACCTGCGCTGCCCGCATTCAGCGTCTTCCCGCAACCTTTACCAGGTCATCGGTCCACCGAGTGGGAGGCCTGCCTACACTGCGTTTAAAAATATAAATATTGTGCCAGCAATTTGGTCTATAGTTCTCAAACTCTGGATATTGGGTTTTACTAAAGAGAATTGCAGTACTCGTTGATGTCTTTTGTATGTCCAAGACATTTCGCTTGATCAATGCCAATGATATACATACATATATGTATCGCACTAACTAATAAATATACGATAGTGACTGACTCGGTGGCTAAGTGGTTGCATCCTGACCTCTGATCCGAGAGTCGTGGGTTCGATCCCCACACAGGGCAAACTTTTCTGTGATGAGCAAAATTGTTTGCTCTGAGTCTGGGTGTATTATATCTATATATGTATGTATTTCAAAGTATATGTGTATGTATATTAGTCTCTGGTTCCCAAGATAAAGGAAATCCTAGTTTGGGGGCAGATGACCGTGTACGTGTGATTTGTCCGAGATATTATAATTATTATTATATTCGTTTCTTTTGATCTGTTAATGTATGCTAATAGATATAAAAAATATATATACTAGGTGTTAAAAAAAGACGTTTGAAATTTTAAGGGGTTAATAATGAAGTCAAGTATAGAATACAGGAAAATATTGAAAAAATGCGATCTACAGTTTTTTTCACTATCTCAAGTACTAATAATCAAATCTAATAATAATAGGTAGACAGCTGAATTTTTCACAGTGTGTATTTCTATTGCCGCTAACACTATAACAATAAATAATAAAAATAAAAATTAAAGGAGCCTCCCCTACTATAATTTTTTTTGGCGTTTTTCAACATGTAGATTTATAGTCGCTAAAACAATATAAATTATATTAAAAAAGCCGGCCAAGTGCGAGTTGGACTCGCGCACCGAGGGTTCTGTAAAAATTCATAATCACACATGTCTTGAACTCTATATCAAATTCTCAGGCCTGCAATCCCTTGAAGCTGTGAAAAAATCAAACTTCTATGCCAACGCAATCAAGAGATACAGCCGTTTATGCCGCATATCTGGACACTCGCATAGGAATCAAAACCTATAAGGTACTTCCCGTATACCTAAAATCATGAAAACAAGCAATGCTTATAACAACAGTAAAGTCAAAAGTCCGACAGCCAAAATTTGGTTGTCGGACTTTTCCCTTTACTTGGGCTATAAGACATTGCTTCCTGCCAAATTTCATGATTCTAGGTATACGGAAAGTACCGTATAGGTTTTGATTCCCATGCGAGTGTCCAAATATGCGACATAAACAGCCGTATCTCTTGATTACGTTGGTATAGAAGTTTGATTTTTTCACAGCTTCAAGGGATTGCATGCCTGAGAATTTGATATAAATTTCATCTTGATACGTCTACGCGTTCTTGAGAAACAGGGTCTTGACAGAGACACAGATGGACAGACGGACAAACGGATGGACAATGAAGTGATCCTATAAGGGTTCCTTTTTTCCTTTTGAGGTACGGAACGCTTAAAATTAAAGGGGTTGTTGTTTTTTGGAGTTTCTTGTGGTACGGAACCCTTCATGCGCGAGTCGCCACTTGGCTAGTATTTAATTTTTATAACGTTAACGACCTATAACGTCCTCGCTGCACAGGTTTCTTCTTCATGCTCGGGAAGGTCAGGCCATAGTTGAATCTCTTGTTCCATAGTTGAAGGCCATAGTTGACTTGGAATCTCACTTAATTATTTACGAAAACTGTACACCATTGAATCTACTATATGTAATTGATATTTTTACTTTAAGAATGAAACAAAATGTCGCATGTTAGTATATTTAGATAACGAGTTATTGGATATAGATCGATTATGAGCAAATCTTTCGGAAAATAATAGGCGGCTTGAAAACTTGAACTGACACTGGGTTTGGCCACTAGCCCTGAAACCTCCACCAATCCGCTCTTTGCCCCCGCGTGTAGAGTATGGCCACACCTTCCCGAGGAACTTAGTATTAGGCACATTAAAAATGAACTTCGAAAAGTGTATAGTGCTGTATTTCGAATAAATATATTTTGATTTGATTTGGATGGGAAGAGACCCGTGTGCCTGCAGTGAGAACGATATGGGTTGTTAACGTAATAGTGCAAACATAAATGCATTCCATGTGAAAGAAACTGCAACAGTGCATATATTTTCAGGGCATACGTAAGAGTTGTTATTCTCATATAGGATACCAAAGAAAACAGCAGGTGCTGAACCTGAATCCTAACCACGAGGTCGGTCACGGGTGCTTCCGCACAGGTACGATTCAGCACGAGTTACTGCACTGCCTCGGCTTCTTCCACATGCACAGCAATCCAAACAGGGATGAATACGTTCGCGTACATTGGGAAAACATTATACCAGGTAAATAGGTTGTAGCTACTACTAAACTATTCAAACGACTTAAGCTTAGGCTCCATTCATACTAACAACATGAGTAGACTGAATGGTTTTGTCGTCATACATATTCACACGAGAACAACCGAACCAAGCGGCTGCCGCAATCTTTGTCTCTTTATTTCTCACCTGAACCCATTTCTTTCCCTAGTATTGTCTGTGGCCTGCTAGTCAATGGTAGCCATTGCTACTCGTATGTACCTCACAACTAGTGTCATCTTAGCGTGAACAATCCCATGTACTTTTAGTCGTCCGATCACCAAGTCTGAGTTCAGCGTATATCGTATAGTTTTGTTTGTTTACCGCAGATTTTAGAGGTGATTTTAGATAGAAGCCTTTTATTATTTTCATTAACAAATTCAAGTTGGATTCTTACCCAACCACGGTAAAACTAACATGAGGACTGAGGAGTTATGTACCTCATGCGCTAATGTATAGAGTGTCCCAGAAGTAGACTGTAGAGATAATTTTTAATGGTCTAATTGGCACGGTAAAAATTGAGAAATAGAAAAAAAAAATTAAGGCAACCATAGGTAACAAACCTGTGATAGGATCTTGATAATGTTATGGTATTTTTTTAAAACTTAGGTGAACAAAAATCGTTAGCAAAAAGAATTATTCCAGTTTATGGAGAAAATAGAGGAAATAAATGGGTTCTTTTAAAGATGGACTAGTTTGTACGAAATAATAACGGGTATAAAGAAATCATTTTTGAAAGTTAACATCAAGAAAAATGGATTTACTACATTTAAAAAGCTTTATTAACGGGTTACTTACTACTCAGCTACATCAATAAGTATTACGTGTAAGTATACCGTGATCAGAAATAAAAAACTCTTATCAAGATGGTCATTGAAAATATTCAAAACACTACCTATAACAACAAAATTAGCACAATTATCCAGTTTTCTTAAAACTTCATGTACTTCCATTTATATTTTTTATGATATTATTATCGTGAAAAGCGGTGGTCTTAAGTGTAAGAGCGACGACAGGAAGTTGCTAAAAAGTAGCGATTTCCAGTCATTTATTTATACAGAGTGTTTGAACCGCCTACTTAGAGGTCCTCCCAAAAGAAACGAACGAAATTCGGTACTGAGTTGTTTATTCAAACTCGCAAAACTCCTCAGAGAAATTACAATTTTTGTGTTATCTCAGTGAAAAGACTAAACGATAGTGCGTTCTAAAAATTAACAGTGCCATCTATCAGAAATGGTACAAACATACCGACCGCCAAGGACATCATGATGTCCTTCCATGAAAAACAAACAAGTAACAAAAAGCAGTATTCTATTCTAAAGGCAATTGCGAATGTTATTAAAACAATTTCAAAATAATTAGTCAAACATTTTCTATTGGGAGGCGGCACACCTTGGCGATCGGTCTCCTAAGTATGGAATCTTTGCATTTCACGGAAACCACCCTCACTAAACTGTCCACACCAGGATGCACATCTACGATTCTACCAAGAGACCACTTGGACGGAGGAAGATTGTCGTCTTTAATTAAAATCAAATCTCCAATCTTAATGTTTGGCTGCTTAATCATCCACTTGGGTCTTTGCTGAAGACGCGATAAATATTCTTTCGACCATCTACTCCAAAAATCTTGCAGCATTCTTTGAGTACATTGCCATCTTGTCAATCTGTTGATTTTTGTATCTATGTAGCTTTCCTCGGGTACAGTCATGGGTGACTCGCCAATCAGAAAATGACCGGGCGTTAAGGGTAGAAGATCAGTAGGGTCATCACTCATAGGAGATATAGGACGACTGTTCAAACAAGATTCTATCTGGGATGTCACCGTAGACATTTCTTCATACGTTAGACACGTGTTTCCAAGGACCCGTTTGAGGTGAAATTTTATGGATTTGACACCGGCTTCCCACAATCCGCCAAAGTGTGGAGCAGAAGCAGGAATGTGATGCCACGTAGTTCCGTCATTAGCTAGAATGTTCTCAATATCCGATTGTAAATTGTCTTTACTTCTATTAAACATCATTTTAAGCTCTTTATTCCCAGACGATAGATTTGTTGCATTGTCGCTCCACATGTCACAACAATGTCCTCGTCTTGCAACGAAGCGCTTGAATGCGGCTATAAAATCTTGTGTGTTTAGGGAAGTGACTACTTCAATATGTATCGCACGGGTGACCAAGCATATAAAAATGGCTAAGTATCCCTTTTGTGTTTTGTATCCTCTTCCTTTTGAAAGCCTTAAATCAATAGGTCCAGCAAAGTCAACGCCGCTGTTCAGAAAAGGCTTTCTTGGTATTATGCGTGATGCAGGTAAAGATCCCATCAATTGTTTACTAGTTGCTGCTCTAAATCTGGCGCATTTTACACATTTATGTACAATTTGTTTCACTAGGCTCTTAGCGTGTAAAACCCAATACCTTGTGCGTAGGGTACTCAATATCAACGTTGGCCCGCCGTGAAAGGTTTGGATATGATAAAAGATAAGTATTAGTTTAGAAAATGGATGATTTTGGGACAAAATTATTTGATGTTTAGTATGATCAGGTAAGTTACTATGTTGGATTCGACCTCCAACTCTTAAAACACCTTTTGCATCCAGAAAAGGGTTAAGTGTTCGGATCTTGCTGCTTTTCTTTACATTTTTCCCTTCTGTTAATCTTTCGATTTCTTCTTGAAATGATTCTTTTTGACAAATCTTTATACATCTTTCTCGTGCTTCATTTATTTCTTTTCCAGTTAGATGTATTGTTTTAGGTTTTTCTTTCTTGAATACTCTTAGAAGGTATGCAGTAACTCTCAACAACTTCACTATATTTGAAAATCTTCTCATTAGATCGAACTCTTCCTCGTTTTTATCAATGATGTTTGTCATTGCTTGTATCTTGATCTTTCTCTTATCTTTTTTAATTTCTAACTCTGTTGCATTCTCCTTCGGTTGTTCATATTTGATTTCTTTTTCCATTAGATTACTTGGTCCAGTCCACCACAGATTATGTTGTAAAATTTCAGCCGGAGATGCTCCGCGAGACGCTACATCTGCAGGATTCTTGTCTGATTCAATGTGACTCCAGCAGCTTGCCGGCAAAATATTTAGTATCTCAGAAGTCCTGTTAGCGACAAACGTCTTCCACTTTGTAGGGTGGCATTGTAACCAGGCCAATACGATACTTGAATCCGTATAGGCATGAATGTTTTTTTGTGGAATATTTAGATGATAAGCCACTTCTCTTAGCAATTTTGTAAGCATGACAGCACCGCAGAGTTCAAGACGGGGAACCGAGATAGTCTTAATAGGTGCAACTCTCGTTTTTGCAGTAACCAAGTTGACATGAATAGTGCCATCATTCTTGATAATTCTGAGATAGACAACTGCTGCATATGCCATCTGTGAGGCATCACTATAACCATGTAATTCTATTTGTTTGTCGTTTGCATTTGTTTTATACCATCGGTTAATATGGATGTTTTTTGCTTGTTCCAGATTTATGCAGAATTGTATCCATTCTCTACGTATATTTTCAGGAACCTCTTCGTCCCATGAAACTCTCGAAAGCCATAACTTTTGAATTAGGACCTTAGCTGTAATGATAACCGGGGCCAACCAGCCCATCGGATCGAACAAGCGGGAGATCTCAGAAAGGATCAGTCTCTTTGTTGCAGTCTTCGTGTTTTGTGGTAAATTGATGCGATATTGAAATTTATCAGTACCTCTGTTCCAACCAATCCCAAGTGTTTTTACTATCTCGTCTGATTTTATTATATATGACTCATTTATAGATTTCTCATTTTGTACATGTTTTTCAAAATCTTTACTGTTGCTTCCCCATTTTTGTAATTCAAACCCCCCAGATCTCATCAACTGTGTCATCTCTGAATAAAGTTTATATGCTTCTTCTAAGTTGTCTACTCCAGATAGCAGATCATCCATATAAAAATCTGTGCGAGCAATTTGCGAAGCTTTAGGATACTTCGATTCTTCATCTATTGCCAATTGTTGAAGAGTCTTTGTTGCTAAGTATGGTGCACTCGCAGTACCAAACGTCACTCTTAACATGCGAAACTCTTTTAATTCACCATTGACTCTCCACAAAATTCTCTGATAGTTGGCGGATTCTTCAGTGACCTTTATTTGTCGGTACATCTTAACACAATCAGCAATGATAGCTAGTTGGTGTCTTCGCCACTTCATTACGATATGTCTCAAATCTAATTGTTGTTTAGGACCTAACATCATATTATCATTCAGAGATTTTCCGTTGGGGCCCTTGCAGGAAGCATCAAATACTATTCTTACTTTAGATGTAGTTCTATCCTGTTTTATAACGGCATGGTGAGGCATGTAAAATTTCTTTTTAGTTTCATCCTCTTTGTCATCAATTTCTTTCATGTGTTCTAAATCAGAGTATTCCATTAACACTTTCGTGTATTCTTCCTTGAGATCTTTATCTTTGTTTAATCTTCGTTCTAATTGCTCTAGTCTTCTTTCTGCTATTTGTCTCATGTTTCCGTAATCAAAATCCTTGTCTCTAAATGGAATTTGTACAATATATCTTCCTTCGCTATCTCTTATATATGTATCTGCGTATATTTGCTCGCACTTCATCTCCTCATCTGTCAAGATCTTTTTATTGTTGTATGTGTCTTCCGACTCTATTTCCCAGAATTTTTGTAATTGATCTAACTCTTCATCGTGTGTTGTAATATGCATGTTAATGACATGGTGATGATTGTTTAGGTTGGCTGTTGAATTTACTGTTCCAGTTAAAATCCAACCTAGAATCGTCTTTTGTGCTAATGGTGAACCTTGTGATCCAGACACTATGCCATTACGCATAATCCTGCTATATACCTCGGCCCCTAAAAGCAAATCTATTTGTGCTGGTTCACCGTACTCGGGATCTGCTAATGTCAGACCTTGTAAGTGTTTCCATGTCATGTTGACTGGTTTCGATGGTAGCAAGCGTGTTAATGTTTTCAATACATATGCATTAACTCGAAGACTAAACGTCTTGTCATAAAATGAATGTAGATCAAAAGACACTGAATGTCTGGCTTGCATCGGTATGTTTGTACCATTTCTGATAGATGGCACTGTTAATTTTTAGAACGCACTATCGTTTAGTCTTTTCACTGAGATAACACAAAAATTGTAATTTCTCTGAGGAGTTTTGCGAGTTTGAATAAACAACTCAGTACCGAATTTCGTTCGTTTCTTTTGGGAGGACCTCTAAGTAGGCGGTTCATGAAGTAAATCTATTTGTGCTGGTTCACCGTACTCGGGATCTGCTAATGTCAGACCTTGTAAGTGTTTCCATGTCATGTTGACTGGTTTCGATGGTAGCAAGCGTGTTAATGTTTTCAATACATATGCATTAACTCGAAGACTAAACGTCTTGTCATAAAATGAATGTAGATCAAAAGACACTGAATGTCTGGCTTGCATCGGTATGTTTGTACCATTTCTGATAGATGGCACTGTTAATTTTTAGAACGCACTATCGTTTAGTCTTTTCACTGAGATAACACAAAAATTGTAATTTCTCTGAGGAGTTTTGCGAGTTTGAATAAACAACTCAGTACCGAATTTCGTTCGTTTCTTTTGGGAGGACCTCTAAGTAGGCGGTTCATGAAGTAAATCTATTTGTGCTGGTTCACCGTACTCGGGATCTGCTAATGTCAGACCTTGTAAGTGTTTCCATGTCATGTTGACTGGTTTCGATGGTAGCAAGCGTGTTAATGTTTTCAATACATATGCATTAACTCGAAGACTAAACGTCTTGTCATAAAATGAATGTAGATCAAAAGACACTGAATGTCTGGCTTGCATCACTATATTTTCCCCTAAACCAGTTATTGAGCCATTGATTGTGTTTCTCCTCAGACCAAGGGTTTGTGCTGCTGACTCGGTAATGAAGGATCCCTCGGACCCTTGGTCGATCAATGCTCGTAGTTGTAATGTGCGTCCATTCTCGGCGGTCACTTTAACAAGTGCCGTGGCTAACAAAACGTTAGTTGTTCGTGCTCGTGTTTGTATAAACTCAGTTGTATAATGACTCGCAATATTTGTATTGTTATCTGTTTGTGATGTTCGTTCTCGTGAAGTTTTGCCTTGACCTTGTGTTAGGTCTCGTCGTCCGTCTAATTCGGGAGTCCTCGTGTCTGTAGTCTCTGTGTGAATAAGCGAATGATGGCGTCTTCCACAAATGCGACATCGTGATGTTTGTCTACAAGTCTTCACGCCGTGGTTCAGTATCAAACAATTATAGCAGAGGTTGTTTTTCTCAATAAAAGTCTTCTTATCTTCCACAGACATTTGGACAAAACTCTTGCATTGGAAAATGAAATGAGCGCCACCACAGACTACACAACCTTCTTTCGGCGAAGTGTAGAAAACTCTTTTGTTGTCCGGAAATGTTCTTGTTATGCGTGTGTAGTTTTTTGATGACTGAACTCCTTCAAGTGCTCTAAATCTCGTTTCCAGGAAACTTGTTAACATCTCGAATGTAGGCAATTGATCATTGTATTCTCGGCTTACATTTTCTTCCCATTGTTTTAAAGACTCGTTATCCATTTTATTTGTCATCAGATGAATTACTATTGGATCCCAAGTGCTTGTATCTACACCAATACTCTTCAAGCCAGTAAGACAATCGGTTGCCGAATCCAATAAATTTCTAATTGAGTGTGCATTTTCTTGTGTGACAGTTCTTAAGGACATCAGTTTTTGAAGATATGAGTTTACTATGACTCTCTTGTTGCTGTATCTTTTCTTCAATTTTTGCCATGCAGTCTCGTAGTTGTTTTCAGAAATAGCTATGTTTCTTAATAAATTGGCTGCTTCTCCGACTAGATTTTGTTTCAGCAAATGTAGTTTATTGACATTGCTTAGAGAGGTGTTGTTGTGCACTAGAGAGACGAATTGATCGTGAAAAGATATCCATTCATTGTATTGTCCATCAAATCTAGGTATTTGTATCGGAGGTAGCTTTATTAATCTGTGCTGTGCATGAGCATGAGCTGAAGTAGAGGGTTCACTTGAGACTGATGCTTGTTGAACAACCGTTGAGTGGATAGAGTGTTGCGTAGGAGAAACTACATCAAGTTTTGTTAACATGATATCTCGTGTAATTGCATAAGTATCTTCAACTTCGAAGTAGGTGTTCAGGTAAATTTCATCGGCTAAGTATTTTGTGTCTACATTTCGTAATATCTTCTTATGATTCTTTTCAAAAGACTTCCAACTCTCATCAAGTAACTTTAATTTAGTTTCAATAAAATTGCCAGTAAGACGATCTTTTGGTGACTTCTTGAAATTGGAAAGCGCCCTTTCTATTTGTGTGCGCAAGACGAGTTGACTCTGAATTAGCGTATCAACACTAAAGTCGCCTTTTTCACTATCACCCGATTCACTCATTTTTGTAACCAATTTGCAAATTCAGTACACAAAATAATGTTTATTGTGACTAATGTTTATTTTATTCACTTGGGAAAATATCAATTTTTAAATCCAAAACAGTAAATTTTACAAGTCACAGTTATTCAATTCAATCACTAAGTTCAAATCCAAGATGTAAGATTTCCTTTTACGTTTAGATTTGTCGAAAAAGTTTTAAGTTTATATTTGTGGAAAGAGTTCCAAAACAACGAGTTTATTCATAAATATAAAGATTCTTTAGTCTGAGAATTTATTTTAATTTATGGCAACACTTGATGAACCTTGTCTGTGGTAATTTTATTTTCACAACTGGCAACACCGAGGGAAACCTGTCACATTGAATTGATCACGATATATTTTGATAACTAATGACACTTCACTTTGACAACTACACACGCGCGCTTTTTGAACATGAACTTTCGAACATTTTCGAACCGCGAAGTTTTTAATTGTTATTTTTTTTTTTAATTGATTTTTATTTTTAATAAAAACTTCCTATAATTGACGCGTAACCGGCTGGGAGGACCATGAACCGCCTACTTAGAGGTCCTCCCAAAAGAAACGAACGAAATTCGGTACTGAGTTGTTTATTCAAACTCGCAAAACTCCTCAGAGAAATTACAATTTTTGTGTTAACTCAGTGAAAAGACTAAACGATAGTGCGTTCTAAAAATTAACAGTGCCATCTATCAGAAATGGTACAAACAGTGTTAAAAAAGCGCGTTTGAGATTTTAAGGGGTTACTCAGAATCAAGCATAGAATACAGAAAAAATATTAGAAAAATCCGATCTTTAACTTTTTTCAGTTACCCATACAAATTCTTGATTAATTATTCAGATTTAGTATGGAAAACTGCAAAAAGTTGTAGATCGCATTTTTTGAATATTTTTCCGGTATTCTATACATGATTCTGAATAATCCCTTAAAATGGTCAAAAGCACTTTTTTAACACTCTGTATAAATAAATGGCTAGAAACCGCTACTTTTAAGCAATTTCCTGTCGTTGCTCGTACACTTACCTAAGACCACCGCTTTTCACGATAATAATATCATATAAAATAAGTACATGAAGTTTATTTTTTTTAATAAGTAACACAAATAAAAGATTTTGCTTCATTTATTTTTTAGACAAAAGACAGATGTTTTTGAAATACCGAACTGATGCGATCAACGATTTTGACGTTCCATACGAATATGAAAGTATTATGCACTACAGTCGGAAGGCTAGATCTATAAATGGGAAAGACACTCTGGAGCCTTTAAAGGTAAGTAGTTTAAAAAAATATTAACAAAATGCGTTCTCTAAATCTCATACTTTGCATTGCTTGCTACACCTTTTGATACATTCTGTATAGTTTTAACTTACAAGACAATCAGTTAGTTTGTTTGGTTGGCTATGCGACCTGCATGTCATACGTAAATATGACCAACTATTTTATTTATTATAACAATCGATTTAAAATAAAGACCCTAAGGATTGGAGGGTACTGAAAATTTTTGAAGTAACTCAAGGAAAATTGTAACGATTTTTTTAAAGAAAACCTCATCTTCATAGGATGATTAGTGATTATAGCATGTAACTCGAAGGATATAAAGACTTTTTTACCTCTCCAGCACGAAAAGAGTGCCTTTGGTCCCTAAAAACTCGAAACAAACGCTTTTTGCTGCGAGCGTGAGAAAAAGTTATTCGAATTTCGAACACCACCTTATACGCGCGGTGCTAAAAATACGGGCGATGGTTCGTTCAGTAACACATTTTGGCCTAGCGATTTATCTCATAGGCACAAAATGTTATATGTTATATAAAGAAAAAGTTAATAAATTGTGCTATTGCATTTTTAAAGACGTAATATTTAAAATAAATATGTACTAGTAAACATGAATATCGCTTGCTTAAAAGTATCATGTTTGTTAGATTTTCATAAAAATGTCAAGCAGTGCAGCGCAGTTTCCGAAAGCAACCTCTATTATTGCGGGGCCGCGGCTCAGCCTTCGATAGCTCCCTTCACGGGTACTGCAGTCCGCAACAGACACGTTCACACAGGGTAGTTCGCGACTAGGAGAAGGCTAGGCAAGCCCACGAATACACGAGAGTGACTTGTCACAAAACTTTATTTTTACTAACACTGCTGCCTAGGTTACAAAGTGCTACCTAGTATCACTAACACGAGAGGTATATGGTAGTACCTTATTGTCGCGGCGAAGAAACTGAACTGACGACCGGCTCGCGGGTTTTCTTCTCGTTGCCCCCGGAGGGGGCAACGGGGAGACGTTGTCGGGGCTCTGCACCATAAACGTGGTGGTCCACGCTGCCCGTTAATACGGGCAGGTCGTTGGGGTCACATCCGTGGTAGTCAGTCCGGTGTCTTTGCCTGCCCCCGCGCGGTCGAGCTCAGCCTGGAGGCTCCCTGTAAGGGGAGGTCCGGCGAGCGACCGGCGCGTGGGCGGCGGTCGTGTCGGAGCCGGAGGAGACGGCTCCGACGAGGGGCCTGCCGCGACCTCGAGGAGGTCTCGCGGCAGGCGCTTCCTGTCCTGGGGGTTCGAGCGGTAGGGGGCTAGCTCCCGAATGTGCGGGAGCGCCGACGCTTCTACTCGCCCGAACATGGACTTGGCCAGCCGACGAATAAATTCGTCCAGGCTTTCCATCTCGAGGTCCCGTTCTATGGTCGCGTTCCTCACGAAGCGGGGGGCGTCTACAATGGTATGGAGCGCCAGTGACTGCTGCGCGCGCAGTCGCTGGCGGAGCGGCTCGCTCACCAGCGCATACCAGGCCGGCGCGGCGTAGGTGAGGCGAGAGCGGATGTACGTCTTGTAGACGCCGAGCTTCACGCGCAGGGGAAGACGCGACGACAAGACGGGACGCAGGAGGGCTCTGGCTGCGCGAGTCTGCCCACAGACAGACGTGATGTGGTGTTTCATGGACAGGTTTCGGTCTATGGTCACCCCGAGGTATTTCGCCTTGGGGCTCCACTCGACCTCCTGTCCATGAAGGCGCAGGGCTGGCGCAGACGCCTGGGTCTTCGACACGTTGACGGTGAGCCGCCAGTCGGCCAGCCAGACGGGGAGTGCGTCGAGTGTCCGCTGCATACAGGACACAGCGTGACGCGGACTTATGGAGCTGTGGATGTACGTCGGCGTACAGCGCCAGCTGGGTCCTCCCCGACACAGGGATGTCGTCTGTGTACCTGGCATAGCACACGGGCGACAGGCAGCTACCTTGTGGTACTCCGGCTTGGATGGGGCGCTCTGAGGAGACTGCCACTTGGAAACGCCGATCTGCCAGGAAGGTGGCCACAGTCTGCACGACTCGACGTGGAGTCGTGGACGTGGACAGCTTGTAGAGCAAGCCGGGATGCCATACGCGGTCGAAGGCCTTTTCCATGTCGAGGAATACTGCAACCGTGTGTTCCCTCTTGTTAGAGGCCACGGACATGCTGTGCAGTACCCTCGACAGTTGGAGCGTGGTGGAGTGTTCGGCTCGGAAGCCGAACTGCTCGTCACGCGGCGTTATGTGCGGAACCAGATGCCGCAGCAGGAGTTTCTCGAACACTTTGGAGATGGTCGGAAGCAGCGTGATAGGCCGATAGCTTTCGGCCTTCAGGATATTCTTCCCTGGCTTTGGCAGCATTATGACACGTCCCATCTTCCACGTTTGCGGGAAGTGCCCCGTGCGCAGGATTCCATTGAAGAGCCGCGTCACCGCCGCGATTGCACGCGGCGGTAGGCGGCGGAGGGCTTCGTTGGTGACCTGGTCGGGTCCTGGGGCTTTCCGGAGCTGTGTGCGACGCATCATGTGCTGCACCTGGCCCGGGGTGAATATCACTGGGTCTTCGTCGGCAGCTATCGGCTCGGCGAAGTAGGCTTCCAGGTGGCGAGAAATCTCCTCTGCTTTGGTGTCATCTCCGTGGTTTGGTTTGAAGGCTTTCTCCAGGGAGTCCGCGAAGATCTCGGCCCGGTCCTCAGCTCGGTAACGGGGTGTTCCGTCACTGGCGAGGAGTGGGCGGATCGGATTCGGGACGCCCGAGACTTGCCGACAAAGCCGATGGACGCTGGGCCAGTCGTCACCAGCTGAATCGATGAAGCGTTGCCAAGACTCTTTCGCGACTGTTTCCAGTGCGGTCGAGATTTTCTCGGCAAGCGCGTTCAGCTGGGTTTTCAACATGGGGCAGCGTGTCCTTTGCCACTGCCTGCGTAATCGACGCTTCTTCTCAAGCAGCCTCTTGATGAAGGGGGGTGTCTCTCTACTCTTCACCAGTGAGGAGGAGGACTCTTCAGTAGAGGCTGTGAGTGCGGCCTGCATGCAGGATTGGAGATCGACTGCAAGCAGGTCTACGTCCGCAGGCGAGATGACAGGTCTGGTTGGGGTGTGCATCGCCATGTGGTTCTCGAAGACGTCCCACAAGTGACGACGGCGCGGCCTCGGTGGAGCAACCCTGGCAGTAGGTTGTGCCAGGGTGACGAGGACCGGCTGGTGGTCTGATATGAGGTGGTCATCGACGACTTCAATGGTAGGGCGGGATGGTAGGCCACGTACCAGAGTCAAGTCGATGACGTCAGGCATGTGGAGGTGGTAGTGGGGGTAGTGCGTTGGCACCTCCGGTCCCAGTACCTCATATTCTTGACGTTCCGCGTCGTCAAGGAGACGTCTTCCGTTGGGGCAGATGTGTGTGGAATTCCAAGCCGTATGCTTGCAGTTAAAGTCGCCCCCGATTATCGTGGGCAGTGCCGATTTCAGCAGGGTGTGGATGTCGGCTACCGCGATTCGACCACCGGGGGGTCGGTAAAACGCAAGCACACGGACTGGCTGCCCGGCGATGCACAGTTCCACGCCTAAGGCGTAGGCAGACTGGAGAGCCGGGACTGGTAGCGGCTGGTGGACGAGTCTCCTGCGTACTGCGACGGCCAGGCCACGGAAGGCCATGCCGGAGTTAGCGGAGATCTCGTCCTTCCTGTACACTAGGTAACCAGGAATCTTCAGTCTGTCTCTGTCCTTAAGGTGGGTCTCAGAGATGAGCGCCACGTCCACCTTCTGCACAGAGAGGACGATCCTGAGGAGTCCCAGCTTCTGTTTGCTGAGGCCCTCGGCGTTCCAGTGGAGAATCCTCAGGGGGGTGGCAGTCACTGGTGTGACTGGAGGAGCTGAGCCATCCCCCGGAGGATCACCGGAGTCGGGTCGCGGTCGCTTTGTACCGCGACCAGGATCTCGTTTAGGAGGGTGATGGTCGCCGTTAAGACGGCCCTCCTCTCCTCTCTGGCCTGCGTTGTCGCTGGAGCTAGTGCCTGGGGCGGGGCTGCGGGCCTGGTCGCCTGCCCCGGTGGTTTCGAGGCTGCGATGGCAGCGTAGCTCCGCCGAGGCTGGTGTGGTGGAGGTGGCGGCGGCGGGTGTTGAGGCCTGGCCTTGGGCAATGCCGCTGGGGCCGGGGGCCTTGCGCCTGATGGTGGAGGCACCGGCTTCGGCAGCTGCTGCTGTCTCTTGCGCGGTGCCTGGCTGCGTGCCTGCTCGGGGGGCGCAGGCTCTGTCGGGGGCTGCACCTGCTTTTTTCCCCTTTTCCTCCTTCCCCCTCTCCTCCGTTTTTTGGAGGAGGCAGCCTGGGGTGGCTGTGCTGAAGGGGGGGGTTGGGGTCGCGGTGCACCGGCATTCGTGGTGGACGCGACGGTGCCCGCCTTTTTATTACGCATTTCGCGCTTAAAGGCGGGGCAGTCCGTCGCGTTTGCCGGGTGAGCCCCCTAGCAGTTAGCGCAGGTGGGCGGCTCGCTCCGGTCACGCGGACAGTCCCGGGCGGCGTGCTCCTCACCGCATTGCACGCATGCCAGCTTGCGGTGGCAGTTGTGTGAGGAGTGCCGGAACTGTTGGCACCGGTGGCATTGCGCGGGACCCTTTTTCCCGCGCCAGGCCTCTATTTTGATCCCCGGCATACACAACATCTCCTCTATGTTGTATATAGCGGGGATTAGGTTTTCTGTCCGTCGCAGCTGGGCAAAGAAGATGCATCCCGGGCGGCCCTTTCGTGCGCGAATGACGTGCACGTATTCGGGGTTGAAGCCTAGGATGCGGAGTTCATCCTCAATGTCCGCCGGGTTGGTATCTGAGGGCAGCCCTCGGATGGCCACCTTGAGGCTTCTCTCCGCGGGCAGTGAATAGGAGAACCAGGAGATCTCCACGTCTTTTTCCAGCGCAACGAGGTAGCGCTGGATAACGCGGTACTCCTGGTCGTCCTTCGGGGAGAAGCGCACGCCCTTCCCAAATGGGCGAGCGTTGGGCGCGTGTCCTAGCTCCTCCTTTAGGGCCCGGAAATGCTGGGCCCAGTTGGGGAGATGCTCAACAACGAGCGGGGGGTAGCGTGGGCGGCGGGGGGCGGCTTGCTGCTGAGCAGCGCCTGCGAGGGCTGCCGTACCGGCGGGGGCTGCCGTACCGGCGGGGGCTGCGGCGGACAGATATTGTGTCAAGTCCGGTGAGGGGCGCTCGCTCGACTGGACGGAGTGCATCTCTACGTCCAGGAGCGGCGCGCTTGTCGTATCCTGTGCGTGCGACCTCGCATTAACGGAGGTCGCACTTATGGGCGGCGGTCGCGAGAGGCCGTTTTTATGCCGCCGAGGCGGGCTTTCGGCGTGGGTTGCGGCTTTTTGCCGGACGGGGTGGGAGGCATGTTTGCTGGCTTATTGGGAAGAAACAATAAGGCCAGCAAACACTTAACTCCTCTCTGTGTGGCTCGGCACGGGAAGCCTCGATCGCGGGTGATACGCGAAAGATCGACCTCCCGTTCCGAACCTAGGGGTTGGCCCTGAAGGAGGGTTAGTTTAGGTCGCGGTGCGAGTGCTGCCCCTACGGGAGTTAGTCCGTAGAAACAACACTCGCTCGGCGATGTTGCTTGGCCCGGGAAGTCCCACCTGTGGTTAGTACCCGCAGGCAGGCATAAGCTTCCCGGCCCTAGCGATGGGGGTTTTCGTGCTGGCTACGCGACCGCAACAGCGGGGGTCCCGGGTGGTATGGCCGGAACCCCTGGGAAATCTGGCAAATGGCGGTCAGTTACGAGCGAAGTCAGAAGTTAAACGACCGGCTTGCAGGCCGGCTCTATTTATCGCAAAACAAAGGCCTCGCATCGGGTCAGTATCTTAACAATGCATCGGCCAACCCGAGCGCTTAAAATCTATTGTGCACATCTGGGTGCGTACTCGCACGTGGTCTTTTTCGACTTCACGTTGTGTTATTTTGTGGTCATTACATTTATGTTTAATAATCAACGACATTCTATACATGGACGTTGCATCAGCGCGCTGTAAACGGCACAGCAAAATTGTGCTCAAATACGATGTGAGCACAATTTTTACCTTAGTCGTGTTTTGAGCGCACAGCAGTGAGGATGCCGAAGTGTGTCGTGAAAAATTGTCAAAATAACACTCGAACGACCCTAAAAAAAGATAGTGTGACCTACCACCGGTAAGTTAATTTTATTTATAAAAGATAACACGCGAAAATGTGTAAAAAAAGTAGAAAATCACTGAAATTTCAATAAATATCGTAAATTATTAAGGAGTATTCCTATTCTTTTCTTTCACGCGCGCCAGAAAGAGACATGCGTCGGTACGCGACAAGAACATAGTCATAAAACAAAAGAGTGGAGTCGCTTTTGTTTAAATGTTTTAAGTGTAAAAGCCATACTACCGAATCTGAAGATAATATTTTTCGGGTGTATGTATAAATGTTATTATGTATGTGTTATGTATGAAGATGTGTTTCATTATTACCGCCTGTACCCAAGACGGCTTGATGAATTTCGGACTGCGAGGTGTTGTTAGATTCGTTTCGATCCCCAGATATATGAAGGGTATTTACATTTTTATCCAACTACAGCCAATTAAAAGGATTTTATTGGTCAGGTTTTAATTTTTTTTTAATTGGTTAGGTTAGGTTATTTCACATTTATTTGCAACATTTCTTTCATCTTTTAACAAGTATTTAACTGCTTTTTTGGCAGTAAACATGCAGAGTTAAACATACTATATGTGAATAAGTGTACTTTGTTAATAATATGGATCGCTTTTCTGTGTACAATAAATAATAAAATAAATAAATAAATATTTGAAGTACAAAAGGCGAATATTCTCGAAATTTGTAAAAATATATACTTGAAACTAGAAATTGCAGATCGGATTGTTACAATATTTTTCTGTTATTTATACTTGATTTTGATTCTGAGTAACCCCTTAAAATTTCATTAACAACCTGTAAAATCAAACGCACTTTTTTAACACTCTGTATACTTGATTCTGAGTAACACCTTAAAATTTCAAACGCATTTTTTTAAACAGCCTGTATACAAGGTAATTTTTAATAGCAAATTTGAAAATCACCATTGTTCGGTTCAAATGTAACAACATCTTAAATATACATAATAAATGTAAAAAATGACGCTCCATTCAAATCGATCGTTGAATTGACCATTTTTTTATTAACCAATGGTCGACAGAGTAAAAAACTTTTCCTTTTTTTTTAAGCGGTACAACAAAAGTCGACAACTTGACATATTTATCCCGATTAATAATTTAGCCTGAAATATTCATATCCGTCATTTAAAAATCCCATTATATATATCTGGAATTCTAATTAAGTCAATTGTATAACATTCCAGAAAACATTACGAATGGCAGTATTTGAAACACTACTTCACGATGCCCAATACAAAAAAATATAATTCAAATGCTACTCCACGCTATCGCTATGTTCTCAAAAGTCACGCGTTCGGCTTGCGAGATGACGTAATATGAAATAGCAATTCACGCGCTCCATTCGTAAGAAAGAGATGGGCTGTGTTTCGTTTGTTTCTACGACGTTTACCATTAATGTATAGCTGTCTATAGTGTCTTGTGCCGCGCTACGATGGCGCGTTGCTTTAGCGTGCAATATCCTTAAGTAAAATATCATTGTTAATAATATGTAAAATGGGCTTGTATTCATAGAACTCTACCTACAACAGCATTACACATAGTTTATTCCCTATATGGCAAAACATAGACCAATTACGCAGGATTCTTAAATTCGTTTCTGACATACAAAGGTAGAACTTACATATAACATACAATACACGTTCAATAATACTTCAAATACCAATCAATTCATTACTAATCTAGAAACAAGGAAATTATATTCACAATCAAGTCTTTCTTAAAATATAGCGATCGGGCATGATAATAAACACTAACGTGCCAAGGGTTTTACAATTGGGGTTCGCACCTATTTGTAACAGTCATACGTACATATTTTATCAAGTCAGCATTATAACCAAATATCTATATTAAAGCTAATTTCTAAGTTTCCTTTGCTTGGGGAAACAGTAACACAATATTTTCTGTCTCATTCAACGAGTTACATACACGAGAGCAAGGGAAAGATACAGTCTGACATATACGTCGTCTCACTCTAATGTTCGATATACTACATACAAGATTTCTAAATCGCTATTTAATACAAAATACAAACTATGCTATTACTAAATATAAGTACCGGTACCAAGATTATCGGCTGTCCGTAACATCTATATTATAATAAAAAACTATATTGTCTCCAAACATAATTAAATCAACTACGTTTTTACTTTTCTCGCTGGCGGAGGTGAAAAGTTGTATGTTTCACACGAGAGTAAGTTATTTTTATGTCTCGTACCTCGTGCCTTTAAATCACTCACTGTGCTCAGTAGTCTATATTAGAAACAAGGCACCCTTTTCTTGCTGGAGAGGTGAAAATAACTATTATTAGTAGAGCACGAAGTACTATGGAATGTGATTTTTTCCCAGGATTTTAATCATACATAGAATCTTAGATAAAAATAAAAAAAGTCTTTATCATAGAACAGAATAGGGTATTTGACGTTTCAAAAATAAATTATATGACCACGCTGAATACGTCAAAAACAACCGACTTCAATCGCAACAACTCCAATTTTGCTATGTTTTTAACCGCTTTAATAAAATTTAATAAAACCGTTTTAATAAAAACCGCTGAATCGATTTCGATAAAATTTATATGGGACCACCTGTGAAGTATACCCTTTTAAACAAAAAAAGAATTTTCGAAATCGGTTTAGGCGTCTTCGAGTAATCGGTGAACATACATAAAAAAAAAAAGATTCCGACGAATTGAGAACCTCCTCCTTTTTTTGAAGTCAGTTGAAAATGTTATTCACCAAATAGAATTTCTTCTACAATTGCAAAAATAACTTACTCGATTGATGTTTTCATCCATTTAGAATTAGAATGTAAGTTCGTCCAAGGCTGTGACGTCATATGCTTGTAACGCGAATAAAACAAATATAATATACAAACAGAATAAAATGTCATTTTTGACAGTTGACGAAAAGTCACTCAAATGACTACTAGTCAAATATGTACGTAGGGTGTTCAAGAAGTCGTGATGTATATGTAAACGATGAGAGTTAAGCGAACGATTTTATTCTTGTCATTTAGTAACATCTCTTACAGGACTATATGCGTTTATTTCACCTGTCTGTAAATTCCGTCTTAGTAGTTATAAATTTACAAAGCTTCTGAGACGACGACTTTGAGCAAACGAGACTATGTTGCCATTTTCTAATAAAATTTTAAACCAGGTTCGACAATACAAACAATGTTTTCACGAGATGTTTACTGTATTGGTTAACAAGCTCGTACTGTAAGAAATATGAAATCGTTGTTTTTATAGTTCAATCGTTCATCGCTAGATGACAACCCGAGGCTAGAGGCCTGCGGAAATTACAGTGTCAAAAAACAAAACTCTAGTGGAAAATCCTTTTAGAGAAGATCAACGAGTTAGAATTATTTTTATTATTTATTATATCTAGTTAGAGAAACTCCTAAATATTCCTCTGTCTTCTTTACACAAAAATATTATGGTGCGTTTAAATGTAAAAAAAATACTCTATGTGTATCCCCCTTTTACAACGAGCATCAGAAGCAACATCGTGTCGAATGGTCGCAATTTGTACTAAACGATTCGAACATGGTCGGACAAATAATGTAATTTCAATTAACATAAGTGATGATATATGCATTTATTATGAGGATCTTACAATCAACTTTATTCTAAAGCATTCGAAAATCAAAAATCACTGATAAGCGTATAACGAATTTTTATTTTAATAATAAAGGGTAATAAAATCTGTTATACTTAAAAGAAACAGGACCTTTACTAGTCAATGATTTACTGAGATAGGTCTACCTACATCAATTGCAGAATTACATAATCGAGGACAGAAATCAAGACTCAGTTCGTGGTCCCTACATTACGCTAATGCACCGACACATTAAGCGGGTGCTACTTCACAATTTCTGGCAGATATCCGGCAATAAAGTACTGGAAGCTCCTTCCTTAGATCTGACCTCGCGTAGTGTGACTTTGATTTTTTCGTTTTGTTAAAATCATAAGAAGAGACGCAAGTTTCTTTCAAAAAAGCAGTAAGTTAGTACGTTTGAGGAAAAAACTTGAATTAATTCCTAAAGAAAAGTGGGACAGTTGGATTAATGAGTGGATTTGCGTTTGACCAAAGGTATCAATAATAACGGAGGTTTTTAGCAAAAATATAAATTTATTTAATCACACGACAAGACTTCCTGCACACCCTACGTATAAATAACGTAAACGTACTTGAGTTTCTTTACTTTTATTTCGTTACCTTTCAAAAATTAAGAGAATAAATAGTTATAAACAAATAATAATTAAATTATTAATATATACATTATTAGTCTGATTCTAATGAAAGCTTCATGCATTATCGTCGATATTGTACGATTACAATGCTTGTCTGAAATTATTTTAGTGAGTAGGCCACTTTTGTTAATATAAATGTTATAAATCATTTGTTTTATTTTTGTTCATTTGTTATAATTTGTAATTTTCTCCTTATGCGCAATAAAGTGTTCATGCAATACAGACACGACTTTAATGTTCCAGGATGCTACATTTAACCAATCGCAAAGGACAGCTTTGACGTATAGAGACATAAGAAAGCTTAATTTAATGTACTCGTGTTAAGATATCGAGTAACGGACACCTACGGCACAAAACTTTGTGGCCGGAAGATCCGAATGAATGTGCGAATGTGTAGCCCTATTTTATATTATTTCGTTAAATAAAATAAAGTACTATTATTAATCTCATAAAATTGTTTCATTTCGCATTTTTATAACTTTAGAATTAAGAAACAAAAAATATCCTAGAGGTCCCTCACTCACAAGGAGACTTTACACCCTTCGGGTCACCGATTTGGCCGCAGCTCTGTGTATTGAAACAGACTTGCTAGTGAAGTATATTCCTAAAGTCCTAAGGTGTACAACTTAGAAATAAGGGAGAAAATCCTGTCGAAAGGGTGAGTCTTACAATTTGTCCAAGTTTAAAAATGCTTATTTACGAAAATTGTAGTGTCGAAATTTGTAGCCTGTAACATTTTTATTAGTAAGGAGATTTTACAGAAGTATTAACTTGTCAACTTAATTTAATTGGAAGTATTGAAACTACGGAATTCCTGTTGTTTTTAAATTATAGCAGTGGACGTTGAGGAATAAATAAATCAGTTACCGTTTCATTTAAACGCGGAAGGATTATACGTTTAGGTATATACTATATAGTACGTGTCGAGACATATTCTTACAATTTAATAAACTATCGTAGATACGTCACCAGATCCATGACGTAACTGCGACATAAAAAAACATAGTCTAACGCATTGATCTTTTTGTTCTCTCAATAAATACAGTACGTACCTAAGTCAATTTAATATAGTTAACTAGCGACCCGCCCTGGCTTCGCACGGGTGCAATGTATTATATACATATAAACCTTCCTCTTGAATCACTCTATCTATTAAAAAAACCGCATCAAAATCAGTTGCGTAGTTTTAAAGATCTAAGCATATTCTATGATCTGGCCACGACATAGGGATAGTCAGATAGCGGGAAGCGACTTTGTTTTATACTATGTAGTGAAGTGATAACTCGTTGAAAAATTGTTGTATTGAATCACACTAATAATTCATAATTGTTTATAATTATTTATTGCAACCACAGGTACATATATTACATTAATAAAATAAAGTCCCTTTGTGATAACTTTCATAGGCACACCAATACAGTAGCTCGGTATATAATAATAATTTCAATAGTCAATTTTGTTAGTCTAAAATAGTCATGTCAATATAATAATCATGAAAATAAATAATTTGTTACATTTAACTCAATTACAATTACAATAAGAATCAAGTTTAGGAATGTAAATATTATATAAAATAATGTTATATATTATACAAAAATATTATGTAAAAATCGATTTATTTATTTATGAATAGAGAAACTTATAAGCTACAAATTTAGATACTATATAAAATATTCGTACAAATAGTGAGACTCACCCTTTCGAGAGGAATTTCTCTCTTATTTCTAAGTTGTGCACCTTAGGACTTTAGAATGGGAATATACTACACTAGCAAGTCTCTTTCAACACACAGAGCTGCGGCCAAATCGGTGACCCGAAGGGTGTAAGGTCTCCTTGTCAGACTAAAAAGTCCTTATTTCATGAATACTGGTCCCTACAATAAGTTGTCTCCCTCATAATTCAAACTTCTTGAAAATAAACAGCTTGGATCTAATTAAATTTTATACACTAAATAAAACGCTAAATAACTAATATAGCCTTTAAAAGTAGTTTTTTAACACATTCAGTGTAAAAAAGTAGGTATTTCGAAAAGGAGACGTTTCACGGGACTATGGAGCTTGGACTGGTCTGTGTACTAAACATCATAAATAAGTCATTAGAAACATAGTCTTTTCTAATTGTACATTTCCTTCGATTTACCTTCGTTGCGAGGTTCATCTAGTTTCTCAGATTTAACAATCGCAACACATAAGCCATTCACCCAACATGGCGAAGCGAGCGCAATTTTGAGCATTTTACGTTCAGAAACTAGATTTTGTACATACCATTGAAATTAATAATTTAGTTTTCCGACAAGTAACTCGAAAACCAGCTGTTATGCCTGTAAAAGAGGCAAGGCATATCCGCAGATTTTAAAAATCGTACAACAATGTCAGAAGTCAGAACAGAAGGGTGTTCAGTCAATCAGAGTCAGAGAAAGCATCTGAGGAATAATTATGTGGATGAAGCCGTAATTTCTGAACGTGACCTACTATTGCAAGCTTCAGTGTTACCATTTATATTGTAAAAAGTGCTGACAAAACATTATGCTTGAACCACGCAACCCTGCTTCTAATATTTTTTTCATTATTTTTCCTAGAAAGCCTATATTTTTCTATATTTTTCGTACTACGTACATGTCCAGGCACAAAATGAAACGTGTCCTTTCATTCATACAATTTCGAGCTTTACTTACGTGCAGCTTACCTGTATACAGTTAATTACAATCGTTTTTTTTCGGTATTTACATTAGGTACATATACGTTTGTATGGTAGAATACTTCTTGGACTCTTAATTAAATTTCATACTAGTAGAAATGTCATCGAAATAAAATTTTGTTATCCACGCTTTCATTTCTATCTAGTTTGTAAATTAAGTACATGAGGAACTTTCGCTGAACGTAACAAGTAATACCCATTATAATGGTTATTATCTGAAAGTGACATGTTTCATGACGGATATAAATAATGGGTCAATAATTTATTTTGCGATGTAAAAGAAAAGTTCTTGCTTATATACTTAATTATAGTGTAATAAAATAGGTGTATGACACTGTAACTGTCGATTGTACGAATCTTACTGATAAACTTCTGTTTCACGACTTTGCTGAAATCAAAAAATCATTTTTGGACTCTCGATACAAAATAGCCCAAACAGTTGATCAATTTTCGCGGAGAGTCCAATCATTTTTTTCGATTTCAGCAAAGTCGTAGAAGGCACCAGCTATAGGTACCTTTGAATCTTTCTAGAACAAAGTAACTTATACAGTATGGTTGCAACTGCACCTTGTGACACAGTGACACAGCTTATTCTTGCGGACACGCCAGAGCGCTCAAATGTTGGGTTTCTATTGTTCGGCGACGTGACGAACAGATTTTTCCACATTTCACTTCACTTAACCAATTACAAAAATGGAACGTTGAATTTATTCTGCGGTTGAAAGAAGAGGTATGAAATAATAAACGGGGCGATAAGTTTTGCAAGTTGGTGTTGCGGCAATGTGAGCGGAGCGGGCGCAGCGCCTCAGTCCTGCGGCCGGTCCGCGCGGGCCGCGGCCCGTGGCCCGTGCCCGCACCCGCTGCCGCTGCCGCTGTCGCAAGCGCTCGCAGTTGCCACCTGACACCTTGTGAAATGGTCGTATCGGAACCTATATTAAATCCCGTCTCACCCCGATGGGATTTGTTTCTCAGAAAAAGTTGTCGAGCTATGAAGCCAAAACCACATTACCGAAAGTTCAACATGAAAGGTTAAAAATCAGTTGTCAAGATGAGTTAGACTTGAATCAAGTTATATTTAAAGAACCAAAAATAATATATTTTAATACTTACCGTGTTTAGAAGAAATATAAAAATGGAGTGGAAAAAAATAACAGTGGCATATATTGTTGTTTGTGTGAGCAAGTGCTTGGCGATGTCTCATAGCGAGCTGGAGGATTTCGTGGAATTTATTCAGAAAACATCTCACTTGGATGAACCCTTAATTTTAAAAAGTAAGTTATGTAACCATTGAAATAAAAATACAAAGAATATTTAACTATTACATAAATAACTTTGGTAACAAACGCCAAAGTTGCAAGTGAATTACCTATACTTTTGGTTTCATGGACCTATTTTAAAATATTAAATTAAATTGTATAAAGGAAATATGATAATTAGGTATTAATACTTACATCTTATGGCCAGTATTAAAGTAAAGTGAAGCACTTCTAAATAAAACGTTTTTGCAAAGCACGACACGCGATTTTTATCGTAGGTATGTAATCTGTGCCGTACGTATCCATCTCATAAAATAATAAACACATAACAAAATAAATAAATATTACAATACGTGCTACTCATCTACGTCCATGGGACGTTATGTTTCGGAATATTGTTCCTGCACATATAATGTTCATGTTCTCCTTGTGTGCAATAAAGTGTTCATACATACATACATACATAATATTGTATAATATCGTACTAGATCTGTCTCTTCCAAAAAAAGTTATTGTAGACAATGGCTCAAGGAAGTGTTGGATTCATGAATTCACCTTATAAAGAGCTCATGTAGCCTAAATCTATTATACATAATTGCCAACGAATGTACATACGTATGATATTAGACGTTCGAATTAGAATCCTGTATCCTGTATTCAATTTTTCCCTTGTGTAGTTGTATTTCAAGTTTATTGTCAGATAGATACACTACGAGACCAACTTATTTAACACGAACCTTAACATTGACAAACAAAAACACACAAATAATCAACAGATTAGAATTTATTAATTATTTGATGATTTGAAGCTCTCAGATTAACAAGAATATGAACATATTTCAAATGAATTATAGTCAAGATATAAAAGTATATAAGAACTTGAAACTTATAAGATTTTAAAAAATAGGGCAAAATGATGTTGATGCCAAGTGGAAGTAAACAGTCAGTGAAGAAAATGTAAACAGTCTACTAAAAATAAAAATAAACAGATTTAAAAAAAGATATTTAAAAAAACATCAATGTGTCATTCGTTTACGGATTAGAATTAGGTAACTCCATACAAATTAACTGTTGTTGGCTTACTAAAACAAATTAACTGGGTAGTTGACTGCTAGTCATTTGAGTGCCTTTTATCAAATGTCAAAAACGTTAATTTATTCTAAACATATTTGAAATTGTGAATGATGACATCATTGTTCAATATGTATAAGTTTGAGTACTAATTACATTATTATTATAAGTTAAAAATTATACATGCAACATAAATCCAAGCAGGTAAGTTTTTCTGTAATTTTAATAAAAGGGCTATTTATGTGAATTACTTACTTATTTTTGATGCCGTCAACTACCCTTTATGTAGTACTAGCTTCCGCCCGCGACTTCGTCCGCGTGGACTTCAGAATTGTGTCCAGAAAGAAAGATAATGTTAAGATAGCGCCATCTAGTGACGAAGTGGAAATTTTGAGTTTTTAAGCATTCCTACAGGAACCCTTAAGTTTTCCGGGATACAAAGTATCCTATGTGTTAGCCGAGTGCTTTATCTATCTACCTACCAAATTTCATCCAAATCCGTTCAGTAGTTTCGGCGTGAAAGCGGAACAAACAAACAAACAAACTGACAAACAAACAAACAAACATCCATACTTTCGCATTTATAATATTATATTATATTATATTATATTATATTATATTATATTAATATTAATATTAATATTAATATATTAATATTAATATTAATATTAATATTAATATTAATATTAATATTAATATTAATATTATATTATATTATATTATTAAGTGAGATGAGAAGTGAGATTATTGCTTCTTCTACGTAAAAAAAAATATGTAAAAATTGTCACATAAGTTCCTTTTAGAATAAAACATGTAACACGAGCATCACACGGTGTCGTTATTGCAACGGCTTTGATAGTGTTACGCGCAATATATCGAAAAGTAGGTAAATATTATAATGTTTTATAATTATAGAGGGAACTCGACCGGGCGATGAATTTGACGAAGACGATCCAGTCTCAGACCACGCGTGGGAGGAGAGCGGCAAATTTGAGGGAGATCTCATTCTAAACGAACGGCAGAGACGGCTGATTATCCAGGATGTCACCGAAGGTCTGGCAAGGAACGGGCTCACCGACACTACGAAGAGATGGCCCAACAATGAGGTTATATACTACATCCAGAAAGAACACTTTTGTAAGTGCTAAAAATATAAATAAAACATTGATAGGTAGATAATATACGCATTTCCAGAAACTACTTAACTGTGTATATTTTTTTCAGCCAGTGACCAAGTACAAGCCATTCAAGATGGAATAGACGACTTGGCTCGCGCTTCCTGCGTAAAATTTAGACCTTACAGGAAAGGTGACAGAGATGCTGTTGTAGTACAAGTAAGTGAATGTTATTTACAACATAATTGTAGTATGTCCAAACCAAACATCTTAAATGATATTTAGATGATTATTGTTCTTTTTAAATCGTCTTAGTAGTGGAAGATATATACATACAAACATTCTTTTTGTGTTACTTTTTCTCAAATCTTAGGCATCGTTTACAGATATACGAGTATTATAGCGAGATTAATTTATATATTATTAGAGTTTGATTATACTATCTTCAAGTCCATCGTAATTTTCCATCAATAGAGATGCATTAAAACAGGAACAAAATAATTTAAAGATTCAATTTTCTTTTTAAATAGTGTCCTTAATATATTCAATTATTTTATCTTCTACGTTCCTATTTGCATATAGTGAATTCTGATCGGGTGGCATACTAACCCTACTCACCTAGTTAAACAACACACTTTCGCGTCGGCATTTGTACGCGCATTGACTTCTTATATTGTGTACAGGGTAGCCGCAGAGGATGTTTCTCTCAAGTGGGATACCAGGGAGGGTACCAGGTGCTGAATCTGTCAGGCCGCCACCCAGTAGGTCGAGGGTGCTTCCGGCATGGCACAGTGGTCCACGAGTTTCTGCACACCCTCGGCTTCTTCCACATGCAGAGCAGTCCAGACAGAGACGACTACATCGACGTTCTTTGGCAAAATATTGTTCAGCGTAAGTAGACATAATACATGCATAATACTTAATACCAATTTTACTGTAGCAATACTAATAGGTATGCCTCCTTCATAAAAAACGATGAAGAAACAGTGTTCTTGTTATTACAAACTGCGAATTGCAATAATTATTGAAGCCAATTACTCTGGGTTTTGTTTTTATAAAGCGTTCAATCGGAACAGTAACCATTCAATATCTAATTAAAGTAAGAGAATTCGTGAGAACTATACTACAGCTATAAGTAGAAGCGATGTCAGCGACCGCAGCGTAGTTTTATCATACCTCGTGACACAGTGAGCAGGAATGCAATCAAATTGTTAGTCTGGGTGCGTCCGTGGTTTGATGCGATTGTCTTGGCCATTCGTGTTTATCCGACTGTCTTAAACGGAGTGATGTTTTACTTGTGTTGTCTGTTTGTTTATCTCAGAATGTAAGCTGTCTTGATTAGACACCCGGTAACCGGCGGATCCGGCACTTTTTTAAGGATCCGGCCGGGTACCGGGTAATAGCGCCGGGTACCCGGCTCCGCCGCCGGGTAATTACCTAGATATTAAAACAAGTTATTTTGAAGTTAAAATTATAGGTACACTTATGTAGCTGTCGTTCATATTTCAATCTTATTTAGTATTGTAGGTTTATAGTTGGTAAGTTATGGTGTAAAAATACGAGTTATTTTTAGCTCGATCAGGATTTCGTCGGCTTCTTTTTTTCGTAGACGTTACCTGCTATCGAAAAGACGCTCGCTGTATACTGAGCTACTTGGTGGGGAAAGGTAGCGGGCCGCCAGGTTACGCAGTATAGGATTTTGACCTCTATTTTCTGCCCAACACTTAAATATATAAGATTATGAAATATCTGAAACATTTTTGACCACCGTCATGAAACTGAACAACTTAGCCAACCTTTACAAAATAAGCAAAAAAAATTTTGGAGTCCTCATACTAATTGATCAACTGAACTGACAATTTTGTATGGAAAGTCCAAAAATCTTTTTACGAATTGAGTATCGTATAGGTTTCTTGGGGCAAGTTGTTCAGATTCATGAGTAGAAGCCACTGTTAAAAAAATTTCAGGTATTTCAGGACCCTATATCTGCATCCCTTGGAGCTCCGGAAGAAGAATGCTGCAGGAATGGGCTAAGGAACAGAGTAGAACCCTCTGGACTAGTACACCAGGCCAAAAGCATTCGAAAGCGCTCATATCTGGTTTTTCGCGGGAATTCACGTCTAGAGCACTACGACTTCATAGGCCTGAACTTAGGATTCTAGTCAGAACACTAACTTGCCACTGGAAGCTTAATAAACACCTTAATAAAATGAAGCTTGCAGATACTACGGACGAGTGCCAATTCTGCCTCGAGGAAGAGGAAACTCCTCTTCATATACTCTGCGAGTGCGATGCACTGGTCCAAGTCAGAAGCCGATTTCTAGGTGGACCGATGGTAACTCCTGAGGTCATTAGGGAACTCGATCCCAAGTGCATCCTACAGTTCATTAGAACTATTGGCCTTCAGGATATAATCTAACAGGGGCAGTGATCACAATAGATCTACCCAGGTCACAGTGATCCAATAGGGCCCTCCTTTGGTCCTATACCCCTTCACCCCCAAATATAATAATAATAATCCCTTGGAGCTCTGGAAAAGTTTAGGTAATGATCTAAGACGTGATCGTGACGTGTTTCATTGCCGGGTACCCGGCTACCCGGCCGATTGGACCGCCGGGTACCTAATCCATTATCCGGTACATGTCTAGTCTTGATGTATTCTGGAAAACAATCGATACCTTTTTCTCACTAACCGTTTTAATTGGTCTAGGGCCTATTCACAGCAGTCGAATTTTTTATTAAGTTTTAGAAGAGTAACGTACCGAGGGTTAATGAATAAAAGGACCAAAATGTGTTTATTTAATTAAAGTTATGATTATTTCTCATATTTATTTCGAGAGGGTCTCAAGTAGTTTATATTTATTTTTCAGCTGCCAGACATAACTTCCGGAAATATAATAGTTTTTCCGTATCTGATTTTGGTGTTGGATACGACTACGACAGCGTGCTTCATTATAGCCGGAAAGCATTTTCTTCTAATGGAGGAGATACATTAGTGCCAAAGCAGGTAGGTAAACGTAATTTGGGTATTTCGTGCATTTTGGGTCAATTAGGAATCTTATTGCCAGTTATTGCCTTTAGATGCGCCACTTAAGTTATCACGTACACGATGAAATGAAGTCTGAGATAAAATGTAAACAAACGATACGCTGTTGTCTGTTTGGATGATAAACATTATTTTATTTAAAAAATACATTATATTTTATTAAAACCTATTTTTAATGAGTAATAAGTCAGGCAGTGGCGCCCTTTCACCAGTATCGTAGTATCTTATTTTAATAAACTTAATTACTGTTTTAGAATGGAGCATCTATTGGACAAAGAATTGGTCTATCAGACAAAGATGTAAAGAAACTCAACAAAATGTATTGTGATGCAGACTCTGACAGTCATGATGAGTCCAGTGTAGACTTAAAACCTCCGAAAGGAACCAGTAGTAAGAAAAGCAAAAATAAACCTTTCACTGGTCATGGAATAGGATACCATCAAGGTAAAACAGTAGTTATAAAACTACCTGCGGCTGACACTTATAAATTGTCCGATTTGCCGAAATTTCATATATTTGATTATTTTAGTAAAACGCCGCAAACCATGTCGTCGGCGACGCTTACTGAAGGACTTGGAGCTGGAAAAGAAATAAACTACAACTTCGACCCAACAGCCATAGAACAATACAAACAGTTTTATAATACAGAAGGATTTAAAGCTATTGCACAAAATGACAAACCTGGGAACCATGAAAAAGTAAAAAATATAGATAATCAAAGCAGAGAAAATGAAAAAAATCACAAGAAAACTGATTCAGGGCAGAACGATTCATCAAGCAGTGAAGATTATGATATAGATGAGGCTTTTGAAAGACTTGGACACGTAATTTTATCGCAGGTATATCCATCTCAGCAACACCACTACGATCACCGACAGAGCAGTGACTATAGTAAGTTTAATAGACCTATAAAAGAGAAAACTGCCGAACCAGAAATACAGAAGGTCGATGATGCTTTTCGTGCAAAACCGTTGAATAATATACCAAAAGGAAATAATAATGAATATTTATCCAAACTATTTATAAAAGACTTATCTGAATCTGGAAGACAGAAAATAATCCAAAATCAGAAGAAAGAAAACACCCCAGCCCCATTTTCAGTTACGGACAAAAAGTATTCGTCGAAAGAAACTGATTCTTCGTATGGAACGGCATTTCCTTTCAAAGTAATGCAGGTGATAAAGGATGAGAAATTCGTAACACCAGACTCCGTAAAATTTGAAAATCTTCACCACAAGCACAATTATTCTGGTTTGTATAAGCCTGTTGTGGAAGACAATAGCGATTCACCATTTGTAAGAGCAGATGCTCCTTCAAGGTATGTGATGGAAGGTGCAGAGCATCATGAAAATAACAAAGATGATAACAAAAGATATAATGTTCATGAATATACATATCACCCATCAGAAGATAGAGCTTTTTCACTCAGACCCGAACGGCAAAGCTTGAAACTGCAATTGAAATCAGATCTTAGGAATATCCACCGACCTTCTGAAGGGAAGCCAATATACAAATTGTTTGGCGTTATTGTTCCCATTACTCAAAACTGGTATAAAATAGATTACGATACGCATCTAGGTGACTATTCAAGGGATACCTCGGGTTCTAGCGAGGACCATGGATAGAATCAGTATGGACAGATATGTGTAATATCACACCTTGTCTTGTAAGTTAGTTGCTAGGTCAATAATTGAGTTGTAATTTAATGTGATAGAAATGTCCAGAAAAAATAAGTCAAATAATAATAATTAAGCATTTAAGGTTGTCATTAAGAAATTGCGAAATATACTTTGGCTGAATAATGCCGCACGGCAGAACAGGAACTTTAGTAGTTTTAATAGAATAATAATTAAGTCCGATGAAGAATTTAAAACGAAAGAACAAAACATAAGAACACAGAATATAAGATACAGTGCGACATGAAAGAGTAGAAAGTAATTGAGGTCGCCACTGTCGTTCACATAGCAACTCTGCTTGTATGGACAAATTGATCGTGATACTTTAAAAAACGTTACCATCTAACGTTAAAACACCCCATATCGTCTCTTCCCATAACTCGAGAAGGTTAGGTTATACTCCACACATGGGGGCCAAGTCCGGATTGGTGGAGGTTGTGGGGCTAGTGGCCAACCTCAGTGGCCACTAGCCCCACAGTGGATAACCCCCCAAGATATGGCTTAATGACTGCCACATAGCTGCTGAAGCGGTCGTGGCGCAGTGAGGCTTGCGTGGTCTCGTCGATCACGCAGGTTAACCGACTACAGACACGGTCACAACCTGGATGGGTTTGACTGGTAGCGGCATTTATCTCGACCGTTTCCGTGCTTCACCAGGCACGCTAAGCGGTTGGTGCCGGTATTAATTAATTAGCCTTGTTGTAATCACAACATCAGTCTTTGGTAGGAGTAAAGGGATGCAATGCGTGAAATTTTAGCACGGAAGCAACCTAATAACTATAATTTTGTAAAAGGTCAAAATCTTTAATGAACTTTTAAGAAGCTATTAAATTCCAATAATAATTATTTTCAATGTATATTTTCGCGCTAATGATCCATTTACTTAATGAGGTATGGAACGAAAACGCTATTTCACGAATATTTTTTAAATTACTTTTTAGTGTAAGAATATCAGAAAAAAATTATGAAATAACGAACATTTAAAAAGCTCCTGCTTTTTCAATAGATTAAAACATACATATTGTATACATTGTATTTATTTTATTTTTATTTAGTCTATAACAAAATAAAGTGTCAGACATAAATTGTTACTAAATATAAATGTCGTAGGTTTTTGATAAAATCAGGTTTTTGATAAAAAACCTAGAGTTTTGATCAAATTGTTTTTTTTTTCTAAATAGTTCTAAAATTATACTACGAAATAAACGAGTTCAGGTTTTTGATCGAAAAACCGATTTTTCTTAGGTTTATGATAATATTAAGTAATCATTTTGTCTTCTTCCGGTTTTTGATCAAAACCCTGATTTTATCATAATCCTGTGTCATAACATAAATAAATCCTTTACAGATTTTTCATTTTAGGCCTGGACCCTGTACAGAGTACAAAAAATATATAAAAATGTAGGCTTTCTAGGAAAAGTAATGAAAAAAATATTAGTAGCAGGGTTGCGTTGCACAAGCGTAATGTTTTGTCAGCACTTTTTACAGTATATGTAAATGTTAACACCGAGGCTTACAACGTACGTAACCATGGTGGGTCGCGTTCATAAATTACGGCTTCGTCCACATATTTCTCAGACGCTTTCTCTGAATCTGACTGAACTGCTGGTGTACGGTTTTTAAAATCTGCGGATATGCATTGCCTCTTTCACAAGTATAACAGCTGGTCTTCCGAGTTACTTGTCGGATATCTAAATCATTCATTTCGAAGCTCATCTAAATGTAACATAACATAGGTGCAATTATTGAACAAAATCTAGTTTCTGAACGTAAAATGGTTAAGTTCGCCATGTTTGGTGATTTATGTGTTGCGATTGTTTGTACCTCGCAACGAAAGTAAATCGAAGGAAATGTACAATTAGAAAAGACTATGTTTCTAATGATCTGTATGTGGTGTTTCGTACCTGGTCCAAGCTCCATAGTCCCGTGAAACGTCTCCTTTAGGTACACTTACATCTAAAAGTATTAGTGAGATCTTATATATTATTATTAGTTACAAAATTATAAGTCGATAGTATCGTCACCCTCTAAAAATGAATTAAATTATTAAAATAACATTTTCACTAGAATCTGTTTCAGTTCTCTTTTAAAAATGTGTACTCTGTTTTCGACCTTCGACCATTGTTAAAATATTTCTTTGTGCATCTATGGCTTAGTAAGGCTTGGCAATCAACATTATAAAAATATTGAATTTCCCCGCTTTTTGTAAGTCGAAAATACAGGGTGTTAAAAAAAGTGCGTTTGAAATTTTAAGGGGTTACTCAGAATCAAGTATAGAACCCAGGAAAAATATTGAAAACATCCGCTCTTCAATTTTTTTTCAGATTCTCATACTAAATCTGAATAGTGAATCAAGAATTTGTATGAAAAACTGAAAAAAAATTGAAGAGCGGATTTTATCAATATTTTTCCTGGATTCTATACTTGATTCTGAGTAACCCCGGACACGTTTCATTTTGTGCCTGGATATGTATGTAGTACGAAAAATATAGAAAAATATAGGCTTTCTAGGAAAAAGAATGAAAAAAATATTAAAAGCAGGGTTGCGTGGTTCAAGCATAATGTTTTGTCAGCACTTTTTACAATATAAATGGTAACACTGAAGCTTGCATTAGTAGGTCACGTTCAGAAATTACGGCTTCGTCCACATATTCCTCAGATGCTTTCTCTGACTCTGATTGACTGAACACCCTTCTGTTCTGATTTCTGACATTGGTGTACGATTTTTAAAATCTGCGGATATGCCTTGCCTCTTTTACAGGTATAACAGCTAGTTTTCGAGTTACTTGTCGGACAACTAAATTATTAATTTCAATGGTATGTACAAAATCTAGTTTCTGAACGTAAAATGCTCAAAATTGCGCTCGCTTCGCCATGTTGGGTGATTTATGTGTTGCGATTATAGATGCAGATGCAGAGGCAATCTACCCAATGTGCCGGGTAGATTGGGAATATTCCCAATATCTACCCATAAATACCTTCCCAGTGGGTATTTATCAGGGTATATAAACTTATGAGAATTATATTTTTTTGTTTTAAATCTCACTTCAGAACTCTTAATATAATAGTTATCTTAAGTGAATCTTATGTAATTCAGTAATTTATTTAAATAACAACCTAAAAATATATAACATTTTTTCAGATTCCCGTACTAAATCTGAATAGTGAATTTTTTTAACAAGTCTTGAGTATAATATTTTAAATTACCGAGTTGGATGATGTTATTTTCTAGTTGAAAAAAATGACATCTATTATGAAATCCAACATGGCGGCCATGCACTTTTCGAAAATTTTTAATATGGGTGTCATTTTCTTAGTTTTGTGGGGTGATAATTGGCCGTAGTTATGCCATAACGATCCAACTGACTTTAAAGTAACTAAGGGATAATGTACTTTTTGTCAGTGGCATGTAGTTAGTTGGATCCTTATGGCATAACTATGCCCAATTTAAAAAAAAACGGGGGTGTATAGGCGCGGCGTTCAGGGAGTGAGGCGCGGTGTGCGGGGTGGTGTGGTACGGGGTGCGGGGGGTGAGGAATACGGGGGAGGCGCGGGATGAAGGGGGTGAGGCGCGGGGTGCGGGGGGTGAGGCACCAGGTGCCGGGGGGTGAGGCGCAGGGTGCGGTGGTGAGGTGCGGGGGTTTGAACGCGGGGTGCCGGGGGGGTGAGGCACGGGGTGTGAGGCACGGGGTGCCGGGGGTCGAGGCGCAGGGTGTGGGGGGGTGAGGCACCGGGTGCCGCGGGGGGTGAGCTGCAGGATGCGGGGGGGGGGGGGGGCGAGCCGCGGGGTGCAGGGGGTGAGGCGCGGGTGGGAGCGCAGAGAGCTTCCTGCTTTTCTCACGGTACAACGATACAGGATGGAAAGGAAACATTCCTTCATTTTTAAAAAGAAGCAAAACTATATTCGAAGATTTTTGAAAATACGCTTGACACACCCAGGAATCGAACCGGCTGCTATATTGGATTAAAAAATCGATGTCATTTTTTATAATCAGAACCTCGAAAAGTACATGTCTGCTATTTTGGATGGAGTGGATGACATTTTCCTACTCAGCACCTCAAAAATCCTCATTTACTACACCCGTAGGGATCGTCCATTAATCACGTTATGCTCAAAAGGGGGGGAGGGGGTTCAGAAAAAAATACGAAATATTACAAGGTGGAGGGGGGGTGTACTGAGATATCACGTATATTTATTTTTTCGTTGAACGCGCGATTTCTAGAATAAGTTCCAAACGTCCGTCAAACTGGTGTTGTTAAGTTATTTTTAACTCATCCCAAGGTTCGAAACGGCTTCAGGCAGTAAAAACAACCTGCAACCTTAATGTCTGTCTGGATTTTTTATCACGGTGCTTAATTTTCCGGAATTACATTACATTATACGTGTATTTAAAGATAATATTTTGTACCAAAAATACACGTGATTTTGAGTAGGGGGAGGGGGGTAGCCTACAACCTCACTACGTATAACCAGGGGGGAGGGGGGGGGGTCTAAAAAGTTTATAAAAAACATCACGTGATTAATGGACGACCCACTATGCCAAGAACCCTTCGGATCGGACATTTTAAGCTAAGCTTAGAGATCGATGCGTTTCGATATTCTAAATACCAGACAGACACTCTCGAGTGTCAATTATTTCTAGTTTTTGAGAAAAAAAAATACCAAAGTTGGTCAATATGTTTTATTATATAGCATTTATATTTTAGAAAATACAAAAAAAATATTTTTTTCTGGAATAAACTATGCGTCCGTCTAAAGTCTACTCATCGTACAGAACAAATTTTGTTGTACAACTTTGCTCAAATCACAAAAAAAAATGTGGACTCTCCATACAAAAATGGGAAAACAGATTGAATGAAAAGTCCAAATTTTTTTTTGTACTGAACAAATTTTGTTTAGTACGATGAGTAGAATCCCTAGTTAACAGGTCCTACACCAATTTTGTTACTCCCTGTATAAAATTGGACCTAGAAGAAAAAAAACCGGTTACCTACTCGAGCCTATTATTATTATTATTTTTTATTTATTTATTTATTTCTGGCGACGAGGCCCACTATTTTTGTTCGAAATAAAGAATTATTTTTATTATATAACAAATGCAATAATATACAGGGTGGCCAGAAGATTGACGTCAAAAAAAAAAAATTAGGTCCCTCGTATCGTGGGGTATCTGAATCACCCCCATGTATGTTCCGCGATTTTTCACGGTTCTCGAGTTATGATTTTTTTTCTGAATTTTCAAAATTTTTTTGACCTGACCAACTTTAAAAATTTCTAAACAAAAAAGTAGAACCCTTTTCGATAAGTTTTTTTTGGAAACTTAATCCTCATAAATTGTACTTTTAAGCATAAAATAATCAGCTACGTAACTTTCATGAATATTAAGTAAATTTTGGTCACAAGAGAAAAAAATACGTTTAGTGAATTATGACTTAGATTTTCAAATTTAAATCAAAAATCTAAACAGATGACTTAGTGGTTCCTGAGTAGGCTTAAAAACTGCACCATTCTCTTAGTTTTCGTAATCATTAAAAAAAAGTAGTACTTAATGAGCTAGTTTTGTTAATATCGGCCTTGAAAGATAGGGAGGTCATAAATTTTTAAAATTAGCTATCTGATGAAAAAAAAAGTTTGGTCATTTTATCTTTCCTTAGGTTAAATTAGTCTGTTAATTATCCAAAAATTACTGCAGAAAAACATTTTGAGGTTTCATTTATTCACTTTTCGATCAATTCTGGTGGATAACGGGTTGTAAAAGTACTTTTAGGCGCAATTCAAAGAATAAACCCGCAATAACAATAGGCGGCGATGATAAGAGATAGAATTATTGCCATCTCTCTCACTCTAGGTAGTGAAAGGGGCCGCCACTCTAGCCAGCCCGAAACAAATACCTGCCTCAGTCGTACTCACTTTGTGTTTACTGCTACACGCGTCGCCGCCATTTTAGTTGAATACATTCGCTCGCCTTACTTGTTGACTACTTTGCTCTGTTCCTCGACTGTTTTGCATTCTGATTCGGACTTTGATTACTGTGAAAGTGTAAGTGATGAGTTACACATTAAGCGAATATGCAGAAATGCATTATTTTTATGGAGTTGCACAAGGAAACGGCCTTGAAGCAGCACGATTGTATCGCGAACAACTTCTACGACGTGGTGGGCCGCAACCTGAGAATTATCCCGACCATCGTGTTTTTACTAACACGCACAATACCCTAATGTCAGGCCGCATTCCTAGACAACGCGGTAATCGTGAAGGCATCCCTAGAACTGATCCAGATCGCAGAGAAATGGTGCTCGAAGAAGTTCAGCGAAATCCGTCTACGAGTACGAGAAAAATGGCTCGTGCTCTGGATATCCCAAGAAGTTCTATCCAGGCCATACTTCGCGATGAAGGATACCACGCATTCCATATCCAACGTGTCCAAGCTTTGCTGCCTACAGACCACCAATTGCGCGTGGAATTTTGCCAAACTATGCTACGAAAAGAGCAAGAAGATCCTGGATATTTTAATAAAGTCTTATGGACAGATGAGTCACGGTTTGAGCGATGTGGTATATTCAATATCCATAATTATCACACCTGGGCGATTGAAAATCCACACGAAGCGAGAGATTCAACGTTTCAACATCGTTTTAGTGTTAACATGTGGTCTGGTATCCTCAACGGTGAACTGATTGGTCCATTTGAATTGCCATCTAGACTTGATGGAGCAACATACAGAAACTTTTTAGAAAATGATCTTCCAATATTGCTGGAAGATGTGAGTCTTCAGCTTCGACGAACCATGGTTTTTCAAAATGACGGCGCTCCGTGTCACTATGCGACGCAAGTCCGAAATCACTTAAATGAGACATACCCCAACAGATGGATCGGACGCAGTGGACCAATTAGGTGGCCACCACGCTCACCTGACCTTAACCCCATTGACTTTTTCATTTGGGGTTATTACAAGGAAATAGCATACGCTCGAGAATGTTCGAGTGAACAAGAATTAAGGCAAAAGATTGCAGAAGCCGGACGTGTTGTGACAGAGAACAGGGAAGCCTTTAGACGATTAAAAGACAATTTTTTACGTAGGTGTAGAATGTGTATTGCTGTTGGAGGTGGCCACTTTGAAAACCTGTTGTAAATGTTAAAAATAAATATTGTTTTTACTTTATCATCTTTGATTTATTGACAAAACCACTTTTTACTTAAAACATTTTTTAACCAACTTCTACGGCATTTTTCATGTTAGTTTCTAGCATTCTCTATCTTTAAATAACCTAAGGAATGATTCTCTATCTTTAAATAACCTTAGGAATGATAAAATGACCAAACTTTTTTTTTCATCAGATAGCTAATTTTAAAAATTTATGACCTCCCTATCTTTCAAGGCCGATATTAACAAAACTAGCTTATTAAGTACTACTTTTTTTAATGATTACGAAAACTAAGAGAATGGTGCAGTTTTTAAGCCTACTCAGGAACCACTAAGTCATCTGTTTAGATTTTTGATTTAAATTTGAAAATCTAAGTCATAATTTACTAAACGTATTTTTTTCTCTTGTGACCAAAATTTACTTAATATTCATGAAAGTTACGTAGCTGATTATTTTATGCTTAAAAGTACAATTTATGAGGATTAAGTTTCAAAAAAAAACTTATCGAAAAGGGTTCTACTTTTTTGTTTAGAAATTTTTAAAGTTGGTCAGGTCGAAAATGTTGAAATTTCAGAAAAAAAATCATAACTCGAGAACCGTGAAAAATCGCGGAACATACATGGGGGTGATTCGGATACCCCACGATACGAGGGACCTAATTTTTTTTTTTTGACGTCAATCTTCTGGCCACCCTGTATATTAGCACAAACTTATGCACATAACTCACACATAAACACCACTTTTATACGCAGACATACGAAAATCAAAGACTTTGATTTTGTTTACTGCGCCTAATGAATCTTCATAGCAAAAACTTAATGAAAATATTGCTAGTCAAAATGTTCAGTCAACTTAACATATTAACGAGTATCTCCGATATCCCACGGTATTAACAGTTGCGGTTTTTTTGTGACGACGCACAACTTAATTCTCTACATTCTACGTAGATTTCTGTGTGCTACTAACTTCAAATATTATTAAAAACAAACCGTTAAAAGGAAAAATAATATTTTTTCACGTTATGCTTGCGTTTTCGACTAGCGGTACATATCAATAAATGTTGTTTTAAACGGTCTATAATTTGACGTAAATAGCTTCACGGGCGCATAGTTTATTCCGGATTTTTTTTATTTTTTATTTAATAAATAAAACATATCGACCAACTTTGTTTTTTTGTTTTTTCAAAAACTAGAAATAATTGACACTTGGCAGTTTTTGTCTGGTATTTAGAATATCAAAACGCATCGATATCGAAGCTTAGCTTAAAGTGTCCGATCCGAAGGGTTCTTGGCATACAGTGCGACCCCATTCAATATTTTTTGAAAAATGCATGACCATAACCTTGGATTCAAAAACAGATGTATTTTATAATGTAATCAGCACCCCACAAAACTAATAAAATGACAGCCATATCGATATGATAAGTCAGTTCCTGCGCTTCAACCATGGTATCTTCGAAATATAATCAATTTTGCTTTATTCTCGATACTGAGGTAGTTGATACTTCAAAATTATAAAAATACGAAGTAAAAGCAAATAAAATTAATACTTTATTTTTAAACGACAATTTAATTTTATATACCCAACGATTGGGTATATAACTGGGTATATTCCCATAAATACCCAATCTACCCTATAAATACCCTCCCGGGTAGGTAGGGTATGGGAAGATTGCCCATCTCTAGTTGCGATTGTTAAATCTGAGAAACTAGATGAACCTCGGAACGAAGGTAAATCGAAGGAAATGTACAGTTAGAAAAGACTATGTTTCTAATGACTTATTTATGATGTTTAGTACACCGACCGGTCCAAGCTCCATAGTCCCGTGAAACGTCTCCTTTCAAACGCACTTCTTTTAACACCTATCTATACAGGGTTACAGGAAAAGTCGTACTGAATATTAAAGGACGTTATTATTCAGGTCATTTTCGATGGATTTGATTCTATGATATGGTGTCCGAAACTTAACCGTTATGGAGATATTGAACTCTAAAGATTTTTTTAAAATTCCTCAATTTTTTGGCTTTTTTGTCGATTTTTTTGGGATTAGCGCTTCTGGGGTCCATTTTTTTGATGTAACTAATTAGAAAACATGTCAATTAATAAAAATGATTAACCTAAACTGAACCTACTACTAACAGCTTAAAAATACTGCTTGACAACGGTTAGAATTAAATAATTTTCAATAAGAGTTTTTAAATTTGAAGTTCTCTGTTTTAAAAAAATGCATGGAACTTATTCTGCAAATAGTTTTGAAAACTTCTACGTCTCTTTAGCTATTCAAAAAAGTATAACACTTACTACTAAATAGGCAAAACATTGACCAAATAACAGTTAAGTTAGCAGAGGGTACATTTTTTTGACAACTCTTTAGTTCTTTTCAGCTTCAAACGAAGAGCAGTTTTCTTCTCAAAACTTTGTTTAAGGCCTTAATTCTTGTTAATCGACTCTTTAATTTACAGGTTTTCATCGATGAATAAGACTAAAGGCCTTAGGGTGCATTTCCACTGATGCGGAGCGGGGCTGAGCAGGGCGGAGAAGATCAGAGAATAGTAGCAAGTGTTTCCATCGAAGCGGGGCGGAACAGAGTAGAGCAGCGTGGAGCGAAGTAGGGCGGATCAGAGTAGAGCAGAGTGGAGCGAATTAGGGCGGAATGGAGTGGAGCGGAGCAGAGCAGACCTAGAAAATGGTCACATGAAGCTCCAGACCACTCAGCTTCGCTCCGTTCCGCTCAGCTCCGCTCCGTCCTACTTCGCTCCACTCTGCCCTACTTCGCTCCACTCTGCTCTACTCTGCTCCGTCCCGCTTCAGTGGAAACACTTGCTACTATGTTTGCCGATATTGCCGACCTGCTCAGCCCCGCTCCGCATCAGTGGAAATGCACTCTAAGGCCTTTAGTCTTATTAATCGATGAGAATCTGTAAATTAAAGAGTCGATTAACAAGAATTAAGGCCTTAAACAAAGTTTTGAGAAGAAAACTGCTCTTCGTTTGAAGCTGAAAAGAACTAAAGAGTTGTCAAAAAAATTTACCCTCTGCTAATTTAACTGTTATTTGGTCAATATTTTGCCTATTTAATAGTAAGTGTTATACTTTTTTGAATAGCTAAAGAGACGTAAAAGTTTTTAAAACTATTTGCAGAACTATTTGCTTCAAATTTAAAAACACTTAATGAAAATTATTTAATTCTAACCGTTGTCAAGCAGTATTTTTAAGCTGTTAGTAGTAGGTTCAGTTTTGGTTAATCATTTTTATTAACTGACATGCCTTCTAACTAGTACATCAAAAAAATGGACCCTAGAAGCACTAATCCCAAAAAAATCGATAAAAAAGCCAATAAATTAAGGATTTTTAAAAAAATCTTTAAAGTTCAATATCTCCATAACGGTTAATGATAGATCGCCCGGAGTCCTGCTAGCAGGACTTTGAGACCTTCCGGAAGGACGCAACTTTTTTATATCACAGTTTCTTAATACTATATGGTACAGGGTTCAAAATTACACGAAAAAATTCAGTATTTCTGTCCCTTTCCTGCAAAACAGAAAACTATCGTTATGCAATACTGGTCTTCAGTCGGCGAGCGATGGCGCACGAGTATACACGGGGGCGGCGCGTTCGTGCCCAGGCGACGTGTTTCGACGCGCCGGGTACTGATAATGCATGGAGTCGCCAACATTTTGGTGACAATTATTATCAGTGCGAGATCTTTGGTGTTGTAGTAAGAGTTTTGGCGAATAATAAAGTTCGTGTGCGATGGGATATCGATGGACAATGTTCAGTAATTGACGTTAGTATGATCAACCCCGCCAATGATGAATCTGGTAAGTTCTCTTTTACTACTTCTAGTTTTTGCGGTATCATTATTTAAATTTATTTATTAAATTACGATATTAGACAATTTTACTTGCATTTTTTCAATATTATGTGCTATACAGCTAAACATCACGTAAATAAAAGTACGTTGATCCTTTTACGGTATGATTTTGTATCGATAATGGACTCTAGGAAAAATATAAAAAAAATCTTTACGCTGCAATATTTTAGTTCTTTTAACTTTTGCGTTTTTTGTTTCCCGATCGAAAACTTGAACTGAGTCGACCTATAAAACACGTCGTAAAATTACGAATTTCAATAAAACCAAGAACTTATGACTAGTTATGAAATTATTGTTTTCAGGACGCGAAGAGATAACTCAGGCACAGCTTGAAGACGCCGATAGCCAACAAGAAGCTTCCTCATCGTCATCCTCATCCGAGTCAGGATCGGAAGAAGAAAGCGTTACTCCTATTCTAATGGAAGCCTCTGAACCAATAGTGACAGTTACGTCTGGAGGTGTCAATGTGGATTGGCGAATGAAAATAGATGTCAACATTGATAATTACAAGGATTTAAGTTACAGGCCGCGTCTGCATATGGACTTGAATAACTTGAACACCCGAGAAATGGACATATGGCTCTTGTTCTTCCCTACAAACAAAATTGATGATATACTTCGCTTTACAAATGCAAAATTTGATCGAAGTTGCCGTATTTTAACCGCTCAAGAGCTTTTGAATTTTTTTGGGATTTTATATGCCATGTGTGTAAATGTTTTACCAGAAAGACGAGACTATTGGTCTACTAATGATGATGGGCTTTTTCCGGCACCCGCATTTGGAACAAGATTTGGTATGAGTAAGCATCGGTTTGAAGAAATTTTAATGAGTTTGTCATTTACTCATGAAAGAGAAAATATTGATCGATGGTTTTTAGTACGTCCTCTCGTTGAAATGGTAAATGAACGATGGCTTTACAGCAATACAGCAACTACGCTGAGACTGACTGAACCTTTGCATGGCACTGGTCGTATCGTTGTTGGTGACTCCTGGTTTGCATCTGTAAAAACAGCTATAGAATTGCGTAAAGTAGGGCTATTTTTTATTGGAATAGTGAAAACAGCCCACGCAAAGTTTCCCATGAAACAACTTCATGAGTATTGCCCACAAGAAAAGGGGGCTTCAATTTCAGCAAAGACAGAACTAGAAGGTGTCGAAGTACTTGCTACTGCATGGAGAGATCGGAAAATCCACGCCTTTGTTGCCACGTGTGGGACAACTTTGCCAGGAGAGCCAGCGCGCAAAATACGATATGACAATACTGGAGCGACCAGTTTCATAGAACGACCTCGAACGCAGGTTGTGCAGCAGTATTTCGACGGAGCTCCGGCTATTGATATCAACAATCATGTCCGCCAAGGTGGTTTGGCGTTGGAAGAAGTGTGGCGAACCCGGAATTGGGTTCATCGTATGTATGCTTCCTTATTTGGTATTATGGAAACCAATGCCTTCTTGGCTTACAATTATTTCTTGAAAACTGAAGAGAACAAAGTTACTCATAAAGAATTTACAGAAAAATTGAGTTTTCAACTAATCAATAATAACTTCAGAGCTCATCCTGATCGATCAAAAGAAAATCAGCCTTCGAATCAGCAGCCAGCTTTTGTAGGTGAACACGTACTGAAAGCCTTGTCTAAAGACGACAGTCGTCAAAGAGTGCAAAGAAAATGCATTATATGTTCAAGGGTGCACAAAAGGCAACAGAAGGCAAGTTTTTACTGTGTGGCTTGTGGCAAAAGATGTGTACTTTGTTCACCACAAACTGGAAGAAATTGTTTTGCCTTTCATATTCAGCATGGCATTCCAGCTTGATCAAGGTTTCTTTTCAGTTTTGCAACTTTCTTTTAATTGTTTTCATTACAAATTTGTAATGCTTAGTTTAGTAATGCCGCCCTGAAGACTGATTTAATTATTTGGTGCCTGATTTATAATTCCAAAGGGTTCTCAATTAAAAATGAAAATGTTAAGCTTTATCTGATTATTAAGAATATTTAATTAGTTGTACTAAAAAGTTGTGTTTTATATTAAAAAGCTTAGTTAAAATACGCAGTATGGTGGAGTTTTATTTATAAAGCACTATCCAAAGTTTCACCACCTCTGGCGAGAGTTCATGACACGGGCGATCAGTTCAAGGTCACCGTACTGCCGGAAGGACGGAACCATTTTCATACAAATCTCGTACTGCCAGCAGGACTTATGGCATCTTCCGGCAGGACGTTGCCCAAAACAAACGAGTCCTTCCAGAAGAGCTTCCAGCAGGACGTACTGTCGGGCGATGTATCATTAAGTTTCGGACACCATATCATAGGATCAAATCCATCAGAAATGAGCTGAATAAGAACGTCCTTCAATATTCAGTACGACTTTTCCTGTAACCCTGTATATTGTAAACTCTCACTCAATACATTTTGCATTATTCTAATAAAAACTTTTCGATCGAGGTCTTGTGTCTTTTATTCAAGTTGAGTCTGTTACGCTCGTGAACGTGATGTCAGTAATCGAAGCGTATTACTGACCGCAGCAAACCTGCGCAATGGGGTCACAAATGTCATTTGTCACATGCATGAGATCATAGATGTCAATGTCAGTACTGTCAATAATACAATATAAAAGCAAATATTTTTCGCATTCAGGACACAGCAAATGTTTTTTCTTGTGTATTTTGTTGAGTTTGGTTGAAAGTGAAAATAAATTTAAATTATTTGACAAGTATTGAAGACGTCCCAACCACGGCACAGTTCAGTTTTAATTTCATAACAAGAAAAGCAATGAATCGAACATTGCGCTCGGTGACGACAAATATTTCCTGATAAAAATATTTTCTTTTTTAAGTTCTTGCTATTTCATGGGTTGTGCAACTTCATGTTTAGAAGCAACAATGTCTATATTTAGGAGAAGAAATTCAAGCACTGAAAACGAGGAACGTACTAAATTGGAGCGGAAGCTATATATTGCAAAGGAGTCTCCCGAAAGTGACTTTGACCTTTCGCATTGTCAGATGCGTAGAATACCTTCCGGGATATATACATTATGTAAAGTATATCGAAAGAAACAATTGTACCTAAATAATAATAGTTTAGAGTCCTTAGAGGGAGGAGGCCTTCTGTCTGATTTACATCTTGTTGAAATTATTAATTTAAGTCACAACAGATTTACAAAAATTCCTGACGATATCAAATATTTAGTCAGTTTAACTGAGCTTTATATTCAAGAAAATTTTGTGATACTATTGCCTGATGTGATACAGTATTTAGAAAATTTGAGGATTTTAGATTGCTCAGATAACAGAATTAAAAAATTGACACCATGCTTAGGAAAACTGAAAAAATTAAGAAAATTAAAATTAAAAGGAAACCCTGATTTGACAGAGCTTTGTCCTGAATTATGTTTTGCATCAAATTTAAGTTTGATTGAATTGGATTGTGAGAATATTACATTCCCTGATAATAGTATAACCAAATTAGGCACAGCTGCCATAATGAAATATCTTTGTGATAAAATGGGTAAAGATTATTCTTCTCCTGTAGAGGAAGATGTTCCAGATACTTATCTTCAAAGCCCGTCCTGTATTGATCCATTTACAAAACAAAATGCATTAACTTGGGAAGACCTAGATGCTGTTGCAATACAGCAAGAAAATAAAGTGCATGAAGCCACAAAGTTACAAAGGGAAAAGATGTTAACTAAAGTAATGCAAGAACAGTTAAGTTTAGACAAAGAAATAGCAAAAATACATGAAACAAGAGAAATTGAGCGTCAAAAACTGATTAAAGCCATTCAGGATAATGAAAAAGAAGTCGAATGTTTGGTTCAAAACTTTATTCAGTCTGATTACTTAAACCCTGAAATAATACAACAACAACTTATTCATGAGCAGGTAGAACATGACCGCTTACTTGAAATATGTAGACAAAACTATGATAATATTAAGAAATTTGATGTTTTGCGAGCAATGGAAATTCTATTAGAAGAAGACTGCAGTATTCAGCATTTCAAGAAGCAATATGAAGATTCTATGAGTGATATGAAACAGAGTATGCTCATGCAGGAATTGCAAAGTATAGAATTTATACAAGATTTTGTGAAGAATAAAGATGAGTCTCGTTCAATATTGGTTCAAAGTCTTTTAGAAGATCAAAATATTCAAAAGGCTGTTGTGGCATCATTAGTAGAAAGAGTTGATGCGAGGAGCTGGAGTCTTAATGAAGAGATAGGTTTAATTACGTCACACTTAGCTAAACTTAGTGTTGTTGAACAAGAAAAGAAAAAAATGCATGTTATGTACAACTTGAATGAATTATTACAACAACGGGTCCACTTAGTGACATTGCTAGACGATCTTCTGGAACAAAAAAATAAACGAAGGAAACAGCTTACTGAAACATTGAAAGAAATGGAGAAACATAACGATTCTGCTACAGATTTTTGGTTAAAGAATTATCAAAAATTATTGAATGCAGCTCCTAAAACATTGCTTGACATTACCAAACATTTAGATCCAGTACTTGCATCCTATTTATTACAAGAAGGTGTTATGCACTGTTTACCTTTTTTAGTAAAATTTCTGTTTTCTGGTAAATCTTTACAAAATATTACTTCTGAAGAGCTCAAAGAAAATGGAGTATTGTTATTATCGGATAGGGAAAGTATTTTGAGAGCAATAAATTATTACTTTGAAACAATATATGCAAATCAGAATGTGAATTACAAGCCATCAGCTCCACCAAAAAATGTATTAGAACAATCTGATATTCCGAAAGATGTGTTAGAAGAGCAGCCCACTGGGATAGTGTCTTTGAATGAAACAGATAATTCAGTCTTGGAATCTGAATGCGTGATTTGTATGGATAAAAAATGTGAAGTGGTATTCGTGCCTTGTGGACACATGTGTTGCTGTGTGCAGTGTGCATTCCAAGAGGTTGCAATTTGTCCCATGTGTCGAGGCGATATTGAGAGAAAAATAAAAGTAATGCTTCCATGATGGATATTTTAACTGTATTACTATAACAGGTTGGTTGATTACACATTTTTTGTTTATTGGAATCTTATATTTTGTGTCAATCTTGTCTTTCAGGAGCTCAAAGGTCCAAATAATGTAATGTAGTATTGATCTCCACCGCCGTTTTATTTAGGTGAGAAATTGAAATAATGTCTAATTAAGGAACTATTGCAACTTGTAATTATAGTCCATGTATATTATTAAAATGTTATTGCCTCAAAACTAAAGCTTTAAGACTTATTATGCACTTCTTTATTAGGTTAGCAAAAGTCCTAGCTATCAAAATTATGAATGTTCAAGGTTTTTTCACTTTAACGTTTTTAAGTATCACCATTATATTCCTCAGATCGACATTACTACCACTTTGTCGACTTTATTGTAATAACATGATTATTTATGATTTGAAATCCGTGTGAATGTACTAAATTATAATAATACTTTAAATTGATCTTGTTGTTAAAGGCAGTACAATTTAGACAATTTATACCAAATCTTAAAGATTACTTTTTTATATGATTGCGAATCTACAATAATTTTAGGAATATGTTGATAGATGTTGCAAAACCAGTTACACTGTAAAATAATTTTCATAAAGTATTTTAAGGCTGTGAATATATTAAATTATCTAAAACGTATTTCTTCGACTGTCACTCCTTGCTTGAATGTAAATGATTCTGTGTAATTTTGTGGGTTGATAAGAAAATTGATTGATATATCCTTAACTAAAGATTCTTTGTAGCCACATTTGCTTATAAATCCTATAATATGTATGTATAGTTACGTGTTTAAGTTTTAGTTTTACGTACAAAGGTACCGAATAGGTCCCATGTTGTTTAAATATTTTACTAATAAGATTCTATTCATATGTCCCTATTATAAATAAAAATGACTGAATATGTAAACAGTGTTTTCTCTCAGGGCATTCGTATAACTTTCATAAATCACTTATATTCTGCTCAATACTTTATTCATGCATAACTATAATGAACACAGCACATAATCAGGACTTGGATATTGCTTATTTACATATTAATACAGATTAAATCACCGAATGACATTATAATGTTATAAATAACGACTTTTATAAAAAAATTAACATCCAACATAAAGTGGATTCTATTTTTATCTAGGTATCAAAACAAACATAACGTTTTGTTTAAAGCTGATGCTGCTTAGAGGAACATAGTTAAGTTTTTAAGTCAGTTTTTAATTTGATTAAAATATTTAAAAAAAGTTTAATGTGGATACGTAACCTATTTCCATCGATATGGAAGAACACCTATATCAATGCCTATTTCCAATCAAGAAAAAGCATAAGGTAAACAAACTTACTATGGAACTGACACATGTCAACGTCAGTCACAAAATTACTCCACTTACATTTATTTAATTTTTTTTTTTTTTTGTTTGGTTCTTTCCTGCTTTTGCAAGGAAAAGGCAAAGGCTTCTCTGGCCATACAGCCTATTCTTACGTAGTTTGCTCTTCTCTAAATATTTTTATATTTCATTTGAGTTCTCATTTATCAATTTCTGTCGTCTTTAACTTTTTCTCTATTCTTCAACAAAATGATAGCACTTTTGATGAAGATTTCATGGACTTCTTGAGAGCACTCGAAACACAGTTTACACACTTTTATTTCATTATCCTACATATTAGACACTTAAATGGCACTTTATTGAACAATACACTATCAATATTATGCATTAAAAACCACGATATCTATTTTTTCGGATAATAAAACAAAAATGACAAACTCTTGCCGCGAGTTCCCGCCAAAAAGTCTTACATTTATTTAATTACATTGTAGGTATCCATTTCTACGTATGATCCAAGCTCCTAGAGAGTTTTTGAGTATACGAGGCTTTAGTGCCGTTTAAAAGATGTCCTATGATCATATTCCGCTCATTTGTGCCGCTACGGTTGGAGAAATATTCGATGGAGACGGTGGTACAGACAGGGAAATGCTTTTGACATCCTAACCTAAAAATTTTCGAAACCAGGCAGCGAAGGCCTCGTTTTCCTTGAAATAACTTTTGTGACGGAGAAAAAAATAAGATCCAACAAATGTCCGACGTAAAATTTGCAGTAGTTTTGATACAATTTGACTCAGATGGTGGTACAGAGGATTTCGTCGGGCCCACCTGAGATCAGGACAATGAGCCTGTGCAGACACAAACTGATTAGTGGAACACTGTCACAAATCGCAAACGATCATTTGTAACGCATTCGCAACATTTGTGACGCAACAGAAAAAAAAATATAAGCGATCGAAACTTTCGAGGCATTTCCCCGTCTGGCCCACCAATACACCTCAATATCTCCGCAAGTTTGGCGTTACAAACGTAGTGAGTTAGCTCCAGGTGAATGTTTTCTCCGTCACTAAAACATAGTAAACAACAAAAGCATTCTATGCATTAGATACAGAGATATCAATACCTCAATTTGTATGGAGATATTGACTAGGGTGTGTTAAGTTTCTCTTTTTGTAGGACAACTCACTTTATAGCAGATCATAAAAAAGAAGTAGATTTGATTAAAAATGTTTAATATACTAATATGTAACATTAAATAACTTTTAATAAATACTAAATAACTATTTTAGAATAAACATGATGTCAGAAACAGTTTATTATATTATATTGACAAAAATCTTAACTAAAATATAAACCATACAAGGATTGGGGAAATCCTATGCCTCAGTAAACATCAAACATAACATTTTTAAAATGAATAAACAAAACATTGATGTAAGTATCCTAGATTTTTGGCTTCTACTTCCTAATTTGCCATAGACATTCTAAAGGTATAGGAAATATCTTTGGTCAGGTTACAAAAAGGAAAGAAAAAGGAATTTGCAAAAAAATAAGGATATAGTTGGAAATAAAGATAAAGTAAATATGTAACAGTTATTTAACGATAACACCTTAAGGATATTTTTATTTTTGTACCCTTGGAAAAAACCTGCGCCTTTTTTTTCACCTTAGAATTTTTTTTTTACATATCTACCCGTACCCCTGCAGTGTGGACGATATGGTATAATATTAACATTATAACACTTTATTGCCCAGGTTTATTTGTCGAAACTTGGACGTAACTAAAAGTAAAAATTACATTTGAATTTTCAAGATCAGATTATTATATTATTTTGTAAGAGTTTCCTATTTTTCTATGAAAAAACAACCATATCAGTAGAACAGTAGTATAGTTTCATAATATTATGTGTTTCAAGTACCCATGTTTTTATACTGTTAACTAAGCTACAATACATATGTATATAAAACAATTGAAAAATAAATCTAATAAGTAAAGTTAGTATTTCGGGAAAAAGGACTGATAACACTTATTTCAATTACTGAACTCATTATATTAGAATACGATGTGAATTTAATTATAGCGTTTATTTGATTCAACTTTGATAGGAATACATAAATAATAAAAAAATACAATAACTGAAATTACTGTGAAAATAATGCTAAACTACAGAATAATTATACAGGGTGACTTTAAATTAGTTCTTGATACGACAGGCTATGCATGTACTCGTGATAACAAACAACTTTCACTAAGGAACCCATAGTCAAATCTCAAAAAAATTTTGGGAGTCTCCATACAAATCAAGCGACTGACCGGCTAAATTAGTATGAAGAGTCCAAAAATTTTTTTGCGATTTGACTATGGGATTCTTAGGGAAAGTTGTTTGTTCTCATGAGCACATGCATACCCTTTCGTATCAAGAACAAAGGAGAATGCCACGGAAGTATGAAACGCTCGTACCATATTGCGTCTTGAAAAAACCTTCTGAATTGGATAGGGGATAACATATTTAATTATTATACGAAAAATTACTCTCATAGCTACTGTAACTCCAGAGCTTTTTCACTTTCATTTTATGTTTTGAGGTTATTTTTAAGTAGGTACTTTATCTACGCTCAGGCGTACACGAAATTCTTAGTTTTAACCAATCATTTGATAGCTAGTTTTAGTTAATTATGGTATGGTTCAGTGATGCTAACGAGTAATATAAAGGAGCACCACAAACCGAACGCGGCACTGTATGTATATTGTAATGATGAAGTGCAGTCGACGAATAAAACGAAGTGCTTTAATATATAAGAACGCTCACGCAAAAGCATCACTCACGCCTCGCACTCGTGCATGCAATTCCTAACGCATGCTTGGGCCTCCACACGTACGCCTCAAGCACACACGTAGGCGCCTGTATCCAGCATTGGACAGAGCAGGGCTAGCAACCGCTGGCATATTTCAGTAGAAGACTTAAGCCCAGCCAAACCACCTGGCCCGCCTACTACAGGGAGTTGTTGGCCGTGTACATTTTCGGCATATATTGGAGGCGCAACACTTCATCATATATACCGACCACAAACCACTACTGTACGCGTTCTCACAACGTCGCTAAAAGTTGCCTCCCGCACAGCTGAACCAACTGACGATCATCTCGCAGTTTACTACGGAGATCGAGTACGTCAAAGGCGAAGACAACATCGTCGCGGACGCGATTTCCCACGTCGAGTCGATTTCGGTTCTTCTCTCAAATTGGAACCGACGCTAATTCCAGGCACGAATATTACCATCGCGTGCAACGTGTCGACGGGGCGGCCGCTGCCGAACCTGCCGGCGGCGCTGCTGCGCGCCGCGCACGCGCGCCTGCACGCGCTGAGCGACCCCGGCGGCCGCGCCTCCGCGCACTTCGTCGCTGACCGTTACGTGCGCTCCGGCGTGGCGCGTGACTGTCGAACCTGGGCTGTCACTGCCTCCACTGCCAGCGACGCAAGGTGATGCGCCACGTGACCGCACCGCTAGGTGAATTTTCCCTCCCATCAGGGAGATTCAGCCATGTCCACCTCGAAATCGTCAGCCCCCTGCCGCACTCTGAGGGCTACACCTATTGTCTCCCGGCAATAGACCGGTTCTCGAGAAGGCCCGAAGCGTGGCTCACGTCATCCATCACCGCCGAGGATGTTGGCGATACCTTCGTACGCGGCTGGATCGCGCGATTCGTCGTGCCCATCACGGTCACCGTCGATCAAGGCCGCCAGTTTGAGTCAGCGCTATTCAACTGATTCCTCGACCTAGGCGCTACCAAATGCGTACGAACTACCAGCTATCACCCGCAAGCGAATGGCGTGGTGGAGCGCTTCGACCGCCATCTGAAGGCTGCACTCATGTGCCACCGAGAAACCTGCCACAGAGCCCTACCTCTCGTGCTTCTTGGTATCAGATTGGCTCTCAAGGAGGACCTCAAATGCTCTGCTGCAGACCTCCTGTATGCTTACAGGGGAGCTCCTGGTACCTAGCGCTTTCACACAAAATGTAAGTGAGGACTTCGTGGCACACCTGGCCATGACCGACATGCGTCCCGAAGTCGTTCGCTTTTAAGGACCTGGCAGACGCATCTCACGTTTTCCTTCGCGACGAACACTGTACACCGGCCCCTATAAAGTCCTCAGTCATTCTCTGAAGACACTTACCTTAGATGTTTCACGTAATAAGGTACAGGTGAGCGTCGATTGGATCGAATGGAAGCCTGCACACATCGCTGCAGACCCCGAGCGAGGCGCGGTCTCACCGAGCGTACAGGCGCCCGCGACGCCCCTGGCCTCGCAATGCAACCACATGTCCAGGTCCTACGTCTGCCCCACCAACAGCTCACTCTGCACCAAATCCTCCCACCGTCACACGATCAGGTCAGGGTTAGATTTAAGGATATTTAAGATTTGTAACCTAGTTTTAATATATTTTTTAAAATTATTATTTCGTGTTCTCTAGTTTATAGTGTCTTGTATATTATTCTATCATACAGCTACACTGTATTCTTTCCGTGAGGGTGGGGAGGAGGGGGGATGTGGCGGCATACACTATTTGTATGAAAAAAATGTCAGATTTGCGACAAAAGCTGTCCTGTCAATGTCATCAACCTACCAAAAGATCGTAGTCAGACTGTAATTTGTGATTAACACTGCTTGAAACTTGACAAAACAATGAAACTATACTATACTAGGTATACTTTTTTAAATATCGTAAAGTGCAGCGGCGTAACATGACGTAACGGGGCGTGTGTGCGATGCCGATTTGCAACGTACTGTGTGGCATATGTGTATTTAAAAAAATGCCGCTCCGCAACGTGACTATGGCCCTACGTTACGTCTAAACAAAAATTCTTGTACGTCTGGCAACCCTGGGACGCACCAATGTGATCAAGAATCAAATCTATAAAACATCGTCTGATAGTCAATCTTACCAGGAGTTGAAGAAGAGGGCGCGGGTGTAGGAAAATGGTGGTGTAATGCGAAGACATCTCTTAGATTAAGAAGAAGAAATATGTGGATGAAGCATAAAATCTCGATACAACCATAATGTAGTTTCGGAACACATTTTATGAATCCAGGGCCGCGTTCCGAGGGTGCACTTGACAGCAACCGCTTTGTACCCTCTCTTTCACACTTAGGCAATTTATATTATGCTATCCTGTTGTCAGAGTGAACGTTTGCTGTCAAAGTGTACAAAATGTAGGGGATATATCAAATTAACATCTTTTTTCATACATTTCTTTCCTGCAGTTCGAATAGGTCTAGAAAAAATTAAGTGTGCTTAATAAATTTAATTACGATTTTTGAGAAATATCTGGTAAAGACGCAACATGGTACGAAATCGGGCAATCTCCTTTAAAGTCACCCTATATAGGGTCCTTATAATACCAGAAAAAAAATTACCACGGGTTCTACTCATGAAACTGAACAACTTTCCCCATGGAAGCTAAACTCAATTCGCAAAATTTTTTTTTGGAATCCTCATACTAATTGATCAACTGAACCGCGAATTTTGTATGGGAAGTCCAAAAATTTTTTTGCAAATTGAGTATAGGTTCCTTGTGGAAAGTTGTTCAGTTTCATGAGTAGAAGCCAAGGTTAAATTTTTTTCTGGTATTTCAGAAGGACCCTATATAAAAAAATAGATGTAAGTTTTTTATTCGTCCACTGTTTCTGACATCATGTTTATTCTAAAATAGTTATTTAGTATTTATTAAAAGTTATTTAATGTTACATATTAGTATATTAAACATTTTTAATCAAATCTATTTCTTTTTTATGATCTGCTATAAAGTGAGTTGTCCTACAAAAAGAGAAACTTAACACACCCTAGTCAATATCTCCATACAAATTGAGGTATTGATATCTCTGTATCTAATGCATAGAATGCTTTTGTTGTTTACTATGTTTTAGTGACGGAGAAAACATTCACCTGGAGCTAACTCACTACGTTTGTAACGCCAAACTTGCGGAGATATTGAGGTGTATTGGTGGGCCAGACGGGGAAATGCCTCGAAAGTTTCGATCGCTTATATTTTTTTTTCTGTTGCGTCACAAATGTTGCGAATGCGTTACAAATGATCGTTTGCGATTTGTGACAGTGTTCCACTAATCAGTTTGTGTCTGCACAGGCTCATTGTCCTGATCTCAGGTGGGCCCGACGAAATCCTCTGTACCACCATCTGAGTCAAATTGTATCAAAACTACTGCAAATTTTACGTCGGACATTTGTTGGATCTTATTTTTTTCTCCGTCACAAAAGTTATTTCAAGGAAAACGAGGCCTTCGCTGCCTGGTTTCGAAAATTTTTAGGTTAGGATGTCAAAAGCATTTCCCTGTCTGTACCACCGTCTCCATCGAATATTTCTCCAACCGTAGCGGCACAAATGAGCGGAATATGATCATAGGACATCTTTTAAACGGCACTAAAGCCTCGTATACTCAAAAACTCTCTAGGAGCTTGGATCATACGTAGAAATGGATACCATTGTAGTACACACGAAAACATAGACATATCTACGTCAAAAGGTGTACCCACACCAACTTGTTTGTAATTACCTTATCAGTGCTGTCCTATGTTTAAAGGTGCTGCTATTGTACCAAATGTTTTGCTTTGTAATACTCTGTTTTATTTTTTTTTAAATAAACTTATAAACATACGCAAAGCTTCTGATTTTATGTACTTCAAAACCCTTCAACTTCTGGGCTTTGAATCAAAGCCATAAATTGTGAAAGAGCTGCCTGAAAAGCGAAAGTACAAATTATTTGTACAAATACAAATGTCAAGTACCACTACCAAGGAATACTACTGACTACTACATTGAGATTTCCAAGAATGCCAGAACCATTGGTAGGTATGCGAATCTATATATATAGTTCATTCCAATCAAAAAAAAAAGCAAAAGGTTAACAAACTTACTATGAAAATGACACATGTCAATGTCAGATGCATACTATTTTTGTTTACCTTTTGCTTTTTTTGATCAGAATGAACCATAGTAGCTAGTGTGTTTATGCAAAAAACGGGTCTCTATAATATAGCATAACTTTTTTATGACTATTTGGCCTTTGCATTGCATTATTAAAATATTTTGGCATAAAAAAAAATGCGCATATTTTATGTTTTCCTAAAATATATGAGCATAATATTAGTTGGAATAATTAGAAATGTCCCTAACTATAAAGTTGCATAATGTTAAATTTCCTAATAATATTATAGCATATCAAACTTAAGCATAATATTCATTCGAATAATAGAAAATTTGCCTAAATAATAAGTTGCATACGTCGATGGTTGCATAACATTAAATATACCGTTAAGAAGAAAAAAAATACAAGTTAGGTTGCCAAAGGCTATTGCCAGTAACTTAAATTTAATTTAATAAGAATAACTATAATAAATGTTAGTACACAATATATTATATATTATTAATTTGAAAAGTATATTTTAAAACGTTAAATGTCTAATAAAAATAAAAATTAGGTCAACTATAATTAATTATAACTATATAAAATGTATTTTGCATGTTTTTTTTTGCTAAAATTGCATGATTAAATTTTAATATATTATTTTTAATTTTTATATTAAATATAAATAAATGTTATACTCGTACCCAATGCATTACGCATATTTTTTTAAAATTAATCAGTAATTTTACAGCTTTAGACAACCTTGTTTTATTTATTTTTAACCTCATAACTACTTATAGCGTAGGTTGTAAGAACCAGTATATTAGTACAGGGTATTGGTAAGTAGTAGGTTGGTTGCTAGGAAGGGAAGCATCCAATCAAGCATGCATGCAAGCAAGCAAGCAAGCATGCAAACAAGCAAGCAAACAAGCAAGGAAGCATGCAAGCAAGCAAACATGCCAGCAAGCAGTGATCTGTGGATGTTTTATCAATCAAACCTAATACTGCGACTGCGAGGGGAGGCGAGCTCCGCCCCACAGTCTCCGAACCTAAATTATCCGTGTCGGGGTGCTCCGAATTCCCGAGCTCGCTTCGCTCGCTCCCACATTAGTTTGGGACTTCCGTGTTCCGTTCCGTGGCTTTTAATATTTAGGCCTAATTACAATTATGAACTTTTCAGTTATGTCAATTACTATTTAGGCCATTTATTATTTAGTCACTACTATATTTATGCAATTTTCAATTAGGACAATTATTGTTTAGTCATCCCTTATTTAGGACATTATTGTTTATTACTTTTAAAGTTTAGGGGGAATAATAATTATGCAGAATTACGATTAGGCAGATTTATATTTCTGCGCAAGATTTTTATGCCTAACTTGTTATGCCATAAGCAATTATGACACAAAATTTTATGCGATACAAAGGGCACCCGCAAAAAACCTTTCCCTGACAAAACGAACTTTACCTTGTTTCATATACCTATATGTGACCTTTTTTCGGTCAAGCGCCATCTAGCTGTATTTTCTCGCAACAGACAAATCGGCATGGTTGGTACGCGCGCAGCTTGTCACGGAACGAAGTCATGCTTCTGAATCGTAGATACAGTGGTAGATGGCAACACTTTTATTATTTTGAGCAAATAGAGAGTTATTTTGTGTCGAAAAATAATATCTAAGAGGCGGTACAACTTGTAAAATACGAGTAAAGAATTAAATTAAATATAATACATATAACATAACAAAATACAAAAATAACTGTTCTCTAAAAAGTGTCCGTGAAGATAGCGTTCACCCCATCAAATTTCATGGTTTTTTATGCCTATAAATAGTGCTTAATTAATGCAAAGTTAAAAAAAATAGTGCCTCTTTAGTAGAGATATACACGGTGAAATTGAAATCGTGGAACTTTTAACTGTAGTTTCTACTCATGGAACTGAACAACTTTCTCTAAGAAACCAATTCAATCGGAGCAAAAATATGTTGGACTTTCCATAGAAAGTTGGCTACCATGGTCATCGATTTGTATGAAGAGTCCAAAATTGTTTTTTTACTCTGATTGAATTGGTTTCTTAGAGAAAGTTGTTCAGTTCAATAAGCAGAAACCACAATTAAAATTTATCCCACGATAACAGTTTCACCTGTATACCATTTTTAGGGTGTACGCTGGCTGAACGTTCAGCTAGCGTACACCCGACGGTTCTCGAAAACGGCTTATATTGCAGCAATGAAATTACTTATTGAACACGTTAAAAAACCGACTTCAATCGTAACAACTACCCTTTTGCAATGTTTTTTTTTTGTTTTTGTTGATTTTTACAAAACGTACTGAATTAATTTTGATAAAATTTATATGGGACCATCTCTGAAGTATTTCCTACCAAACAAAAAAGAATCATCAAAATTAATCCATAACCGGCGGAGTAATCGCGTAATAAAGATACAAAAAAATAAATTAAAAATAGTAACATACAGTTGAATTGAGAACCTCCTCCTTTTTTGAAGTCGGTGAAAAAAATGTGCATAAATAGTGCGCAAGCTAAGAGATATGAACAAGTCTTAAATGAGATTCCGAGCCAGCATGAAGACAGCGTTCCTCTATAGTGCTCCTAGAGGCGAACTTTTCTTTTATAAATTCTATATGTATAAATAGTGCTTGACAAATGGTCTCCGCCAGTATCAATATTTTATATAAATTCGCAGTGGAATAATATAAATAGACTAAAATAATATTATAAATGCGATGTATGGATGTTTGTTTGTTTATTTGTTTGTTTGTTCCACTTTCTCGGCGAAACTACTGAACAGATTTGGATGAAATTTGGTAGGTAGATAGATAAAGCACTCGGCTAAGGATACTTTTTATCCTCAAAAACTTAAGGGTTCCCGAAGGAATGCTTAAAAACTCAAAATTTCGACTTCAACTCTAGATGGTGCCACCCTAACATTTTCTTTCTCTCTGGACCCAGTTCTGAAGTCCACGCAGACGAAATCGCGGACGGAAGCTAGTATAAAATAATGATGAAAAGTTCTTTTAATTAATGTATTGCCGTACAGTCGCATACAAAGGTGCATTGACGATGATTGCCACCACCGCCGCTGATTATGTGACCGCCTGGGAGCAACTTTGACTACTAAATTGTGCAGCCATGCTGTGTATACTTTCTTGCGTATCCGTTTACCGTTTGGCATATACAGGATTGTCACTGGATCAATATAAATCAGCAACAAGCATTCTTAAAAATAACAAAAAATATATACGGGTTGTCCCAGAATTGAATCAAATTGCAACAACAAATAGCTTGTATAATATCCCACCAGATAAGCTAAAGCTAATTTAAAAAAAAACTACTTAGCTTTTAAAAAATATGTTTTTCCGAAAATATGGAATAAGTCCGACTTTCCTTGAATTTTCGGCTCTAAGGCCCGTATTTATAAACGTTACTCAAGTAAGACTCAAATGGCTACTTGGTTGAGATGAATTTGAGACGCAATCCGGAACTCGAGATAGTTGCTGATTTATAAATAGATTTTGAGACGAACTTGAGTAAATTCAGATTTCAAGTTCGAGTTTTAGCGCCCTGTCAAAAAGAATGAATGACTGAATGAACGAAATGAAACATTTCCGTTTCCATCAGATTTTACTTACGAATTTATATATTTTTTCGTTTAAATATGCGTTATTTTAATTAAATAATACGTTTATGAACAAGTTAAATGAAATAACTTAAATATAACTAATTTTAAATATATTTAATTATTATTGTTTGTATTTGAAACTAATAAAAATGTTTACTTCGTGACAAAGACAATGCTCCGAAATGGAACGTGGTTCTGACAGATACAAACCAACGTTAAAATGAAAAATGTTTTTACGCGGTTATTTTTCTGTGTTTTTCTTTGGTTTCATTGTGGAATAATATTACCTATAATTACAATTCTGCTAATGGTAGTCGATTTATTTTCAAATACTTCAGTTTTCATAACTTATTAACTAATTGAAACTTCAAAATTGTAATATTTTCTCCATATATTATTAAATATTCATCACTTTTACGTATATTTCTTGTATTTTTCATGAAAATGTCACCACTTGTGTCAATTGTTCATCAATTTCCGTGTATTTTTTTCGGAATTCTCTATTACGCCATGTCAATTGATAGTAAAATAGTTACTTAAGTCACCAGCAACCCTGACTTGGCTTTTGACAATCTTAAATCGGACATAAGTAGCCATCTGAGATCTGAGTTCTGTTTATAAATACGTGAGCTCCTCAACTCAGTTGCGGATTCCAATCCGACCCTTAAGTTACGTCTATAAATTAAAACCCAATCTCAAAACCGGACATAAGACCTGAGATGAATTTGAGTAACGTTTATAAATACTAAGTATCACGTTTACAGTTAATATATATTTTTTGACCAGTATTAATGATAAGTGATTGCTTCACCTGACTGTAAACTTTTTTTTAATAATGACTTAATTTTGAGTTCACAGCACTTTCTTTCAAAATAAATCTAAATTCTTACGAACATACGTATGTACATACCTGACTAGTAGCAGTGAAAAATTAAAATATAAGTTAAGTTTTAAAGTTATACTAGCTGGTGTACCCGACTTTTTCAGGGAGGTGATATGAGATTTCCTTTTCAACTGACTTCAAAAAGGACGAGGTTCTCAATTCGGTTGTATGTTATTTTTTGTATGTATGTTACGCGATTAGTCCGCCAATTATGAATTGATTTTGATGATTATCTTTTTGTTTGGTAGGTTACACTTTAGAGGTGGTCCTATATAAATTTTATTAAAATCAATTCAGTGCTTTTTGAAAAAATCAACAAAGACCTAAAAACAGCAAAAGTGTGTTACGATTGAAGTCAGTTATTTTTAACGTGTTCAGCGTTGTCAATTAATTCCAACTACCACATAGTTGGAATAAAAGGAAAGCCTTAAATCTAAGGGGTATTTTTTTTTATGAAACTAACTATTTATAATACTTGTTTATAAAAAAACATTTTTCATTTTGTTTTATATGTAAAAAAAAATCGAATTCCCAACTCGAGAGCAAGCTACGTATAGCTGATCTTGCCCGTGAGAAAAGCAGGAGTCTTTGTTCCAGAACATTCCACAACATTCGAGTGTTCCCTCTTTCTCCCTTCCCTGTCACCCCCCTTCGCCACTCTCACCCCCCCCCCCCTTCCGCCCCTCAGCCTCTCTCACCCCTCGTTTTACAAACAAACAGACAATTTTAATCTTTATTTTTCCATTTTATTCCTCCTCTGTGCACTGTGTACGACATACAATAAAAGCTACAATAACTAGATACCTACACCTACCTACCTATTAGCTATTTTGCCGTACCTAAATACACAGATCGACTTTTCTAAGTCCAATCCACAAAATGGCTTGCAAAAAAGTAGAAGCAGAAAACTTTTCGCTACGTCAATATTTTCTGTTTGTCAGGAAATTTCAGTGCGGGTAGGGCTGAAGCGAAGGCTGCAGGGTAACTGCTAAGTCAACATTGGAAGAATAAATAATGCCGAGATTTTTATTCGGAACGTGTCCTACTTGGTGCGTCAACAAGCCCGCAGGCTTCTGAGGCTCGGTTTGATGAATGTTCGAAGCGTAGCGTAGCTGAGATGCGTGCGGTAATAAACATAGTAGTTAAGTATGTAAGTACCATTTATCTTATCTATGATTTAGGACTTGTAGCTATAAGTAAACTTAAAACTGAGAATGTGTATGATGTTCTAGTCCAGGAGCTTTTTGATTTTTTCATACAATCGGAGGGCAAGTAAGCCTTTGATTTTATTGTTAAATCTGGTGAGGTTAAAAATTAATTAAGGTTATTGCTACTTGTGATCCAGTAATGGCAAAGCAATGGCGTCCTACCCATTAATAATATTAAACGCCATTATGTAGTAATTATTACGTATAGGAATACTCATGTGTGTAATGAAATGATACATCATAATGTGTATGTAGACGACATATAAAATATGTACATAATCATAGATAATTAAATAATCGACGATTAAATACAAGACCGTAAAAATACTGCGTGTATTCTTTGATAAACAGATTTCGATTTAAGGACATAGAATGTAAAATAAAATTAAAAATCGCGGTATATCAACTTGTAAAATAATAACCTCTACGGAACCCTACACATTGCATGGTCCGCCACGAACTTGGTTGGGTTTAAAGCGTAAATTTACAGAAGCAACTGTTGTTAAGCGGTCGACCCACATTAAAATATGGCCCCCTTTATATTACATTACCGGTAGTTGAAGTCCCCATTAAGGTTCCTTGCCTACAAAAGTGAGTTTATTTATAGACGGTTAAAAGGTCTTTATAGGAGCAATAATTTTTCCCTAAACTCATTTCTGTTGGATACTTTTCGCTTTCCAGTGACTGATACTATTTTCTACTTCTGTGTCAATGGGCTCACTCCATGGATCGTAGTGGGGAAGGCTACACTACTATTATACAGGGTTTGACTACACTACTGTTATACAGGGTTACTGGTAATTCGACGCGAATATTTTCGACGGGGACAAAGAATCTGCACGCTTAATGTATAGGTATTTTTTTTAGAAAATCCTCTATTTTGTTCATTAAATTGAAGAAAATATTTTGAAGTTTTTGTTATTTAATGCTGTAACTTCAGAATATTTACTTATATTTTTTATTTTACTACTGATTATAAAGTAATAACATGTCTTCTACGATATACATTTTTAAAATATTAAATAAAATTAATAACTATTTATTTATGATTTTTTTAAGGTGACAATCCGGAGATTTTAAAAATAATAATAAATTATCTCGGAAATGGTTCACTTTTGCATAATACATTATAGGGTTTAAATTGATTGCTAACGACCTCCTCTATAAACCCTTAAAATATTCGCGTCGCACTGTATGCCAAGAACCCTTCGGATCGGACATTTTGAGCTAAGCTTAGAGATCGATGCGTTTCGATATTCTAAATACCAGACAAAAACTCCCGAGTGTCAATTATTTCTAGTTTTTGAGAAAAGAAATTCCAAAGTTGGTCGATATGTTCTATTTAGAAAATACAAAAAAATATTTTTTTCCGGAATAAACTATGCGTCCGTGAAGCTATTTACGTCAAATTATAGAGCGTTTAAAACAACATTTATTGATATGTACCGCTAGTCGAAAACGCAAGCGTAACGTGAAAAAAGATTTTTTTTCCTTTTAACGGTTTTATTTTTTAAAAAATAATATTTGATGTTAGTAGCATCCAGAAATCTACTCACAATGTAGAGAATTAAGTTGTGCATCGTCACAAAAAACGCAACTGTTAATACTGTGGGATATCGGAGATACTCGTTAATATGTTAAGTTGACTGAACATTTTGACTAGCAATATTTTAATTAAGTTTTTGCTATGAAGATTCAATTAGGCGCAGCCCCCCCATATTTTATATTAAAATACTGGTGTAAATTTTTTTAGGATACTTTCATCCAAAAAAACTTATTTTCTTGCACCGCAGTCCCTCGACAAAAATCACAAAAATGGTTTAAAGTTAGAAAATATAAGGAAAATAAGCAAAAATTTTTGCGCCCAACCCCCTCAATATTTTTATGAAGTCGGCGCCTCTGATTATGATAGGAAGCTGTCAAAGATCTTCGTTTTGTTAAGGCTACGGAGTACATTTGATTATACGGATGTGTTTTCTTACTGAAGCATGCTGAACACAACTATCGGCAGCAACTAGTGTAATCCAGACAACAGACAAATCTCCAACTAATTGAATAGATTAGGTACTCTTACAAGGGATCGTTAGTGTGCTCTTCCTTCCCTCATTTGTAGTACCGAACTGTGATCAAACTGATCAGTGAGCATACATCTCTCTACAACTACAAGGTACGCATATATATGTTAAGTAATTAATCTTGGCAGCTTAGAAGCGGCAGTGTGAGCTGGTGGATACATGGTTTGCTTTTGATTTAGCTGATTTTGATCAATAGATTTACTGTATGTGCTGCTTTAGTGTAAGTTTACATAGGTATTATAACTCCTATTGATTATTTATAACGTCTTGTTTATATAAGATAATACGTTATTTATACAGTAAGTATAACATAGCTGTTACCTGAAGACGTTTACAACAATATGACTATGTGCAGTTTTACCGTATCATAAATATTCTTTTAGTATTTGTAAGCAAATGAACATTATTTTTCTACAATAAATACAGGGTGAGTTTAAATTAGTTCTTGATACGAAAGGGTATGCATGTGTTCATGATAACGAACAACTTTCCCTAAGGAACCCATAGTCAAATCGCAAAAAAAATTTTGGAGTCTCCATACAAATCGAGAAATTGACTGGCCAAATTAGTATGAAGAGTCCAAAAATTTTTTTACGATTTGACTATTGGTTTCTTAGGGAAAGTTGTTTGTTATCATGAGCACATGCATACCCTTTCGTATCAAGAACTAATTTAAAGTCACCCTATATAGAGCAAATTAGCTAGTCTTTATTATTATTTCTTGATTGTTTGTTATTCATATGAAATTGTCATTATTTACACTTTTTTGTAGTAGTTTCTTCCGTAGATAGCTTTTATTTGAAGTTTATTTTCAACCGACTTCAAAAAAAGGAGGAGGTTCTCAATTCGTCGGAATCTTTTTTTTTTTTTTTTTGGTTGTTCACCGATTACTCGAAGACGCCTGAACCGATTTCGAAAATTCTTTTTTTGTTTGAAAGGGTATACTTCACAGGTAGTCCCATATAAATTTTATCGAAATCGATTCAGCGGTTTTTGAGAAAATCAACAAAACAGCAAAATTGGAGTTGTTGCGATTGAAGTCGGTTGTTTTTAACGTATTCAGCGTGGTCAATTATTGTTAATCTAAATAAAAAACAAAGTATGGGTTCCAAGTGAAACCTACCTAGTTTAAATGAAACAAATCGATCGGAAGAGACAAAGCTTTAATTATTGTCGAGTATAAAATTCAAGTAAACAGCAGAGGTCTTTGTGCAAGTTGAAGATAAGACCATCTCTAAGAGGTTTTGAGAGATGTCGATATCGGGTAATTGCTATCAATTAGGAGTTAATCTCAGATCGCCGCAGCGCCAGCGTCGCACCATCGACTGCCTCGGGAAAATGACCTCGAAAATGTAGTCTTGTAGACTGTTTCCCACTCTGTAGATAGGTGATATCTTGGTGCAGGATGAGTCTCATGAAGTACAATAGGTCTGGTATCGTAAAATGTTTGCTGATTCGTAAGAAGCCGTGTTTAGCCGTATAATTGGTGCCAGTTTTCTGTCACTATATAGAAGCGTCATAGCTCTATAACCTTTATAAATAAGAATTTGATTCGGCGTGTGGAGCACCGTTAAACTCGTGGTATAACTATGAATATGATGATTTATAGTGATGATGCAGAGATTCTGAGCTCATTTCATCATCACTGACTTAGGGAATTGGATGGTAAAGGAATTCAGCGTAATTGGTCCTTTTGCGAGTGTCATTTCGCGAACCTCCTGCGTCTGAACCAGATCGCTGTACTGATAAATTGGCTTGAGCAGAGGCCGCTAATTTCAGTGAAAAGCTATTATCCTATGTAAATGTGAATCATTATTAAAATCCTCCTTGTTCCCTAGCCGCGCCTTAGAGTGACAACTTTAATGCTGTTGTTATCTTAACGGCCATTCTTTGCTCCTTGACTAAGATTGGATTTAATGTATAAAAAAAAACGAGCATGCATCTTTTTCCAGATAAAACGGTATTATATAATTTATTACTTAAATTCTCGATTTCATTATGTAACTGGAATATTTGCAACTTTACATAAAATACCTACTTAAAATTATAAAGAGATGATTGAAATTTAAATCTCTTATCGTGTAGCCCAATTTAATCGTGCTATCCACAAGGTATAAACGGCGGTTGCCTGGTGTTGTACTTAACACCACCCGCGGTCACGTGTAGGGCATTTAGGTTTTTACCTACGGACGTGTGCAACGCGACCATCATACACATCTAGAAATCAGATGTGCAGTTATCCTAAGATGTTTTCCTTCACCGTTAAAGTAGCAGTATGAAAATGCACGAATCGAAATTTAAATGGCGGAAGGGCAGTTCCTTCTGAATATGGAGAGCTAGTTAAGGAGTTTTAACGACCAGCAAAGAGGACTTAGCGCGTCCGGGAGCGTCGAGTGATCTACGGCAAACTTTCGAAATGCGCCTTTACATTTTAATAAAGCACCTATTTTAATACATATGGGTAAAGAATATTTTCATTGGTATTTTCCGTATCTCTAGCAGAGTGTATTCAGGTCATTGTCAATCAAGAGGCCGTACGTGTAAAAAATAAAGCTTCATGTTTTTACCTCTATTTGGCAGTGGCGATTTACATATGTTATACGTACTCATAAAATAATAAAATTATTTGTGTGGTTTTTGGTTGTGTTAATGACTTCTCCTGTTTCCAAATGTTGCTACAATTTTAAAGTAAGTAGGTACTTTATAGAGAGTGTTTAAAACAAGTTTTTTTTTTTTTTTTTTATGGCAGAGGTGGCAAACGAGCAGACGGATCACCTGATGGTAAGCGATTACCGCCGCCCATAGACACCCGCAACACCAGAGGAGTCACAAGTGCGTTGCCGGCCTTTGATTTGGGAGTACGCTCTTTTCTTGAAGGTTTGAATGTCGTATCGGTCCGGAAATACCGCAGGCGACAATTCATTCCACAGTTTGGTTGTGCGAGGCAGAAAGTTTCTAGTGAAACGCACAGTTGTGGACTGCCAACCATCTAGTGTTTTTAAATCAGTTTAGGTTAGTGTTTGTGAAATGAAAGGAAAATTACTTACTTACAATTAGGTGTTTTAAGTTTTACATTATTAGTTATCTTGTAGTATCAAGAGCCAAAACTTTTTCTCGAAATACTTAATTGGGGCTGAAGTTGACCAGTGGTTTATGATATTGGCAGGTTTAATTCAGAATCGTTCAGAAGGTTTTGTTCAGAATAAATAAAGTTCAACATAATCTTAATTATTTTTTCTTCACTTAGAATATATATTCTTCTTCTGGGTCATCTGTCTGCAGGTAGTAGTTTCCCTCAGCGTCATCATCACATTGGTACCCCATATAGTTCCTGTCGGTGTTCGGACAGGCCCCCAGCTTGTAGAAGAGGTAACTGACGCACCGACTACTCTCATATTTGTCATTCAAGAGCGATTCGGCGAAAAAGTGGTAGGCACGAGCGTGATCACATACGACTGAAAATAAAACGAACTTATTCAAAATTTATTACTCTAACAAAAAGTTGAGCACTAATGACTTTCTTTGGAAACTGTGAATTGGAGAAACATAAGGTATCTATTTAGAATTAATTGCTCTGGAGAGAAAGATAAGTTCTTTTTGTGTGTGACTGTTAATATGGTTGTTCATGACTGTTTTTGGAGAGAAAGTTATTTAAGTAACATAGTAGAAGCAATTGCTAACAGCTTTTATATTATACAGGGTGTCCCACGATAAAGTGCACAATTAGAACAAATTTTGTCGACAAAAAAAATTGAAATGGGACGATTAAATGGGTTAGCAACAAAAAAATATATATTAAAAAACGCACTTTCAATTTAAATTTTCCTATGTTTCAAAGCATCAATGTTTATGATTTGCTTTGTATCTATTACTTACCATTAGAGTTTTTATTTCAATGCAAATCACCTAGTAGTTCAAAAGATGAGTAATATTTAGTTATTTAAAAAAATAACAATAACTTGTTATTTAAATCTTTAAATATTTTTTTCATTTTATTTATTTGTTTCAGACTACAGCTCCATAAGAAATGTGAAGTCAAGACTTATCATAGCAAGTAAATAAAATTTCGTCGAATATATTCGGTTTGATTTAACTCTATTTCGTTTGTGCACTTTATCGAGAGACTATAATATAATTATCTATACTACCATGCTTACTTGGCGTTAGTGCAAGCTGACTGTAGCAGCCTGGTTGTCCGATGCCGCCGTTTGGATAGAAGTCCGCATGTCCTCTGGAGTAGAACACCCCGAGAACGCCAGCATTTGTGTGGATGATGTCCACGAAGAGCGCGTCTTGTTTCTTTATACCGTTCAATATAGGTGGGAATTCAAAAAAAGGACGTGCTGGGTCTAAGCCTGCAAATATGTTTTTTTTTGCAGACTTACTATCAATATTTATAACAAACTCATCAGACTGATAACAAACAGAGCGTTGGTTAATCCGAATAAATGATTGACATCACATACAGTCATGACACTGTAATGTATCGATGCGAGCGCGTCTCTGCAAACCTAGCAAATCGTGTACAATGTAGTGTGTTTCCACCTAAGAAGAGAAGCTTTTCTCATATTCTCGCATCACATCAAGTGAGATATTTTACTATTGTAGCAGTTACTTTTTTAATCAATCAACGTGTTTTCTTTGTTTTTTCTACCCTGTTCCCACCACAATAGATATAAGTAAAGTTCTACTTCATACCAGTGATTCTGCTGACGTAGAAGTTTGCGTTCCGCAGGCAGTCGCCAGCAGCACCCATCACGTGCGCTCCCAAGCTATGCCCCACCAGGCGCACATCTTTTGCGGTCAGCTTGAACTTCTTTGATCTGGACATGTCCTTGATCAGCTGACAGATCTACAAGCATAACTGGCTGATCAGTTTTTGTTAATTGGTGCGAGGTCCCCACTACGGAGTGAGAGATGTAGTTATTAAGCACATATACATATACTAGAATTCGAATTGACAGAACTGCACACTTGTCCCAATGTTTTAATTTATTACTACTAGTAATCGAAGCTAGTTTTCAGCGAAGGAGCGACTATAGGTACTTACATATAAAATGTCTTTGAGTGAATCATTGAACTATAGGATTCCATTAATTTAACAATGTCAATAAAAGAGTTATTCAGTAAACATTTCCTTATTGTTTATTATAATACAGTTAACTATTCAATTCTGACTCGGTCCTAATGGCTGCCATATACTTATCCCCAGCAGAGTGGAACAAATTGATCAAATTGTCATATTTGCAGACCTCAAATTGTGATTCAACAGGCATGTTCAATATTCAAACGGGCTCACACAATAATGGTAGTTAATTCAATAAATTAGGAATTTATTGGATTCACAATACAAAATTATTTACCATCAGATGAGATAATGAGAATTATAGGCCTTACCAATTGTGGATTAAAAAAAGTTTTGTTTAAAACCTAATTACTTATCTCTACCTTCTCACCGACTATAGGTACTAAAGAAGCAGCTACGTAGTAATCCTTGGAAGCGACGTCTCTCCAGTCCACTATGATCGCGTTGACATCTAGCTTCTTGAGCAGTGCGTTCTTGATCAGCTGTGTGGAGTTAGTTTCGCCGTCTGATATCCATCCATGGGTCATCACCATCAGCGGCTTTCGTTTCAAGTAATATTTCGACTTCAACTTCTCTATATTCAGTTCTTCGTACATGTCCTCGTTTTTCCTGTAACGTGTTTTAGACTAATATAGACAAATAAATAGTTGACTGCGGCAGGTCGCACGACAGTCTTTATTGATGTATTTTATTTTTTCAATGTAAAATTTTAAAATTTTAAAAATGTTAAATTTAACCAATTTTACTTTGATAATAATTGCAATGCAATGAAGACTATTAACTTACCGAGTATAAAGCCAAAACTTGACAGATTCCTGCTCCGAGGAGTCATCATTCTCTCCCGAAGAAGGTTCGTTTATGTAGTCGTCGACGCTGTCCATGGTCATAGAGATCACGCGCATGTCACCCGTCTCACTCACTTGGTACGCCCACGTCTTGCCCAGCTCCTCCAAGGGCATGTCGAATTCTAGATACACAATATACATGGTGATTGGTGATTGGTGGCCAACAAGCAGCAAATAGTTAATACCCATAAAATTACAGTAACAGAAATTTGACATTATATACCAGTGTAAACTTTTTTTCGTAATAATTGCGAGTAATAGATTAAGACTAATACACCGAAAGTCAGCGTAGGTGCGTTGTAGTTGTGTCAATGTGGCATATAGCCCGTGAAACGCTGCCCTGCATCGACTAAATCGCAGTAATAAGTGATCTGGAGTTACAAATACACCTGATGTAGTAATTTTAAAAAGTGCGTTGACTTTAAACTGTATATAGGAAGCTGTAACACGGGAGTTCTATGTCTATATATAGTGGGGAATTTAGTGCAACGTCTAGTATGGGAACCGTTTTAATTTGGATCCGGCGCTCAAACTTGGCATAGTTGTTCCCTAGGCCGTTCTGAGTAGATTAAGCCCGGGAGCCATCGGGAGCCATCCCCCGTTTGGTAGGGGGAGGGGGGGAAAGTTTGTTTCTGCCGCGCTCCATTTTTGGGTTTATATCTCCAAAAGTATTGGTACTAGGGTAAGCGAGATATCATTTTCGTATGATTAAAGGATAAGGAATTCATTTCTGTAACAAAAAAAATGACTTTCCATATACAAAAAAAGAAATATTTGATAAAACGTATAAAAGATGGCTACCTTTTTTCCACATATGGGTCGATTAATTTTTAATCGTCTTTGATATTAGCATGAAAAAAATGTATTCTGAAAGCCACACTTCTTAGGATTATAAAAATATAACTTTCATTAGAATAGCATAATAAATACTTAGTGAAAAAATATATAATTTGATTCTCGGCAGAGTAGCATTAAACGTGCGGTTTTAGTTTCTGTTATTCGTAAGTAAATAAAATGAATCATCTAGCGCCCAAATGACTGTTAAGTAACAAAGTATAAACAGGTACATAATATTATTATTTAAATATTACACGCACGCACAAAATGTTTGTCACGTAAAACAAAAAAAATATTTTCCTTAAAAACGTATTTGAGAAAATCCGCAAAACGTGACTATTTCTTAAACGTATTATGGTGGTCTACTATGTAACTTGCGTGGTCACGTTGATCACCTAGGTTAACTGACTTCAGAATAGGTCATACATAACCATAATGAGTTTGGCTCTCATTGGCGTATTAATCTCGTAACCGTTTCCGTGCTTCGCAAGCCACGTCAAATTATTTTCATGACAACTGATGAAGCTGCGACCACCGCTTATACAACTCCAAAACCCCGAAAGCTTTCAGCTCGAGTTGCACAACCGCTTCGAATGCCTAGGAGAATGTGAAAATGTAGACGAATACAATGACAGGTTTGTGGGAATTGTCCAAACGGCTGGGAATAAGGCCTTCAAAACAAGACGTTAAAAAAACATATCGGATCTTGGAATTCACCAGCAAGCTCATGGAGACAAAACGGAGCCTGATTCTGAAATCCTCTGAAGATGCTTGTCAATATGGCGACTAAACAGACATCTCCAAGTCCTTGACCCGTGATATACACCAATTTAAAACCAATCGTATTAAAGAGGCGATCGAGCGCAATAAAAGGTCAAAAGTATTGTCTGCTGGTCAAAGCTGAAGATCGAGGATGGCAGAGTCGTGTCGTCCAAGTCCGAGCTGTTGGAAGAGGTTGAAAAGTTCTACGGACAATTATACAAGACTACATCCTTACCTTAGTAATCTGACTGAAGATCCGAGAGCCGGATTGAGCCGACATTATACCGAAGATATCCCAGACGTACGGGTGGTAGGACCTTGTACGAGTTCCGTCCGGATCGCTACCACCATCTTACTCGCTAATCCTGCCGCTAAGCAGCAGTGCTTGCACTGTTGTGTTCCGGTGTGGAGAATAAGACAGCCGAGGAAATTACAAGCACAAGAGGCATTTCATCTTAGCCCTCTAGGTTGGCAACGCATCTGCAATCCCCTCCGGGGTTGCAGGTGTCTATGAGCAGTGGTGATCACTTACCATCAGGTGACCCACTTGCTCGTTTGCCTTCCTTATCACATAAAAAAAAAAAAAAACGTCAGCCTGTGCGAGATTAGAATGGCTCTCAAACAGCTTAAGAACAAGAAGGCACCGGGTGATGACGGAATTACTGCTGAGCTTCTGAAAGCAGGTGGAAAACCGATACTTATAGCTCTTCAGAAGCTATTCATTTCCGTTATTCTCGAGGGACAAACACCTACAGCATGGCACAGAAATGTGGCGGTGCTCTTCTTCAAGAAGGGTGATAAGACTATGCTGAAGAATTACAGACCCATCTCACTCCTGAGCCATGTCTACAAGCCATGTCGAGAGTCATTACGAATCGTCTCGCACGCAGGTTTGACGACTTCCAGCCTCCCGAACAAGCTGGTTTTCGAAAAGACTTCTGTACCATAGACCACATACATATGTTGCAGCAGATTATACAGAAGACCGAAGAGTATAATGGCGTTTGTGGACTATGATAAAGCTTTTGGTTCGATCGAGACCTGGGCTGTGTTACAGTCTCTCCAACGGTGCCAAATTGACTATCGATACACATGGAAGTGTTGAAGTGTTTGTAGGAAAACGCCACCATGTCGGTCCACCTCCAGGATCAGAATTCGAAACCTATCCGGCTGTATCGTGGGGGGAAAGGGAGACGTTATATCTCCGAAACTGTTCACCGCCGCACTGGAAGACGTTTCCAAGCTTCTGGACTGGAGAGGATACGGCATCAACATCAATGGCGAGTACATCACTCACCTACGATTTGCTGACGATATCGTGATCATGGATGAGACCTTGGAGGACCTAGGCGCAATGCTCGATGGACTCAGTAGAGTCTCCCAACAAGTGGGTCTTAAAATGAACATGGATAAGATGAAAATCATGTCAAACGTCCGTGTTACACCCACTCCTCTGAAGGTAAGAGACTCTACACTCGAAGTTGTTGACGAATATGTGTACCTGGGACAAACAGTCCAGTTAGGTAGGTCCAACTTCGAGAAAGAGATCAATCGTCGAATCCAACTCGGCTGGGCAGCCTTCGGAAAGCTCCGCAATATCTTCACGTCCAAAATACCGCAGTGTCTCAAGACTAAAGGTTTTGACCAGTGTGTGTTGCCAGTGATGAGACGACATATGGATCCGAGATATGGTCGCTTACTACAGGCCTCATAAGAAGGCTCAAGGTCACCCAAAGGGCGATGGAGCGTGCTATGCTTGGTGTTTCCCTAAGTGATCGAATCAGAAATGAGGAGATACGTAGGAGAACTAAAGTTACCGACATAGCTCTTAAAATCGCTAGACTTAAGTGGCAGTGAGCAGGGCACATAGCTCGTAGACCAGATGGCCGTTGGTGCAGTAAAGTTCTCGAGTGGCGACCGCGCACCGGAAGACGCAGTGTGGGCAGGCCTCCGACTCCGTGGACCGACGAGCTGGTGAAGGTTGCGGGAGCCGCTGAATGCAAGCCGCACAGGACCGGTCGGTGTGGAAATCCTTGGGGGAGGCCTTTGTCCAGCAGTGGACGTCTTTCGGCTGATAGATAGTAAACCACCATAATTCGTATTTTCTCATATATGTTTTTTTAAGGAAATGACGATTTCGGACGGACGACGAAGGATTTGAAAAATATTTTTTGTTCTACGTGACAAATATTTTGTGCGTGCGAGAAATATTTAAATAATAATATTATGTACCTATTTATATTATGTTACTTAACAGTAATTTTTGGGCGCTAGATTAATCATTTTATTTACTTACGAACAACAGATACTAAAATCGCGCGTTTTATGCTACTCTGCCGAGCATCAAATTATATATTTTTTTTCACTAAGTATTTATTGTGCTATTCTAATGAATTTTATATTTTTATAATCCTAGGAATTGTGACTTTCAGAATATATTTTTTTCATGCTAATATCCTAGACCATCAAAAATTAATCGACACATATTTTATGTGGAAAAAAACCATCCACACTTCATCATCTACTTGTTGGGTCGCGCTTCTTTTGGGGCTTATGTCTCCATAACTATAGGTACTAGGGCAAGTCCGATATCATTTTCGGATATTTCAAGGATGACAAATTCATCTCGGCAACAAAAAAAATACGTTTCATAGAAAAAAAAGAAGAAATATAACTGCTGAAATTTAGAACCGCGCGGACCGCGCGTTCTATGCCACGCTGACACGCATTGAATTTAATTTTTTCCACTTAGTATTTGTTATGATATTCTAATGAAATTAATATTTTTATAATGCTAGGAAGTGTGGCTTTCAGAATATATTTTTTTCATGCTAATATCTTAGACCATTAAAAATTAATCGACACATATGCGGAAAAAAGGCAGTTGTGTTTTATACGTTTTATCAAATATTATTTTTTTTATATATGGGAAGTCATTTTTTTTGTTACAGAAATGAATTCCTTATCCTTGAATCATACGAAAATGATACCTTACTTGCCCTAGTACCAATAGTTTTGGAGATATAAGCCCACAAATGGAGCGCGGCAGAAACAAACTTTCCCCCCCTCCCCCTGCCAAACGGGGGATGGCTCCCGATGGCTCCCGGGCTTAATCCACTCAAAGCGGCCTAGGGAACAACTGTGCCAAGTTTGAGCGACGGATCCAAAATAAAACAGTTCATCGCACTAAATCCCCGACTAATAAGGCTTACTCGAGCAAAGTAGGATGGTAGTGACTAGTGACGCATGTTTGATTTTGAAAAAATACAAAATACGTTAGGTTTGACGTTTTTGAACGCGTGTGAAATCAACTTAATGGTGACTTTTACAAGTGAATGCATTAAAATTACCGAATTTCTTGACGAGTGTTTTCCATAAAGTTTTAGATCCAGTCAGCACCGCCTTGGGAATGTCTGGTAATAGAAAAAGACAAACAAATCAAATTATTATTTATTAAAATTTTAAATCGATTTTGATCTAGAAAATAAACTTACCAACTAAGTTTTCTACCGATCCGAGATAGCTCGGGTACTCTGAAAAATAATTTAAAAGTTAAAAATATACATCATAAATATCATCAGCCAAAATACGTTTAATATATTCTAATTTTTTTTATTATTTTAAGTAGTACTGTGAGGTCTGATAGGGTCACTTTCCAGTGATCTGATCTTTCTTCAAATAATCATAGTAAAAAAAAGAAAAACATTTTTGAGATTACCATTTTTGATGGTGTAGGCTGTAACAAAAGTTACTTTAATAATTACTAGCTCTAAATGTGTATAATGTGCACATTATTTATGAGACACCTTTGAAATGATTTTGTATTTATTATAAAAATCTATCTATACCTACCTATTAGCAAAGTTGCGTGCGATTCGACTATACTGTAGATTTAGACGAGTAATGCATATTTGCATGCTATCATAAAATAAGTAATAAGTTAAACAAGTGAATCTAAATATGACACTAGAACTACTGACTGTACCTTGTTTATAAGCAAATAAAGATTTATATTCTATTCTATTCTATTCTATTCTATTCTATTCTATTCTATTCTATTCTATTCTATTCTATTCTATTCTATTCTATTCTATTCTATTCTATTCTATTCTATTCTATTCTATTCTATTCTATTCTATTCTATTCTATTCTATTCTATTCTATTCTATTCTATTCTATTCTATTCTATTCTATTCTATTCTATTCTATTCTATTCTATTCTATTCTATTCTATTCTATTCTATTCTATTCTATTCTATTCTATTCTATTCTATTCTATTCTATTCTATTCTATTCTATTCTATTCTATTCTATTCTATTCTATTCTATTCTATTCTATTCTATTCTATTCTATTCTATTCTATTCTATTCTATTCTATTCTATTCTATTCTATTCTATTCTATTCTATTCTATTCTATTCTATTCTATTCTATTCTATTCTATTCTATTCTATTCTATTCTATTCTATTCTATTCTATTCTATTCTATTCTATTCTATTCTATTCTATTCTATTCTATTCTATTCTATTCTATTCTATTCTATTCTATTCTATTCTATTCTATTCTATTCTATTCTATTCTATTCTATTCTATTCTATTCTATTCTATTCTATTCTATTCTATTCTATTCTATTCTATTCTATTCTATTCTATTCTATTCTATTCTATTCTATTCTATTCTATTCTATTCTATTCTATTCTATTCTATTCTATTCTATTCTATTCTATTCTATTCTATTCTATTCTATTCTATTCTATTCTATTCTATTCTATTCTATTCTATTCTATTCTATTCTATTCTATTCTATTCTATTCTATTCTATTCTATTCTATTCTATTCTATTCTATTCTATTCTATTCTATTCTATTCTATTCTATTCTATTCTATTCTATTCTATTCTATTCTATTCTATTCTATTCTATTCTATTCTATTCTATTCTATTCTATTCTATTCTATTCTATTCTATTCTATTCTATTCTATTCTATTCTATTCTATTCTATTCTATTCTATTCTATTCTATTCTATTCTATTCTATTCTATTCTATTCTATTCTATTCTATTCTATTCTATTCTATTCTATTCTATTCTATTCTATTCTATTCTATTCTATTCTATTCTATTCTATTCTATTCTATTCTATTCTATTCTATTCTATTCTATTCTATTCTATTCTATTCTATTCTATTCTATTCTATTCTATTCTATTCTATTCTATTCTATTCTATTCTATTCTATTCTATTCTATTCTATTCTATTCTATTCTATTCTATTCTATTCTATTCTATTCTATTCTATTCTATTCTATTCTATTCTATTCTATTCTATTCTATTCTATTCTATTCTATTCTATTCTATTCTATTCTATTCTATTCTATTCTATTCTATTCTATTCTATTCTATTCTATTCTATTCTATTCTATTCTATTCTATTCTATTCTATTCTATTCTATTCTATTCTATTCTATTCTATTCTATTCTATTCTATTCTATTCTATTCTATTCTATTCTATTCTATTCTATTCTATTCTATTCTATTCTATTCTAAGAGTGTTAACAACACATAACGTCCTCACAGCTGGGGCACGGGTCTCTTCTCATACTTCGGGAAGGCTATATACTTTAGGCCATGCTCCGCACACGGGGGCCAAGTCCGGATTGATGGAGGTAGTGGGGCTAGTGGCCAACGCCAGTGTCAGAAGTTTTCAAGCTGCCATTAAGGCCTCCTACATGGCTTAACGACTCATGCAAAGTTATAGACTAAACTGCTCGAGACCTAGACGATTAAGAAATTATTATTCACATCATAATCATTAGAGAAACAATTTGCAAAAGATTTAAAGAACCTTGGCATTTAAATGTCTTTTTTAAACATATGTAATGTATATAACTAATACGTATAGTTAAAGAACTTTTATATAGTAACGGTGTCATATCGTACTTATAAGTTCATTGTCTGAAAGATTATTTTTATTAAAGAATTATTTATAATAAATTTAATCGCCTATATCTCTTACTATACGTATAATTAAAATGTAAATAATTCATATTACCAAAACGATCAAGTTGAATTGTTCATACTTGATTTATAATTCTGATTTACGTAAATATTTAAATTAAAATATAAAATATGTCGATTCAATTTTATTATTAGTATTATTACGTACTTTAAACGAAGAAAAAAGTAATTATTGTAAAAGGGGAAACATCGTTTCGCATTCGTTACGCATTTCTTACGCTAAATTTGCAAACTTTAGTACTTATTAGTAACTTACCATAGTGTTTGTGATCTGAAAATGTTGCAAAAAATTACACTGGCCATTGATTTACTATTTCTAACCCATGATGGCATTTTTAATCGTTGCTGCAATGAATTTTACAAAAACCTTAAACATTGTAATCCCGCTAATCGAGGTTATTCCTGCATACTGATCACTTAACAATAGATAGGTACAAAACAACACTCACTGATTATTTTAGTTCCTAAGTTGGTAATCTGATGAACCCACTCTTTTGGTTTCTTCAGTATTTCTGGGATGTATTCTATAAAATAAGAAGAAAAAGTGTTTATCTAATTGTAGATGGAAGTGGAAGGTGGCGCTGCAGTCACGTAAACATCAGCTCCGAGTGTTTTTTACTTTTTTAATTACTTAACTTCGCTTAAATCTACCAAATTTTAGTGCAAAATGAGTGTTAGTGTACAGGGTACCTCTGTGAGTGTAATCTCCAATTTTTATTAAGTGACTCAAACGTCACCCTTACATTAAAGAATGAACCCTTTACGTATTGATTTCGTAATGAATCGTTATCAGACCTCAGTGGAAGTGATTTTAATGGATTGATCGTGAATCGTGAGTAATATAAAAACTTTTTTTTTCTAAACTTTATTAATTGACAAAGCCACATTGATCAGAAAAATATCACAGTGACCGTTTTTGTTTATTTGAACTTTGGACTCTATTCAAAACACAACGAAGTGCTGTCAGTCAATACCAGCTGACCAATCAGCTGATTGTTTTGTCTACAATATATTTCTGCTATTTAGTGATATCTGGCGGAGAGTGGCGAAAACTGACCATTAGATGAAAGCCACGCGTTATTGATTGCTATGCTACTCCACACTAGAGGGCATTTGCCAGTGCCATCTAGCGGAGAGTAGCGAAATTAAGATCACTGTGTGAAAGCTTCGCAGTATCGATCGATTGGTTTGAACTTGATTTGGAACTGCTACTTTTGCACAACTACGAGTAAAATGAACTCACAGTTAAATCTTTCTACTAAAGAGAAACAGAGGGCGCCAGCTGGCGGGCCACTCAAAGAGACTATGAAAAAATGTAAAAAATGTTCCAAGGCGCTGATAGACAGACAATATCTAACATGCGCTAAGTGTAAATGTATTTATCATCTAAACTGCACTGAGGTAACTTTTGAAAGGTGGAAAATAATGGAAAAGAATAGGAAAAAAAAATGGAAATGCGCCACCTGCTGGAAAGAATATCATCTGAAAAAGAAGTCAAATACAGATCTACCTTCGAAATCTGATGAGAAGATAACTCCAGGAAACTCTATAGCAACTCCTCTGCCAGACCATACTTCTAAGACTAGCGTTTCCGAAGTTCCTACGGTGGAGTGCACATCTAATACTGGGCCTTCAGAGTTTCCTACGGTGGACTGCACATCTAACACTGCGCCTTCCGATATTCCTACGGTGGAGTGCACATCTAACTCTGCGCCTACAGGGATTCCGACGGTGGAGTGCACATTAAACACCAGCCTCACCGAAACACCACAGAACTATGTCACACAGCGAAATAAAATTATAATTAATGTAACCACTGAAAACTCTTTTAGTTCGCTGAGTACTGATGAGGAACTTGACGATGTGCCTGTCATTATGAATAGAAGTTGTCCTGAAATTAATAATTGTACTAGGAGCTGTATACAAGAGCTGAATGAAAAAATTTACACCTTAGAAGAAAAACTAGTGGCAGCAGACACGGAAATCCTTGAAATTTTATCGGAAAACGGTGCTTTGAAAAAGAAACTTACTGAGTATGAAATAAAAATAAAACAATTAACAGATATTTGTAAGTCTACTAGTACGAGAAAAGCAAGCCGCGCGTCTTCACAAAAGAAAAAAATAAGTAAAGAGAAGAATGTTAAAAGGCATACATTCGATTTTTCTGACACAGATGAATACGAAACTGTCCCACACACTAATAGTAGTAGCCAAATAGAGAATATCATGAACGAACAGACGCTTACCAAATCGTCACCAAAAGCTGAGGAACTGCACTCACTCCAGCAAGCGAGACCAGGGGAAAGCTGATTACGAGATGAAAAGCTTTTGCGGAATAAGTTTTCTAGTAGTGGACGCAGGGTTCTATTACTGGCTGACGAGACTGGAACAGGACTACGTAACATCCTAGATAAATACCTGGGAGAGGAATTTCACCTAAAATCAATTTTAAAACCATACGCGCCTTTAGAGGAGGTCCTAAACGGAGGCATTTCAGAGTGTAAAGATTTTACCAAATCAGATTATGTAATAATAATAGCTGGGTCCCATGACAAAAATCCCGCAAAATTTCAGTCGAATCTCCAACACTGTGTAAATGTTTTAAAAAACACAAACATTCTATTTGGTAAAATTTATAATAATAGATATTTGAGTGTAAATAAACTTAATAACATATTAATAAGTGTAAACAGTAACTTTGATAATATTCATATTTCGGAACTGATTCATACATACAGAAATAAAATTCACCGACTTAATTCTTGTAGATCTTTGATAATGGATATAATTCTAGTAGATTATAAAAACAAGTGTAAAACAGAGAAAAGTAGTAATAATTTGTTGATAGGCACTCAGCCCCAAACTGATCATCAATCAACTCAGACCGATGAAACATTTTTTCGTGACCAACTTGGAAATTTCAAATAATTTAATTACTTCTGATACTTTGTGTGTATTTCTTCAAAATATGTGCGGGGTTAGTAGTAAGAGGGAAGAGCTCGACCTATATCTAGAAGAAGAGACTTCTCACAAGCCACATTATGTATGTCTTACAGAACACTTTCTAAATTGTGAAAATATTTTATTGTTCAACCTTACTAATTACAATCTTGTCAGTCATAACTCCCGACAGAAAATGAAAAGGGGAGGAAGTCTTATATTGGGGCTTTCAGGGAGACTTTGTACCGAATTAAATATCTGTAAAAAAATGTACAGTAGAGAATATTTTGAAATCTGTGGAATTAGGGATGTAGAGTCTGATCTAAACATTATTTGTATATATCGAAATGATAAAATAAAGTATTACGATGAGTTCATGGAAAAATTAGAGAATTTGCTGAATCATTTTTTCAATAAGAAGTGCTTGATATGTGGGGATTTTAACATTAATCTTCTTTTAAATGATTATTACAGGAATAACTTCCTGACTTTGTTACGATGTTATAATTTCAGACCTTTATTTAACTCAGCTACATTCTTTAGAGGGTCAGCTTCTTCATGTCTGGATAATATTCTAACTAATGTCGCGGAACCTCAAATAATTAAGACCTCTATAGATGAAAATGGCTTGTCGGATGGGCATGCTTGTCTTTTATGCGAGACATATTTTGTAAATCACAAAAGAAATCAAGGCAAAAATGAATATCGCCTTGTAGAACGTAGAGTAATGAATGAAAAAAATAATGCGACTTTCAGGCAATATTTGATGGCTCATGTTTGGAATAGGCATGGTATCAATAGTTTCTTTTAAACAATTTATCTACATCTTTAAACAGTGTTTTAAAAAGTCCACGCGAAAAATTAAATTAAGAAGTGGAAAGAGACTCCATTGGGTCACAAAAGGAATTAAGGTCGCCAGTAGGATGAAACGCGTACTTATGCCGGCGAATAGGACCTCTTATGACGCGACAGTGAACAAGTACAAAAGTAGGTATGTAACCATATACAGACGAGTAATAAGACATGCCAAAAGGCTTACCGTACAAAGGAAAATAGAGCTTGCGACATCTTCGTCGAAAATGATATGGAAGACTGTAAATTGTCGCAGAAATAAAGGTAATAACGCATATAGCCAGAACATCAAACTAAAGATAGATAACAAGATAGTAGACAATCCCCAAGACATAGCACAAATATTTTCAGAAAATTTTATTTCCAACTGCTCAGTTAGCAGCGCTAATAAAGATCGGTCCATAAAAATCATGAAAGACAGCACGCAATTTGTAAAATCAAATATGAGATGGAAACTGACAACACCACGCGAGGTTTATAAAATAGTACGTAAAATGCAAAACAAAAAATCATATGGATATGATGATATTATAATTGCCGTTGTTAAGGACAACATTGATCTGCTAGCAGAGCCAATTTCTAATTTTCTTAACGATTGCTACAAGCAAGGAGTTTTTCCTGATCAGTGGAAGATAGCACAGGTTATACCCATTTATAAAAAGGGACCAAAAAATGATCCCAAAAACTACAGGCCAATTTCCTTATTACCCGTAATGTCCAAAATCTTTGAAAAGGTTATTAAAAACCGTCTTACAGCCCATCTTGTGACAAACAATATTATAATAGGCAGTTTGGATACAGAGTTAATGTTGGCACTTCAGACGCAATTGAAACCTTGATAGATGATGCTATAGACGGTCTTAATAAAAAACAGAGAGTTGCTGGCTTGTTCCTACACTTGAGCTCCGCCTTTGATACGATAGACCATGATATACTAATCCGTAAATTAGAACACTATGGGATTCGAGGCTTGGTTTTGCAGCTGCTTACATCGTACTTACGTAACCGCTATCAATATGTAGAGATCAAACATGATGATGAAGACACACAAAGTTCTTCAAACTACAAATCCTCCTTGGCTAAAGTCAAGAGAGGCGTACCACAGGGATCAATATTAGGCCCACTTCTTTTCATAATTTTCACCAATGATTTAGTCAATTTCATTTACAGTCAAAATCTGGATGTAAATACAGTCGTATACGCAGATGATACAAATGCTATCATAACAGCGGATAACATTAATGATCTTGAAAACAAAACGTTGCAAGTATTAACAGCATTTAATCAGTGGTTCTCTGCCAATTATTTAATTCTGAACATAAGTAAAACAAATATTCTGCTTTTTAAGACTACTGCTAGAAACACAGACACACTAAATATAAATTTCGATGATAACACTGTCGCTACTTTAAGCATTACAAAATTTTTAGGGATAAAGATTGATGCGAAACTTAATTGGAAAGAAGAAGTAAACAGGATAGAAAGCAAAATTAGTTCAGCTTGCTATGCTATACGAAGCTTACGTGACGAGCTGAATATTGAACAGCTTAAAATTGTGTACCACGCCTTAGTTGAATCCCATTTAAGATATAGCATAAAATTTTGGGGCAATAGTTATAAATATAATATCGATAAAGCTTTTATCATACAAAAAAGGGCCATTAGAACTATGGTTCGCATTCCACAATGGGAATCCTGTAGAGAACATTTTAAATTGCTGAATATACTCCCTGTGCCCTGTCTCTACATACTTGTTCTCCTTACGGATGTAGTCAGTAATTATGAAAAGTTTGAGACATCTGAAGATAGAGCTGAGCGTTTGTTGACTAGAACGAAAAACATGAAACACACAAGGGAGCCGAAGTTGGTAGTAGCCCAGCATTGTACGCGTCATCAGGCAGTTAAATTGTTTAATGCTCTACCCATTAATTTAAAGGCTTTGACGGAAAAAAATATATTTAAAAACCATTTGAAGCGATTCTTATTGGAAAATTGTTTCTATTCTGTTGATGAGTTTACAGCATATAAGAACTAATTATTATTATTAAAAATATATATATTATTTTATTTTAAGTCCGTGTGAAATTGACATAATTTTTGTTTTTATCTTTTAATGAATTTTTGTGACATATTAATTATCAGGTTCATCAAATATTTTGGAAATTTGTTTTGTTTTTTGTATTTTTGATGAATTTTTGTGACATTTTATTAGATTTATCAAGTATTCTTATTTATGTTTAATCTTAACGTTCGATTTTTATTGTTTATTTTATTTTAAGGTGAAATTTCCAACACAATTTATATTGTTTTATGGAATAAATAAATGAAATGAAATGTAGAAATGTTTTTCTTTTGACACAATTTACCGTACTAATCAATCGGTTGTTTGATTGCACTTAGCATAACCCGCGATCACCTTTAAAATTGAAAAACCCCTACCTTTAAAGTGTTATATGTTTCTAAATTCAGTCAACTCACGGATCCGAAGGACTGGGAGACAACACAAGGTATACTCGTATGTATGGAATGGGTCAGAATTGCTCTACTTAGGACACAGTGATCCATTAGATTAGGACCCATATCTAGTACTACAAATAATCTATGGAATGGCTCAATGAATCTTCACTGATAGTGATAGATTAGGCGTATCGAAGATATTTCCCTGTCATAGGGCAGCATACTCTTGATCCCGGGAAAACAAAGGGTTCCCGAGGGAACTAAGAGGATCCTTTGATTTTTGCTTCGACTATTTGAGTCGATACCGATCCGCGGCGTAGGCATATCGAAAATATAATAAGATGTATATTAATATTAATATTGAGCATAATTTTATTCATTAAAAAAATATAGAGCTTCACTATGTTTGTGAAAAGTATTTTTTCAAGTCTTTGAGTATGCTAGTATAAAATTCTTCTTTCCGCGATCCTGTTTGCTACCATCAGCTGTTATATAGGATGTTATATTGTTTAATTTTTTTAATCCACAACTAGTAAGTTCTTGATGGTAGCAGGCAAGATGAAATGCAATGGAAAACTGGCTAGCATCTCCATGCCGGAAAATGCTATTAACACTGATGTTTGCCGGCAAGATTTACATCAGATGGTGGATACATGGACTGGCGCCGACTCCATAAGGCCTGGGGGTGCCCGAGCCCCCCGATTAACATTATCAGCGGGACTGAGCCCCCCCCCCCCCCCCAATATTTTATATTAAAATACTGGTACCGCTAATTGCGGCTCGCGCACTGCGGTCCTTCAACGGTAGTCACAAAAACGATATCAACGAGGATGAAGCCATGGGCGAAAATATTAGGAAAAAATCCAAAGAAAAAACCGTCCTAGCCCCCCTCCCCCAATAATTCTTATGAAGTCGGCGCCCCTGGATACATTGCTTATTCTAAGTATATGGAAAATTCTTATAAAGTTTCCCCAAGCAAGGAAAGTTGAGGCGGTTATTGATTTGAGCTATATATAAACGACCTTATTATTAGACAGTAAGCGTAAATAATTTACCGAGTATGAATGAATCTGCCTCTGGATATGTACATTGTAACAGGATAACTGCAAGAGTTAAACTGAGCCGGTTCATGCTACTAAATAAAAATTAATTGATTTTATGAGTTTAAGTAGCGATTTACGTTTAAGAAGCTTAAGTTTATTTCACACTGAGAATTTAGTTTCGATAAAATGTAACTTAAGTCTGGTATGTTTTTTTGTTTTTAAAATTAATAAACACGGTCTTAATTATGATAAGATGTGTTTCACTGTAAAGCAATCTAGTGTAAATGCCACTTATGTTCTGTCCTGATAATATTAATTCCGGTAATTGCATAATAAAAAGTCAATATTAATATTCTTAGTCGTACGAATAATAATGGCCGGTGTGAAAGGTTACCAGGCGATGTATCAATAAGTGTATCGTTGATTATAATTTCATGGTTTAATTAAACATGCTTTAACACTATCGTGAAACTTAGTAGTAAGTAATGCTTGAATTGAGTTTATAAAGTAATTTTAATAATACAATAGTAATTTTTCAAGAATATTTACTTGGCTATGATCGAAGAGGTGCCTGTAATAACAGTCGGTCGGAGGAAAGGACGACGACAGGAGGTTTTATGGTTTTGGGAATTGACAAAATTCAAAATTGTTGACTTCCAGTTTTTATAAGCGTTTTATGTATTTATGTGCATTTAAAAAAATTCAAAAAATAATAAACTTACCCATTTTTTAAATAGTTAAATATTTCTCGAGATAATTACTATATTCTATACTACGGCTGTAAAGGTATGAAGCCTTTCCGCCAGGGCGAGTTCCACCGAGTTTGAATTTGGCACGTTACATATGCATATAGCCTATAAAACTCTAACGGAGAAAAAAATTTTTTTCTCGAGTAAGTAATTATTTAATTTTTAAAAAAGTGCATGTTTCATTATTAATTTTCTACAATAAAATAAAACACTCATAAAAAGTTGAGGCCGACTGCCTCAGGACTGCTTTCTGAATCGATTCTCGTATCTAATAACTACCCAGGCTGCCTCGGAAGTCGACTTTCCTCATACTCAAGATTAACTGGCATAAGATTATTACGGGGAACGGGTTGGTTGTTAGTATCGATGTTGTTAGTGGTTCATGTACCAAATCGAATCGTATTTCAACGAGTAAGTAATTTCTTTTGCTTTTAATGTTTTTAAGGAAATTATTGAAGTATAAGAAGATTTTTTAATATAAAAGGGCACCCTTTTACGTATTCTATGAACATCTTACAAGCAGTTGTATATGTTATGTATGTTCTCTAATTGTATTAATTCTAAACAGTACATTTCAAGGCATCTACACATCATATAATCTGAATGCCCTACACGTGACCGCGGTGACGGTAAGTGCAACATCAGGCAACTGCAGCCGTCTCTTTTACAATGTCAGCGCGTTTAAATTATGCCACATGATGAGAAGAAAGAAAAAGCAAACTATGTTTCGAAGAAACTCTGTGTAAAAAGTATTCGTATTTTTGTCAAATTATGAAGCAAAAGTTTTTTAAGGAAAATATCTTTGTACCGAAAAATAATGTAAGTGTCACATCTGAATTTTTTCTCTCTCTTGTCATGTGGCACAATTAACCGAGGGCTCCCTTGGGGGCTTGGAGGCAAACGACAATAAAAAGGAACCCTGCAATCTGCATCGGACACCAGTTGCGACGAGCTGTTACGGCCGGCATCCAGTTATTTGCTTGAGTGCCGACTGCCGATACAGACATGCTGTCTCTTTTACTAACTGTAATCCTCGATTTGACAGGATCAAATTCGAAGAAATCAGAACATTAAGATTTGTGTACTCCTAATTTTTAGAAGTGTTTTTCTAGGAATATGTAACAATAAAACACGCACTTTTTATTTTTTAAATAATTCCTTTTTCGCGAGATTTTTTTCTCCATTTGAATTAAAATTTACAACTTTTTTATAATTAGTTTTCATCCAGTTGGCTACGGAATATTTTTAACTTCATAAAGTCATATCCCAAACGAATCATCGTTATCTCAAGAATATGTATTTTTTTTTGTGTTTTATCAATTAATTGTTATGTTTTTGCTTTTCCTACATAAAACACTCATATCAATTGCTAGTTAACTTTATTTTTTATACCAAACTGCGTGACAATCAATTAACAAATACTTCTAAAAACAGAGCATTTGTAATATATTTAATAAACATTTAACATTATTGCCCAAATAAGACCTTTAGAGGGATATAGTGACTTTATTTTAGGAAGCTTGCATGGCATACATAGGATTTGTCAAACAAGTGGTGTGATAAATTGTAAATGAGAAATTGGTGAAACTAACAATCAAATCACAATCTCACCGACATGCTTTATCTTAAAAAATGTAAAGGATTTTTTAGAGCATATCAAATTATAAGTTCTACCTATTGTGTATGTATGTATGACATGCTTTTACAAAACATGTTGGACTCATGTATGACTTGTGTTCAATATAACACCTTATTATGTACCATGTGTTATGGATGAAAATTTTTTTTTTACAATTTACAATAGTATATTGGGCACGAGTACACAAAAACACCGATATCTATTTACAAAATTATCCATGTACGATCCCGTTTTATAAAATACTCAATAGATAAAATGACGTTTTACAAGCAAAAAGTTTAAAGAACGTATCATGCACTTTGCTGCCATTCGTTCAGAGCAACGGATCTTTGATGAGGCGGCATGCAAGTGGACGAGCTAGTCTGACCCCACCCCGTTTCCGGGCGATATGCTCCGGTCAAAGACAACATTGTAGCCTGAAAGTGCGATTGTACAATGGGAAGACACTCGGACAGGACGAAAATGGACCCAGTTACAGTTCAAGCTTGTCTTTCTTTGCTGTTTCATGGTTTTACTACGAGGTTCTGATTCAAAAATACTGTTACTTGTTGTTATATAGTAATAGTTGAAAATGTTACCCCTCCAATTATGAAAGTCGAATACATTAAAAACTTTAGTGGATGAATTTTCATTAATCCTAAGTGATTGCCTACATCAGGAAAAGTAGTTACAATATCTGTTAACGACCTTAACTAAAATTAACTTTCCCAATGCAGTGGCAGGGGTTTCTTTCCATACCTCGGCAAGTTAGGCCATTCATACTCCATACACAGGGACCAAGTCCATTTGGATTGATGGAGCTTGTGGGTCTATGGCCATACCCAGTATCAGAAGTTTTCAAGGCGTTTGTAAGGCCATGTGGCTTAACGTACCTTATAAAGCTCGCAAACGGTCGAGATAAATGCCACTAACAATCAAACTCATCCTGATCATTACCGTATCTGTAGTCAGTTAATCTGCATGATCGACGTGACCACGCAAGCCCATTGAGTCACGACCAACAGCTTGAGCACTTTGCGAAGCACGGAAACGGTCGCCATAAATATCACTAACAGTCAAACACATCCAGGTCATGACCGTGTGTGTAGTTAGTTAACCTGCATAATTGACGCTACCACGCAAGCCCACTGAGTCACGACCAACGGCTTAACTACATTTCGAAGCACGGAAACGGTCGAGATAAATGCCACTAACAGTGAAACACATCCATGTCATGACCATGTCTGTAGTCAGTTAACCTGCATGATCGACCCAACCACGCAAGCCCACTTCGTCACGACCAACGGCTTGACTACTTTTCGAAGCACGGAAACGGTCGCGATAAATGCCACTAACAATCAAACACATCCAGGTCATGATCGTGTCTGTAGTCAGTTAACCTGCATGATCGATGTGACCACGCAAGTCCACTTCAAACTGAAACCGTTCTAATATTTGCAGCATTTATAGTGTAGATATTATGATGATATTTGTATACCTATCTTGAGAAATGATTAATTCCTCATACAAACTTTCACCCCCTATTTCACCCCCTTCGAGTTTCATTTTCGCAACAAAAAGTAGCCTATGTCCTTCTCCAAGGTCCCCTCTATCTCTGTACCAAAATTCATCAAAATCGGTTTAGCGGTTTGCGCGTGAATGCGTAACAGACAGACAGACAGAGTTACTTTCGCATTAAAGTATGGAATATGGATTAATAAGTAAGTATGGATTATTATTAGCCATTAGTGTCCCACTGCAGGGCAAAAGCCTCCCCTCGGTTCTTCCACACATCTCTGTCCCTGGCCAAAGTCCATCCAGTCTTCGAGGAACCCATCCAACTCGTTTCACCTCTTGGAAAGCAACGATTCTACAAGCACTCGTAGGGTACACATTTATGACACATTTCTTTTCCTTCGGGGGTGAAAAACAGTAAAATTCTTCCTGGACCACCCACAGTTAGGTTATCTTGACGTCTAGTGGTAACAGAATACTCAAGGGCTCTAGTTGGACGCATCCTTATAATTACTGTAGCATTATAATTATAACGTCTTTGAATATGTCCGACTGCAATAAGCTGTGCGTCATTGGAATGCAAGGAGAATATATAATATCTCAAGAGCTCTATCAGTGCTGATTTGCTGTTTTCTCATGAATAGTGGTTTATATTACATGATCCTAAAATATCGCTAGTTCAATCTGGGACACACTGTAGGTATAAATAAGATAAAAAACTATATTCTTAAAATAGATAACAAAAACCCATACCATTACATACAAACTTTGGTTTTGGTTTAATATCTTGACTGCAGGTCACGTGCCTCCGAGTGGGTCAGATGCGGTCAGGACGCCGCGCCGCCGCCGCCGGCGTCGATGTACATTGTAAACACAACGGACAGATTCACAATGGACCTAGTTAGGCCTCGTAAGTGTATGTTTTCATTGCCGTTGAGACTTATGAAGTAAACATTCAAGAGGTTTTTATTCGCAACTGACAAATCCTAAGCATCATCGAAGGGTTGTCTGGAAGAGATCGCTTTTAGCGATAAGACGGCATTTGTACACGTAATGTTACATTAATTATATGTTGTGAAAAATGCTTGTGTGCTATAAGGCATTCATATTCATTCATACTCGTATATGCATAGAGAGAATCATGAAGATGATGTCGAAGGTTAAAGCAGACTTATTAGTGTTTCCCAATGCAATGGAGAACTGACAATTTTATCTCTATGCCGGAACACATCAGTACTGTTTACAATTGATATTTGATGGCAAGACTTTTTTTTTCTGTTTACGGTGGCACTAAACAAATCTAACATAACTTAGTGACCGACTCGGTTTTATTCGTAGTTTTTTACACAGTAGTTTACAAAGCAGCGATGGTGTAAAACTGCTATTTCTAAAACGCCGCGACGACGTTGTGTTTTGTGACGCCAATTGTAAAAAACTATTTTGTTAACCATCCTTAAATAGTAAAGGAAGGCATAGGTAGGTACAAAATAATTAATCTAGTTGTTTAGTAAACTGTTTACAGACCCCATTCAAGACTAGAACTTTATGGAGAGTCATGTGAAGTGTGCGTTTAATAACAGCTAACATAAAAAACAAAAACTCGGCTATAGCAGCACCTCGTACTCCTAGTAATCCAATAAGGCGATTATCACACGGAAGGCGGTTTCCAACCGCGGCGGTTGGAAAATGTACTAGAATGTATGAAAACCGCGCTAGCCCGTGTGCAAGGCTAGCGCGGTTGGCGGGCAACCGCGTACCAGGCGGTAGCCGCCGCGGCTACATACATTTCTAGTACATTTTCCAACCGCGGCAGCTACCGCCGCGGTGGTCAGAAACCGCCTCAGTGTGAGATTCGCCTTAAGAATTGGAATTTGAATCTATCTAGTCATATTCACTACAGACGATAACAATGAAATGTATAAACTTTACATAGGTACATATAACATTCTTACAATACTGAATAAAGTCTAAAACGTCGCGGGAAAGTAAATATAAAAGGGAACTATTATTTGATGCTCGCTCTGTACTTTCTTCAAAAAAATTTTACCTTTTTAAAATTCAGCTTTTGCCCGAAAATATATTTTTGAATTGATAGTTGAATTGTATTTACTGAAAGGAAGTCCCAAAGTTGAGAGGTTTCAAATTACAATATTTCGTGTTCAATGACACGACATTTTTTTTAAATATACAAAGGCGAACTTAAGTTTAGGTAAACAGGTACTTGTAATATTTGTTAATAAGTATAATTCGACATCTTGTTTAGTGTAAACCACCGAAGCTTAACCCATAACTAAGGCAAACCTCAAGCCTCAAGTTTGCGCGATCATATTGTTACCAATTTGGAGGCGACACGCGTTTAGGATTCTACACATGCTTCAGGGAATTTCGTAATCTCTCTGCATTCATACTGATAAATACAGGATGCAGCCAAACTGAAAGGACTAAAAATAAGTTATCATAAATCTAAAATCAGAAGATTGTTGTTATGATGGTATCGTGTTCGTTCATGAAGTCGATAAGTCAGAAAAGAAAGTCTAGGACGAATTCGTGCAAACAATATTAAATGTAGGTACCTAAACAGCAATATATCGTTTAATAGATTCAATTTCATTTACCATAAATAATTTTCTCTGTCGTCATAGTTCATTAACGATATATTATTATATAGTGTTAGCACAAATATATTTTTGCTTATCGTTTTCCAATAGGTACCTAAACAGCTATAGATTCAATTTCATTTACCGTTAATAATTTTCCCTGTCATCATATTTCCATCAACGTTATATTAAGTGTTACTGCAGGCTTAAGACTACGTTAACTCAGTGCTTTTTCATCCTGTATGTCGTAAGATTTACCACCACTACCAGCACAGGCCGTAACGGACGCAGGATCACGTTCTCACCGTACATTAAGTATTCGAACTTAAGTTGAATTTATCGGTTTGCAATTACCAATGGATTGAAAATGCTTTGTGGTAGGATAATGGGATTAATAGTTTGTACGTGCTCCATTTATCTGGATAACTAGGTTTCGGTTCATTGTTGGCGATGTAAAAATTCAACAACATCGGTGAAACGGATGAAACAAACATAATTCATACATAGTAGTATGTCAAAACCGTTAAATTCATAATTTATAGGCCGTATAAGATGAAACGTGATGGTGATGCCTGACAATCAAAAACAGATCGACTAGACCTCGGCATTAAGCATTAAAAACATATAGTAGAGAGGCCAATTGGAAAAACGGCAATTTTCGTAGGACCGAGCAGTATTATAGCGACAACTGGTACCGTTGGAATCAGCGTGGTCTACTGATTATCAAACCACTTGTTGTCGCTTTCTAAAGTGGTGGAGTGAGTATCTATGACGTAATCAAGATGGCGGCTGAACGGTTTGGTTTTTCAATATTTTCTCGAGAACCACTTAGTTTTGTCCTATGTATGTGGTATCATTTGAAAGCTATTGACAAGACCTACAAATAATATGTTCACACTTACTGTCGTAAATATTCAATTTACGGAGCTACATTGAAAAAACTGACTTTTTTCGATAAGACTGTGTGGTAATTCTTAATATAAGTCGAAAAGTAAGGGGTTTATCAAAAATTTGGTTATTATCTTTTTTGTAGCACGGTTCCTAAGGAATTCAAAACTGTTCATTTCAAAGTTAAACAATAAGTATTTTTGAACCAAGAGCCAATAACAAGACGGAAGTCATAAAAACAAAATACGAAATCGGCAAGCTTTGTTTAGCTATAACTATACTATGTCTGTGGTATCATTTAAAAGCTACTAAAACTTTCTGGTTTAGTACGGATTGCATGGTCACACCGATCAAGTAGGTTAACTGACCATATTCAAGGTCATAGCCTGGACGGGTTTGTAGCATAGTAGTGGCATTTATCTCGGGCGTTTCCGTGAATCGCAAAGCACGTTTGGGCGTTTATCACAAAATTTTAACTATTCTATTCTATTTTATCACTGTCGGATTTTATTGATTATTGAAAAAATAAAAAAACAGTTACTACAAACAAGCCATCAATTACTGTATTATACGGGTATCTATGTTGTCTAATGTATTGAAAGTATACGTCTATAAGCATGTATATGCTTAGGATTTTAGTGGCTTGTATTGAGCGGCCTTTGGCCTGTGGTGTGGCCTTAAAATAGCACCACCCCATCTCTTCCCGTGGGTGTCGTAAAAGGCGACTAAGGGATCCATAAACCGGAGGATGGGCAGCAGCGTCTTTCCCGCGTACCATCTTGGCTCACACCACACTGCGATCGCCAACCCGCATGCCAAGCGTGGCGATTATGGCAACTACCCCCCAAACATGATTAGGAACCCGAAACAACGGCCCCTAGTCCCCGGCAGCCCCGCTATTCCTGACTCCGGTAGCGGCCACGGTAATGGCGGGGCATGGGGTACGAAGAATCTCCGGCAGAGGCCAGGCTACCAAAAACAAAAACCTTTGACCCTGGAAACCTATAACACGCGCACACTGCGGACGGACGAAAGACTCGCTGAACTGGAGGAGGAATTGAGCAGGTTACGATGGGACATTGTGGGATTATGTGAAGTCCGAAGAGAGGGTGAGGACACCATGATCCTTAAGTCCGGAAACCTGCTCTATTTCCGGGAGGGTGACCAACTGTCCCAGGGTGGTGTCGGGTTTATTGTCCACAAGTCCCTAGTCAATAACGTGGTCCAGGTCGAGAGTGTTTCGACGAGGGTAGCGTACCTTATACTCAGAATCACCAAACGGTATTCGCTGAAGGTTGTACAGGTATATGCGCCGACCGCGGAACACCCCGACGAAGAGGTGGAGGCTATGTATGAGGATATCTCCATAGCCATACATAGCTCCAGGACCTATTTCACCTTTGTGATGGGGGACTTCAACGCGAAACTAGGCAAACGAAGGGACAACGAGCTGAGAGTAGGGAAATTTGGATACGGAGAGAGGAATGCGCGGGGTCAGCTGCTGGCCGACTTTATGGAGAAGGAGGGCCTCTTCATGATGAACTCCTTCTTCAAAAAGCCAAAACAGCGCAAGTGGACATGGCTGCATCCCAGTGGCGTAGTAAAAAATAAGATTGACTTCATCTTGTTGACAAAAAGGCAAATATTCAATGATGTCTCTGTGATCAACTCGCTGAAGACAGGAAGCGATCACCGAATGGTAAGAGGCACATTGAATCTAAAAACAAATGTAGAAAGATGTCGACTGATGAAGTCCACGCTCCAACCAGCGCCTATCCAACTCCAAAACCCCGAAAGCTTTCAACAAATTCTGAAATCCTCTGAAGATGCTTGTCAGTATCGGCGACTAAACAGACAGATCTCCAAGTCCTTGACCCGCGATATACGCCAATTTAATACCAATCGTATTAAAGAGGCTATCGAGCGCAATAAACGGTCAAAAGTATTCGCAAGGGACGTGTCTGCTAGTCAAAGCCAACTGACAAAGCTGAAAACCGAGGATGGCAGTGTCGTGTCATCCAAGCCCGAGCTGTTGGAAGAGGTTGAGAAGTTCTACGGACAATTATACACGACTACACGCTTACCTGTCAGCAATCTGGCTGAAGACCCGAGAGCCGGATTGACCCGACACTATACCGAAGATATCCCAGACGTCAGCCTGTGCGAGATTAGAATGGCTCTCAAACAGCTTAAGAACAACAAGGCACCGGGTGATGATGGAACTACGGCTGGGCTTCTGAAAGCAGGTGGAGAACCGGTACTTATAGCTCTTCAGAGGCTATTCAATTCTGTCATGATCGAGGGACGAACGCCTGCAGCATGGCACAGGAGTGTGGTGGTGCTCTTCTTCAAGAAGAGTGATAAGACTCTTGTGAAGAATTACAGACCCATCTCACTCCTGAGCCATGTCTACAAGCTGTTTTCGAGAGTCATTACGAATCGTCTCGCACGCAGTTTGACGACTTCCAGCCTCCCGAACAAGCCGGTTTCCGAAAAGGCTTCAGTACCATAGACCACATACATACGCTGCGGCAGATTATACAGAAGACCGAAGAGTATAATCGGCCACTATGCTTGGCGTTTGTGGACTATGAGAAAGCCTTTGATTCGATCGAGACCTGGGCTGTGTTGCAGTCTCTCCAACGGTGCCAAATTGATTATCGATACATCGAAGTGTTGAAGTGTTTGTATGAAAACGCCACCATGTCGGTCCACCTCCAGGATCAGAATTCGAAACCTATCCGGCTGCAGCGTGGGGTGAGACAGGGAGACGTTATATCTCTGAAACTGTTCACCGCTGCACTGGAAGACGTTTTCAAGCTTCTGGACTGGAGAGGACTCGGCATTAACATCAATGGCGAGTACATCACTCACCTTCGATTTGCTGACGATATCGTGATCATGGCTGAGACCTTGGAAGACCTAGGCGCAATGCTCGAAGGACTCAGTAGAGTCTCCCAACAAGTGGGTCTTAAAATAAACATGGATAAGACGAAAATCATGTCAAACGTCCGTGTTACACCCACTCCTCTGAAGGTTGGAGACTACACTCGAAGTTGTTGACGAATATGTATACCTGGGACAAACAGTCCAGTTAGGTAGGTCCAACTTCGAGAAAGAGATCAATTGTCGAATCCAACTCGGCTGGGCAGCGTTCGGGAAGCTTCGCAATATATTTACGTCCAAAATACCGGAGTCTCTCAAGACTATAGTCTTTGACCGGTGTGTGTTGCCAGTGATGACATATGGCTCCAAGACATGGTCGCTTACTATGGGCCTCATAAGTAGGCTCAAAGTCACCCAAAGGGCGATGGAGCGTGCTATGCTTGGTGTTTCCCTACGTGATCGAATCAGAAATGAGGAGATACGTAAGAGAACTAAAGTGACCGACATAGCTCTCAGAATCGCTAGACTTAAGTGGCAGTGGGCAGGGCACATAGCTCGTAGAACAGATGGCCGTTGGGGCAGTAAAGTTCTCGAATGGCGACCGCGCACCGGAAGGCGCAGTGTGGGCAGGCCTCCGACTCGGTGGACCGACGACCTGGTAAAGGTTGCAGGAAGCCGCTGGATGCGAGCCGCACAGGACCGGTCGGTGTGGAAATCCTGGGGGAGGCCTTTGTCCTGCAGTGGACGTCTTTCGGCTGATAGATAGATAGATAGATAGTATTGAGCGGACACTCTGCTATGTATACTTTGTAGTGTGGCGATGTAGCCAGTAAAGTGCGTTGACCTCGGTGCGGCGGCGTAAAGTGCGGTTTCGTATACCTACTTTAAAGTTTTTTTTTCAGTAATTTGAATAAATAAACTAGGTATATGTTATTTTTGCATTCAGTGGAACAAATAAACTCAATGATATTTTTGCAGTAATTTGAAAGGATAAAGAAGCAACTAATCCTTAAATTGTAGGTTTTTCACTTTAACAATGTAAATCATGTACACTACAGAAGCACGGGTTCCGTCTCGTAGCACGGGAAGGCATGGTTAGGCTATACTTCACAGAATGGTTCAGGTCGAAACTGGTGGAGGTCGTGGGTTAGTGGCCAGCTCCAGTGTCAGAAGTTTCCGAACCGCCCATAAGGCCTCTGACACGGCTAAACAACTACCATCTAGTGATAAAAGTCAGCATCAACGCTCAAACGTACTTTACAAATCAAGGAATTCTCGGGATAAGTGCTAATAATAGTCAAACCCATCCAGGTTATGACCACGAAAGTGGTCTGTTAACCTGCGTGATCGACGCGACCACGCAATTCGCATTAAACCAGAAGGTTTTTAGTAGCTTTTAAATGATACCACAGACATAGTATAGTTATAGCTAAACAAAGCTTGCCGATTTTGTATTTTGTTTTTACGACTTGCGTCTTGTTATTGGCTCTTGGTTCAAAAATACTTATTGTATAACTTTGACATGTACATTTTTGAATTTCCTAGAAACCGCTCTACAAAAAAGATAATAACCAAATTTTTGATAAACCCCTTACTTTTCGACTTATATTAAGAATGAACACACAGTCTTTTCGAAAAAAGTCAGTTTTTTCAATATAACTCCGTAAATTTAATATTTACGACAATAACTGTTTGCATATTATTTTTAGGTTTTTTCAATAGCTTTCAAATGATACCAGACACATAGGATAAAACTTAGTGGTTTTTGAGAAAATATTAAAAAACAAAACCGTTAAGCCGCCATCTTGATTACGTCATAGATCTCACTCCACCACTTTAGAAAGCGGCAACAAGTGGTTTGACAATCAGTAGACCACGCTGATTCCAACGGTACCAGTTGTCGCTATAATACTGCTCGGTCCTACGAACTTCGTAAATAAAGCACTTTCGACGAATCGGCCTCTCTACTAATACGTTAAAACTCATATAGTCCCCGCTGCTGGGAAACAGGTCTCTGCCCATACCTATTTACACTAGTATACGGTTGCAAAAAGGGCGTTTGAAATTTCAAAATCAAGTATAGAATACAGGAAAAAATCCCATCTACATTTTTTTTTTCAGGTTACCATATTAAATCTGAATAGTGAATCAACAATTAGCATAGGAAACTGAAAAAACGTTGGAGAGCGGGTTTATTCAATATTATTCCTGTATTCTATACTTGATTTTGAGTAACCCTCAAAAATTTCTAACGCATTTTTTTGTAAGAACTTTTATAGAATGTAATTAAAAAGTTGTAGCATATAACATATTGGATAACCTTTAAAAAGTGACGATTTGAAAGTGTTTTTTTTTGTGATTACAGCAAAGTCATTGATTATACGTTGTTCATCGTAATGTGTAGAACCTTAAAATATTGCTTCACTTTTTTTTCAGTTAACTATACGGAAATATATTTTTGAACCAAAAAATCCGCAATATAGCTTTTGAATTTTTCTATATTTTTTTTTTTTTTTTTATGTGATAGGTGGCAAACGAGCAGACGGATCACCTGATGGTAAGCGATTACCGCCGCCCATGGACACCCGCAACACCGGAGGAGTCACAAGTGCGTTGCCGACCTTTGAAATGGGATGGGGGATGGGGGAATGGGGAGGGGGAGGGGGGGTTGAGCCTCCGGTACCCTCACTCACTCGGCGAAACACAACAAACTATATTTTATTTGTATATTTTATTTGATCTCAATTAAAAATATATTTTAATTGAGATCATTTGTTAAAGTTTTGTTATCAGTTGTGTGTTTTATTTAGTTCGAAGTACCTCATTAAGAAACCGCGTTTCAAAATAATTTGCGGCCGACCTTCTGGAATGTGAACTTTATTAACAAGACAAACGTTCTGTCACTCTTCGTGCTCTACTTTAGTGAAAGAAGTACAAGAATTTTATCAATTTTCGTCTCAATACCCAGTGTTACAAAGACATCTTTCCAAAACACAATATTGTTACGCCTGAAGTGTCTTTCCCAGGGGTGGTTGCTAATTAACAAGTTGCGCCCCCGTTCGAGGCGAATTCAGTTACGTCACAGTCTAAGAGTTGTCGTTAAAAGTTCGCCCCTTGAATTTTAATTCGGATGAATCGGATCGCTAATTTAAAGGCCAAGATGAGCTAAGCCAGTTGGTTCTAATTGCCTGACCGTTTATTATTGCGAGATGTTGTGAAAAAAAAAAACTCTTTAAAAAGCAATCAAGCTGGAAGAAGTTAGAAGTTTGGGCGAGATTTGTTTTAGTCAGAAGAGGCTCTTTCACTTTAAGCGCTAAAATTTTCAGGACTCAAAATAGATATTTCATCTGTCTCGCACAAGCCAGGAACACCCGTCCGCTCTCGTACCTGTTAAAGGCTTAGTCAGAACACAATTTACGTTGATTGATAGAGTGGTCCATCTATCAACGTCATTCGGTGATTCGACAAAATGAAGCCATCGAGGGCGGCGGACATTCCCGCTGTTTTATTAGCCCCTCCATTTTAAGATTTTGCGGTTTACGACGTATAATGGATGAACATAAATTCAGGGTATTGATTTAATTTAATAAATACTAGCTGTTGTCCGCGGCTCCGCCCGCGTGGATATTGTATTTGTGACGGTTCTTGAGGATGGCATGGAAATGTTATATCCAGATATCCCTTAACCTATGTTCTACTATGTTGTTTTCCAGCGTTTAATTAAAAGTATTATATGTGTTAACCGAGTGCTTTATCTATCTAGCTAACAAATTGCATCCCAATCTGCAATTTCAGTAGTTTCAGCGTAAACACGATGAAATAAAAATTACACTTTTTAGCCATTCCTCCGGGAACCTTCAAGTTTTCCCGGATAAAAGTATCCTATGTGTTAACCGAGTGCTTTATCTATCTACCTACCAAATTTCATCCCAATATGTGTAGTAGTTTCAGCGTGAAAGCGGAACAAACATGATGAAGTAAAAATTTCACTTTTTAGCCATTCCTCCGGGAACCTTCAAGTTTTCCGGGATAAAAGTATCCTATGTCTTAACCGAGTGTATTATCTATCTACCTACCAAATTTCATCCCAATCCGTTCAGTAGTTTCAGCGTGAAAGCGGAACAAACAAACAAACATCCATACTTTCGCATTTATAATATTATGAGATGAGATGAGATGAGATGAGATGAGATTATTTTTAGTTGAGCTCCAATCTCTACCGATTGTAACTTTGGGCTCAATAAATAAAAAAACAATGTTTTAAATTACATGCTATGATATAGGTGAGCTATTTGTGAATATTTGTCCACTCCAGTGCACTGTTTTACATAATCTTTCATAGCAAAATTTACTCATAAGTCCATGTTTCAGTAATATCAGATTTATTTGGATAATGAATAAGAATTTTTCTTAAAAAAATATTAAAAAAACATTGAATAGGATACTAATCTAAATCGGTCAAGTGATTTGTCAAGAAAATATAGCTTTCATCGCTAGATTGTATAAATCGGTGGTTTAAGCAGACAAGGTTTTTTAATGTTTAAGGTGTCATAAAGCTGCTGAATGAAACCTGATAGAAAGTGGCTACCGCTACCCATCTCAGAGGACTAAGATGTAATCGATGCCTTGATTGCCAGAAATTTGCTATCTCGTGCCATCTAGCGGAACACAGCATAATGCTTAGCGGCAAGTATAGAGCAAGCAGTGTAGTACTAACCGACATCTTGTTAGACCTTGCATAATAAGATCCTGCCACTAGTACTGACATCCCAATCCAAGCTAAGTCTAAAATATAAGAAGGTGCAAAGTTTTAAGTACATATATATTCGTCATTGCATCTTCGCAAGACGCGAGTGTAGAGGCGTAAACACTCAACTTCTTGAGCAAGGCAAGCTCTCGAGTCACACTGCTGCATAGTAAGAAGGAAATACATAAAGTCAATTAAAACTATTTATTACTTTATTTATATCAAGTTACAGGACTCATATTGATGTAAGTAAAAAACTTAGCCTACAGTGTTAGTATAATATCTCACAGTGAATGTATTTGGGCGTAAAGCTAAGTATACCATCATAATATTGTCAGTGACGTGAAAATGGGCTCAATATTGTGATGTAAGTACAATAACTTACATTAAACCCACACTTAGCCGTAAGTAGGTAAGTCTTAACTTCGTATCCGGCTTTATCAAGTAAGCAGTGAGCTGTAATGATAAGTTGACGTCACGCGGAAATGAGGTAAACAGCTTATACAGCAAAGCACTACTATCAATCTTTTTATTAGTACCCGATATTTTAGTCAGTGCTTCTACTCCTGATTCTGATAAACTTTCCCCAAGGAACCCGCAGTCAAATCGCAAAAAAATGCTTGGACTCTTTATACAAATCGATCAACCGAGCGGTCAAATTAGTATGAAGAGTCCACACGTTTTTTTGAGATTTGACTACATACTTGGGCAATGTTGATCAGAATCAGGAGTAGAGCACTGACTAAAATACCGGGCACTAATAAAGTAGCAACCTATAGTGACAGAGAACGCACAGCCTAAACCATTTAATACAGAAACTTGAAAATTAGACTTTAGAAGATGTACAGGAGTACTAAGAAATATTTTTTTAAATATCGATCCCAAGGAAGGTGAAATGGGGTGTTAAAGTTTGTACGGTAAAATGAATTTCCAACGAGTTCGACGGGCTGCTTACATCAGAAGTCTAAGCGGGTGAAGTAAAATAAAATCATGAAAAATTTTTTTTTCAGGGTAGGTACCTCCCCTTACACGTGAAGTGTGGATGAATATTTTTTTCACGACTATGCCATGGTGTGGGGTGTCGTTGGATAGGTCTTTCAGAAATATTGTGGGTTTGCAAAAACCATCTTCGATTCAGGTATCCGTTTTCAAATTATTAAATTTTAAAGTGCAAATTTTGGCCCGACAAGCACTTGACCTCTTTTTTGCCAATTGAGCATGGGTTCATTCATTGGGGAGAGTTGTTTAGTGAAGTTTATGCAAAAGGCCCTTAATATGTTGTGGTTTTTCTCTAAAGAATAACGTCAAAATTGACCCAGAATAATATTCTTCTTATCTTATTCCATTCAACACTTGTCACATAGTCACGTATCAGTTCGCATGTGATTTTCATTGCATGCGTAATAAGTCGAAATGTTATTAACAACAGTGGACCTTTTGTTGTCTCATAATAAACAACCTGAATTTCATTAAAGCCGTTTTTTTTAAAAAAAGACTTTCACAAATTTTTGTAACTGATAAGACTTCAAAGGAAAATGCACACAAAATTCAAAATTGTCTCTAGGAGTCTCCAAGTAATACCCCAGTCAGTAATCCCGTGGCAGTGTGTCCCGTGAAGAGCAATACAACACAGACGTCCGCCTGCAACAAGAGTCGTCGACTAGACACGTCGCTCCAGACCGACTATAGTTCTTAGCTGAAAAGCTACTTGACGGCATAAGGCGCTTTAGCATTTCACTCGCCCCTTCACTTGCAGATGCAGAAAGACTGGAGCTATGCGACTGGAAGGATTACTGTTAGAACACTGCTGGAACGAAATTGTCTTTGAAGTGTCCGTTTATGTAATTGACTGGCGCCTGTTTCAAAGTTTTTGTTATTACAACATTTGTGAAGTATTCCTTGACAAAATCTATTCTTTTTAAAAAAGTGGCAGAATAAATATTTTCCCAAGTAGCCCAGGTTGAAAATATCTACCACTTAAGACTCAAATTTAAATATTTTTATTAATATGTAGTTCTTTTCTTCAACATTTTTTCCAGGAAAAGGGTTTAATAAACCTAATAAATAGCTAGCTCGGAAATTAGATTGGAGAAGTTTTTAAAAAGGCAGTGTCAGAACGCGCGATTTTGCAATGATATTAAATTATACCTGAGACTTGATTTATGGAACGCAAGGGAGGAGCAATTTCCTCCTCGGAAATATCTCCATGGCAACATGGTTATTTCAGACACCGGGCTAGGAATTTCGGAAATAACGTTCACCAAAAGGTAGTGTGAATTTTTGTTTTCATGCAGATTTGAATTGCATATTTGTAAGTCCATAACTTACGTTTTTGTTTTAACTAATGTGGTAAAAGTCAAATTAATTGCATACTTACATTCACACATAATTAGACTATATTTACAGAAATCTATGCGACTATACTATATACAGGGTGTAAGGGACAGGTTTCCGAAAACTTTAAGGGCTTGCTCAGTAGACGTAACTGAACAACTTTCCATAAGAAATTTTTTCAGGAAACGAAAAAAAAAATCGGCTTCTCCATACAAAATTATAAATTTGATTGGACAGTTTGTATGGAGAAGCCGATTTTTTTTTTCGTTTCCTGAAAAAAAATCTTGTGGAAAGTTGTTCAGTTTCGTCTACTGAGCAAGCCCTTAAAGTTTTCGGAAACCTGTCCCTTACACCCTGTATAAAAAGAATTGCCTCTTTGAACCTCCCTTGAACTATAAAAATCATGCGAAATTTTGCAAAATACAGTAAGACAGAATGTTCATGTAGGTATTAGCTGAGGAAAATGTCAAAGAATCTTTCTCAACATATTGTTATATAATTATTAAAGGCAATACAGTATCCGGTACATAATATGTTACCAATATTATCAATATTGTTCCCATCCCGTCTTGTATGAATACCCGATATTATACCGTGTCACGAAGTCTCATCTTTTTGCCATTACACACACAAAGGAGCCGATATGAGCTCCCTCAACACAATTAATATGGCTGCAAGGCAATAATGGAGCATGACTCTTGACTGCGACGGTGACTTGACGGACCTCTTGAAGCTGTGAGGGGCCGGGCCTAGAGGTGTGGGGTCTTGTTTGACGCGGCAACTAATCGAGGTTTGAGGTGAAAATCTACTCTAGACTAGACACACTTTCAAGGTAAAATCCTATTACAAGCTGTTAATACGTCTGTAACTTAATTAATGACGTGAATAAGTTCGTTATCTTGACATGAAAATATAAACAAAGACACGAGAAATAAAATTAACGACCAACCATCACATTTTACTGAAGAACATTAAAATGTGAACCATCTTAGCGTAACTAAATAAGTGCTGGTTTAGCTCCCATGATTCTTCTACATAGTACCTGTGGGTTAATTCACAATCGGGACCAATCTTATAGCTTTTTATTCTGGCAAACAAAAAATATAGGAATGACTTATAAGTAAAAACTATTGCTTTATTGAAAACATGTAATTCACAAATATTACAGTATGACTACGACTACGCTTGGCGCGATAAGTAGTAAGATATGTATACTTTCAAATAATAATGGATAGTAAGATATTATCTTGTTGTTTAAAACGGCGTTTTATTATAATTTGGATTATTTTAACCGCCTCTGTGGCCTAGTGGCTAGTCCGCTGGCTTCACATCAGGAGGTCGCGGGTTTCAATTCCCGGCCGGGTCCTACTTTGTAGGACTCGGTTTGGTTGGTGGTAGGGCATTATCTGAGCACGCGTGGCTAGCTACCACCATCTTATCTAAGTCAAACCGCCAAACGTCAATGTTAACAGCATTGATGTGTTCCGGCATGAAGATAAGATAGCCAGTTCCCCATTGCGTTGGGGAATCTTGGTAAACCCGCTTCGATCTTCGGCATCATCATCACTTACCATCAGGTGAGATGATGCCAAGGGCTTACCAATTAAAGGTAAAAAAATTCTCCACTCGAAGACTGTCTGGAAGTATCTCTCAATACCACATTTAGACTAGAAGTAAGTAAGCACTTAAATATCTATATTAGGCGGCACATACTGGAAACATTAGTTGCCTATTCACATAATAAGTAAATCTCCTTGGTACCTTCTTGCTCTCTACGGCTATTAAGTTGATTTGTGTGCAAATCAAACTCATGATGTATTCAGTCGCAAATTCTACCTTCAAAGGGTAGGCGGCGCTATGTGTAATATTATTCGATACAGGAGGTAGCAGAAGCCGGCATTGTTACAGGATGAATAGCGGAGGGATCGGCCACTGGGCCCCTAACTGGAGTGCTGTATTTATGCTTCCCGTAGGCAAAGGCCGGGTTCTCATATTTTATGTACTTACAAAAATGTATTGAAGATAAATAGGTATCGAAACAACGAATAAATATGTATAGAAGGGAACATTCTGACGAATTTGGATTCTGATTTAAACTCCTTCACTGTTACGGTTAAGTATGAAAATCGATAAAGTGGTATAAAATACAATATTAAGTTTGTAAGTGACCTTTCAGACAATAACTAGTGGTACAAAAGTATCATAGGTATACGGGAACGGCAATAAAAAATTTGAGGTTTTCGTCTTGTTTATTTGGGTACTTATTTTTTGTAGAGTAATACATAAATACCTAATAGGTTGCATTAAACATTTTAATAAAGATAAAATCATTTGGCTGTAATTATGTATACAGGCTGTTTAAAAAAGTGCGTTTGAAATTTTAAGGGGTTACTCAATATCAAATATAGGCTGACTTTACATTAGTTAAGTTAATTTTGGACTCTCCCATCGACTATGGACTCTCCATACAAATCGGCGAAATTACTATGAAGTCCAAATATTTTTTGCGATTTGACTATAGGTTCCGTAGGGACAGTTGTTTGTTATCATGAGCACATGCATAGCTTTTCGTATCAAGAACACTTTTATTTAAAGTCACACAGGAAAAATATTGAAAAAAAAAAATGCTCTTCAAACTTTTTTTACCTTCCATACTAAATCTAAATAGAGAATCCAAATAGAGAAACCAAATGCTACAACACTTCACTTTAAACAAACTTCTGCATAACCAACAATTTGGCTTCACGAAAGGTCGATCAACTACCGATGCAGGAGTAGCACTTATACGAAACATCTATGATGCTTTTGAGAAATCACAAGATGCAATAGGAGTGTTTTGTGATTTATCTAAAGCATTTGATTGTGTGGAACATCAAACTTTACTTCTTAAACTAGAGCATTACGGTGTGGAAGATAGGGCTCTCAGTCTTCTCAATTCTTACCTTAACAATAGGTTACAAACAGTCCAAGTAAATGGCACAAATTCTCTCGGCTCTACAGTAAAAATAGGTGTTCCCCAGGGATCTATTTTAGGCCCCTTTCTCTTCCTTGTTTATATAAATGACTTACCATTTATGGTGCAACGTCTCTCAAATATTGTGTTGTTTGCAGATGACACATCTCTTATTTTTAAGGTAGACAGGAAAGACAGCAAAATTGACGAAGTAAACAACACACTTTCAGAGATACATAAATGGTTTACTGTTAATAACTTGCTATTAAATGCCACAAAGACAAAAGTAATAAAATTCAGATTACCAAATGTCAAGCAAACTCACGATAATGTAATATTAGATAGTAATATTTTAGAGTTCGTAAATAGCACTGTTTTTCTTGGTATTACTTTAGATGCTTCTTTACAATGGGGACCACATATAGAAACCTTAGCAGGAAAGCTTAGTTCAGCTGCCTACGCCGTCAAGAAAATAAGGCAACTAACAGATGTAGATACTGCAAGACTAGTGTATTTTAGCTATTTTCATAGTATAATGTCTTACGGCATCTTAATTTGGGGACATGCGGCTGACATAGAAACTATTTTTATACTGCAAAAAAGAGCTATTCGCGCTATCTATCAGATGCGATCTCGAGAGTCATTGAGGAACAAGTTTAAAGAAATAAATATTTTAACTGTTGCCAGTCAGTTCATATATGAAAACATCATGTATGTTCGTAAGAATTTAGATTTATTTCCAAAAAACAGTGACAGGCATAATTTTAATCTTAGAAATAGAAATAATATCGAAGTTGCTTATTCGAGACTGAGTAAGGTAAAGAAGTCGTTCATGGGGCAGTGTATAAAATTCTACAATAAAATACCTGAAAATGTAATTAGTTTATCCGAAAATAAGTTTAAGACTTATGTAAAGAAATGCCTGTGTTCAAGAGGATATTATAAAACCCAAGACTATGTTAATGACAATGATGTATGGACATGTATAGATCTTCCAGCTCATAGCTTTAGTAATGACATCAATTGTAATAGATATTAAGTATTTATTTCAAAAAATGTGTTGGGGCAAGTTTCTTTTGGGCTCGACGTTTCTTCTCGCTCCGCTAACACTTCCCGAAACGTTGAGTGTACAAGTTCCGCGTGGTAGGAACTTTGTACTAGGTAGAAAAAAAGACGATTTAAAAGTATGCGTACAGCATCTACTTAAATAAAAAATATTTTGAGTTTGACTTTGAAATCAAGAACTTGTATGGAAAACTGAAAAATGTTGTAGATCGGGTTTTTTCAATATTTTTCCTGTATTCTATAATTGATTCTCATTTACCCCTTTCAATCTCAAACGCACTTTTTTAAAACCCTGTATAATAGAAAAAAGTTAATGGAAAAGGAAGGTAATTTTATAAGGTGATAATATTAAGAGTTCGAAACTCTTCTGACCTGCCTTGCCCCAAAAGCCACACGAGTTTGTTTGAAGTTACTTTAATTACGACTTGAGCGTGTTCATATCGAATTTCAGTAAATTTTCACTTGAAAATTATAATTTATATAACAAATTTTATTTGGTTTCTAATGAAATTTAAAACAACTAATAGATTAATTATTTAATTATTTTTTAAATATTTTTTAACATGAAACAATAATTACTGAACACATCCTAGTAGTCGTACAAAATAAACTAAAAAGATTGTAGGCGCGGGCTCCACGGTATATAGTTGTTTATATGCTTACTGGTGCGTGAAGAAAAACATCGTCAGAAAGCCTGCACACCTATATCTGAGTGCTAGATGAGTATGAAGGTAGGGTTGCACAAGTCCGTAGGTGTAAATCTAAATGAACTACACGTGACGGCGAGTTATGCTAGTCGTAAGTGCAGGTAATTGCTGTCTATCTCTTTTGATAGCACGTTTGAACTGTCACTAGATAAAGAAGAAGAAGATGACTGACTCGGTGGCTAAGTGGTTAGCGATCCTGACCTCTGATCCGAGAGTCGTGGGTTCGATCCCCACACAGGGCAAACTTTTCTGTGATGAGCAGAATTGTTTGCTCTGAGTCTGGGTGTATTATATCTATATATGTATGTATTTAAAAGTATATGTGTATGTATATCAGTCTCTGGTTCCCAAGATACAGGGAATCCTAGTTTGGGGCCAGATGACCGTGTGTGATTTGTCCCAGATATTATTATTATTATTTGAAAGTATACATTTGGGCTACTCTGACTACTTCGCGCTAGGCGAATTATTATTATTATTAGGGTAAGATTGCCAAGTTATCTCGATATTCATAGATGGTCACCAATAAACACTTTAAGAGTGCCTTTTGCTAACATATCCTTCCTTGAACTTAATCTAGGGACATAACAAGGTCCATCAAGCTTTACTATGTAAAGGCCCATACTTTAATGGACTGCCATGTACTTTTATGACTCAAATACGTAGCGAGTAAGCTGCGGAGTTGAGCCGCGAAGGCCGTAAATGAGAAACGTCCGCAGTAGTAATAGTAGCCGCTCGGGCGCGTTTAGCGTGCCTCCCCCAAGCCCCAGGCCCTGCGACAGGGCCACCCCAAGGAGTTCAATTCTTTGAAAGTTTTACTTTGGCAGTAACGCGACTTTTGTTTGGAGAAATTGTGGGGAGACGCTGTTCTGCAATGGTTACCTAAAAACCGGTGTATGTTGGTATTAAATATATTACTATTTTAAAATATATTGTTAAGTGTCTAGTATTGTTAATGAAACTTATTATAAATATTGAGTTTACTTTATTAGATTATGCCTTTGCTTGTGAATTATTTATTGTACTAACCTCGTAAGGCCCAATCTCCTATTTTTAGGACATAGGTTTAGAAGTAGTTCAGAAAAAACTACTTAAAGTTTGAACTGATTTTCGAACTCGTATTACGATTTGAATATTGGCTCCCTTTCTGAATGAAGCACATTTCAGTTCAAGCGTTAGGGTAATTTTTTTGTAATTTTGCTATTAATATCCAATGGATAACTATTTTTGGCCCTATTGTCATTTGTCTCATTGTACTAATTTTATTGTTATCCAAAATAATAAATAATGATAATAAAAAACTACAGACACGGTCATAACCTGCATGGGTTTGACCATTAGTGGCATTTATCTCGACCGTTTCCGTGCTTCGGAAGGCACGTTAAGCCGTTGGTGCCGTCTGCTATCGCTAGATGGCAGTTGTTAAGCCATTTCGGAGGCCTTATAGGCGACTTGAAAACTTCTGACACTGGGGTTGGCCACTAGCTCCACCACCTCCACCAATCCGGACCTTGCCCCCGTGTGTGGAGTATGGCCTAACCTTCCCGAGTTATGGGAAGAGACCTGTGCCCCTGCAGTGGGGACGTAATGGGTTGTTAACAATAAAAAACCAATTCACAGATACGTGCAAAAAAGAAAATTAAAGTAAAAAGGTGGACTTATCCACTAAAAGGGTCTATTCCATCCAACCCTCGAATTAAAAAAGAAATGTCAGTTTGTCATCCTTATCTTTTGAATCCAAATCCCATGTATAAGTCCGGGTCCTAACCAGGTTCGTCTCTGTGCTGGCGGGGCCGGCCGCAGATACGGCTGTGTTTATGGTCCATTTGTATCAACGAACGGCCGCTGATGGCCGGCGACACTTTCGATCGTACCAAAAGCCCCCGGAAAATAAAACGTTCCGGGTCACTGGAAAACGCTGGCACGGTAACGATATTTTTTGTCCTTTTGATGGTACATTAGGCACATTCCTGATAAGGTTTCCTTTTCAATATAGGTATATACACGATACAAAATACCTACACACCAAAAAATTTGATGTACAAGGTATTGGCTATCGCAATACATGTCAAACTAATAATGTTTTACTGGTTTCTTATATGTTCTCTTTGTGCTATTATTATCATAGGAAGATGTTTACAGTTGAACATAAGACTACTCACCCCATTGATTTCTCCTGAGCCACATATCGAAGAAACCCATCCAAAGGCCCATCTGTACCTGCAAGCCTCACCACATTATCAATCCATCTGGCGGGGAACTGTCCAACAATCGAAAACTCTCCGGAACCTTTATTTTGTGTCGGATTTCTGCGAGGTATGGCTAAAGAGTATAGCGGAATGAATAAATGAACTATCCGACCGATTTCGGTCATGGCGATCACTTCGACTCCTAGTCGGCTTGTTGGCGCTGGTGCACCCGAATACAGCCGTGTATACTGGGGACACGTGAGGACGCCGTCTACATAATGGTACTGAATGGCGGCAGGTGGACGGGCTTTCAGCTCATCGCGTTTCGTGTCGAGGTCAGTTTAACGCTGTTCCTCGAAATAGCTTACTTGCCTCTGTTCAAGCCTACGCCATTCAAGGCGCTGTGATGCCAAATCTTCCCATCGAGACGGCTCTATGTTGCACCTTTTCATGTGTCGCTTTTGAACATCTTTATACCGGAGGAGTTGTCCGCCTTGTTTCCGCTTACCCTCCTCTAGTTCAGAGTAAAAGATGCGCTTCGCCACTCTTTCTTCCGCCATACGTGATACTTGCCCGCACCACCGAAGCTGCCGACGCATTAGATATGCCTCAATGCCACCAACTTGGGCTCGTCGCAATACTTCGGTATTTCGCACCCGGTCTGACCATTTGACTTTCATGATCTTGCGCAGACAACTGAGGTGGAATCGATCCAATGTGCGAATGTGGTGTGGATAGCGGAATAAGCATGGTTCAGATACCCCTCAGGAAATTTAGGTTGATATTTTTACCATGACATTACCTTCTCAAGAGAAACATTTCCCTAAGCTATCGCATATGTGCACGCGCAAATTTTTTATTTTATATATTCAAAAAATAATCATATTTTTCTCTTACAACATTTTTTTTGTGATCTTTTTTGCTGGCCCTTATTTTCTTTTGAGCGTTTATATGAAAATGTCTAGTCCATTTTCATACGTTCGGTGTTAATGCCATTTATAATTCTCGTGTGGCTTTTCCTTTCACATAAGTAAGAGGTGAGACGTACGTACTCGTAGGACTGAATCGATGACTTGTCCCAGTGAAAAATATTATTTCATCGGTTGCACACGCAACAGCTGCCTTTTATTCTCGACCTCCATCCAGGGCCGCATTAAAGTAAAATGTTGCTCTAAGTTTAAATATTTATTTATGGGCCCTAGGATATCATCATCATTGATCCTTATGTATGTTGCAGATGATTATTTAATCATTGCATTCTTGCCTACGTTTGCGGTAGTAAAAATAAATTTACGCGAGACTTACTGTGCCCATACTCACCCGCAGATTATTTTACATGAGCCTAAATATAAATGATCACCAACATTAATGAATGAATGAATTAGTAGGTGGGCGAGCGAAGGAAGATTTTTCTTTAAAAAACATTGTCTGTTATAAAAACGTAAATGTAAAAATGTTTCCACCACCATCCGCCACTGAATAAAAATTATACGTGAATCTGGCACTGCTCACGTCGTCGTCGCAGTTTTTATTTTTCATAAAATCTTTTTAGCATCCTTGGATTTTTCTCTAAGAATGCTGTTCTGTTTTCTGGATTCATTTCAACTTTGCTTGATAATTTTTTTAGCACGTTAATTACTTGCATAATAGGGGTGCGGTGCCATTATTTTTAATGACTGACTAAATTTGTTAACCTACATTTGTGATTTTTCTACTACCGTATTTGTAAAGACCATTTATCCATCTATGTAACCTAGAAATTAGGAGTACCTATATGCAGTTAATTTCAATATAATTAACTCTTGAGACAGTCCTCTTGATTTTGCCAAACAGAAAAAAAGGTACAGAGTTTTTTCATTCATAATTTGGAAGCGTTTGACGCCAATATATCACGTTGGACAATAGTTTTTTTGGTTTTTCTTCTTTTATAAATTATCGTATGTATTGCAGTGTGTCAATAATATCATATATTGTATATGGATAACCTATAATTTTATACTATATTAAGACATCTATCTTCAACCTAGTTATAATTTCCTATTTTCCTATTACCTTATTTGTAAATAGTACATTGTTCATCAAGGCGAGAAAGTGACCGATTACCAACGAGAGATGTCTTAATACACTCGAGTTGGGAATTGCACTTTCTTCAGAGTGATACATAGTGCTTTATACTACACCTACGATAAAAATAAAAAAACACATGTTCTTTTTTCAAAATAATGTTCATTTTGCGAACTTGGAGATAAAAACTTTTTAGCATTTTCCATTTAGTTTACCGACATAGTCTTACCCAAAATAAAAAAAGCACTTTAGTAATGGATTTTTATTCACTTTTTCCTCCCGCTCAACGGGTTTTCTTCCCGCATATTTGTACGATAGTAATGACGCATATTCTGCCTCAAATTCGATAAAGTATTAAGGTACTTTCTAAGTAGGTGTAGTATAAAAACCATTTTATGTATCTATGTAACCTAGAAATTAGAAATATATAATGAAATAATTATTTAACAATAAATTAGTAATATCAGTTATATATATTGTTTGTTGTGCTCCCGAGTCCCATCCTTACAGTATGTTTTTAAAATTATCTAAATAAGGTTAGTAGGTTCCTAGAGTCTAACAAATGAAAGCGTAACCTGAGAAAGCGCGGCAAATTCAAAAAAATCTTCATGTGGTATCACCAAACTTCAGCAGGAAATATATATTTAATACTCGTGTGATAAATCTTAATTAAAATATTTATACTAGTTGAAATTACAATTTACAATTCGCTTTTTACAATTTTATTGACTCCTTGTACATCTTGTTTATAAATATAAACATAAAAACAGTCTACTTCATAAACTGATTTTGATAATCTGCAGTTTATTTCTGCGCTGAAAAATCTGAAATTACCATAAAATCTATCATTTACGAATGGCCATTACAAATAATATCATTATATCATTTCTTACGCTCAACAATACAATAAATAATAAACATGAATATTCAGCCAACAAGTATCAATAATTGGCAGTCATACTAACATTCAACAGTCACAGCCTCTGACAGCTTCTTTTTGTTGCCATGTAAAAACTTTAAATAAAAGGTCAGGTTACGCTTTCATTTGTTAAACTCTATCTACGTAGGATATAGACAAGACAAACGATCATCAGAAGTCTCGTTGCCGGTGGACCATAAAATCTATATCTTCTTCGTGAAAGTTACTTGTGCTCTTTTCAAGTTGGAAAGAAACTTTTACCACCTTTTTAAGGAAGTTGTGACAAAAAAAGGAAATTATCGTATAATTTTGCTTCAAAAGTTCATAATTTTGATGGGGTTCTTTGTGTTTTACAAGGTTTAGGTGGGCTGCCTTTCGATCGATTCTAATAATCATTTTTAAAGGGGTTCCGCAACAAAGAGTGCTAAGCATATATACGTATCAGAACGTCGTTAAGTTTTAAACCGTAATAGTAATCCAGAATAAAAACACTTTTTACATAATATATACTCGTTCATGTATTGAATTTTCATTTAATTTTTCTTCGAGCTTATAATCTAATCATCCCTATATTCTAAAGTATATGACCTCATCACCTTTTTCTTCAGGTAAAAACAAACATGTTTTGATGTAAACTTATTTCTCAGGGTCAAGTTTCATGGGAATAGAGTTTCAAGGACTATGCAGGATTTTCCTCATAGCTCTCTCTGTCAACAGCACTACAGCATACAAAATAAATCAGCATGAATGATTCTGTTTTTTCCGTAGGTACAAGGACAATCTCCTTCCCTTGAGGAAATTGGTAACTCCACATAGAGATGTTGCCGTCATTTTGCGTCGCTATCTCAATATTTCAGTTTTTTGAAGCGTATTATTTTATAGTTTTAGTTTATTAGAAAGGTTGAAACGCAATTTTGCTAGATCAGGCACATATTTGTGGTTTTTAAATTAAAGTAAGTAATGTTTAATTTGAACAGTTTTTACATGACGTACGTTTGAACAATCGCTCGCTCGGTTAAAGAGTAACAACTTCTGATTTTATTAGATTATTTGACGCATGACTCTTGAATATTAATCATGTAAACTCTGAAAAATACTAGAAAAAAGATTGAAGATACGTAGCTTGGAGTAGGTAGAGGAGGACTATGAAAAGGTTTTTTTAAACATTGAAATAGGATATCCAATATAATATAATACAATATAAATTTGGATTTCCAATATCGATGGGCTGTATATATCTGAAATCTACGGAATGAACGTGCTCATGGAATCGTGAGCACCTTAAAGGTTCAAAGTATAGCTCTCCACCGTATTATAACAGAGAAAAGTAAAATAATGTAAATATGACTAAGTATTTCCATCATATCAGGCTAAAGCTAAAATGTGTGAAACAACCTATAAAGCACAGGTAAATCCCTCGGGGAATCCTCGCACATCGCTATAGACGTGCACAAAGTTACTAAGCCGTAATGTCCTATAACGGGAGGTGACACGGACGGCGGGCAGTGTTAACAGCCGAAGCGCCTACTTGCGGCAATATTGTAACTTAAATTGGCGGGGGTTTGTACTAGAGTTGCCGCGAACAGTAGGCGAATAATTCGACTATTTGCAATAGGAAATTACGAATATTCGCTATTTCGATTATTCGACATAACTACAATTCGCGGCAAATCTAGTATAAACTAGATTATTCGTCATAACTACTATTCGCGGCAACTCTAGTATAATATTCGTCATTTCCTATTGCAAATAGTCGAATTATTCGCCAAAAATATTCGACTTCAAAAACGACACTTACCATGTAAATTATTAACATTAAGGTTAAACGTCAGTCACCCTATTTCATAAAAAATTACCTCGGTTAAAACTATACAAATACACACAATATTTTTGATTTTATCTGTCCAACGTAAACTTTACAACCTTTTATTTTCGCCAAATGTATATTTAATGATAATAGGTTGTAAAATAGAAATTATTATTATTGCGATTAGTGGAATTATTCGCCTACTATTCGCGGCATCTCTAGTTTGTACGATACGTTTGGGAGGTCTTTTATACATACGGTTGCACTGTGGGTCGATCAATATTGGCTTCTTCTGATTAAACTTAACAGTTTTAGTTTTTACTAATTGATCCAGACCAAAGCAATATAGAAAAGAAAATAAGGACTTTTAGCCAATTGTTACGTAATTTTACATTTTATATTATACATTTCCTAAAAGTAAGAGCACCTACAAAACTTTTTTTTGCTTTGATTTGTCATTTAAATAGACAGGTGATGTTTAGTTTTCATCTTACTTTATGAACTAACCTTAATTCGTTTTTACCTGTCTATTTTAATACATATTATTTCGGTTTAGCCTTTCCTTAAATTTTCTCTTATTTCTACTAATATTTTCCCACTTTCAACCCACTGTGCCCGTGTAGACAGACAATCCAACTTTCATTTAGCAGATGCTCGCACTATATGTCGGAGCGTTTATTTTATTGCTGAGGCCGGACAGGAGCGGTAAACTCCTGGATGTGCGGCCCGCAGCCCATTATACTTGTAATAGAATTTACCCCCAGCAATTTATGTTTTAAGCTACAGACCAACGGATTGCTACAGCCGTTTTCAAGTTTACGCAACCACCCATTGTGTTCCGTATTTGTTCCATTGTTTGCGAGCAAATAACACTTTTGAAATATTTTTCGTACAACTAATGGAGCTCTGATGATAAATGTTCATACTGTAGCAGTACTGTAGCAGCACAGAAAATGAAATAAATATGAGAAGGAATATAACAAAGAGTGACAGGCAAAATAAATGATATAATAGCAAGGAATGGCACATTGCTTTTCGCCTTCATTACCTAGTTAACGGCCACCCATCCCATTAAATTAATTAATTCAAATTATAAAATTGAATGTCAAAATGGCATAAGATTCTGTCAGATTTGAAATTTAAAGTATATCTGAAAAGGTTTCCCAAGTGGAACCCAGGCGCCTTAGATTAATTTAATAAACGGTTTATTCCTTTACTCTGAAAGAGCTATTGACAATAATTACCGGGCCGGGTCGGTCCGACTCTGCTCCGGCCAATTATTTGCTTTCAGAAGAGCAGTCACTTAAGTGGTCTTTCTTAAAAAAAAGCAAATTAATTGGGGAGAAAATTGTTATGTGCGTTATATCTCTTCTTCTCTAATTTAAAAGCTAAACTCTTGTCATAGCTTATACCATTAATTCCTTATCAAAGTTATCTACTTTTTTCCGAATTCAATATTAAATCTTTTGAGAATGTTGTTCAGATTTTTGATTGTTGATTTTTTGTTTAGAGCTGGTTTTTTTTTTCAAGTATTTAGAAAATACCACTTTTATTTTAATTTGTATCTCTAGAGACAATATATGTACTTACAATTCATAAATTCATTAACTTAATGACGGTGAGTTGATAGAGGTAACCAATGACGTTTGTAAGAAAGTTAATAGACAACTTTCTTGAAAATTTATAGTATGTATGCAAAACCTTACGGTTGTTCTGCATTTTCGTCCACATATCGTCCCTCGCACGACTAACTCTCCTATCTCATTTTTCTTAATTTTTAAAAAACAACCCTATTTCAATTAGATTAAGTCCAAACTCAAATAATCAAGGTATGAGATAGAAGAGTTAGTCGTGCGAGGGACGATATGAGTAACAACGTTGATTTTAGAGTGGCTACGGCTACGGCAAACGTAGCAAGCGTGCTACGAATGTGGAGTTTATCGAAATACTTAGTAGGCAATTGACAACATTTTAATTTTTGACACTCAATTTTATGTATTTCACAGAGAAAATGAAATATACGTTTTAAAAAAAGAAATTTTTAAGATTTCTTAATATTTTAATTCCATTTTTTTTTCTTGTTATTTTTTATCCTTAAGTGGTAAACCCTTGGCATCATCTCACTTAATGGTAAGTGATGATGATGCCAAAGATGGAAGCGGGCTTACCAAGATTCCCCAACGCAATGAGGAACTATGGCTATATTATGTCCATGCCGGAACACATCAATGCTGTTAACATTGATGTTTGGCAGCAAGACTTATATAAGAGGTTGTTACTCATTAGGGTTTTAGGCTGTATGCATGTGTAATGGTGCCTATGCCAATTGGACAACTTATTTGAAAAAGTAGCGAACTAGAACTAGAAGATTTGATGGAAACCGTTCTTACCCTAAATTTCTAAACGGAGAAAAAAAGCAATTAGGTAGTCGAATAATAGGTATGTAACTTAAAACAAATATTGGATAGGTATTTTCTTTTTACATTCCTGAAAAATTGAGGGTTCTAAATTAGGAATTATGTCCCAGACCTCTGAAAGGTATGCGTAGGGTCAAAGCTATGTTATTATTATGTACATACATTTCTAATACTCAGACATCTTATATTTTTATTTCTGCAACTTATAGTTATAGTACAGGATAAGATAAATACTCTTTATTGCACACAAAATACAATTTCATTAATAAAATAAAAAGATACATACAGATGACTGCTGGTTAGGTATCTAGCTTACAGTTTTTATCAAATGTCGAAAACAAAATTTTGTTTTTAAAAAGTTTGAAATAGTGTACGATGCTATGACGTCATCATTTTGTATAGGGGATCCCATTTATGTTACGATGTGAATGAAAGGTTGCATATGAACTTATAATAACAACTGAAGCGCGTAGTTTTTCTGATCTCACAGTTAAAGAGCAGTTACGTGGAAAATTTTATGATTTATTTTGATATATGTAAATTGTATTCGATTATTAAAGAAGTAGGTATTATTGTAAAAAAAAACAGAAGAAACGAAGGTTCTCTTCGAAGAGAGAAAGAGGCGCGCACCAGCAATCGAAGTTAATTAAAAGTTGAGGGTATTCCCCGCTCACAGCTTTGAGGAGATCAGCTAATGAACGGCGCCGCAATAAAAGGATCATTTATAATGGTCAAATAATTTTAGAACTTCCCCGAGTTTCAGGAAATTTATGAACGAAGGTCGTGCTGTTTTGCATTATTTAGGTATTTATTTTAATCCACAGATTTATTAATGTATATTAATAAAGTTTTATAAGATTGTTCGTTGTTAAACTGTTGTCTAAACTCATTTGCTTACAGTTTTAGGGTTCGGTACTCAGAGGGCGAAACGGGCAAACGGCTGTCACTCTTGTCTGTCTGCCCGTTTGTAACGGTTGCTAGCTCGTAAATGGAATGATTAGATTAGATTCGTTTATTTCATATTAACTTTTTTTTTTTTTTTTTTTTTTATGGCAGAGGTGGCAAACGAGCAGACGGATCACCTGATGGTAAGCGATTACCGCCGCCCATAGACACCCGCAACACCAGAGGAGTCACAAGTGCGTTGCCGGCCTTTGATTTGGGAGTACGCTCTTTTCTTGAAGGTTTGAATGTCGTATCGGTCCGGAAATACCGCAGGCGACAATTCATTCCACAGTTTGGTTGTGCGAGGCAGAAAGTTTCTAGTGAAACGCACAGTTGTGGACTGCCAACCATCTATGTGATGGGGATGAATATGTTGTCGCGTAGAACGATGGCGGAAAGAGGCGGCAGGGATCAATCCGAACAATTCCTCGGAGCACTCCCCATTGTACATGCGATAGAGAATGCAGAGCGAGGCTACATCTCTACGCAGCGCCAGGGGGTCAAGCCGATCTGAAATATCCTGGCAGTCGACGATTCGAGTTGCCCTTCGTTGAATGCGGTCCAGAGGGAGAAGCTGGTACTGGGGTGCCCCTGCCCAGAGATGAGAACAGTATTCCATATGAGGCCGAACCTGCGCCTTATAAAGTTGCAGGCGATGCGCCGCAGTGAAATACCGTCTCGATCTATTGAGCACACCAAGCTTCTTCGAGGCTAATTTAGCCTTACCCTCTAGATGGCCACGGAACTGGACTTCACTCGATATGTCGACACCAAGAATTCCGATACTAGCTGAGGCATTTAGGGGAGTGTCCTCAAAACGAGGTGATACGACAAATGGCATTTTCTTGGCAGTGAACGCGCAAACTTGTGTCTTAGTGGGGTTAAATTGGACCAAATTAAGTCGACCCCATTCTGAGACTTTCTTTAAAGAGGCCTCAATTTCCGACACAAGTTTGTTTCGGCTCTCGATGACGTTTTCCCGAGAAATGTTGGCACGGCCGGTATAGAAGGCATCACCTGTGCTGTCATCCGCATAACAATGAGTGCTGCTGATTTGCAGCATATCATTGATATGCAGAAGGAACAGTGTAGGCGAAAGCACACAGCTTTGAGGGACACCAGCATTCACAGACATAGAATCTGAGCATGCACCGTCGACTACGACCTTTATGCTTCTGTCTGCAAGAAAACTAGTGACCCATTTGCATAATTCCTCGGGAAGCCCATAAGAAGGAAGCTTCGCAAGAAGTGCTTTGTGCCAGACCCGATCGAAGGTCTTCGCTATATCCAAACTAACGGCCAAAGCTTCCCCCTTAGTCTCGATCGCCTGTGCCCAACGATGTGTCAGGTAGACAAGAAGATCACCAGCGGACCGGCCCTTACGGAAACCGTACTGTCGGTCACTAAGCAGCTGGCGGTCCTCTAGGTACCGAAGGAGCTGGCTGTTGATAATGGACTCCATTATCTTTGAGAATAAGGAGGTTATGGCTATCGGCCGGTAGTTGGACGGATTCGAGCGGTCACCTTTTTTAGGGATCGGGTGCACCAAAGCTGTCTTCCATGACTTCGGGACTACGCCAGTGGAGTATGAGAGCCGAAAAAGGCGCGTTAAAACTGGAGCCAACTCTGGAGCACACACCGACAACACGATAGGAGGGATTCCGTCGGGCCCACTCGACTTATGAATAACTTAAAAAAAACCGGCCAAGTGCGACTTGGACTTGCGCACCGAGGGTTCCGTATAAATTCATAATCACACATGACTTGAACTCTATATCAAATTCTCAGGCCTGCAATCCCATGAAGCTGTGAAAAAATCAAACTTCTATGCCAACGCACCAACCAAAATTTTTTTTAAATCACAAAAAAAATTTGATGTAACTAACAATTTATGGTTTTCAGACTTTTCCTTTTACTTGTGCTATAATACATTGCTTTCTGCCAAATTTCATGATTGTAAGTATACGGGAAGTACCCTATAGGTTTTGATTCCCATTCGAGTGTCCAAATATGCGGCCGTATGCCGTATGCCGTATGTCTTGATGCGTTGGCATAGAAGTTAGTTTTTTTTTACAGCTTCAAGGGATTGCAGGCCTGAGTATTTGATATAAATTTCAACTTGATACGCCTACGCGTTCTTGAGAAAAAGGGTCTTGACAGACAGACAGACGGACGGACGGACAACAAAGTGATCCTATAAGGGTTCCTTTTTTCCTTTTGAGGAACGGAACCCTAAAAATGACTGGATAATATGATCGTCAAAATATACTAAATACACATTTCAAACATATAATATAAGACGTCAGTAAATACATCAAATGAGTGAAATAGCTTTAAAAATAGCGTTTTTTTAAATACAAGAGTTTTCTTTTTACTTTCTCTACGAAAAACGCATAAAAATTGAGGGGTACAATATTTGAAATGTTGTTAATTCTATGATATACGTTTCATATTATAAAACTGAAAAAAATGAGTTTAGACAACAGTTTAACAACGAACAATCTTATAAAACTTTTATATAAATGATCTTGAACTAAGTCCTCAAAACTTGTAACATTTGTAAAACCTCTCCAAAACTGTAATAAAACCAGCTAAATAGTGTAGTTAAAACAAATCAAATTTCGGATTTGTAAATGAAGGTTAGGGCTATAGGGATTGAGACCCAGAGAGCATACTATAGAGCTCAGTGGTCAGACCCTTAGGGCTGTGCGGTGTAGAATCACGTCGGATATTGAATTGTGAACAGGCTCAAAAACAAGGGATCGCTCGACCGGACCCTGCAGTAATTTGATTACGCGCCGACGATAGCCAAACCGTTTCCTAGCTTCTTTGTACCTAACCGATGTTCCAACTAAATCGGATTTTAGCTCAAAATTGAATATTTAAGCTTGAAAATAACTAATAAATAAATTGACAGGAAAATGATTGTTTTGTTGAAAACATATTGCGATGAATATTACCTGACAATGTAAATATATTAATTGTGCAGTATACACTTTGTTACCAATAGCAGGATTGAAATCAGCGATTACCATTAATAATCAGTAGCAAAGAATAGAGAATTTACTAAAATTAATAAATTATTTTGCTTTTAATTTTCCCTCAATAGTTAAGTACTTACCTAATATAGTAGGCCGTACAAAGTTAAAATAACTTACCTATTATTATAAAAATTTTAAAGACATTTTTGTGGAAAAACAACAAAGAACCTCAGCAGCATCAGAATTTCAAAATTACAATTACGCTACCCACATTAAAATATATTAGTGTACAAAATAGTTAGAGATAGTTTTGAGGAAATAAAAAACATTAAGAAACGTGTCTAAACTTTCACATGAGTCAGCTTGTTCATTTTCAAGAAAATGTTTGTATTGAAAACCACTTTTTCGATACCACTTTCTTAAAAGAAAAACAATTTTCTGCGTCAGATTTCTCGTATCGGGTCTTGTTCATTTATCTTCACAACTGTGCAACGAGTCCTCCGTAATGTCATTTCCAGCTCACATTACCCGCCATTGTAGTGCGTTCTCGACTCTCTCTGTTCAACTACCAGCCTTTTGGAGTTCGTTATGAGCAGGTAAGGGTATTATAAGATTGCACGAAAGTAGAATTTACGGAAGTTTAATTAATTCACTGACAGACAGGAATAATTAATAGGTAAATTAAATAAACAACTTTTTTAATTTGAATCTACTCGTTCTGTAAACTGTACTATACTGTTGTTAATTGGATAGGTATTTCATCTTTCAATCATAAATAGGTAATTAACGTATGCCAACAAATTTTATCTATAATACCTACCTAATAAATATATGATACCTAGCATCACAGGGTAAAAGGTTATGTATAATGTTGCAAAATGTTTCATTAGGTACTAGTTTACATTAGGACTTGGTTTCTAAGCTTTTGAGTACGCTTGCGGATTGCTTGTAGCGCGTAGCCGTGATTTGTCACTTTAGTAGTATAATGATATATGTAGTTTTAGTAACTTTTTAGGAACTGAAAGGTTAGAAAAGACAATATTGCTTTTAAAACAACTTCTGCAGATAGTACTGAGAACAAATGGAACAAAGGGATATACAAGTATAGGGATACTCGAATACTGACGTAGTTAAAGTGCTTCTTTATATTTAAGGTCTCTGCAGTATTATGAGGCTTCCATAAAAGAAGTAATTAACTTAACAACCTTACGATAAACTTTTCTTGTAATTTGTTTTCTTATTTCTGTTTTGTAGCTTGACCTGAGATCGTAAGTTACGTGACTGATTCCAGAAATCCCGGCACGTCGTCTTTTCTACCTTGTTCGGCTTTGGCACGAATAAAAACATCAGATTTCGGTGATCTTGAGCGTCCCCAAATTGTCCATTCAGTGGAGAAAACGGCGTTGAATGTGTTAAGTCACCTGTGTCTGTCCATAGACAGCCGCAGACTAATGACGCATTGATTCATGTAACAGTGCTAATTGGTAATGGTATCGTAACACAGGTATAATATATAATATATCTTCCTATTATCTATGCTATGTGATTAGATTAGACTATATATCCTACTGATCAAAGAGTTGTTTCAAATTGCTTGAGAGCTTTCTTTTGTCATGCACGAAATACCATTGAACTATCTGTATAACTTGCTTAATACTAAATGTGTAGCGGCACTATGCTAGAAGACTGTAGACTATTTAAATCATAATAACGTTTGGATAGGTTCTTCAGTCGAGCCCGTAAGCGAAATTCAATTTCCCTACAATTTTAAACATCCTATTAGAAGATTGAAAAAGTCCTTTCTCAATGCTTTTATAAATCTTCTAAGGAACGTAGAAATGTCTATCTTAATACATCCTGCGTGCGGTCTCGATATACGTCATAAGCATTCATTCATTCATTCAGTATATAGTAGTGAATATATACGTATAAAAACAAAAGTGAAAATCATTCAAAGCTCTAAATAAAATGGTATCCGCACATTTCGAATACTGCGAAACTCCATATGTCGCTTTGAGCATTGCTTTCAGGCTATGAAATATGCAAAGCGGCTGATGGACGGGCATCGATGTAATTCTCCAATTACAAGAGCCCAGGAATACAATATATGCTCGGGACTAGTGCTCAATACGAGACCGAACAAGCCAAAGCATAGTTTCGACTACAATAAATATTTTGTGGTTTGGACCGAATACAGTTAGAACAATTGGGCCACGGTCTACATTTACTAACTTGATTTAATGCTTGAGATGAGATTTTTGATAACTCATTGCATGAGATTCTCAACCTCCAAGGACGTTGATTTTAAGCTGTATGCAAAGATATGGTAATAAAAACTGGAGCTTAAAGCTTATGTGTACTACTCAGACAGTCCACCCACCCATCGCACCTGATTAATTTGGTTTTTGTACCAGTACTTTAAAAGTGAGATACGTTCCTCTGGTATACCCGTGCCCTCCAGGCTTTTATGGACTTATGGTCTGAAATAAAAACTTATTATTATTAAAGTACAATATAATTAATTTACAAAAATGGGAACAAGCCTCAAGATTTTGAAAGCATTCACATTTACAGAAGCGTCACTTGGCCCGGCTCTGAGGCCCGGGTATCCATTGTACCAATGAGTTTTTATTTCACTACATACTTATAAACTATTTTAACATGTCGGCCCTTGTAATATCAAATGTAGTAAAAGCCATTTTAGCAAAAATGACGTTTTGACACCGTCGTACTCAGTTTCGCGAGATCTGTCGATCTGTGTATTTAAAATTTCGATATTCGCAAAAAAATGTAATTACGACCTAGAAAATTATGCAGATTCTCTTTGAAAATCGTGTTGTAATTGACAGTAATCGACAATGCAATAGTCAGTTAAATGCTGTAATTACAAATTTTTTGCCCGTTCAACTTATTACGACATTTCAAAAACGCCCATTTGATAGGGTATTTTGTCGTAAAATACAGAATTCACTATCGAGTGCCCTATACAGCAGTGTAAATTGAAGTAAATTTATCATGGAATTTTGTCGTAAAAGACATAATCCACTACCGAATGGTCTTTTCAACACTTTAAATAAATTCATTTAATGTAAACTTATCAGGTCCTTTTGTCGTAAAATACACAGTTTCACAATGTGTGGCTTTTACAGCACTTAGAATTAATGTTTTGGTTGGGAGCTGCTCCAAAATATCGACCCTTGTAATATCAAATGTAGTAAAAGCCAAAACACGACTTTAAAGGAGAAGCAAAAAACAAAAATGGTCATCATATTAATGTCCATAACTTTTTTGATTTTAAAGTTATTTTAATAAATTTAATAAAATAAACATGGAACTAAGAGTTCTATAACATGAATAACATGGAAATTGCGTACCATGCGTAGTTTAAGATTTAGCATTGCATTTACTACAAAAAAACATTTTCAAAATGGTTTTTATGACCCTAATTTGAACCTAAAAAACTTATAGCTGTAGTTAAACATTGTAGTGCAAACCATTGGCATTAGTTTCGTTGAATATTTTATGTATTAAAAGACTGGTTTTTAATGTATCAAATGGAATTTATATTGATAAATTTACGTGAATAGTCACAAAAACAAAAAGATAGGAAGCAAAATTGTTTATCAAATGAAACAATACAATTGAAAACAACAAAAAGACAACCAATGCATAGGTTTACAATTTAACAGAACAATTTCTAAAATTTTCACATTTTTTTAGTATTAAAATTGTTCATTAAATTAAGTAATAGAATTTAAAACATCAAAGAAAATATCTTATCTTAAAAATGTCCTGTAAATTATAGATTTAAATTTCACAGAAACATTAACAAAACTTGTGACACAAAATATTTTTACAAGAAGCAACTTTCTTTTAAAAATTACAAATATACAGTTGTAATATTATAACTACAGTAAACTACAACAAGTAACAAAACCAATTATTACTTTAGTTATTGATAAACAATTAAACAACACAACATCAAACAGTAACCGTAAAAAAAAATAACAAAATGAAATTCCGTATTTTTCCTGTAAGTCACCCTAGATCATCAGTAAATGTAGTCAAAAGTCATACGTCCTTCATTACGAATTTCAGCAAAAAATAGATACTTTTAATCAGGTAATATAAACGTAACAAAGAAAACATAGCAAATTGAAAAATAATGTAAAGAAATAGTGATCTTAAATTCTATTCTTAAATTAGCCTCTTGATATTCCTACATCCTCCTCATGTAGATCAGATGAAAAAATACGGTGTAGCATTTTGTTATTTTGTTACGGTTAATATTTGATATTTGGTTGTGTTGTCTGTGAATAAACTAAAGTTATAATGATATCTACTACTTTTTGTAGTTTACTGAGCCCACTTTTTTGTAAATTGAATAGCATAGGCATTGAATATTAATCACATTGTGATTAATATTCAATGCCTATGCTTGCCTGTGAATCAAAATAGCCTACATGAAGCCTACACGTGACCATGGGTGATGCTAAGTGCAACTTCAGGCAAACGCTGCACATACCATAGAAATATATAAAACGTTTAGTGGTGCCACATTATAATAGATGACCAGTGTCTCATTAGGGCTTACTGCTGCCCTTTTATAATATCTCCATGTATGATGTTAGCTTCATTAATAATTTAGTAACAGGCGAACAAAACAGTGGGTGATCGAAACCGAAAGTGAACATTTAGTCGGACTCTACACGGTAAGAACCGCAGAACAGAAATAAATTGGTGAAATGGCTGCGGCCTGCATTTTGGGTTGGAAATGGTGATTCTTTCAGCTTTATCGATTTATCTGTTACATATTTGTTTCTGCTTTTATTTATGTATGTAAGTATTTGCAAGAGGCGAAGTTTATGCTTGTAATTTTTTTAGGAGTATCTAGGGAATGTTAAAAAATGTGCGTTTGAAATTTTAAGGGGTTACTCAGGATCAAGTATAGAATCTAAAAAATATTGAAAAAATCCACTCTTCAATTTTTTTTCAGATTCTCATAATAACTCTGAATAATGAATCCATATATTTGTATGAAAAAATGAAAAAAAAAAATTGAAAGTCGGACTTTTTCAATATTTTTCCTGGATTCCATACTTGATTCTGAGTAACCCCTTGAAATTTCAAACTCACTTTTTTAACATCCTGTATAGCTAGGTACATTCTGACAATAAATACATATAACCATATTTTCCTTAGCACTAACTATGTAGAAGAAGAAAGTTTTCAAAAGCCCTGAAGCATTAATTTAGATTGTTTCATAAAATTAGGCTTGTTATTCCACTGGCTTACATCTTACATATCCCGGCTTTGTAGCTAACAATGCCCCAAGCAACAGGCTTCTGCCTTACATTGCCTATTTTTATAATGCTGGCATTGTGATATTCGTAGGCACTGTGTTACGAAATCTCTGTATCTGTACTCTTGTATATAAAATATATTTGTGGTTTGTTTCTATCTAAAAAACGTCGATATAAAAGTATGTGCAAAACATCTACTTAAATGAAAAACATTTTGATTTTTGATGTTTTTTTTTGATCTAGCAAGGAAAAGCAATGCGGAATAAACGTATATAATAAACAAAATATAACCTACAACAATTATAATAACAGTCTTGATAGCCGAAGACTAGCAGGCACGGTATATATTGTATGGTAGTATTGTCATACTACAGAACTGCCCAAACGAAGAGTAATGATGATTTTCGCGTATATCATTCTGAAACTTGTCTTGATTCCCATATAGACAGTATATGTTTTATACAGTATTTTAGTTAAATTAATTTAGATTTAAAATATCGGCTATCGAACATGTTTGGTTATATTTATTATTAGCAATCTTATGATGAAATATTACCGAAATATGTTTATTTACTGACATAAAATTACATCTCACTAATATTATAACCGTGAAAGTATGTATGTTTGTTTGTTTGTTTGTTTCGCTTTCACGTCTAAACTGATTGGTAGGTAGATAGATCAAACACTGGATTAACACATATAGGCATTTTTTATCGCGAAAATACAGGTCCTCCAAGGATAAATATTTAAAAATGGGCTATGCGAAATTGTGTTTATACCTACTTCTTTCACGCTGCATCAACAACCTGATAATACACAGATAGTTGAGAGGGAGGAATCTGGAAAAACATTGAGGACAGTCATAAATTAAAAAAATATGTTAGGTGAACACAGTTATAACAGTACTACTGAAAACTCGTTATCCGGTGTTAGTACCAGACAATTGGCTTGGCTAATCAATAGGGTACGGGCGGGCAGCTACAAATTGAATAATCTATTATGTTGACTGTAGAGGTATACAAACTAATCAGCTCGTTTGTACGAGATATTCAATGTGGATTCTGGGCGCGAGCACTATTATGATCCTCTTTTGTTCCTTCTAACCGACGGACATTATCTACACTAATAATAAAACCGTCAATAGTATTCTCGGCTGTGTATTTGTGCACGTCCATCTCTAAATTGGCTGAACCGATTTGAACGAAACTTTGCAAGAACTTTACTTAACTCAGAATTCTATTCTTAGATATTTTTACCACGAAAATGGTACCTACTATAACTTAATTACTACTATAGCTTAATGAGGTCGAATCCACTAGTATGCCTATACAGGATCCCAACTAACACATTAGTGGAAATTGCAGCTTTTGTTAGAACTTTGAGGAGCATACCGGTGGTATAACGACGTCGCATTTAGTCTTGAGTTCTAAAACAGTGATAAAAAAGCGTTAAACCTTGACTACAGCTTTAACACCTTTTGAGACACGTTATGGCTCTAGCAGCTGTGCTATGGTTACATTTGTATCTCTTTTGCCACTCTTGATCATGCAGTGGTGAAAATTGTATCTGTTTTACCACTCCTGACTAACTCAGAGCTTATTTGGTGCATTTTGGCACTTACAGCTGTATGGGATAGAAAACTAGAACTGATTTATTTCTAAAACACATGCTTTTCACTCTTTTAGAGTGAGCAGTTGCTTTTGTGTAATATAAGTCTATAACAGATATATTAATGACATTCAGGCCTAAATTTCCACGTTTTGTTTTCGGTTTTCCACGTGTTTTATACGGTCTATAGTGTTTAAAAATAGAAAATTATAGCTTTATGTGCCAACTCCATTAAACTGATACAAGAAACATAAAAAGCGGTCAAGTGTGTGTCGGGCCACGCGCAGTGTACGGTTCCATAGTACTTAGACAAACACTGCTACAAAATTGACTACTACTCGTTAACTTGTAAAGTCTGAAAGTGATAGTTTTCCTTTTAATTTCGTTATATTATATACTACTGCCATGAATTTTTTCACATTTCTACGCATGACTTTAACAAAAATGTGCACTTTAAAGCATAATATTTCGCAAACGGATCCCTGAATCGAAAAATAATTTTGACAAACCCACAATATTTTTAAAAGACCTATCCAACGATACGCCACACCATGGGATAGTCGAGAAAAAAAATCGTCCCCACTTCACGTGTAAGGGAGGTACCCTGAAAAAAAAGTTCAATATTTTATTTTACCACTTTGTCGGCGTGATTAATATACATATCTGTGCCAAATACAGCTCTCTAGTACTAATAGTAATAGTAGTCTCTGAGTTAAGCCGCGTAACGATAGACCGCGGACAGACGGACATGGCGAAACTATAAAGGTTTCCTTGTTGACTACAGAACGAAAAAATAAATAACTAGATAAAACATAACTATGAGTACTCCAGAATAAAATGATAAATCATTAAAAACTACAGTCAACTGTAACTTTCGGTATTTGACATACCACTAAAATCAGAAAGTCCTGGTTTCATGTAAAATAATGTTTTACCACTGTGTTAAATAGAACCCTAATTCGGATGTGTGCTGTGCAATACTGAGCTTTAAATGATACCAGATTAGCTCCCTGAATCACGACTTTCGATCCTATAGACATCTTAAGAAGACAATAACTATACAACAGTAGTTTTTATTGCTCATAGTGCTAGAAGAGTTCTATTGTGGTGAAAATTAGAATCTAAGACTGCAACAGCAAAACGCCATTTTTGGCAATGAATTTAATGTGTTTTTCTAAAGTTACTATATACACTACATAATTTGGTTGAGGTCTAATAATGGATTCTCGTGTTTATAATATACACAAGCGAACTTAAATAGGCGTAAGTAGTAACAAAACTGAGATATTAAAGAAAAATTAAATAAAATAAATGAATCAATTTTACGAATTTTACGCTTAATTGATGGCGCATTAATTTTTTACCCAAAACATTGCATATATTTCACGATAAATTTAATTCCCAACTTTTTTTACACACGAACAATTCGAAACTTCAGGATAAATATATGTTCACAAAAACTCCACCATTATTTAAGTCAAATGTCAAATATTTCATTGCCATTATTTGTTCTATAATGAAACTTACTACTAAAACAGATAAATATCACCCCACAACCACTTCCGGAATATTTTGCTAACCTCATGAGAAGAATGATTTTGATCGAGTGAATGATTTAGAATCATATTCGTTCAATTAAGCAGCCAATGTGAGTTCCTTAAGCGCTACAGGACCTGAAATACAGCTTTCATCCGCAATTTTCGCTATTCAAGCACTTTACGATCACTGTTAAGCAGTTCTTCTAGAACTGTAGGCTGCCAAAAACTGGCGCCCACCTAGAGGCATAAGCGGTTTATAAAGGTTCCATGGCGCGCTATGGAACTAACAAGTTACAGCTACAAGACGCAATCGGATACGCTATAAAGCCCTTGTGTAACCCATTTGTGTTAGTTGGGATGTATCAAAATAGGTTAACTGGGACTTCCGTCATCATAATGATAAACATTTTATTCAACGACTTTCCTGAAATTTAAAAACTCCATACAAAATTAACGAATCAGTTGATATTTTGTATGCATTTTTTGCGGTTTCATCAAGGTGTTAAAACAAACGTTGTTCTATATATAGCTATTTTAATACACCTGTAATAATTTTCAATATAAACCGTCCATCGTCCCACAAAATAAGGTGCTACTTATTGCCGGTGATTTGATCCTATCCAACATTAGTTAAGGTAATCCAGACCCACGGGAGCCAAGTCCTGAGGTCTGAACGTTATAGATCTTAATGTCACTGTATTATATTATAATATTACCGCTAAATAAACTTCAATAATGCAAAAAATTACTTCGCAGTCGCTGTTTAGTGAATCAAACAAACCGGGGTTTGTTTGTTTCACTAGATAGCGTAGAAATAAAAGCTAAATAAACTTCAATAATGCAAAAAATTACTTCGCAGCCGCTATCTAGTGAAACAAACAAACCGGGGTTTGTTTGTTTCACTAGATAGCGGGGTACAAACCGGCAATAGGGCAATTAAGTTTGAGAGTCAGTGGTCTGTTCTATTGTATTGGAACCCAGCTTTGTCTGCCTCCCCTTTGTGGCCCTTAAACAAATCGAAAACTCTAACTAGCTTGATTAGTCATTTTCATTGGCTAACTGCGTGAATGGGTGTAGCTCCCTTGTAAATACTTCAGCTCTGTATATGAAGGTAGATAAGGTATGAAATGTAGAGATGTTCATTCTGGTTCTCAGTAACAGAATATTCATTTTAAGAATTGAAAAAGTTATGTACATTATAACAAGGGATGACATTTTCATTTAAATAATACTCACAATCTTACATGCTTTATAATTAGCATGCACCTATCATAAATAATTCAGATCAGGTCAGATTTTACTGTATGACATTCTCGAAGAAATTAACTATAACTATACATAGATGCGTGCAGCGCAAGCGCAGCGTTTTTCAGCAGTGGACGTCTTTTGGCTGATGATGATGATGAAATAAATTGTGACAAAGGTGTTGTAATACTTAAAAGTTAGTTTATACTCTTGAAACTGAACAAGTTTTATTCAACGCCTTTTATGAGACCGCAAAATATATTTGGACGCTTCCTACAAATCGTGCCATTTTTAGCTTTCATAGTTCTAAAATAAAAGTTATTTATTATCATGCGTAGAAGCTCTCCTTTAATTATTGCTGCTTTTTATTGCTACGCCTTGTACAAGAATTTCATAATATTCAATATTTATTGTGTTTTTATGGGTCTGCTGCCTGCATAAACAAAAAAAATACATTTGATTAAAGGTATAACTTATCTGATATTACCATTTAATCTTAGACATAATGTGGGAAGCGAGCTCAGATATTTATAACACCCTCACTTCAATTGCGAGATCCGATATAAACACCTACATATATTTAAGATCACTTAATTAAATTTTTTAGCACACTAGAACTCCAGGTTTTTTTATGGAAAACTATTTAAAGGTCTGTTTGTTTCTTAAGGACATAAAAATATAGAGAGAGCGCAACATTCTACATTCTGCATTGTGTTTTATGTTTGTTCAAATCAATTTGCGCATGTCGCTGGGTGTAGCCAGAGTCCAGATCTTCACATACAACAGTTGATTTTACTTTGTTAACAATTCTACCAAGCACTCACAAATAATAATTATTTATACAAATTTCACTCTGCAACTATTCGCACGACTCGACTAACAAATTCAGACCATATTTCGTTTAGTAGTGTTCCCCTGAATACGACAAATTTGAAAGTTTCCAAACTCGGGGCTATTTCAAAGCAGTAGATGAGTAAACAGCAGGCTCAGCCTCAGCTCCACGCCGAACCACTTTGCTATATTAAAAGATTTTACGAGTTGTGTGCACTCCAGCCGCTAAACTTTGAACGTGGGAGCGAGCGTAGCGGGAACACCTGCTCATGAAATATGCTCGACGTCTTTTGGCGTCAACACCAATCTTTAAATTACGGGAACTGAGCGGTCTTGGACAACTTTTGACTTTACGACTCTTTGAAGAGCTTTTGAGATGGTAACGTGACTATGGGATGTCGTTGCAACTTATTTGTTGAAAGCTAGACTAACTTTAAAGAAAAAAAAATATATAAGTTTTTTGGTTTACACTTTTTGTAAGTGTCGGACTAAACTTCGACAACAACTACTTCCAAAGACGCTACTTCGACAAGTCGTTACTTCGACCCGACATTAGTTCGACAGATCACTACTTCAACAGGCTTCTACTTCGATAGGACGTTACTTCGACAAAATTGTTATTTCGATATTTTAACTGACTTTCACTTAGCCAGGATCTCATTTCACGAGTTTTACTGTTTGTGTCGTTGTTGTGGTTTCAGATTGGAGTACAAATAGCTAAAAATATAATTATAGATGGCTACTTATCATTTACATTAAGGTTTAACAAAAATTAAAACTTCGGACGTTCTGTATTTAAAAAGAAAGAAAGAATTAAAATGTTAAACCTATTTTTTTCAGTTTACAGCATAATTTATTCGTACCAGATAACATTGTTTTAACTAATACGCAAGTTTCATGCATGACAGACCCACGCATCTCAAAATCGTCGGGATTTGCATAAATTAACTTAATTTTCCTGCCTCAATATCTCTTTATCCGCACCGAGACTAATTGTAATCTCGTTTGTTACCAAGCTCCATCTTGTCTCCTTTAACGGTTACGTAATGTTTATTTGAAATAATTAAGTAGGTAGGTATGTATACGTATTTATTGATGTATGGAGCGCAGACTTGAGCTTCAAATTCAAAATGTTCTTTATTTAAGTAGATGCTGTACCATCATCATATCAGCCGAAAGACATCTATATATTATATGGTACTCACAAAATATATGCCAGGTTGGGGTTTCTACTCATAAATCTGGACAACTTTTCCTAAAGAACTCGTATTCAATAAAAATAAAAAAAATCATACAAATCTGGTCGTTTAGTAGATCGATTGGTATGTGGAGTCCAAAACTTTTTTAGTTTTGTTCAGATACATTAGTAGAAACCTCAGTTTCAGCCCTGGCAGATATTATGAGAGCACCTTTTATTATAAGCCTCACCCGTAGACTTCTACGTCACGGTTTGAAGCTACATATATTCAGCGGCTTCCTGCAAGTCTGGCTAGATTAACAATTCTTCTGGTGGGTTGCTGCTCATTGTCCAACACCACAACTTCCGGCCCACGGTCGCCATTCGAGAAGCAAGCTAGTGAACATATACAGACTGAATTATTATGATATCTCTTGCTACAAGTAAAAGTGTAATTATAAAATAATTTCAATGGATGTGCCTGTGTTTTGTATGTAATTCTCTGCAATATCTCACCATTTCGGCTTTACCGTTTGCAGTGAAATGTGCCCCAAAGCAATGCTGTGATCACAAAGCTCTTCTGCCGGGCTTTGCGAACAATGCGTCTCTTGGAACTGTTCGATTACGTCAGCCCTTTGACGCCACCCCGGCCCCGCTCGGGCGGATCAACACTACAGGGAACAGGGAAGTACTAAGCCAAACCGACTGGAACGCACTGCTGTGGGCGTCATTTAAAGTTTTAAAGGTAATGATTTTTCAAATTAAGTATTTAGTAACTATTTCAGACTTTTAATATTGAAATGAATAATGGGTAACTTGGGAGATAATTGTATTCTTATTTTTAGCTTTCCCTTTCCTAAGAGTCCTAAAAGAACTCACACTCGTTTTCCTTGTTGATAACAATATCTTAAAACTCTTTCGCTGTTTAATTAGTGTTGTGGGTAACACTCAGCTGCATGCGTGAAAAAAATCGATGCTATAAATTAAAATCATAAAATCGTTAAGTTTAATTAAGTACTAATCAATGACATATGTTTAACACGTCTATTATGTAGTCAAAAATATTTTCGTACAAATTCGAACAAGGCAATCAACATTAAATTAATTTCGTCAAGCAATTTGTTTCCCAATCTTCGTCATCTCCTATCTGATCGCCTCGCCTCTCGGAAGAGCCTACGGCCGCGCCCGCTCGGCTGATTGATTATTGAAATATTGGAATTAAAATGACAGATCATTAATTTATGATAAAAAGATAGTATCACCTCTCGTTGTGTGAAGATCCCAGAAAAACGCTTGCAAATCACTTAAAATCACTTGAGTGTTTTAAAAAATTTGACGTGCGGAGTTATCGGTTATACATAACAGAATAGATGTATAACCGGTTAACTGGGGTTTCTAATCTACATACTGAACAACTTTTTTTCATTATGAGTTTATTCGTCAAAATAAATTTGGACTTTCCATACATATTGATTAGGTGTTTTGCAAATTTTTTATGTATTAGGAAACCATTTCTTACGGGACTTGCAAAAATGAGCTGGTAACTTTTCTACTACCTACATATGTATTTATGTGTGGTATGTGTCACTGCACTATCACCCTGTAACTAAGCTCTGCTGACCAGAGAGTTTGTCCCTAATTCCTATATTCAAACCATGCGATGATAATACTATGCTAATTTCATAGCGTGGCTCGCATAATCGGCCCGAGCCGACACTGGGGCGCTACGTTAACTAATCTCTTTAGTGGATGTCCATAACTCGCAGCTCGCCCAGCGTTGGACACGCCTCACACGGACGACTAATGGCACCTGTCGCAGTTCGTTATTCAATTTGAATACGTCCCGAGGCAGATAACCGGATGGTACGGAACCGATATATTCGACGCACTACACTGCGGCGATCGATGATGAATTAAAAACATGATGTCGTCACAGTGCTGTGATCTTCTTTGTTTGTACTGCTTTTCAAACCAGTTATATTATGCCAGTAAACCTCATTGTATAATACAGTGATATATGTTTTTTCAAATTGTTTACCTCTTTAAAACTCCTAGGAACTGATTAATAAATGTCTCGAGAAATACGTGTACCTAAAAAAATGAAAAACCGTGACTAATTTTACGTAAAACAAACTTAAAAATTAGGAATATAAAACGTATGCTAAAATATTTAAAATTAGAAAAATAATGTTATTTATTATCCTTGTTAAACTATTTTATAATTTTACCATTATGCTAAAACCTGAAAAACTGATATACTGAATTTGTGATTAACGTAAAATTGGATAATACGTTTAAAGCCGATGGGGAGAAGTGGACTGTATTAATATAAGAGAGATGAGCTCCAGGGCAGCGAAACACGGAAATATGGGCAAAATAAGTGTATTCGATAAAGTTAAGTTACAGACTGAAAATGTAAAAACAAAACTATAAAAGAAAACGTCTGTCTGTCTGTTTGTCAGAGTAAAAAAGATAAAACTATAAAAAAGTATTTACATATTGCAATAGGTTCTGCAACAACGTTTTAAGTATTTCCTTTTATCTTACTTGATAAGAAGTTGTTCAAATGTAAATCAAATATTTTCTTTAAATAAACTTTCAAAGCAACAGCAATTTCTGAAGTCAAGCTGAAAGCTCAAATTATCATGAGCGGAATATCCGTATGATATTCTACATAGTTTGTAAGATGCCACGTTTGCATTAAATTGAGTTAAGTGGCTAACCCAGAAGAGTTTGCGCTAACAACCCACATTGTCCCCACTACTGGGGCGGGTCTTTTCCTATACCGCGGGAGAGTTTTATAAGAGGCTTAATAATTTTCATTTTATACATATTTACTCTTCCTACAGAATTTTTTTAGATAACTGAGTAAGCACATGTTCTGAGGTGAAATTTGTTTAGGTTCATGAATAGAAACGACGACGACAGTTAAACTTTCCAGATATTTTGGTTGTTGAAAATTGAATTGTAAAAGAAACTTAAATTCGGCGAGGAACACCTATAAAAGCGCTTAAAATAATGTTTATCTTTGTCTTTCTTTTCAAGATAAACGCCAATTTTTGGATCGCTTGAAACTTCAGCTCGCTTTGTATTCACTTGATTGATTGTTCCCGTAAATTTTGCTCTGATAGACGTTTTTGCACCGCCATTTTTTCGGGACTTATGAAAGTTTGCTCATGTATTCACGCGATCGCTTTTTCTATTGGCGTTCGAAATCTTGAATGTTTTACTCCGTTAACATCGAAGCGTATCTTAAATGACAGCCGGAAGAACTGACGACGGAGAAGCTTTTCCGTGTCCCTAGATTTACATTCAGAGTTGTGCACGGAACCCTAAAAAGGATACGTTTCATAGGTGAGTTCAATTCAAAGGAATATTATTAAATTATCGGTGTGGCGTTGCGTGAATTTTCCGCTCGTTGATCACCCGTGAGCGAGAGAAGCGAAACCAAACAGAAGCGCAATATTAATGTGTTCAAAAATTCACATTAATATATGAGGAAAATGCTTTATGCGGTGGATTTATATTTCAGTTCTCATAATATACTGAATCTCGAGGAAGTGCAAAGCAAAGCAAAAGTAAAGTTAAGCTAAACGTAGCTTCTACCAAAAATTTAATTTCAATAAACTTCGTGTTGCGCAAGACATGTACAATCAAAACGAAAACTGAATTATTAAAATAGGTTTATTCGCTCAAGCAAAGTCCTCTGCCGTAATTCATGCCCTTTAGATCATCATTTCAGATCATATCATATTTTACCAGAGTGCCATCTTTTGGTTTTAGGCTGCATTCGCCTTCCTTAGCCGGTGAAGTTGTAAATACTTAATAGCAAACTGCAAACAGTCTTTCAAAATATAAAAGTTTTGGATATATGAACAATGGGAAAAAATATATAACAAATTGACAATTAGGTTAAAATGTTTAACAAATACTCTACACTGAAAAAAATAAATGCCTACTAAGAGGGATTTTCTCTTAGTTGACCCTTTTTTGATCAATGCAAATACGTATTTAGATGATTCAATAAAAGTTGTGTAATTGATTCAACTTGGTTATCTATTATTGTAGTAGCAATGTGCCTAATGAATAAGTTAATTAAGTTTGCACGTTGTTTCTACCATAATATGTATGGATATAAATATGACGCGTGATTAATTCTAAAAAGACGTTTCAATATTCAAAGCAACAAAGATAAAAAATGATATGTCTACTAGCTTAGTTGATTTAATTATTTATACATGTGTAATGCATTTATGACAAATATTCCACGTAATAAATACTTCAACGTTTAAATCTACCATGAAAATGGTAAAATTGATGTAAAACTGTCGATTCAATTATTTATCATAGTTCGATCAATCGCTTCTTGTTCATTTCAATCAAGATTTAAAATATTAAAACGACTATTAATAAACAGTTATTACAAATAACTTGTAAAATAGTAGAAACGATTATTATCTTGTTCGCTTCAATCGAGAGGAGGGCGCGGGGGGAGGTCTGCATCAAATGTCATAGTAGAGCTACACAAAATCTAGGTTGAATTAAGCATAAAATAATAGTAGCGTTAAACGCGCCATTTTTACTACATAGAAAATTGACACTTCTTTATGTCTGTACACGTGTTTATGCATGTGTGAGTGTCTAGGGCTGCCTCACGGGCTGCTTAGTGCCTATATTAAGGCTGCTTGGACATACAGCCTTGTCTTGAGGGATTTGTCTTTGGCAGGATTTTACTTTTTGGATCTGGCCGGGTATCCGATAATAAAATAGTTAGTGCCGGATAATTTAGTGGACAGAAATAATAACAAATACCATTGGAAGAAAATGTTTAAGCAAATTAAAGAAAGATTAACTGAATAATAAAAATTTTAAAAACGGTAAACTCTGATGGAAAAAAAGCCAGTTTTTCTGTCCGATTGGCATCAAGGCGATTCTTTCAGAGTTCTGTACCACAAAAAAGTAAAAGGATCACTCGTGGGTCTGTCTGTCCGTCCGTCTCGGTCACAGCCAATTTTCTGTGAATCTATCGGATCGATTGAATAAATTGAAACTTAGTACACAATGAATAGATTAACCCAAACACGGATGTGTAACATAAATAAATTCCGAGGGCGGGCGGTTTATCGATCAAAGATTTATGAAAATGAAAGAATTTCATAAACCTTTTAATATGACTTTTTTAACTTATCCATGAACATGAACTAATCAGCTGATACATTTTGGAAAGTCATATTGCAAATGAATATGTCCTTGAGGAAATTATTCTCAATTTCACCTGCTAGTTACCACTATTGAGGTATTTCGAAATGTAGGTACAAAATAATCTGTTAAAATCTCCATAATCGTCACGTATTTTATGTAAAATAAAAAAAAAAACGTGTAAATATATTCCACATTGATACCTTGGTCCGTATATTTTTTTGTATATTGATATTGTAATTAATTTATTGAAAAAAAAAGTGATAAAATATACATTACAAAAATGGCTAATATATTAAATATTAGCAAAATCTTAAAGTCATTGTTTATAAATAAAGGATTATTTGTTGTTTTGATCAAGTTATGTGATGATTATGAAAATATTTACAGATTGTTTTGAAATGCCATTTTATTTATCTAGTTGAAATCTAATAGGGAGTTTTCAGATGACGTATGTCACACCGTTCATAAGATTCTCAATCGATGGCGTTTCTTAGCTTTGGCAATGTATTTTTAAAAGCAGCGTAGAATTAACGGTATCAAAATAAATTTAATATAGTTGAAAATATATAAAAAGCCACATGAACATAGATTCTTATTAAATGAATTAAGTGAAACGATAAATTTACAACTTTATCAAGTATGGATGACCTGGATGCATTACGGTTTCTCTGATATATGTAATTTCTTCTCCCGAACCAAAAATAAATAGATTTCAATACATTTTTATAATTAAAATGCAATTTAGAACTCGGTATCATGTTAGACGTCTTTTAAGAAATACAAAAACAATTCTGATAAGCTTTGTGCATCAAACATTATGAAAAGTATTTTTTGGATCAAAATACAAAAAAATAAAAAAATGAAAAGTAATCTTCGAAAGCTATTCATCATCATTATAATATTAATCAGCAATATCAATCAGTTTTGACGATTTTTTAGAGATATTCTTATTTCCAATGTTGATCAGCGCCATCTAGTTGAGTTTAGAGAAAGCCGTGGAAAATTCCCTATCATCTAGTATGTAATATGTCGATGAGGAAATTATTCTCAGTTTCACCTGCTACTTACCACTATTTAGGTATTTCGAAATGTAGGTACAAAATAATCTGTTAAAATCTCCATAATCGTCACGTATTTTGTCAAAATAAAAGAAAACCATATAAATATATTCCATATTGATACCGTTGTACCTATGTTTTTTTTTGTATTTTAAATAAGCCATTGATATTTTAAGTAATTTATTGAAAACAAATATGTGTGATAAAATATACATTACAAAAATGGCTAATACATTAAATATTAGCAAAATCTTGAAGTTATTGTTTATAAATAAAGGATTGTTTGTTATTTTTATCAAAATTTTTATCAATATTTATGTGATGATTATGAAGATGTTTACAGATTGTTTTGAAATGCCATTTTATTTATCTAGTTACGCCTTCACTGATACTGCAGATGTGCTGTTCTAAGAATATTTTCAAAAGGCTATAATTATATCGCAGTCTTTTTGACAGACGTCAATATAAAATGACAGACTTTTAGAATATACATTATATATGAAGACAAGGCTGTATGTACATAGAAGCCTTTACGTCGTTCCAAGGTTGCACTCTGACAGCAATCGTTTTGTACCTTCTCTTTCACACTTAAGCAATTTATATTATGCTATCCTGTTAACTTAACTTTAACTTAACTTAATTAACGTTTTCTATTCTATTCTATTCTGTTGTCAAAGTGAACGGTTGCGGTCAGACGTACTCTCGGAACGCACACCACAAATAAATGTCTTTAGTTTGCCAACCGTGTGCCAACCCTTGACTATTAGGTCACACATCGGTCACACAGGGGGAGTGAGGTCGCCTTCAGAGAGCGGCAGGGAGTGTCCATACTGTATAAATATCCTTATACTGTGCTATAAACAAAGAAGATCAGCTTGTTTGTTGTAATCATACTGTTTGCTGGCTCATATGCGTTCATGATGCTTGTTTATAATAGTCACAATCTTAGTTGAATCAGTAATATTTTTTTTTCAGTGTATAGAGGACTTGAAACACATCAATTTCCGGAGTGCCACTAGCCGGCGCCATCAAAACTATTTATTTTCTCGGCAAAATATTGAGGTCAAAGTAACACACGTCCCGTTGTCGGAATTCTAAACGCTTTATTGTAGTTGGATCATGGTCTCGAACACTATAAAAATGTTGATTGGAAACCGAATTGTAAGAGTGCCGTGACCTGGAAGCAGTAAAATCTGATGAGTGGCGTTTGATAACTAGTGGTTTTTCGTGTAGATCCTGCATCTACTTCTAAAACAGCAAAGGTCTCTACAAAATCTTACGGGATGTAACACAAAGTAAAGCAATATCTTGAGGTGGGTAACTGGGTAGAATAACCGTTTTATTTTTGTTTTACGTCTTTTACGTGTGGACACTCCCTGCCGCTCTCTGAAGGCTACCTCACCCCCCTCTGTGTGACTTCTAAGTTACTAGTTGTCAAGAGATTGGCAAACCAAAGACAATTTTATTTTCATAAGGAGAGAGGTAATGGCTTCTAAGACTATACGTACAACCTTGTCTCGTGTATACAGTATTAACTTCATTAAAAATGTCTATTGTAAAAGTCTGTCATTTATGTTCATATTTGTCGTGAAAAGTTCGGAAATATCAATTACTAAAAACGTCAACATAACAAAAAAGTGTAACTTACGACAAGGCGGTATGACCAAGAAGCTTTAGCCTAAGCAGCCTTATATACTAACACACACACATTAACACGTGTACAGTCATGAAAAAGTGTCAATTTCTATGTAGTAAACAATAACCCAATAATGAAGAATACTACAAATTTGTGTTTTTTATCTTAAAATATACTCTATTAAAAATAAAAAAATATGGTGAAAAAAATTTTTTGATACGTTTGATAGTTTCCGAGATACTGAATTATTTAGGTAGGCAAGTGACGCGGGGTCGCCGCACGCTGCTGTGACGTCACTACGCAACGGTCGCTCAGTGCGCGCACCGTTCCCTACCTGTATGTATGAAGTTTGCGTTGAAAATATTAAAAATGACGAATCCAAAAACTAGAAAATCGTGCTCGTGTCAAAGTGCTTAAATACAACTACCAATATACCCGAAAAGTTCTTTTTTACTGTTATATTTTTGAACCTTAAAGTCAAAAGAAATGGATGAAAAGTATAATCCACCCAGACCCAAAGCCAAAAGTTGTGTCTATCACCTTCTCCTTATCTTATAACTTTTGCATAAACAGTAACATCGTCGCCGTAGCTATTTCTAGCCAATCTAAAATAAAATAAATATGAGTTAACCGATACACATAAAAAATAAAAACCAGTAAAGTGCGAGTCTGACTCTCGCGCAGAGGGCTTTGTCCACACCTACAAACAAACAATATTTTAAATTTTATCAACTTATTTTAAGATTTATAGATAACTTCTTAGAGATTTTCCTGTAATTTATAAGCGAAGATCTATTTTCTGTATATATATTTGTTTAAGTTTTATGCCCAGTTTTCGGAAATAAGGAGTGAGGGGCATGGTAAAGGTGATGGTGTCAAAATCACTTATGTAATCAACTGTAATATAATGACACAATAACGACACTGAAGCGGTCATGGCTCAGCGCTGCTTATGTGGTCGCGTCGATCACACAAGTTAACTGACTACAGACACGGTCACAACTTGGATGGGCTTAAATATCAGTAACTATCACTAGATGGCAGTCGTCAAGCTATGTCGGAGGCGTTATAGGCAGCTTGGATGAACTGCTAGTCAAGTCCATCCAAGCTGTGACCGTGTTTGTAGCCAGTTAACCTGCGTGATCGACGCGACCACGTAAGCAGCGCTGAGCCATGACCGCTTCAGTGTTGTTATTGTGTCATTATATTACAGTTGATGACATAAGTGATTTTGATACCATCACCTTTACCATGCCCCCACTCCTTATTTCCGAAATATCAAGTTCATAAATATTATTATTACCTGCATTTTTCAATACTTGTAATGAAAAATAGGTATGTAGGTTCTTATAGGGATCAACAGATTTGTGATAAGAAAGAAAAAATAAGTTGTAAGTACTTTTGCATTTTTAATCATTGTGTCTCGGCGGCCGCGGTAAAGAAATCGGTGTTATTTGAGAAACAGTAGCTTAACTCGTCTATTTAAGGAATCATTAGATTTTTCAATCAACTTTTAAAACTGTCATCGATTTTACTTGTAACACTACTGTAACACCGATTCACATAAAAAAAAACTCCAGTTAGAAATGTTATTGTGGGCGAACGTAGGGACCATCCGATAGCAATGTATGAAGAACACAGTACGGTGAGAGCGGCGAGTTGCGGTATGACGTCACGCGCGCTTGGCGCGCCCGAACGAAGTATTTGAAAAAGGCGGAAACTAAAATGATCGTAACTTCAAAACTACTCGCTTGATTTAAATGAAACAAAAACAAGTGTATTTCTAGACATTTAGGCTACACGGTCATAAAGTTTCAAGTGATTTAACGGACCCATTAACATTCTTTATTGTATGAAGTGTGTAGGGTGTGGTAATTATTTTGAAAGGACACAGTTACTAAAAGCCTCTAAACCGTAAAATGTTTATGGTTGCCGCTCTGCTGAGATCCCGGCCTAGCTCCTGGCTTCCTCGATGGAAAAGACACCATTCTTTCACCAGATATTACTACTTAATTCTGGTGCTTTCAGAATAAGGAAAACGAACAAAAATAGTTTTTATTGTAATACGAAATAAAATAAAAAAAATATTAAGAAAATCTGCGAGATTGTTTATAATTTTTTATCGTTTATCAATCGTAACTTCTTAGTGAAACTGCACTGGTCGTGTTAAGTAAAATACACATTTACAGAATATAGTTAACTTTAAATGAGCAGTTAACTGCATTAGAAAAAATAACTAATAACTTATATAAGGTGCTACTTTATTAGTGCCCGATATTTTAGTCAGTGCTTCTACTCCTGATTCTGATAAACTTTCCCCAAGAAACCCATAGTCAAATCGAAAAAACATTTTTGTACTCTTCATACAAATCGATCAGCCGAGCGGCCAAATTAGTATGAAGAGCCCAACAATTTTTTTACGATTTGACTATGGGTTCCTTGGGGAAAGTTCAGGAGCAGGAGCACTGACCAAAATATCGGGCACTAATAAAGTAGCACCTTATATATAATGAGTATATCACATTTTTGTTAAATTGCAGAAAACTTATTCGGTAAAATTTTCATTAGGTGGTACATTTTTTATTTTTTTATTTTGTAATTAGTAGAGCAACGACTATACTTTTTGAATTATGACGTCATGATTCGATGTTTTAAATATTTTTAGAACGATAGTCCACTTATCGCAACAACTCTTGAACTGCTAACAAGCGACAAATGCTAGATGCTACTAATGTAACTGAAAAATTTTCCCCACGGAACCTATACCTATTTATAATCGGAGTAAAAATTGTAACTTCCCCTCATTGTCAACAAAATTGATCAGTCGATATTAATTTTATATGGAAAACTCAAAAACTCTATTGAGGTGCTCTTATATCAGCAACAGCCCTAGCAGATATTTTAAGAGCATCGTAAATAACGTCGATTTTAATAACTTGGCAATAAATAAAGTTGTTAAAATCGTTGAATATTTTTGCCCGATTGATTGTTGACTAAGCGAGAGCTAATGTTTTCTTTTAAATATAAGAACGACTCATTCACATTTCATGTTTTCCAAAAATGGTGCCATCTCTGTTATTATGATGACAGGTTTTAATTGCAATATTTAAGACACTGATTTCTTTCTTCTTCTCGTGTGACACAATTAGCCGTCTAATCTCGAGGTATAGACGGCGGTTGCCTGGTATTGCACGCAGCATTACCCGGAGTCACGTGTAAGGGTTCCATCGGCGTAAGGGTTTTTGGAACCCCCAATGCTTTTATGGTGCCATCGAACCTTTTCTGGTACCCGAACACTTTTTTGAAGTCACCGAACCTTTCCTTCGTCGACGCTCCTCCTCCGTTGCCTCCTAGCCGATCAAAGGGCTAACTGGACCTTATTGGTACTCATAATCATCAACCATGACTTTGCTGTTAACATTTTATATCGGACCCACTGCAGGGGCACAAGTCTCGGGATGGTTAGTCCATACAAACAGGGGGCCAAGACCGGGTAGGTGGAGGTTGTGGATACGACTTTGCTGATATTGCAAAGTAAAAAGAATTCTTCATACAATGTGCTGTTATATTTGTATGATCTGTTGGTATGATCAGATATAACCCCAGTACCGCGTGCTGCGTCTATTGCAGACGTTACAGGGTGTAAGTGTTATACAGGCTGAAATTTAATTCGTTGTAATTTAATCCCGCTAACTGTAGTTTCTACTCATGAAACAGAACAACTTTGGCTTCTTCATACAAATTAATCAGCTGATCGACCACTTTTGTATGAAGAGGTCAATTTTTTTTTGCGAATTGACTACTGGTTCCTTGGGCAAATTTCATGAGTAGAAACTACAGTTAGCGGGAGTACAACGAATTAAATACGGCGTATTTCAAGAGGGTAGATACCACTCATGATACTGAACTATGCAAGGAAAGAAATATTTTTTCATACAATAAGATCCGCTGATCCGCTAATTTGTTTGGCCTTTCTGCGAATTTACCACAGGTTCCCTAAGGAAAGTTGTTCAGGTTTATAAAGGGATATACGATTTAGAATTTATGCCGATCAAAACAAGAAAACGAAAAAAATAACGATTTTGCGGTACAATTATTTTGAAACATGAAATGAAATGAAAATTCAATAATTTCAATAATAATATAGGTAATTGTCTATAAATACCCCTATAAACAATAGTTGTAGGACCTGCTTGTAGAGTTAATTCTCGTACAAGGCCAGAAGAAAATGAACAAGCATACAATAACATAATGGAATACGAAAGAATAGGTAGGTATAAAATACCAGAAATCGTACCAATTAGCTAATAGAGTTGCCAAGTCAGTGGAGAAATCCAGCAAGTATGAATAAGATCGCTGTCAAACCGACTGCGAATTAACTTTGTCATTTAGATCATTAACCACTTTGTATTCGTCATTTATAATCATAATATACTACTAAACCTTGCCAACAATATTCAATAACATAGACACAATTGCGCTATTTTTTAGCCAGGTTGTATTCTCAGTGTATTACTTATTTTTGCTCTACTCATACAAATGTTAACAATTGTTTTTAGGGTCCCGTATACAAATGGTGCCAATGTGACCCTATTACTAAGTCTGCACAGTCTGTCTGTTTGAACGTCTATTTTGAATTTTAATGGCGTTATCTTTAAAATTTATGTATCTTTTGAAAGTAACTGCTTCAGGTGTTCACAAAAAATGTGTTGGATTTTCTGTTACAATACATAATAATTAAAATTAAAAAAGTATAAGAAGCCTGTTTTGTTTCAGCGTTTCTGTTTTTTAGCTATTGTAAAAAGTTTATTGGTACGTACGAGTTTCAATGTATGTATTCGTAATTAGATAGCCTTCTCTATAAAATAATAAAAACAAAATAAGCCAAATATAATAATTAACGACTCGCGGTAACGATCCCAAATTGTACTACAGAAACGTGTATATACAATATTTTTAAATTAATTTATAAATACGGTGGGTAGTATCCTCGTCGGTGCGCGAGTCTAACTCGCACTTGGCAGGTTTTTTACTGTTTCCGTTTAGCACATACATAAAGTATGCAAGGAAATTATACCTTTCAAATAATTCACAAAGGCAAAGCAAGCCACTAAGTTGAAACTATCAAGACTCCAATTCGGGTTTTCCTTGGGAGGCTGCGATACATCTATCTCTCTTCTGCACCTGTCTAGTTCGATTCTGCATCTTGCTCTGACTTGGGAAGGCTTGCACGGAAAGAGAATGTGGGTAACGAACGACCTTTTGCCGTTACGTACTGCCAGTGCGGCCCGTGCGTTCACCGGGATTGGTTCTGTCTGTTCTCGAGCAGGCATCGCCCTCACGGCCTGACAGCCTGAAAAAAAATTACGTAAATATTACAACAGTCGCGCATTGATTATAAAGAGTCCACAAGTGTAGAGCACCCCCGCCGACCGCGCGAGACCCGAGCGCCCAGCCCCTGCCTGTTCGGATTGTGATTCTGTTTGACCCCGGTGATTTTGTTTTATATATTAATATTGTTTTAGTCCCTACCCGTGGTGTTCATTGGATTAGTCCCTGTGTTTAAAGGTGATTTATTTTAACCACATTGGATTGATTTTTTATCGGTGAGTTCATCTTTTATATACCAATTGACATAAATGGCCAGTAAATATTTGCTTTACGAATATGATTCTGCATTCATTTTGAAAAATAATTAAATGTTTATTTGACTATATTAAGAATGACATAATATACTCAGTTTCTGTTTCATAGTCTGCACGAGAGTTGAGACTCACGCTGATTACTGACGGCATTACAAACTTTATCAAACGGCCCTAAGGCTATAATTTTCTGTTATTCGGTTACGCGATGGTTTATAAATAGTTACATTACAACTGATTCATTATTAATGAAATAGTTAGTGTTTTTGTTGGTCGCCAATGTTGCCTAACACCTTGCACGTCAGACACGACTCTGCTGGCTGTACCAGTTATTGCTTAATCATAACTTAAAAATGCGTTGCGTTCTCGATGGAGCGCATACTTGCTACATTGCACCATTTGTGGTCCAGCCCAGTCACGGTGCATGGAGAAATCTTAATTTATGTATCTGAGTATGCACATTTTAGAAAACAAATAGACCTTAAAATTTTATGGCGGAGGCAAGATTTCGTACCTGTTTTTATTACCGTTTACGACTTTTTATTTACAGGCAATGTATGTAATCAGAATCACATACCTATGTACGTCCTAAGCTCTGCTTCCGCATACGTATCGTTCTTAAATCCGGCTTGAAATACCCCACTTCAAAGTCACGTAGCGTTATTTTGCAACTCTGTATTTTTTACCTTGTATTCAATTTCTAACTTTTGCTTTTGCTTTGACAATGTCCTATTTCAGTATCATAATCTAAGAGTAGGTATTCAAATGTTCTTGTCTTCTCTTCATCTTTTTCTTACAAGAGACTTTTCTTATAAGTGCCCAGTTTAGCACTTAATGATCCACCAGCCAAGCAGAATAAGTAAACATAGAATATCTAAAAGCAATCTCAATACATACCCAATAATTATTAACAGACCTAAGGTTCTTCATAATATACAAACAAGACACATAGGTTGCGCACCTATCCCGATTGAAAATTAAGTTATGATATTATAATACAATCTATTCAAACAGAACCTTTAAATAAACCGTAAGGATCGGTTGGATAAATATGTCGTAATAGGGTCTCTGTTTGTCTACAGCCTCTGGAGCGGTCTCCGGCTCTGATAGCGTGGGCAGGGTTGCTTAGAGACCAGTTGAGTCATGATTGGAAACCGATTGGAGGCTGCGACAGCATCCGCCTTCTCACTGCGTTGCATTAGTCGAGTAATGCGAATTCAATTTGTATTTTTTCTCAAGATACAAAAGAACGATCTACATAAATATTGAATGAATTAATGGTTGTTCGAAACAATAGGGAACGACAAGTTATACAAGCAACAACTAATAAAAGTATAGCGATGTTACCAAGATACCAGCTCTGGACAATCCACACAGATAAAATACTGCAGTACTTAATTTAAAACTCCTATAATTACCCTTTCAGTCGTAAATTAATGCATAAATTAGTTATTTATCTGAACAAATCACAACTGACCTTATTGCGTTATCTGAAGTGATGGTGAATGATGATGATGCCAAAACCAAGTTGGGTTCCCCGATGGGGAACTGACTACGTTATTACCATGCTGAAACACGTCAACGCTGTTGTTGATGTTTGGTATAGCAAGACTTAGATGCCAGGCGATTTCAAGAAATGCCCTACCATCAACTTAACTAGGTCCTACAAATTTGAATTTCATCAGGAGTCGAACCAGCGAACAAATAAAATCAAAATATCGCCTCTTCTCTATTATTATATCATATAACGGGGACTAATAAGTCAGTAATAATAATTTGAAGACAACGCGGCGGGAAGAACAAGGAATGTCAGTTAAATACGAACTTTTATTGACTAAACATGTTCTTGCTGCAAAAGAAATATAAGCTTAAAAAGTGTTGCCTAGCTTCCACTAGATGGCATCATTAGTTCAATTCTTGAAAAATACTGACATTCCTTGTTCTTTTCGCCTGGTCTTCATTTATTTATTTGTAAAAGGTACATATTTTACATAGGTTTCTAAATATGTACATGTTCTTAAAACATCTTCTAACAAGCTTTGTCAAACTCATTGAGCTGATGCTAGCCAGGCGCAATATTGTTAGTGACAGAGACCTCCATCTCCTAAATTCGTTTAGTCAGTCCATTAGCTTCCATGAAAGATATTCTAATGAAATTAGTGGAACAAGTACCTACTATCTACTGCTCTTATAATGGTGTAGGACCCTTAGTTATACGTCGTGATTATTATCTTAAATAGCAACAACAAGCAACAACTATATTTTTCAATTTATTACAGTTACCTAATTCAAACAAAAATGGCTGACCTTTGTGCTATAAGAACTTCTATCGGGTGACCTGCGCTTGTCATTGCTATAACATAATAGAAATTATAAATAATTAAATAAATAAAAATTTGATTGATTTTGATTTTTTTTAACAATAATATTAAAAAAATGATCTTCAAAAGTACTACTGCAACTTTGAATAAATTATTTTCATGATATTTGAACAACTTATGAAACATTTGCGGGGTCCTGTGTCCTCCTATTATACTATCCTTTGTACCTTAAGTGTACACCGTGGCTTTAAAAAACATCAAACCGTATTTTCTTGATGACATGTTATAAAAAATGTTCGGATACAGTTGTGAAGATTTAACGTCTTTTTTCTTTTCTCAATTTTTTTTCTCAATATAAATTAAGGCTACGAATCAAAATTAGTCACAAGAAAAATATCAAAGGAAAATATGTAAGAACGTACCTAAACACAAAGTTAACTGTAGCATTATGAACTATGTCGGTATGAGTTGCCCTAATGGAGTAGTTTAATTTGTCTTGGAGATAAAACCTAGTTTCTCGTATATTCCTGGAACAAATATTTAATTATTACGAAAATCAGTTCATCTTTCAACAAACATTTTTTTTTCTAGTGAATTAAGGCAAACTGTCATAGGATAAATTAAACTACTCCATGCGAGCAACAAACACCAACATAGTTCATAAAGCTACAGTGCATTGGGTACGGTGCCCATACAAAATTACCTATTCTCCTTTGTTCATATATTAAGAACTAGCTGGGAGACCGAGCGTCGCTCGTTCAATCGGAGTTTTTATAAACTAAGATAACTTGTTGAGTAGTACATATATGTTTTCTATGAAACATTTTGCAGGGTGTTGTTTTAGTCGGACAAGCAATATTTGTTCTGAAAATATCTATAATTTTTTTTATAATTTGATTCTATTGAAAAAAAAATATGCAAATTGTCCTTTTTTTATAAAAAGACAGAAAAATATTCAATGATACCTAATATTAGAAAGTTGTTCATTATTTATTATGATATTAGTCAGTAATATCAATCGGTTTTGGCGACTTTTTAGAGATTTTATTGCAAATGTTATCAGCGCCATCTAGTTGAGTTTAGAAAAAGCCGTGTAAAATTCCCTATGGTCAATGGCCTATGGGGGCAGGGCGGCACAATCATCAGGTATGTAATTCACTTATATGGCGAAAGACGGTGCTATTTTTCTCTAAAATACAAAGAGGTTAAAATATTTTTTTATAAAATACTTTTTATTTATTTACATAAGTTCACACAAAATAAAAAATAAAAATACAAAAAAACTATAAAGTCTCATGGATGGGATTCGAATCCGGACCTAAAAGCAGCAAAACGTAAGTGGCTCGCACCAAAACCGCTAGTCCACCAAGGTACTTATAAGTTTAAAAATAAGCATTATTATTATGCAGAAATATACATTTGGGCTACTCTGACCACTTCGCGCTAGGCGAAGTGGCAGGAGCTACTCCAGCAGAAGCACAGTCGGCTGGAGGTCAGTGCGACGAGGAGAGAAAGCGTCGGACAATCCGGGCATTGTCGAGGAGGACTGCCTTTTGCATAGCCGCTATTATCGGTCTGCCTCGAAGTCCCAACCGCCTAAGGTTACGATCCAGGTCAGTGGGGATCAAACCATATGGGTTATTATTATTATTATTATTTGGAAGTATACATTTAGCTAGGCGAAGTGGCAGGAGCTGCTCCAGCAGAAGCACAGTCGGCTGGAGGTCAGTGCGATTATTATTATTATTTTGAAATATGAATTTGGGCTACTCTGACCACTTCACCTAGCGTGAATAATATAAATAATAATCGAGCTGCTCCAGCAGAAGCACAGTCGGCTGGAGGTCAGTGCGACGAGGAGAGAAAGCGTCGGACAATCCAGGCATTGTCGAGGAGGACTGCCTTTTGCATAGTCGCTATTATCGGTCTGCCTCGAAGTCCCAACCGCCTAAGGTTACGATCCAGGTCAGTGGGGATCAAACCATTAACGGACAGGACTACAGGAATAATTTCAGTGGATTGCACTTGCCACACATCCGTAACCTCGTGCGCCAGGTTAAGGTACCGTAACCTCTTGTCGGCATCGGCTTGCACGAGGTTTTCGTCGTGTGGAATAGTGATATCCACCAAAAACTCCCTTGACTGCGCCCGATCCATCAACACGATATCAGGTCTGTTATGATCAATAGACCTGTCCGTGATGATGTCTCGGTCCCAGTAGAGCTTGGCGCGGTCGTTTTCGAGAACCGACTCCGACGTATACTTGTAATATGGCAACCGCCGAGCTATGAAGCCATACTTTAGAGCGATCTCTTGATGCAGGATCCTGGCTGCTTGGTTATGTCTGTGCAGATACTCAGTGTTACAAAGAATCGAACAACCGGAGGTTATATGGCGCAGGGTTTCACCTGGCTCACGGCACAACCGACATACGTCCAAGGTACCGTCTTTCATTATGAACCTCCTGTAGTTGTTCGTCTTTATAACCTGATCCTGTATTGCACAGACAAAACCCTCGGTCTCCGCAAAGAGGTCTCCGAAGCGCAACCAGTGCACAGAAGCCTTCTGATCTCCAAAGGACTCGTAGAAAGCCTTAAAGAACCTTCCGTGCAGCTGTTTCTCTTTCCAAATGGCTTCTCGCTCAACAGTGTTAAGTACAGCCGGCGCTTGCCAGTTCTCTTGAGCCATAGAAAAAGGGGTTAGTCCTTTATCACATACTATGACAACTCTATGCAAATCACTGTCGACTTTCGCCAGGAAATAGCTTCGGAGGCTGCATATTTCACGGTTGTGCATTTGTTTTGCACATAGAAGGCCACGACCGCCATTCTTCCGCGGAATATACAGCCTCATCACTGACGACCTCGGATGATGCATCCTGTGGAGTGTCATAGTCGTGCGGCCCTTCCGATCCAGGCCATCCAATTCAGTCTGTGTCCATCTGAATATGCCGAAGGTGTACAGAAGAACGGGGATGACCCAAGCATTGATTGCACGTATCTTGTTAACGCCCGATAAATAGCTATTAAAAACTTCTGTCAGGCGCTCCCAAAACACGTCACATACTACCTGTTTCACCTCCGTTTCGTTCACACCAATGCTCTGCAACATACCCAGATACCGGTATGTCTCAGTCTCAATTATTATTATTATTATTATATGCGTTCTCCTTTTATGTAATTTCGCTCATATCTCCCTGAAATAAAATTTTTCGAAGATAATTCCGTCATAGATCGATTTCTGGTGATTTTAAACCCCTAATCCTAGATTTTCGTCAAAAGGTTTCAAGCCATTTTCGAAATCGTCGGGACATTTAACTCGTTTAATAGTATAGGATAAACCACGGAGGCGGCGTGGAGGTGTTAGCGTCGTTTTCGTGAATAGTTTAAATTTATAAAATTTATAAATACTTGATTCCTGAATGGACTGTACATAGATTAAAGGGTATCCCAGAAATAAAGAGACAATTTTCAATGTTATTAGTATTGGCCACTGAAGACGCAAATGAAAAAGAATAAATGGTTTCCTAGTTATCATAAACCACAAATATATCAAATTGGCAGGTTTTTTTTCTAATTTGCTTTATTCCAAAAAATTAAATGCAAGTAACATGAATTGTTTGCTAACATTTTTATTCAGTATTATCTTCGGAATAGACATGGGCGCCGACCTTATATTTGCCGGCGGCGGCGCGCCTTCCTAAATTGGTCGGTATGGTGGCGCCGCGCCGCGGCGCGGCGTTACTTTTTATTTTTGTAAATGGTAATAAGACAGACAATTTTTTCTACGTATATGTATAAATAAAAAAAGCTTTGATTGCGAATTGAAAAGGTATATAAAAATAATAATTCATCTTCCGCAAAAGAATTCTACAGTTTGATACAGAACTACCCTAGATATCACGCCAACCAGTCTTGCGCTGCCCGTATCCTGCGGCCCGCAACCTTTACCAGTTGTCGCGACTGTCTACCGAGTGAGAGGTCTGCCTTTGCGGTCATCTGTGTTCTGCCCACTGCACTGCCACTTCAGCTTAGCGATTCTATGCGCTGTTTCGGTTAATTTAGCTTTCCTCCGTATCTCTTCATTTCTGATTCGATCACGTATAGAATTTTCGATCATAGCACGCTCCATTATCATTTGGGTGACCTTGATCTTCTTATGAGGCTCATAGTAAGCGACTATGTCTCAGTTCCAAATGTTATTCCTTGGAAACACACACTGATCAATTTACCAAAAATTGTGTCATGAAACACTGCAGTATTTTGGGTGCTTCGGATCTGAAGATATTGCAGACCTTCCCAAACGTGGCCTAGCCGAGACGGATTCGACGATTGATATTTTTCTCAAAGTTGGACCCATCCAGCGTTGGTTCTATATATGGTTGAGTTTGTGTCAGGAATATATGTATGTATATTAATATTTCTTCTTTCTTCAACTTCTGAAGAGCTTCAAGTACCGCTTTTCGATGCTTTCAGAAGCTTAGCCGTAACTCCATCATCCATCACTCAGTGCCTTATTGTTCTTAAGGCATTCTAATATTCATTAACAACTTCGAGTGTAGTGTCTCTAATCTTCAGAGAAATGGGTGTAAAACGGATATTGATACTTAAATCCACTTATAAAGATTATCTGCTGAGACAGTTGAAAATTCTGCATAGGTCTTCCAAGATATCAGCTTACCGATGGTGATTAATGTACGCCATGGATGTTGAGTCCTCTCCAGTCCATAAGCTCTGAAACATCTTCCTGGGCACTGGTAAACAGTTTTGGATATTTAACGTCTACCTCACTCCTTGTGTCACTCCTCACTGCAGCTATATATTTTTCTAATTCCGATCCTGGAGGCGGGCCGACATAGTGGCGTTTTACTAAAACACTTCAATAACTTCGTAGTTAATTTGGCACCGTTGGAGACACTGTAACACAGTCCAAGTCTCGATCGAATGAAAGGCTTTCTCATAGTCCAAATTCTACAAACGCGAAGCATAGTGGCCGATTTTGCCTGTAATTTTTTTGTGTATTTAGCTTCAATGTAGAATTGAGGTCTATGGTACTGAAATGTTTTCGGAAACCCTGGAAATTCATAAAACAAGCGTCCAGATGATTTGTGATGACTCTCAAAAACTAAATATAGTGATGTGGGTTTGTAGGGTCTCACAATCAGCAGCTCAGCTGGGTCGTTACCATTTTTGAAGAAGTGCACCACCCACCACACTTTTGTGCTATGTGGTAGGCGTTCGTAATGAAATTAAACAACTTCTAAAGAGCTTCAAGTACCGGTTTTTGACTGCTTTCAGAAGCTCAGCCGTAATTCCATCATCCATCACCTAGTACCTTATTGCTCTTAAGCTGTTTAAGAGCCATTCTAATCTCGTTTAAGCGGATGTCCGAGATATCTTCGTTACAGTGTCGATGTCTGATCGATTTGAATTAAAGTAAACTTAATATTGGAAATCGGGTCATGACAGGTATCTCCAACATTTTTGTGTAAAATAAGGGCAATTAGAATTTACACACTCGTTGATGCGGTCTGAGAGTTGTATTTTGTATCTCCATGATACAAAATACAACTTATGTGGCTTTACATAAGTTGTATTTTGTATCATGGAGATACAAAATACAACTCGCATGAATCGATTTCTTTCTGTTTGCATCTGCAATCTGCTCTAATTGATACGAGATGCGATACCGTACCGCATGTTGAAAAAAACTACATTTAATGTAACCAAAATTACTTGTTGCTTGGTCTAATCGGCGCGAATTTTGAAAGAGTCGGCGACGGCGGCGGCGCGGATAAATCGGCGCGGCCGCGCCCTGCCGGCGCGGCGCCCATGTCTTCTTCGGAACAGAAAACCTGACACATTGTGGATTTTTTTTCTATATAGAAAGACCTGTAATGACAATTATAAATCGAATAATAAAATGGTATGAAGAAATCAAAGAGATTGATTTTAAAAAGATTACAGAAAGAAAATGTACTGTAAAGACCTATCGCAATCTAAACAGGGAAAAATAGGTTTCTGAAGCAGCACCTTCAACATCGGCTAGAGTAGCAGCTGATCAATATAAAATATGTTAATCCAGTGTTTCTGTAATATAATTTTAAGATTAAAAAATGAAAACTTTTGTGAAATTAGCCACCTATAGGCACGTTAAAGACAAGTATGTTAAAGTGATGGTGCCGAAAACTTTACGCAAAACCTCTGAGAAAAGTTCTCATAATTGATGAGGAAACTTAATTACCTACATATTGATTCTAGTGATGTGCCTGGTAAGCAGTTTTTACACTCAACCAGTCGTGACGTTGTGGATTATATTGAAAGAGTCAGATCGGAAGTAAAATTTTTGAAAAACAGAAAAGATTTTGTGTCCTGGTTGGATTTCGCTACGTGGCATTATATTTCTGAAGTCACTCAGTGCTTGGAGGTGGCAACTACCGAGTAGAGTACTAGACCAAGCAATGTCCCAAATATTCCTAAAGTTTAAAGTTTCGAAATGTTTCGGATTTTGTATAAAAAGAAGTACAATAATTATTCAGAAAAACCAAAAACAATAACATTTTTCAAACAAAAATGGACTCGACTTTCTGAAAGAGCAGCAGCTAATTTGATAAAAATCTGCTACAAAGGCGTTGCTGGTGCAAATTTTATTATAAATTCCCAAAAATGCATTACTTTTGGTCCAATGTGTATTTAAAGTTTAATACTTAATTTATTTTTTGCATTAAAATGACTTGAAATTATTTTGTCTCTTTATTTCTGGGACACCTCAATAAGTTTAATGACTGTAATATAAAATTTTGTTTTAATATTCAATCCTTTTACTTCAATACAAGTTTTATTTACTGAAAATAGACATAACAGTTAACTTTGATTACCCACTACTAAGTTCAAAAGCGACCAAATTAACTACAGATTCAATCCCCCAATAGTCCGATAAAATTGCAAATTAGGTTAGAAATTTGCATTAAATTCGACTCGCTATTTGAGAGGATTACACATTTTGAGTTGAATTTGAAACTGAGAGTGAATATTTATCTTTGTACTTTTTTTCTGTACAGTTAATTAAATTAAGCATCTTTGTTCAAATTTCCAACTCGTGTTTGCGAATTCTAGGAGTAAAATCCTTTATGGGACTTACTGGCTGGTCATGCCTTGTGTTTAATGAAAAATGATCTTGAGGATAAATTTCTTAAAGAACTTTGATATAGTACCGACGAGGTATTTATTTTATCGAATTCCCAATATTCTATAGAAAATTCTTTGAGAATAATAATATACTCAATAAAAAAAATTTTTGGTTAAAAAAGTTTACATTCCTTTTCTTCAATAATGTAATAAAAGAAATATATCCTTAAAGTACATTCGATATAATAATATTTATAAATTTCGTATCCAGTGGCATGAAGAATACTAGAAAACTTCAGGTTATCCGAAATCCGTTCGTCATAAGTGATGGAGAAGATTTCACCTTGCCTGCCTCGAATGTCGGTTTCCGTCGGAACCAATTAGTCGGTAAATGGGTCCACCACAATAGAATAATATGACGCCTCTAATATTTCACATTTCTTGTCACGTATCAGTTACCGTTCCTTTATTACGTGAGCCACTTTCAGCGGGACTGAGTCGAGGACTAAAATGCGGCCGGAATATGATTAATAATTGTTTCTGTACTCATTTTTAATGCCGCATGTGTACTGCGGCTGCGGTTCGAAGTTGGAAACCAATTTGCTAGTAGAGTAGTCATACATTTGTAGTTGAAGTGACATATTTGCCGCCTGTGTACAAATCAATTGTTGAACTTCAGCTAACTTTAAAAGCAATGCCCTTAGACGTTATGGAGTGTTTCGCCTATGATTAGTTTAGAGTAGGATAATGGTGTTGTAACTAAATTATGAAGTCAAGTGATGCTTATAATAAAGTGATAATTAAACACTTCCGAGTATATAGAAATACCCAAGCATGAGATACGAATGAAATATATTACATGTTTCAGTTACTGAGCATTCGACAACGTTCGACGTTCTAATACCTAAATAGTAAGTGGAGTATGACGCGTAGAAAAAACCATGATAAAGATAACTGATGCCTTGCTAAGAATTTTAGTCCAATTTCATTATTTTTATCTTCATTTAGAATATTTTCCTCGCCTCATAAATTTTGCGTTTTGCTGGCCTTCCTACTTACATAACAATATTCAAATATCAAGTTATGGAATCTTTTATAACAGGGTATTTTACTCTATATAAGAAAAAAGATTAAATTATTATTTACCGTAATATTTATAATAATTAATATTTATTGTTCCTTGTTCCTTTTTCCCTTTTGAGGTACAGAACCCTGAAAATTGTCTTAGTCTTAGACCCTATTATATTAGAAGAGCGCTCGCGTCTTGGTCGACATAGACACAGACTTGCACCCTGCATATTTGTACGTAGAATTCAACCAGTTGAACCTGTTGGTCCGTCGAACCCAATTTTTCATATAACCTTTAATCCCATTTCACCCACTCATGGTTCAGTGTTTGAAAAATCATTTCTAAGTTCCAATTTTCAAGTTGGTTTAACCTACGCATTTTCTGTCTCTCAGTATGTATTGTTTTATAGGTATGTATAGTATTAAGATAAATCGATTATTTTATATTTATAAAAGGGATAGATGTGATGTTTTTTTGTCCACTCTCACATTTATTGTGTCACATTTTAGTTTAGTTAAGGAAACTCACAGCTTTATGTAAGATTTTTGTAGACCAGCTCATAAATTCCTTATTGTTACCTATTGCCTTTTTCAAGTCGCCAAGTAGTTGGCATTGGCTGCCGTCCAACATTTCTTGCCAAGGTTCAAAGACAACACAGCACAAGTTTATTTTTTTAAGACACAAAGCTAACATTCTATTTGAGATAAGGCAATGAACGCAACGTGGGGGCAAAACTCACATTATTTACTGGAAATACCGCACAGGAGTAGTTTCCTAATTTCCTTGGCAGCGCGCCGCCGGCCGCCGCCGGCCGCCGCCGGCCGCCGCCGGCCGCCGCCGGCCGCCGCCCGTATAAACTTTGTTTTATTGCACTAAAAAGTAGTTAATTGTTTAATTTAAAGGCGTGTACCAAAAATAAACAAATAACTTATTAATTACGATTCTGTAAACAATAATAAATTGAAAACATCTTCTTGTTTAAGTTTTCACTAATTAAAATTTCACGTATTTAATCTTCTGAGAAAGCTAACTTATCAAATTCTGAAGTAAAGTAATGCCTACGCACAAATATTTACCACAAAGAAATTATGTAAATGACGTTATTTCACAACACAAAAGTTTGAAATAACGAGATGTTACGCCCGAATATCATCAACCACGAAATGAATACAATCAACTGAATGAAGAATTTTAAGTAGCTTCAATTTAGGTTGAAACCTCAGAGGTTACAAAACAACCGTTTAGGCGCATAATGGTAAAAGCGAAAAAACGGTAAGTCTTAAAAAATGGTAAAAGAGCAAAACGGTAAAAGCGCAAAATGGTAAAAGCGCAAATTGGTAAAGAAGCAAAATGGTAAAAGCGCACAACGGTAAGTCTTTCATTACTGTAGCAAACTGAAGTGACATGATAATAATAATAATAATAATAAGGACGGGCTGGTTTCCGCAACCAGGCGACAGGTGCGCCCATTTTGCGTGATTCGGCTGGCCTCACTGCCAGCCCAGCTCCTCCAGGAAGCCCAGTAGCCCCCGCAGGTTGCCGACGACTTCCGGGAGTGTCCTCGGGTCCTTGAGGTGTTTGACCCTGTATGAAGCTACCTCTTTGCATTCCAGAAGAATGTGAGCAGCTGTCTCTTCGGTCTCCATGCATGCTCGGCACAGGGGACTGTCGGTGATACCTAAAGTGTACAGGTGTTTGTTAAAGTAACCGTGGCCAGTGATGACTGCTGTTACCTTCCGGAGCTGAAGTCTCCCTAAGCTCAGGAGTTTTCTGGACAGGCTAGGGTTGGTCACCGGTAGTGCTTGTCTAGCCTGTCTACAGGTCTCCAGTTCTGTCCAATACCGATTGTGTTCTGACCTTGTGCGTTGACGCAGGGTTGTTTTTAGCCACCCAGTGGGTAGAGGTATGATAGGTTCAGGTCCCACAGCAATTAAGTCCGACCCTCTCCTCGCCAGTTCATCTGCCGCGTCGTTACCGCGTGAGTTGCTGTGTCCCTTAATCCATTGCAGAGTTACGTCGCTGTGGTAACATACCTCTGTCAGTCTGAAGTGACATGATAATACGTTAATAACCGAACATAGGTCAAAAAAATCGTAGTACGAGAGAGGTAGCTCAAAAAAATCTTAGTACGAGAGAGGTAGCTTACAGGATAAGGACATCCATAGGCCACACTAATTCGAATGTTATTATTGTATTATGACCATACACAAAATGAATGTCAGTAATGTTTTGTGAAGAATACCGATTTTCATTTTTAAAACTAAAAACTTCACAAACTTTCAAAGAACGCAAATGAAAATGAGCTTTTGTCTTTCTTCTGTGTAGAAATTAAAGTTAGATCATTATTTACCTGTTTAAGAAAAAGTTTTGTTTAACATGTGGTATAAAGAATGTGCATGGAATGCGGTAAGGATCCGTTAGCGCTAAACAAAGGGGATTGTTTGTTTTATTGCTTATCTCAAATATTGTCAACGTAATTTAAAAAATACATCCACTGAATTACCTTGTTTTTGGATAAATTAATAATAACTTGTAAATTAAAGTTTTTTTTGTTTCACAAATTTTCACGATTCAGTAGGTTTTTTGAATGAGTAATGTTAACTTTATATATTTTTGGATGTTATTTGATGGAGAATACTGTAAGTTATCGAATAAGATCATAAGTGTGTGTAAAAAACCATTAAATTGAGATATGTGACGTTTTTTGTATAGAGGTGTATAAATTTTTTTAAAAAATCAAGAGGTCGTCCCGTAGCGGGGGAGGGGGAGGGTGGACGCCATAAACGGGGTGGTTTTAAGGTGGAAATGGGTTATATATCGCTAATTTCATCCGGGACACACTGTGCATAATTTAATTTTTTTAACTGACAAATTCTCAAATTGATGCACACTTTTATAGAGGTAAGTATTTTATGTAGAAAATTACCAAAATAGAACACCCGTATTTTAAAAATTCGTTGTTAGATATTTCTCAAGATATATTTTTTCTTTGTTAGGCTGTATAGGGTTAAACCCTTCCGTCAGGTCGAGTTCACATTTTTTTTTAATCAGTTGATATCTCAACAAGCAATCGCTCCACAGACAAGAAGCACTGCTCTTAAAGAAGAAGAGAAGAAGTTGCCATCCATCTAATGGAGAAAAATAAAATTTATCGAAAAATTTATAATTATAAAAATGTTTTACTCAGTGTGTGTAAATTGAAAAATACATATGTGTATTACATAAAAATTAACATAGGGTCTAATACTATTATAAAAAACTTGTAGTCTAAACGAAATTGCTACGTGTCCACTCTTATCGAAATCTCTCTCGAAAAAAATAATATTAGTTATTTATTCTTTTCACAATATCGAAGTTCAAAAGAAACAGTTTTTATTATGTGGGCATGAAAATGACTTGTGTTCCGCGGAATAACAGCACCTTTCGATATTTTTCCCGAAATAGAACACAGGAGCCCGCTTGCTTACTACTCGTTACAAAGGACTTTAGTTCAGCTTCTTCTTTGTTTGTGACTTCTGGTATCGCGCGGGAAAATTTGGGATTTAACTGACACCGGAGGAAAATTTACAACTGAATTACGGGTCACAATCTTAGAAAAGTTTTTATAATTGATTTTATTTTGTATACTTATTATTATTTTTTAATAAGGTAAAGTCCACAAATGTAATCTTCTTGAGGACCTAGTAAACTACATATACTTATATACATGTTCGATTTGTTTGAATACATGGTTATAAAAGTTATTTTTAATTTGTCTCAAAAATACTTCGATAAAAAATAAAGATTATGTTGCGTAAACCCATATTACTTACAGCGATCAATTTACACACATTGAGTAAGACTTTTTCTACTGCTAAATGGTGCGGTGAATTTGCGTGTGGGAAAGTAGCAACTGGCGGGCGTTTGTATTTCTAAGATTTCTGATGTAAAAAATACACATACCTTCTCATCAATAGACGGGTGGACAAACACTTTCTATGCGACTGTTAACTTTCACCTTCGACGTTTGGTCAAAATGGTCAAAATTAAAGCTTACAAAATGGGATAATTAACAGTAACTTGCTAACTGTAACGAACACGTTAATTGCAGATAAAAATCTATTATTTGGTAAGAAAATATACCGTGGGCTTTAAGTTGTTGCCGAACACGATTTGCCACTGGATGCGTGCAGCTTAAGACCAGTCGTTGTGAAATCCTTAAGGGAGGCCTTTGTTCAGCAGAAGACGTCTTTTGTCTTTCTTTTTCTTTTCAGATGATGATACGTGATAGATACGTAAATAAGACTTAATGAAAAAAGCAAATAGCATTAACAGTTCAAAGAAAATAACTTTATTTTATTTATATTTATTTTGTTTGTATAAACACGTGAAGCGGTCGTGGCTCAGTCTTGTGTGGTCGCGTGGATCACGCACGTTAAATGACTACAGACACGGTCATAATCTGCATATTATGTTTGACTATTAGTGGCATTTATCTCGACCGTTTCTGTGCTTCACAAGGCACGTAAAGCCGTTGGTGCCGGCCGCTATTACTAGATGGCAGTCGTTAAGCCGTGTCGAAGGCCTTATAGGCGGCTTGAAAACTTTTGACCCTGGGGTTGGCTACTAGCCCCAATAACTCTCCTATTCCGGACTTAGCCTCCCTGTGGAGAATGGCCTAACCTTCTCGAGGCATACCTTCCCATAGGAAGAGACCCAGGCCCCTGCAGTGGGGACGATAGGGTTGTTACTGATAAACATGTGTTTTTCTATAAGCGCGATTGGAAATTTTCATGAGGAAAACATTGATGAGATCTTAATAGTAGGTTTAAAATTTATTTTTAACCGACTTCAAAAAAAGGAGGAGGTTCTCAATTCGTTGGAATCTTTTTTTTTTATGTATGTTCACCGAAGACGCCTGAACCGATTTGGAAAATTCTTTTTTTGTTTAAAAGGGTATACTTCACAGGTGGTCCCATATAAATTTTATCGAAATCGATTCAGCGGTTTTTGAGAAAATCAACAAAAACATAGCAAAATTGGAGTTGTTGCGATTGAAGTCGGTTGTTTTAACGTATTCAGCGTGTTTAATTATTATTAATTGAGAAACTAAAGGGTTGATTTTAAATCAGATTCTTATTTTAATAACTTGAAATCGATTTCATATTTTAAAAAAAACTGTGTTTTACACTAAAACAAATAATGTTTGTCGACGACGGAGGTTGGCTGCCAGTCCGTGAGACTGGCAGCTCGTTAAGGGGCTCCATTTGAAGTATTTGCTCTTTCCGATAGCTATTAAACGTACCTAAACGTAACGCTATGGCAACAAAAAAAATGTGATTCATGACTTATTCTTCTGTATTTGTGTGGAAATATATTGTTCTGCGATATGTGACTTTCAAGAAAAACAAATTGTGAACGTCTAGTGCGGCACTAAAAATTCTATAGGCTTTCTAGTTTTATGACGTATTGGATAAGATAAAATAAGATAAATATACTTTATTGCACACCAAAAGAGTACAAATAACAACGAAAACACATAAAATATTTAAATATTTAATATTGGAATGTATCTATAATCAAATTATCTAGTATTGTGTACACTTTTCCATTTAATTTTATAGTTTCTGAAAAACATACACTTTTACGTTGCATTGGATAGTTTCAGATCGCGGGTGCCTTAGAGCGGGTTACTTATAGCTATTGAAAAGATCAAATTCTTCAAATGGAGCCCCTTAACATATGTGAAGTAAAAGTAAGCAAATTCAAAACTGAAATGACGTGCTTTGGCAGTTTCTTTTCCTGGTATCGTAAGTAGTGGTGTTTTATAGTGTTTGTATTTATATTCTTACCTTTATTATATAGCCTAAGCCTGAGAACGATTATCATTTGAATCAGCCCCTATAGTTTACAATATTCATAAAATTATTTCCAAACGATAAAGCTCGTAGTAAGTAAATCCGTTAAGTACCAACATCGGTAATAACAAGTTGTATAAAGTTTCTTCAATATAACAAATATTTTTTTTATTGTATTTTAAAAATAACAATAGAACAATACCACAGAATACCCAACAGTACAATCCAATACCATATGTTGTACTTCAGAGTGCTATAAACAAGTTATTGGTTTCTTGAAGTTTCTATAACTCTTAAAATATCGTATATGAGGTCTGACTCTGAACAAGTTGTATTTAATTTCTATATTCGATTACAATAAAGCTTGTTCATTAAATTTTCTTACGAGTTTATTTATTTATTATATTAAACAAGGTTCTGTTTAAAAAACAAGGTTCTGTTTAAAAAACAAGTGATACTTCATATATCACAATTTCTTTTATTTTTATTAATTTTTTTTTTTTTAAATGGCACATTAATCTTACACTGTAGAATTTTGCGCCCGAGTCAAAACTTTTAAATATTAGTAAAAGTGCAAATCATCGACTGCTCATTTTCATCTAATTTTGTCCTTTCTTTCTTTGCACGTCATCTAATTTTGGATCTCACTTTAACGCTGTATAATCTTCAGGCTGTACCAGAAATAAAATGTATCTGTAATGTATTATTTGTCAATTCTTTGTCCACAGAAACGGACCCTCAATGATTTCTTTACTTTTAGGTTTAACTCTAATTTCACCTACTTGAAATGGGTATGAAAATGAATAAATAAATTTTGAAGAGCAAAATAACGTTTTTCCTATTAAGTCGTACTAAAATCACAATATTAATATATAACAAATAAAGAAAGCATATCAACAGAATTTTAATGATTTTCTTTCAAAAGGCTTAATTCTATGGTAATAGTAATAAAAGTGGATACGAATTAATTTAGTTAGATATTAATTACTCGCCGAAAACGAATGTCGTTTCAATTAAAGCTACCTAGTTTAACACAATTAATTTATTAGTACTAAGAATAACATTTTGTTGATTAATTTTTGTTTATTTTTGAAAAAAAAAAATACAAATTTCTTTATTTTGTAAATTATGGTTTAGCACAGATTAAATATGTGTCTAATGTATTCTCTGTAAATTTAATATATTCTCTGTAAGTGTTTAAATAGGATTTTTAATTCGTGAAGATGCAGTAACTAATATCTCATCTCACTAATATTATAAATGTGAAAGTATGGATAGTTGTTTGTTTGTTTTTTTGTTTGTTCCACTTTCACGCCGAATGAGCGGATTTTGATGAAATTTAGTAGGTAGATAGATAAAGCACTTGCCTAACTCATACGATACTTCTTACCCCGGGGTTCCTGGAGGAATGCTTAAAAACTCAAAATTTCCAATTCGTCAATAGATGGCGCCACCTTAACATTTTTCTTTCTCTCTGGACTCAATTCTGAAGTCCACGCAAACGAAGTCGCGGGCGGAAGCTACTTACTTATTATATGTACTTTTGGTTAATTTAAACGATAGTGTCCGGTATTGTATCGCCGTTGATTAATACATATATTTTATGGAGAACAAAAATGTAATAAGATGGTTTTTGGTTACTAATCCGATTATTAAAATCGGATTAGTAACCAAAAACCATCTAAATGTATTTACATGTACAAATGTACCTACACACTACCTAAACATAAAAGAGTAGGTACCTAATGTAAGAAATAAAGAGACAAGTAAACAATTAGGGAACCATATCGAACCACGCACTGTTTAGAAAGCAGAGCTTATACTGTAGGAACCGCGTGTTGAATAAATCAATTTGAGGAAAATTTGATAGCTTATTAAATTCTTACGGCGAATGAACAAAAAATGAGTTACGTCTGTAATTTGAGTATGTGTTAGGTACTGACAGATGGGTTGGGTGTCTGATGGTTAATCTAGATGGGGCGTGAACATTAACTCTAGATATAAGATAAGCCAAGCTCGACGAAATTTTGTAAATTTTTCAAAAGTACAATATCTATATAATACGTATGAATCTATATCCTATTTATGTAGTGATACAAAAGGCGTGCATGCCGAAATGCGACCGCACTGGAATACGTGCCGTGAGCGCTAGGGACCAGCCTACGCAACTTCCATAGTGAGATATTGCCACGATACAGCTAATAATATTGTATTATTTCACTGATCAAAGAAATAATACTTTGGTTACATTTCATTGATATGCAATGTGTTACATGAAAAATATTACTCAGGTGTCCTTGTTAGGAATTTAATGGAACTGGCATTAAATTCCTAACAACTTAATGCAACCCTTAGTCTTTCTTTGCTTTGTTAACTTTGTTGATTTGTAACCATGAGTTTACTTAAAAATTAACACAATTAGATTTTTATATGTATACAGACAGGTATCGTAAGCTTTGAGTAGTACCTAAACAAACAAACACATTTAAATTTAAATTTCGTATAGGTAACACTCCGTTTAAAAAGCTTACAATTCATTCTTTTACACATTGTGACACCAAATGAAATACCACAATGTTCACGCGTCATGTCAGGTATGATTACAACATCCAATTGGCATTTGGCGGCGAAATTCTTGAACTGAAGCGGGCACCAACTTACAAAAGTATTACAATGAAGCTCATGGTACCGGTGAATGTTAAATTCTATACTTGTAATAATTTTAAAATCTTTCATACTTCGAATATTATGGAAAAATAAATTTATCAAATAGTGTAGGGTTTGTATTGAACAAAATGTTACATAATGAAACGTAATGCAATTGCAAATGACATGACGGTAGCTGCATATTTCTCCAGTCTGCGCCAGTACCGCTTCAAATCTCGAAACAATAAAATTTCCTTTTTTTACATTCAGAATGAGTGAATGAAGCGGTTAGATTATTACAAAGAATATTTTAATAAGAAAAAAAATATTTAAAATTCTACATACCTTATAGATAGCTATAACATACAAAAGTCGGTTTGTACTAGCCTGGAGGCTTACTATAAACCTTGCATATACCTGCCTCATAGAAAGTTATTAAAGCGAAGTTTAACTATTTGGAAGTTAAATTATTGTTAGGTTGCTACTTATGTAACGAAGAGCTTATAATAAAGTTTGGCCGTTGGAGTGAGCTCAACCCGAACGGGCAGATGAGGATATGGATGGCTGGTGCTTACCGAAATGCAAAATTAATTGGTTTCAGCCTCTGCAATTGACATATCCATAGTTTCCATTTACTGCCAGTTTGTCACTAGTTATTAGCAGTATGTGATATTGTCACTTTTTCTTTTTTTCCTTAAACCATGTCTATGAAAACTATTACTTTATTATTTACGACATTTTTTGTTAAATAACATTTAAACAATGTTCAGCGAGAGTGCATGTCTGTGACCTAGAAATACTAAGGCTTTCAGTGTTTATTTAAAAAAAAATAAGCAAATACATATTATGCACTAGATTTTATTTATCACGCTCTGTTTAATTTTTAATGATACATTTGAAATTAAATACAATCAACTAGCGTAACATGTAATTCATTTAAGGGGAATATAAAAAAACAAATTCTTCTGCAACAATTTTGCAGTAATTACTTATGTCATTAAAAGCTGATAAAAATGAGAGCAATTATTCTAGAACACCTGAGAACAGTGTAACATTTATACTAGTAGGCAGAACTTTCAGTCTCACTGGCTTCATCTTAATTGCATGAAAGCTCTACATTTAAATCGAAGCTATGCGGTAGCAGTCGAGCAATACTAAGACTTTAGAATTACATTTTTTAGCTAAATTGTCAAAAAAGTTTGAAAAGGCTACCTCGAACATATTTGTTACAAAAAATGTGTAACAGTTTGAGACAAAACATTTTGAATTTTAGAAATTGCTTTTTTCACTGTAGAGTGTTTGTAAAGATTGTTGCCTTAAAAATTCTAATTTGAAAAATAATTTTAGTTCGTTACCAAGCCTCGTCCAAGGCTGTACATGCCTCTCTTTGAAGCTGGATTGATTGCATAATCAGTTTACCGCTCCGCATAATGAATTTCTTTTCTTAGACGGCTTACTATTTCAGAGTTCAATTTTGGGCACAAATAAAGTAATTCGAGTGCCCAAAGGACGATAATTATCTCCGACTGACTATTACTTCTAACGTAATGGCATTTTCACGGGTTTCAGGCCCTGAAAAGGTTTTGGGTATTATCTAATAAATCCGAAGAGAATCTTTGCCAATTCGTATCTATATCGGAGGACTTATAGCTTAACCTTTATAAGGGCTAACAAATACAAAGGGTGTAACAAAGAATTTATAGGACTCATTATCAGATTCTCCTTTTTATTTTACTGAACAACTTTAGTTAGAGGTTTTAGCTAAAATTAAATATCTAAAATAACAGCAATATATATATTATATATTTTTTCAATCTTATTAAAATCGCAGTAAATTTTTCTTGAAAAGCAGAAATACCAGTTGAGGGGTCCTGCGTCTATTTTGTTCATTTTTATAACATAACTAGCTTTTTCTCGTGGCGTCAGCATAAAATAGTGTCAAAACGTTTTTCCGCTTCATCCCCGGAAACCATTTTTTTAATATCAAGGAAAATAGCATCCTAAGCTCCGTTGCAACGTCATAGAAGGAGACACAAAAATTGTTTGCTTCGTCTGCTCTTTCTGTGCAATAATAGGTACCCCACAGGAACTATACATATTTTCGGGACAAAAATTAGCTTATATGTTACCCTTTTTAGGGTTCCGTAGCCAAATGGCAAATAACGGAACCTTTATGGATTCGTCATTTCTGTCTGTCTGTCTGTCTGTCTGTCCGTCCGTATGTCACAGCCACTTTTTTCCGAAACTATAAGAACTATACTGTTGAAACTTGGTAAGTAGATGTATTCTATGAACCGCATTAAGATTTTCACACAAAAATAGAAGAAAAGGGGTTAGGGGTTCCCCATACTTAGAACTGAAACTCAAAAATTTTTTTTTCATCAAACCCATACGTGTGGAGTATCTATGGATAGGTCTTCAAAAATGATATTGAGGTTTCTAATATCATTTTTTTCTAAACTGAATAGTTAGCGCGAGAGATACTTCCAAAGTTGTAAAATGTGTCCCTCCCCCCCCCGTAACTTCTAAAATAAGAGAATGATAAAACTAAAACAAATATATGATGTACATTACCATGCAAACTTCCACCGAAAATTGGTTTGAACGAGATCTAGTAAGTAGTTTTTTTTAATACGTCATAAATCGTAAACCGCAATTTACCTTTCATTCAAGTTACAACGAACTACAAGAACTTTTATATTATGTTACTTGCAGTTACGGAACCCTTCATGGGCGAGTCCGACTCGCACTTGGCCGCTTTTTTTCTTGATGTATGTATCTAGTTACTATATTTTAAATCCATTTAGCAGTTTTGGGCGTGAAAGTGGCACAAACATGCAAAGAAACATCCTGTACTTTCGCATTTATAATCATGTATAGACAGATTTTGTGACCCTAATTTTGCTATTCAAGTAACTTCTCAAAAATGTAATTTGGCTAATATCATTTATTTTCATCTCAACCTCCACTCGCTCGAAGAAAATATGATAAAATTATTTAAATCTGACTAAAAAAGGTTTCGAAGTGAAATCAAGTTGCTAAAAAGATTAAACTGGCAAGTCGCCGGATACCCCTGGGTTTCCTCGCCGTTGTTCAGATTTCAAAGAACCTACTGGCATCTTTAAATCACTTGAAGAATTCAAAAAGAACATGAACCAATTATGACCGCTCTGTTAAGTTTTCACTTTTACTGATTTCTTCATTTTTCTGTGGCTGTGTCCTAATTTTACACACCAGACGAAGCTTTTTTTTTGTATTTGTGATTTTCCTTCACATATTAGTTTAATTTGATTTTCGTTAATTAACACGACTATATTTTTGTTATTTGCTAGTACATTTACTAATTTAGCATACTGTCGCAAGACTACCTATTATTGTCAAAAAATACAGCAATTTGAAGGAAGAGTAAGTAAACGGGAAGATTGACAGCGTATATAGGCTTAGAAATAGGGTTATGTTTTGCGACATCCTTTAGGAAGGGAACCTAAAAATCAACAATTTAAAAACTCCAGCTTCAAAGTCACTTATAATCGAGCCGTGTATTAAGAGCAACCATTCTAATTCCGATAATTGGTCAATTACAAAATGATTTACAAAGTTAATGCCAACTGAAAATTGGTGCTGTACCAATGTACCATATAGTCTATAACCGGAGTGCATGGTTGTTAGCAAACGAGTTTGGCGAGATCACGACCGAGTTTGGTATGTGAGTGGCGTGCGCGCAGCCAAAATGGCTTATTCCACTTAGCTCCAAAACCGTTGATACTTAATAAATTATTCAGGTAACTTTATAGTCAGGAAGATCTAAAGTGAGCATTGTTTAGTTTAAGGTGATTTATTTATAGGACTATTTTCTTTAGGCTTTCATGTTTTGAACTATAGTAGAATAGATGTAGCAGCACCTAAATGTATTCTACCGTAGTTAAAAATTATTAAAATTTCAATGAATAAAGCAATCTGAACAAACTATTTACTAAATGTAAAAGTAAACAACATAGTGAAACAGAACAAATTCATAAAGTAAAGTAGAATAAACTGGCTGAGTACTAGGCGTGGTGGTCCGAGGTCGGCAGGTCCGCGAAATCGAAAGTATCAGCCTACTGCTGCTGAGCCTCTGACCACTACACTGACTTGAAAGGCTAACAGGGCTTTAACCAACTTCCACCATATATTTTACATTTATGATACAGATAACAAGGCACCGGAAAAAGGAAAAAGAGCATTCAACAGGTAAGATGGCTAAAAACTTTTTTGCCGGTGCCTAGTATGGATGTGACTAAAAGTATATTATGTTCTAACGTTTATGCTTACAAATTGCTTCACAGCTCTAAATAAATTGTTTATTACCAGAAGTTTATGATAAAAAAATATTTAATTTAAGTCTGTTATATTTTTAATTGGAAACGCAAAGTTATATAGCGCTTTTATATACGCGTAAGTACCTGTAAAATGAAATTAAATGAGAACAAAGGAAATCCTAAGTAAATATTTCAAGCGCACCTCATTCGACTATAGTTACCTATTTATTTTTCCTTGATTTAATAACGAATAATTACAAAAGTTTCAACAATACCTCCTTGTATATCTACCTATCATGTTACCCAAATTCAATGGAGTTGACTCTTCAATATTGATCAGTGAAAGGAGTTTTTCGCTAAAATCAGTAATTAAAGGGTTCCATTAACTTTGTAAGGAAATCCCAAAGGAATATCGGTTTCATATTGAACAACGGTAGGTACGAAACGTTTTTGGGAAATTACGTAGTCGGCAGAAACTTAATGAAGCAAAACGGAAAGTTTCTCGCAACTGTTATAAACTTTGCAACTAATTTTTGAGTAGCTTTATTACAAAGAAAATTTTTATAAGTTTCACAGCCTTTATTTTAGGGTTTTATACAGTTTCATCTTTTTTCTATCACATGTTTTGCCAAAAAACGTGACCTTTCAAACAAAATATTGAAATAACTAACAGTTATTATACGAAATCGAAAAGAGATTTCAAAGGAATCCCGGCCCTTATGTTTCTATAGCTTAGTTAGATTCACACTGTTTTAGAAGAGACTTGCTTTGTCTAAAGTCACTTTATTGTTTTTATTATTTACAGATTTTTGTTCGCTTTTTTCTATCACATGTTTTGCCAAAAAACGTGACCTTTCAAACAAAATATTGAAATAACTAACAGTTATTATACGAAATCGAAAAGAGATTTCAAAGGAATCCCGGCCCTTATGTTTCTATAGCTTAGTTAGATTCACACTGTTTTAGAAGAGACTTGCTTTGTCTAAAGTCACTTTATTGTTTTTATTATTTACAGATTTTTGGTCACTTTTTAAGTGAAATAAAATTCATATTCATTCATTCTAATAACAGGTAGTTGTAGTACTGTTAAGATTTTCCATTAAACTTTGTATCGAAAAAGTTTCGCTCTAATCTGTATAGTAGTTTTCGAGAAAATAACGAACATACATCTATACATACAAACAATACAGAAGAATTTTTTGAAGTCGCCTAAAGATCCATCAATGAAACCGTTATATAATTATAACCTTTTTGAAAAGTGTCCTTGTTTTTCATAAAATAGTTTAAAAAATCGGATGTGGATAGAGAAACAGGCTAAACACAAAATGAACTAAGAGTATTCGGCGCGTCCCAGACAGGCAAGAAGGTCGTCTAGTGACATTTGAGGTGCGTCTTCCGTGAGCCAGCATCGTTTTGTACTATTTGGCATAAGGTGAAGCACAAACAGTGCTGGAATTGACTTCTGGACCAAATACCTGAACGACCTGATTAGCGACTGACTGCTGATCCAAAGATGTTACGTTAAATTCTCACTCAGGTTAAACGGTTTCTCATATCTATCTGTATATCACTATCTAGTTTCCATAGTCAAGATAATCGTAATTTGAGGCTGAACAACAGTAATATTTTTACCCTGTATATTTAAATATGTATGTAAATGTCTGAATTACTAGTAATAATAATAATATATCTCTGGGATCAAACTCATCTACAGCTATTTGTATACAATTTTCATTATCTTGTAGCATTCGAAAACCGAACTTCACCATCGTCTGTGGCAAACCTAATTTTATTTTATGTAGTGCGATGCGAAACGAATTGATAAATTTGTCTCTTGTTCTCTGGAAAAAGGCTTGGAAAAGGGCAAGCACAATAATCAACATACAATTGCTTTTATACGTTAAGCATTTTAAAAGCCACATACATTAGCTTAGCTGCACCTATCTGTCTGGACAATTGTGGAAAAGATATGACTCGTAGATTATTGAACATAGAATTGCTCTTAATTTTTTTATTTTATTTTATTTTTTACCTGCGCAAAGGTGAATCCTTTAGTGTTTAAAAATGTTGCGATGAAACTTTATACATTTATTGTTAGTGAGAAAAATGCTAGAGGTAAAGCAAATAAAAAAAAAATCGCGGCAAGACCGAATTGCTTTGATCAACTTTGTACATTGTGAGACGCTTATAAGACGATTTTAAAAGCCACATACATTAACTTAGCTGCAGCTATCTGTCTGAAAAATTGTGAAAAAGATATTACTCGTAGATTATTGAACATAGAATTGCTCTTATATTTTTAATTTTATTCTATTTTTTACCTGCACAAAGGTAAATCCTTTAGTGCTTAAAAATATCGCGATGAAACTTTATAAATATTGTTAGTGAGAAAAATGCTAGAGGTAAAAGCATCTTATAAAAAAGTACGCCGCAAGACCGAATTGATTTGATCAACTTTGTACATTGTGAGACGCTCCATAGAAAAGACATCAACGAGTTTGCCGAAAAATCGTGATATGATCATAAACTAAATCTTCCATACAAAAGACATCAACGCAGGCAGTAAGCTCTTTAGTTTCTGCTGTTAAAAAATTACTACCTATGGCATTAGTGTAAGTGCTAGATTCGTGTATTTACAGTCTATACGGGCAACTGCGCAGGAGTTACATTATCATTCTCTCGTAAAGTCAAACTGTTTGTGACTTTGTACTGACAAGCACATGCCAACAATCAAACAACCGAAAATATCTGATGAAGGCCGAGGCGAGTGAAAGTGAACAGAGTATGGAGTAGTATGGGGGAGGGAGTGGAGTATAGAGAGGGGGAAGGGGAAGGGGGGGCAAGGTTACGTACCAGCTGCACTGGCTTACGTGCCAAAGAGCTCGTTGAGTAATAGAAATTAGTTGCGGTGATCATACCCAAGTAGCGTTTGTTTGGCGGTCGTATGGTCGGTCTGTTTATTATTTTATTGCTTTGAGAGTAAAAAAACATAAATGATTTCGATAAATGTTACTAATTTAGCTAGGTACTAATCTATATATATAAAAGAGGAAACTGACTGACACTGATATATCAACGTACAGCCAGAACCGCTGGGTCTCGGTATTCCAAACTGGGTATGTAGGATCCTTATGAGGTCTAGGGGTGCACTAAGAAAGGATTTTTCAAAATTCACCCTGTAAGGGGGTGAAATCAAATGAAATGAAATAATATTTATTCGAAGTAGGTATCTCTGTACACTTTTCGAACGTCATATTTTTTCTACCTAATACGAAGTTCCTACCACTCGGAATTCGTATACCCAACGTTTCGGAAAGTGTTTGCGGAGAGAGAAGAAACGTCGGGCCCTAAAGAAACTCCCTCCAACACATTTTTTAAAATAAAATTCTTATATGCTATTACATAATTCAGGTAAACAACAAAGATATAGTTAGCTTAGTTACATACTATTACAAACGAATGTGAAAGGATCAACAAAAACATACAAGTACAATGTGCAAACAGGTAATTATTGTGACCAAACACCAATGAAAAGAGCAGGCCAGTTCACACGGACAGCACCCGATCACGAGTATAACGCGGGAGTCAGCCATCGCTCCCCTCAACCATATTTGAGGGAAGGGAACGACCCGGCTCCCGATACGCCACCATCCGCACGAACATTTAAGCGAGCATGCACCGCTCCGGTCAATGAGAAAATATATTAATTAATGAAATAGGGTGAAACGGGGGTCCAAAGTAGATAAATCAACGCACAGGCTAAACCCCTGGGTCTAGAGATTCCAAACTTGGCAAGTTGGTTCCTCATAAGGTCTAGGGGTGCACTTAGAAAGGATTTTTCAAAATTCACCCTCTAAGGGGGTGAAACGGGGGTCCAAAGTCGATAAATCAACGCACAGGCTAAACCCCTGGGTCTAGAGATTCCAAATTTGGTATGTAGGTTCCCTTTGAGGTCTAGGGGTGCACTGAGAAAGTATTGTTCAAAATTCACCCTCTAAGGGGGTGAACGGGAGTCCAAAGTAGATAAATCAACGCACAGGCTAAACCCCTGGCTCTAGAGATGCAAAATTTGGCAAGTAGGTTCCTCATAATGGCTAGAGGTGCACTAAGAAAGGATTTTTCAAAATTCACCCCCTAAAGGAGTGAAACGGGGGTTCAAAGTTTGTATGGGGAAACACGATAAGTTAGACTATTTTCTTCAAAACTTCACAGGAGTACTTCTATTGATGAACGAGTAATTACGTGTTTCAGATTTTTTCAGAATTCAACCCTTAAAAGGGGGATATGGGGTGACAAAGTCTGAAAATCAACATGGGCATTGTTTGTATGGTTTATCGGGTCGCTGATTACGAAAACAACGACGGTTTTTAAATAAAACATGGGGTACGTGAAATACCATCATCCCCTGTTTGGGTGCGATGGGGCTGAAATGTGTAAATATCAATATGTGTGTCGTTTATATGGTTTTTTGGGACGTACATTACAAAAATTGGTAAGCCCGCTTCCATCTTCGGCATCATCATAACTTACCATCAGGTGAGATGATGCCAAGGGCTTACCAATCGACTGACTGATATATTAACGCACAGCCTAAACCAATGAGTCTAGAGATTCCAAATTTGGCTAGTAGGTTCCTTATGGGGGCCAGGGGTGCACTAAAAAAGGATTTTTCAAAATTCACCCTTTACGGGGGTGAAACGGGGTTCCAAAGTAGATAGATCAACGCACAGGCCAAACTCCTGAAGGGGTTAAAATAGGGGTGAAAGTTTATATGGGAAAGTACAGGCCAAACAGAATTTCCTTATAGAACGGAGGCATTAAATATATCAAAGTAACAAAATATCAAAATATCCTACGCGGGCGAAGCCGCGGGCACAAGCTAGTATTTCACAACTCACCCATCTCATTAAAATAGTATTTGTCATGCTACCTTCTGCGGATAATGCATTAATAATTTAGGACGTTTTTCTTCGTCAGTAGTTTCACTACTACAATACACATTGACTGTATACGATGGGCTGAAGTGGTTGTGGCTCAGTGCGGCTTGCGTGGTCGCGCCAATCACGCAGGTAAACTGAATACAGGTACGGTCATAACCTGGGTGGGTTTGGCTATTGGAGGCGTAAATTTGACCATTTCCGTGCTTCGCAAATTACTTTAAACTGGTAGTATTGGTAGCAGTTGTTAAGCCTAGTCAGAGGCCTTATAGGTTGCTTGAAAAGTTCAGGCACTGTGGTTGTCCACTAGCCCCAAATCCTCCACGATTCCAGAATTGGCCCCCACCCGTAGTCCAGTAGTGGAGACACTATAGGTTGTTAACGTGGACTGTTTGTAGTGTTTGCTATAAAAGATGCGCGAAAAATTTAAAAATTACAAGATGTATAAAAAATTTATTGTAGGGTATAAATAAAATTCCTATAGATAAACTATACAGAACTTCTGAGACTAGGTCTATAAGTGATAGATATCTTTGGTTGTGCGGTCGCGTTGAGTTGTGAAATATCGCGTCGCTGTTAACAAACCAATTATAGATTTATTGCGCTCCATTTGTGTACGTATTGTGTACTCGCGCGGAAAGATATCGCAACCTCGCACTGTTGTGTTGCCTCTTCGTTATGTCACTACTCGCAATCTTTAATTATATTATCTAATGCACAGTACAGTATAGAACACAATAGCTCGGATTTCCCGTGTACAAGGTTTATAAGTCCACCAGGATATCATAAAACCAGACGTAGGCCAGGTATCTTGTCCTGTTTTTATTGTCATTTGACATAATATTTCCAGCATTTAAATTAATAATTTTCTAATGAATGAAACTAACGAAATGAAAATTTCAAACTCCAAAATTAGTAATGAAAATAAAATGGCGGGAACGATAAACAAAATTAACACAACACTACAACTTATTTTCCAAGTATGTCAGTAAATATTTACTTAATAACGCACTGGCTAAACCGTACACTCCACTAGCTAGTATTTTTGTAAAGATATGATACAATAGAATACATTACATATTTATAAGTCTTAAATTATTCTCATCATAATAAAAATGGTGTTTAAAATTTATGGACGCAGTTTGTCTATATCTATCATATAAATTGGATAGGCTGAAAACAGTGCTAGATTAATTGATAATTTTTATATTCGTTTTTCAAGAGATATTGATAACCCTGTAATAAGATTACTTAATTTTATTCGATATAATTGACCACGCTGAATACGTTAAAAACAACCGACTTCAATCGCAACAACTCCAATTTTGCTATGTTTTTGTTGATTTTCTCAAAAACCGCTGAATCGATTTCGATAAAATTTAAACAAAAAAGAATTTTCGAAATCAGTTCAGGCGTCTTCGAGTAATCGGTGAACATACATAAAAAAAAAAGATTCCGACGAATTGAGAACCTCCTCCTTTTTTTGAAGTCGGTTGAAAATGAAATTGAATGAACCTAAATATTTTTTGAAAGAAAATGTTAACGCTAGATGGAAAAAAGGTTGTCTGGAAGACATAGTTTTAGCGTTAAGACCAACTTTGTACGCATAGTTTTCTTTTGTTATCTGTATGAAAAGAAGTGTTCACTTAGTATTTATGTCACACTAAAGATTAAACTTATACCTATAGGTTAAACCCCTTTTTTTAAACTTTACCTGTTTATGCTCAAGCACCTTGTTAGTTCACAATAATTTTAATTAAATATGCTGAAATTTAATTTTAAATAAATTTAACGGCCATTTCGACCCTCAACTAAATGAACAAATAAACCTATTTAAATTTAGTTTAGTAACGCTCTGTCTACGCTCAGCCTAATTCAATCCTCCATTAGGGAAATTTGCCACTTTGCAACACTAATTTTGAATTAAAATCAACAACAACGAAAATGTAATGTGCAAATGTCTTCCGGATATAGCAAATTGTATGAACTGTTTCATTTTGCTACATAATTATGTTTTTATTCTATGATAATTATGTTTTAAATTATGAAATTTTGCTTGAATAGGTATTAAGAATAAAAACCTACTGAGAATACGTTTCAAGTAAATTGGAGTAGGAGACGAAACATCCCATATCCCTCCAGGAACGGATGCTTGGTTTTTCCCGACCATTTACCTATGTTTATAGAATCAATTAATTACCTAGAATCAATTTTTTACCCATATGTATAGAATCTATTAAGTAGTTTTAACACAAAATAATGTCAAAACGTACTTCTATACCATTTTTTCCGCGTTTTATTAATGTTATGAGCCAAATTTCAGTGAAATCAGTACCTAGTGAAGTTTTGTCAAGAAGCAACATATTGATAACAGATGATTAGTATCTTGGTTGTAAGGTGTAAAAGTCCTTTGCACTTAGCTAAATTAATACTTCAAACACAATCAACGTCAACAACAAATACTTTTTAGTAAACTATGAATAAATTAACACCTTTCATATAATTGGTAGTCGATTGAAGGTGTTTGAAGGTTCCAGTTAACTTTTAATCGCGCAACGTTAACAATGCACGGAGGTCAGCAGTTTATAAATATTTATAGTGTGAATGGAATCTATTAGACCCTGTAACATGCACAGGTAAGGTACATACTGTTCTTATTCTAAGCAACTGACTGGCTCACTCACCAGTGTAATATTTATTGGAAATGCAACTAGCATACAGATTTAACTACTAAAAGTAATATCTATCGTAGTTTAAGCTAAGAATCAAAATTTGGAAAAATCTAGTAAAATACTTATATTTAAAAATTATAAATTAAACTTACTTGTTTAAAAAACTAACAAAAAAACTTTCCCAGAAATTAAATGGCGTATTTTGATTATATTTTCGTGACAATTCTTAGCAATAATGTGGAATGTTCTGTCACGCACGATACCAGGCTGTCTATGGCAGTGTGTTAGTGGGGAAAGTCCGGCGTTTATCTTGTCATATATCTGCTTGTTGTTGATGAAAATGATAGGGGAAATTTAATGAATTCCATTCCTCTCGCAACTCGTATCACTGGGCTATAAAGGGAACTTACCATGATTCTGCGACCTTTTGCAATATGGCTTAATTTACGTGTAAAATCATACTTTTTATGGCAATACTGAAATAATGAAAAAATTGTAAAAGTAAAAAACCAGGGTCAGAATTCGCGTGCTTTAATTTACAAAATTCCAAATAAAAATTTTAAATTGCATTTTAAATAAGCAACAAAATTGCCTGTTAACAGGCATGACCCAAATAAGAGGCTCTACACACGATAGTCGACAATGCATCGGCCGTGAGAATATTTTGCAACCTTCAGAATAGGTACCCCTACACACTTGGACTTAGGCTGGTCACATAAAGATTTAAAAGGCGAAGACCGTTCTTAAATCGTACACAAGACTTTTCTTATATAAATAACTAATGCTAAGAAATATCCGCTCATGTGAATTTAAAACACGATAAACACCCATCCTAACATTTTTTTCTTCTTTCTGAGATATTAATTATGTACGATTTGTGGCTAATCCTGCTATCTACTTATTCGAATGTTACTCTGTGTTTTAATTACAATGTTTACAATGACTTAATTCGTGTAACTACAGATTAAGACAATCACAGATAAGTAAAAAAAACTATTATTAAAATAAAATTATCGCGTCCTATGCGGTATCAGAGTTTTTATGGTCGAAGTCATTACAATCAAAGCCTAATCGGATAAAATTGATCAATTTAATTTTATAAATTAAGATAAACTCTGGTGCTTTTAAAACAGTCTTTGATAAGCAAGACTGGGAGAGATCGCTCCACCCAACAATAGGAGAGAAGGAGCGAATTCAGCATGAGTTCAATCGAAAAAGACTTCTAAAATGAGGCTATACTTTTCACAAGATGACCAACTGACAGTTAAATTTTGTCTATAGAAAAGGACTTCCCTGTTACAGAGACCTTCGATAAGCAATATTATATTGTAATAGTAATCCCTTCCCCCGAGTAATGACTTGTCGTGATCTATCTGAAAATCTCTAATTCGATGTTGAGATGGGCATCATTATATTTAAAAAAAAAATGCTTTATATTTAAGCCTGGATGGGTTTGACTGTTAGTGACATTTATCTCCACCGTTTCAGTGCTTCGCAAGGCACGCCTTTGGCCATTGGTGCCGGCTGCTACTGCTAGATGGCAGTTGTTAAGCCATATCTGAGGCCTTGAAAACTTCTCACACTGGGGTTGGCCACTAGCCCCACAACCTCCACCATTCCGGACTTAGCCCCCGTGTGTGGAGTTTGACTTAACATTCCCGAGGTATGGGAAGATACCCGTGCCCCTGCAGTGGGGACGATATGGGTTGTTAACACTATTTGAAGAAGCTAATCAACTGCCTCCGCCAATATATCGACGCCGGCATGGTGGGAAGTGGCATGTTCAGTGGTACTTTCATGCAGTCATCATTCGGCATCTCGCTCGTTCTTACATGTAAGAAAGAGCAGGGTGCCCCCCTTAAATCTTATGGCTTACCCTAGTGACTATAAAATAGTTCTGACGGCCCACAAATAATGTTATGTACTTGACTATTTTTGAAGCTGGTAAAAAATATTTTACCGAAAATAAAGTACAAAGTTCTGATTTTATCACTACATGCGATATGCTGAAAAATGTTGTCAAGAATATACAAGGTGTAAAGAAATTAGCTGTTATTACTTAAACTGGGGCTTCTACTCATGAAACTGAACAACTTTCCCAAAGGGGGTTCTAGTCAATTCGAAAAAAAAATGGAGTTCCCATAATAATTATGTGGGCCGATCAGGTGACCGACTTGTTAGAAAAGACCAATTTTTTTTTCGCGAAATGGGTTCCGTTTAACCAGTAGAAGCCCCAGTTTAAGTAATAACAGCTTATTTGTTAACACCTTATATATTTATTTATCCGAGAATTTTTTATATTTTAATACACAGAAAACGCATCTGAAGTCCCTTTTGAAATAAAATTTGTGGATTACAGTTATGTACCTAATTCAAGTGGTAGTCATAACGTAATACCAGTGAGGCCTGTTACATGGGTAGATTTTCCATCATAAGCTGCTTACTTTGTTCCGCAGCGCTAAGTGCAAACATTAAAGACTACAGATGCAAGTATAATGCACTTTACTTTCCTTTTAAGGATAATTTGTTATTCTTTAAAGCATTGAAGTATACGTATATTAGTCCTGTCAAAGAGGAGTGTGTTTACATAGAAACACCAACATTAACTCTTCCGTCCTAAAATTGTTTGCAGTATGTTAGAGATGTGTACACAAAATTCCAATTGTTTGTTCGTGAAAGTGAGGCAAAATAGGAACTAAACATCCTTGAGGACCTTGTTTATCCATAATATGGAACATTACATATATGGAATCCTAAGAGCGTATATTGAAATATTATTTATATTATGATTTACATATTTAATATTATTTTAAAAATTAATAAAGTCACTATTATTATTTAAAAATTAGTAAAGTAAATAAATTATTATATAGGATACCCAATTTAATACCCTAACTCAGTGTTTTTCAACCTGGGGGTCGCGACCCCCCGGAGGCATTAATATAATAACTAAATCATTTTCTAATTGAAGAAAATTAAGCGCCAATATAAACGTAGTCTTTCAAATCACTAACATTTTGTATGTTTATGGCTCTAGGGGGGTCGCAAGAATATTTTAACTTATACAGGATTCGGGTAATAAAAAAGGTTGAAAAACACTCTAATTTATATTGAAATAATTTGAAATAATGTTGAATAGGTAAATAAAACTCATTTGTTCTTTTAGAGTACGCTAACCACAATATTGTAGAAAGGATTATATTTTTAACAACATCTATCTCTGTGGAATTTGTGATTCAATTACCAAAAACAGAATTGTCTTACCAAATTACAGCCCTGTGAATACAGCCGCCGACACGAGGCGCGACGGCAGCCTCCAACTTTCAAGGCACTGTTCTATAGCGTGTAAGAAATTGGTTACAAAGCAATAATTCCTAAAGTTTTGTTATAAACTCTGATCAGCAGGCTTTAAATTAATCTTATGATATAAAGTTTAAATTATTGTCATCATTTTCCAGTATTACTTTGATTATAAAATAGAATAGCTCTAAGTTGTCAAACTCAGATCAAACATGGTTGTGTACTATATGTGTACGAGTATATTCAAAAAGTAATGGAATGACGGGTTCACCGTACATGAAGCATATATTTGGCTTCATCCTAAAAGCAGTACTTCGTTCAAAAGCAGTACTTGGTGTGATTATAAGTAGTATCAACTCTAACGAAAAAAAAACAGCTAAGTGTATGTTGGACTCGCTCTAATGATCTCGAACTGAATAAAAGCTTTTTTGGCGTTACGAAACCCTTTTTTGGGACTTGGTGCGCGAGAATTAAAAAATTGCTGATTATTAAAATCTATCGTATGAGAAATCAAAATGAATTTTCCATTTTACCTTTACAAGACCAATACGATCCTGTAAGTTACAACAAATATTTTATATCCTGTAGCAGGTAGCTTGTAGGTAGGCAGGTTGGCAGACCCGATTCATCGTTAGAGATACAAGACTCGTTTCTTACCACATTCGATGCCATAATTTAGCGAGATCTGTACAGGTAGGTACCGGATTGCTTGTGTTATCCAATCAAAACATGCAATAGTAACAGGTTACTTGCTAACAAAACAAATACCTACTCTCTTTACACAATGCAGCCCAAAGTAATAAAAGAAAATATTTTTATATATAAACTCTCTGTAATGAAATAAACAAGTAGGATTTATATGTTCTCTTATTGAAGGACAAAAATAAATATCTTGGACAAACATATGTCAGATCTCTAGATTAGGGAGCTCTCTGGGGTACTAGAAAATAAATATAGACTAATAAAATTGTGAGATTTACTATAACAACAAATATTTGCGATGTTTGATTCAATATTTGCCTCATCCTACCCGTCTTAGGTTTTCGGTCAATCCCCGCTAGATGAAAATACTTTAGCTGACGTAGGTAATTTAATACCAACAAGTATATGCATGCATTCTTCGTTTATTGAAACGGAGCTGCCAGTGGTATAAGACCCAATTGCATAGAAATGCAGCGTACGAGAAACTGTTTGGCGAGGCGGAACGCTGCCGCCGCTTTCACGATAGACGCGTACGACGACGCTGCGCAGACGCTTGTGACGTCATCGTGCGTTTCACCACCTCACCGGCGCTTTGGTGACAAACGACATAATCTGAAGCCGGACTTCACGAACCTTTATAATATAATTGAGATAAATAATTATTTTTTATATTATATTTAAAGTCTAGTCAAATTTATACTAATATGTTTATGATAGTGCTAAGATGCTAAGAGGATGTCATAAAAAAATTATTTGAGCATCAAATTAAATTTAAGTTTATTGTGGAACAGCTGGGTATCCTGTCATAATTAAACATTGACTTAAATGGATGTCCAAAAATCTATCAGTACCTTTATTTTATTTTATTTTATTAAGAAACAAACAGTCTTATAAATGAAATAGCTTAAAAATAACTTGTAAATATAACAGTTGTAAAATAAAGTTTAAGACTTGTTATAAAAATATTGCATAAAATTCAAAGTCTTCAATGTAATTACAAAAGTTTGATTTGATTTAAAATCAATACCTCAATCCGTGGCCTCATTCTGTATATTTACCTACCATTTAAATGTTTAAGGTAGGTTATAGTATGCCTTATTTTTGACTAAATTTAATAAAGTAAGTAAATAAAGTTTTTGAGTATTTGGACTTGACTTCAGCTTATTATAACCTTATAACTAAAGATTGTCACGTACAGTAGACCGCAAAACTAGGGTCAGTTAAAAGAAAACGAGTTGCTTGCGCATCGCCCGCCGTAGATATGTATACTCACACATTGACATAAAATGACGCAGCTTGTTGATATGATAGATAATTATATACACCGACTAATAACTTCAATTTCAGTGTATCTGATGTAAGCTTCATAGCTCCAACGGTTAGAACAGCAGATATAGGTGAGCCGACGGTGCTGGTGCTTCGAATCCTCGGGGTTTTAGTATTAAATAGGAGTTAAATTTTTTAAAGTTTTTCATAGCTCCAACGGTTAGAACAGCAGAGATAAGCGAGCCGACGATGGTTCGAATCCTCGAAGTTTAGTATGATCACAGATTTTATAATACTAACGTACAGATACCTCATGTCATACAACGAAATGCGACTGCCGTAACTAATAATATATAATATAATAATATCTGGGACGAATCACACACGGTCATCTGGCCCCAAACTAGGATTCCCTGTATCTTGGGAACCAGAGACTGATATACATACACATATACTTTTAAATACATACATATATAGATATAATACACCCAGACTCAGAGCAAACAATTCTGCTCATCACAGAAAAGTTGGCCCCGTGTGGGGATCGAACCCACGACTCTCGGATCAGAGGTCAGGATCGCTAACCACTTAGCCACCGAGTCAGTCCGAGTAACTCGGGCTATTCTTCGAGCTATTTTTTTCACTCATTGAGAACTACCGCTACTAGCGACATCTAGGGCGCGGGCTATAAATGCAGACATTCTGGTTGCTTACCTGTACCTTCATTTGCTTTTGTTGATTTTTTCTGCACATAACCTACTAGTATTATATTATCTGTGATATTACTAAATAAAAATACATAATTTGAAATATGAAAAACAAAACGTAAACCACCTATTACGTTTTTCAATCGTATTGTATCAGCGCCATCTATCAATTCACGATATAAACTGGTACTCAACTAGTACGTGTCATTACTCAACTCTGACAAGTTAAGACGAAAGTAGTTTTGATATGCATAGATAATTTGTAGTAATTGATAATAAAGTGCATTATCGGCCTTTGTCATACTTTTTGGTTCTTACAATAATCAAAACACTTATTTTTAGCAACGTAATAGGGTTTTTCTTCGTTTTGCATGAACTTCGATTACAAATCGATACTTGTCGTGCCATCTATTGACATTTTATTGAAGTAAGGTTTTCGTTGTATGCAATGAGACCCCGTGCTGAGGGAACTTAGTATCGCCAATTTTTAAATAACGCCCCAGACAGTATTTGTTCACTTCAAAGCAGTTCTCTTTATATTACATAGAGGTCACTAAGTAAGTGTTACATTCGACTTTGAGTTTAAACTCATTGATTGAAGATAGAATTTTCGTAAACAGAAAATCATTCTTGTATGTGTGAGTAAATAAAAAAAAATATGTGTAAGCGATTATAAGCCTTCTTGGCTAACCCTATTAATACAGGCGAGTGTACATCATCACGATGCAAAATATACAGTAGATACATTTTCGAATAGATGACTTTTGCCATTTGACTTATGCCTATTTAGCTTGTGCGCGCAAGGTTGATAAAGATTTTTGCAAAGAATTTATCATAGGCGCATTCGATTTGGTTTTAATAATGTTATTGCTGCCTTTTCTTATTTTCTATTTTTATATTATATCTTTGCTTTAACAGCATGTGTCACCTACAAATTATGTAAATCGAAAATGAAAATGATATCACCATGAGTATACCTCGCAAATATCTGACATTTATTGATACTTTCATGAATAAAACACGAAATGTCAAGGTAATATACTTAAAACATGTTCAATTTAGTGTCTGTGAATTTGGCTTCATTATCGTCTGTGTCAGTTGTTTGAGTCATATCTAAACTGTTTAGTTTGTTTGGTCATCGCCAGAAGCCCGTGTTGCAAAGTTTGCCCGTCAGTCCAGGCCAGGCTTCTAGTCCAGAAACTCTATAAACAACCGCACTTAGTATTCTGTCACGTAAAGTTTGTCCTGAGCGCGTCACACCTCCCACTGGGACAAACTTCTAAATAATAATTTGCAAGTCTTCACGAATAATATAATTTCCAAGTTTTCAATTACTTGTCACTTCTCATTACTTATACGTTTTTGATGTACAAGTACAGCGTGCTTTATTAATTAATCATCATCCACGCGATCAAAACTCCGCGTTTTAATTAAATCTTAATTGAACTATTACCACGAAACTCGTATTAAAAACTGAAAAAATGTAAACATTTTTTTATCATCTCTTCAATCAATTTTGCACTACAAGATATTTCATTTATGAAGTTTATCTCAAATAACGTAGATATTTATAGAATAGTATAAATATTAAAGTTAACCTAGCAACAGTTAATACATTAGTTGCCGTTACTAACTAGCATTGTTTTCCCCTTGTTTCAGACGTATCCTCACCGCCCGACGATGTAGACTGAATCAATGCCTGTGCCATTTCTCCGCTGCGCCGCCAAATATGGCTCTCTCGAACACGCACAAGGTTTCCCATGAACTCTTATAAATTCCGTTGGTAACGTAACCGACCGTATCAATGATTCGGTAAAATTAATCGAATAAAATGGGGCGCCGACGTTGGAAGTTCATAACGATTGCGGCTTTCCTGCTCTTCATGATAAAGGATTCGCAATCCCAAGGTAAGCATTCTGTGTGACATGTTTAATATCCTTCGCGTCAAAAGGAAATTTTATCACAAGCTTTTAGGGTTTACCCAGATGAGTAATTCAATTAGTTCGCTCCATTCGTCGTCGTATCGAATTCAGAGTATTGGAAGCGACTCGGTTTTAATATCTCTTTTTCGTTCGTTATTTCTTTATCTCATAAATATTCCAATAATAGACTAGACTACCCCTCCTCCGTGATTAACTCTCATCATATTGATTATTGCAAAATATTACAACATACTTATATGTATAACTCTGCTCCAACTGTGTGGATATCTTGCGGCTCGCTAGCAAGCAAATGAGATTTCGGGTTAAAAATATCCTATTTTTTTACTGTATAGTTTATCTTCTGTATATTTTAATACTAGAAAAAAATTACCACGGCTTCTACTCATGAAACCCCCAAGAAACCTATACTCAATTCGCAAAAAACTTTTTAAAGTCCTCATTACTAATTAATCAACTGAACCGCCAATTTTGTACGGTAACTCTAAAAATTTATTTTAGAAGGGCCCTATGTCAACATAAAAATTCTTTTAACACAATATACGACACACAATGTGGCGCTATACTTTTATATGTTAGGTTTTTTATATACATATTTTATAGGAATCTAAACCTTACCAAAACCATTGGTTAAGTATAAAAGTCACTTTAAGAGAATTGTAATCACTAAAATTATCATCAAGTACATGCGAATTCCAATTTCATTCGGGCATAGATAATCGTATATAAACACATTTTGCCGGTTGGGCGGAGAACGCGGGGCGCCGCCCGCCCACCTGCCGGGAAATGCCACTCCACTCCACTTATTATTCAGAGGCTTAGTTCGGGAAAAAGATACAAATAAAAGGGGCTCTGCGCCTTCAATCAATTCAAACAAGCACAAAATGTAAAGTGGGCAACGTAAAAAAATATATATCGAGTCAACAAAAAATTGTGAAATATTGAAATGTGCGAGTGGAATCTAAATATATACATATAATATTCATACCCGGGACATTTCATACAAAAATCGCGTTATTGTTTATTTGACTTTTAGTGGCTCGATCGTCTCGACCGTTTCCAAAGCACGTTTAAGCCGTTGGTACCTGTTGCTATCACTAAATGGTAGTCGTTAAGGCATGTCAGGGGCCTCATAGGCTTATAGGTTGGCCACAAACTCCACACTAATCCAGACTTAGCCCCCGAGTTTAGAGTATAGTATAACCTTCCTGAGCAATAGGAAGAGACCCGTGTCCTCAGCAGTGGAGACGTTATGAGCTGTTTTAGGTATGAATAGCGGTAGCTTTTTGTATTATATGAATTCCAAAATTCTCTGTAATATTCACTCAATAAAATATGCATACTTACTTAATTAGTTAAAATGAGTATCACACTACTGTCAGTTTAAAGCGGTCGAGAACGTGTGGGGTCACTCTAATTACGGATGAAAGGGGACACCCGCAGCACTACTACTGTGTACTCTAAACTCGCTCTATATCCCGCCAATATTCACCCTTAATTGTTCTAACGCAGTTTAACCACCTGGCCTGCCTGAATTACTTTCTATACGAGTTTAAAATTACTGACTCAATATTACAGCTCTGAATTAAACAATTCGCGTCGTGTTGAAAATAACTTGATAAGGTTTATTTGTTTCAACAGAGATTAATTAACAAAGTTTTCGTCTATTATTATTTAAAGTTACTATTTTTTTATTAACGCTATCCTTGAAGTTGTTTATAAGAACGCCTACACTGAAAGAAATAAGGGACTAAAATTTTATGAAACCATCTAATAAAACGGTGATTTCACGTAAAGGGCGGAGCATACGGAAATCACAATAAAGTATAGTGAAACCACTATCACTGCTACTCACAATATAATATGGTGACCTGTCACCATGTGAGTAGTAAAACATTATGCGCTCCTTACTACATTTTTATGGTGACGGTAATCATAGTGTAGTGTGATGCGCCTTAAGGTTTTGATGAGAGAAGAAGTCCTTATATGTTTAGATATTCTCTGATTACTGTTTATATATAATTTCCTTATAACTTTATGTAATTTCATACTAATTTTCTTTCTATTTCTTCATATCTTTAGATATTTTCCTACTAATTTGTGTGCTATCCTCTTATTTCAGTTTATTTCCTACTATTTAAGTATGATTTCCTCATATATCCAAATACTTATATATACAGGGCGACTAGTACGTAAAAACCTCTTAACTAGTGATAAGTAATACGGGGATGTACTGCTTTTGTAGATTTACTTATAGTTTAAGTATATACAGTGCCTTTATTGCCCGTGGCACTACTGCTTGGTACTACCTGTAGTGCCAAAGGAAATCAAGAAATAAATTCCCATTAGTTCAGTTATGTTAATTTGTTACAGAAAAATGAGATAAAAATACCCACCGGTTCAGTTAACTGAACTAGTGGGAACAAAGGGGTGATAATACTCATGAAACTGAACAACTTTTGTTCTACAACTTTAGTGAAATCGCAAAAAATATTTGGACATTTCATACAAACTTGGCTCACAATCAAATATCATAGATTTAAATTTAAAATCATAATTATTAAAATTACAATTTGTTTTGCGAGTTGCAAGTTTGTAAACTGAAAGTTACCGAGTTAGAAATTATATTTTAAAAATATTTTAACCGTCACACATTAAATCATATTATTTTTTTGCCCACGAAAAAATACACGTGATATCTCACTTCATCCCCCCTCCCCCTTGTGATATTTCGTGATTTTTCCGAAACCCCTCCCCCCTTTCAAGCCTCACGTGATTCATGGACGACCCCTTATAGAATAAGCAAGTTTAAGAGGCACTGGACATCGAGTGGCGAACGGGCCGTGAGACGTAGTGTTGGACGGTCCTGCGGTATCGTTGTGGTTAGGACATGGTAGGCCCGTAGGATGTTTGTGGATCACCACTCCTTTTTTCTCGGAGACAGCCCTATGTTCCAGTTGATATAGATTTATTCAAGTGGTGATAAATTCCAAAACATTTGACCTTGCGCTATTTGCGATCCTCATTTAATATCCTCCATTCAGTATAAATTTAGTATCCGCCCATTAAGGACATAAGGTCGGCAAAATCACTACTTGGTTATAGTGTTATAGTCAACTTTATTACAGAGTAATAGAGTGCTTAAGTAGATAGTACACAGATAAACACAAGTTCAGGTGTAATAAAAGAACTGCTAACAAGCAACTTATCTTCCTGGAGCCGTAGAGCGTGATGAATAGGCTCCCGGCGGCGGCGGCGCCGGCGATGTTAAGCCGCGACCTCACTGGCTGAGCTACGGCAGACGGGCGACTACTCCTAGAGAACTGAATATCTACCGAACTGTTTTGAGACGAAATGTTAGTTTCTAAATTGGTAGTAAAAATAGTATTTCTGTGTCAATATATTCATGTGACATGTACCTTGTTTTAATGACAATTAAATAATTTTATCAATAAATACCACATTGCATCGGTTTGTTTATTTCGACTGAATTACCATTACATAGAAAAAAATTATTCGGGATTCCTTTAATTTTCCGGAAACAATACCTATTCTGTCGAATGATAGGAACATATCGTCGCATTTGACACGCCATATATAAAAGTTAAGATTTTATCTTAAGAAACTGAGCCATCCCAGAGTTCTCGATCCCGAAATCTCACACCTTGTGGGGAATTCGATAATCTGATGAAAAAATGTGATGTTTAGTCGCAGTATGAGGTCATCAGATTTAGTCAGGCAATTAGCGTGACAAAGGCAAGTGACAAAAGCAAAGACAAAAAACTTTTTACCATTTTATTATATGTATTAGCAGATATTTATGAAGGATCTAGTGACCAACTGATCGAGTGGGAACAGGCCTTTGTCCCTACAGTAAGTTATAATTTTCTTCCAACACCCAAACGAGCCGATGTCAATAAAAGAATAAGATTTATCTGACCTCCGAGCGCGATCGTCGATCACTTATTTCTTCTCACCTTTCAAAAGCTATTTTACTCCTAATGTATTAGTTACTCTCTTGTAAATTAATTGCAACAAACAATTTGTAATAATAAAAGTATTAGCAGTTATAGTAAAGGGATTTTTAAAATTATTTGTTGCTTTTAGAAGAAATATTCACATTAACGAAAATTCTTAAATTTCATTATAAAAAAACTTTCAAATATTAGGTACCAATAATGTACTTGTAGTACAATAAGTACCTTTATAAAATAGTTATTTGAAAATGGATTTGACACATGGTTACATCATTCTCATCATTTGTCATAAGCTAAATCAAATAACTATATAACGTTATTTGGCTAAATCATAGGACACATTTATGTACCGACAAACTCTAACGGACCCTCAGAGAGCGCCACTCCAAATACGCGTTACTGTGATTAGGGGTTACGCCCGCGATTTCAGCGATTCTTCCAAACGGTGTCGGCTGCAAATAAGTATCAAACCAGACTCGAATATCCCTCCAATAAAAGGACAGTAAGGGACACCAGTCACTACACCGTTCACATACTGGGGTAGTAGAATTGGTACTTGTATGGTAACTGTGCTTTTTATTCAACTGGGACTGGGACTGTATCTGAAAAATGACTAATCATTTTGTATCGTATAATAAGACAATAAGTATGGATCACTTTTAATTTTTTTATCGTTCATTTTTTTTTTAACTTTAACAATCCACTGTTAACTGATAACTGCTCTCCCCATAACACGGAAAAATTAGGCTATACTACACACACAAGTCCGGATTGGTGGAGGTAGGTTATTTTCTCATACGCCGATTATTCTAAACAATCACTTTTTCGTTCTGATCCTGATTAGATCCTAAACATATTCAGTAGCGACGTATGCATGTAGATGTTGGATGAAAGAAGATCCCTTAGCCCTTCATACACACGTCACGCGCAAAGCGGGTCTCGTCATGGCCGGGACTCTCCTAATTACCTGCGATTTACTCCATCTGCGCCCTCGTATTCATTACTTACGTACTTACCGTTTGTGTTGAGTTATTTTTTAGGCTGAATACATCACACCTGTTTCATGAATTAAAGTGCTTGAGGCTTCAAAGGATTCTCTTCAACGTTATTTTTTGTTTCCATTTCTTTTATTGTATGCTACAGCGGGTCAGTTGTGTAAAGTAAATTGTTTTTGTTGCCATCACAAAGCTTTTTTGTTACTTCAACTTCACTCCCGAAAACGAAGTTTTTTTTTTCAAACTTCTTAAATTAATTCTGTCATATTAAGAGATATTTCACGAGACTACACTTGAAACCTAAAGTAATCGCAGATTATCAAACGAACGATCCCTTTGAGTCGGCATTTAATAAAGTTCACGTCTTTTCCACCCCTGCATCTATTTAAGCCACCAAAGGCTCACCATGCGTATTCAGCGTTTTTTATGTGCCATCGTACGTAAACCCGATCGCTCTATATCCGGGTATCCTCGCCCCAGGGGAAATCAATCGTTTCTCGGCCGCAGCGTGGCTAATAAGAAAAATATCAGCTGTACAGACATGAAGATCAGCATGGTCCAGTGGTGTGAATTAAACTAAAACGCTACGAGGATTATGATACTCATGATGACATGGTATATTAATATACAATTTTTTTTTAGGTAGTTCGTAAAAAATATATTGAGTTGTTTATTATATAGACCTTTGCAGTTTTTATATTGATAACTTTTGGTATTCAGTCTTTATCATTGTTCAACACAAATGAGCAATAAATGCCTTTAAGTTTTACTGCGCATATTTTTTTTATTTTTTGACAACCAGAGTAACACTTACATTTTGTGATATTTAAGACAGAGATTTAGGCAGGCAGACTGCGTTGGCTTATATGATATAGCTTATAGTACCCGTACTAAATAAAACTTCGTAAGCAGCTATAGCACTGGCTCTTAAGATCCCGACAAATCGGATTACAGTATACAGTGTACGTACCCTTAGATTTATAGTGAGATTCAAAGTAAATACCAAATAGCTACTTGTATATTCGATATTCAAAAGGGTTCATGGCGTGTCTATACGCGGTTTTGGTTAGCCTTCCATAATATTTTATATTTAATGAAAATATTAAAATAAATGTTCTTTTCTTCGCTCTTTTTATATCAGAGCTTATTTTCCATATTTCCTATATTACCTTGTGTTATTTACGAATCCTAGCCAAGACGTCTCGACTTTAAATATGCTGAGATTTTCCCCACAAAGGAATACATGTATGCAGTAAGTGGTTCTTTTACATACATATCAGTCAGGCATACTTATTATGTGTGTTCCCATATCGATGCTTATACCTAAGTTTTAACAAATCGAGATCTATACCGAACATCACTGACATCTAAGGTTTCTGATTTTATAGACATAAAACGCAGTTATTGATTTTATTTCCATATCAACATCGTATCATTGGAGAAATCTGGAAAATGTTATTCTCAGACATTTTCATATATATTACCTCCCTTGTCTCAAGAAGATAGGAGAATTGAAAAACACTGACAAATAAAAAATATATCCGGGGACAAATCACAGGTCATCTGCCGTTAAATAAGGATTCCCTATATTATGAGAACCAGAGACAGGTATAAGTTTAAATACATACATATATTTTTTAAATACCCAATCACATATCAAACGAATCTGCTCATCACTTAAATTTTTGCTTTAGGTGGGAATCGAACACACGATTTCGGATCAGCTAGGACCGCAAAAAAATTGAGTCACCGCGTCAGTAGTTTCGAGATATTTCGTGTTTCAGTATGAAATTTACTTTAAAATAAATTAACCAATTAACTAACCAATAAATAAATAAATGTTTATTGCATTATGTCAGTTTACATATTAATACATCATGCATGAATTTTCTTATAAGTACACTTAAAAATACTTGGACAGAAGAATTCGCTCTTCCATAATTTACAAAAAATATTTGAGATATTTACTTAACACAACGAAATAAACTTTAAAATTATGTAGAAAAATATGTCTAAATTACTTAAACTGTTTCTAAGCGTGATAATTAAGAAATAAACATAAATAGTTAAAGTAATGCAACCTAAAACGTAGTTAAAGTATCGTTTCAGTAACAAAAGCTTTTATCTAAACGAAAATGTATTCCAAAATAGAGATGTTTCCGATTGAAATTCAGGAATAAAACGAATGAAAACAAAACGCTCAAAAACCATTAGGATATTGTTCGAAATCCAAAGCATTACAATGGAGGACTGTCGTGTAGCGGCGTCAATTTATTGCATAGAGTTTATGCTCTCGGCTTAAGGTCGCAATTTATGAGTAAATGAATCAATTATTTTGCAAACAATATTGAAAGCTGGGAGTCGAAGAACAATATGAAAAATGGAAAATTTATTTTGCTACCTCTTTTTTGCTATTTTAAATCAAAGCAAAATGTTGTTTATTTAAGAGATGCTGTATACAATCTTTTAAATCGTTATTTTTCTAACTAATACAAAGTTTCTACCACTCCGAACTTCACCTTAGCTTCAGTTCCATAATCAACACCAATTCATTAGTATCAAAATCATATATTTTATATAAATTCTATATTTTATAGAAAATGTGTGCTTTTGAAAACGTGATTGTATTGTTTATGATGCGTTTAGTTTTAAGCGCGTGCCATGAATTCAAAATAAATACCTACAATTGGTACAAAATACCTGCATTATGATCTGATCAGACGTTATCTGAATTCTCAATCGAAGAAAATATTGTAAGGATTTCTTGCTTCTTGTACGGATTTCAATAAAACTTACTTTAGTATTCTTTTATAAATTCAACGTAATATATTTAAATGAGACTGATAATAAAAACTTTAAGTAAATGTAAAGAAATGGCTCGTACTATAATTTATAAATATGTTGTAACAAAAAGGTGTTGCAATACATCAAGATTGAAATTTTTTATTCTATACAAGTTTTGTAATAAACAGTGTTGCCAATGGATGGATGGATTTGTATGAAAGGTGTTTTTGCGATTTCAGCAATGTTGTAAGAATACATGATGTTCCGTTTAATCCATCCTTTAACCTAAAACTCTTTTGTTACAACTTTTACGCTAATTTTTGTTAGCGTCTCTCAACGCTTCTTTTAATTTCGATATTGGTGACTTAACATGAGTTTGAATTCGAAAATAAATCTATCGGATCTAGTAGTTTCCTCTTAAAAGAAAAGCTTGCCTTAAAGTCACATCTTTTTGTGACACGCTGTAAAGAAAATATCATGTTTTCAAACAAAAAAGTTATTTTTATTTTCGTTTCAGATGAAAATGACTTCTACTACACACCGGTAGAAAGGAGCTATGCTCAAGTGCAACCACCGTTGTTTCCAAGTAGACGACCAACTACTTTCTTCGACAATGGAGAAAACTTTAGAGTGGCTCAGCCATCGCAGCAACCGCTGTATAACGAGGGAGACGTCAGATTCCCGAGCCCTAATTATAATCAAAACCCTTCACCTTTTCAATTACCAACAGGGAGAAGTCAGTCCGGCGCTCAGTATTATCTAAATCAGCCTGACTATACGGCAACTCAACGCCAAAGGTTCAGGCCAGCGTTACCATATAATTTTCAAATGATACAACCAGCCACCACAAAAAGGCCTGACTTATCACAAATACATTCTGTGGCGTATCAAAATGATCCATCCAAACCAGAGACCTTTTTAGGTCAAATTACTATTAATAATCCGGATATTGACTACTTGCAACACAGTAGGTTCAAGAATATACCATTTGATAGTAATAGTTTAAAAAATAATGGTCAAAGTGGTTATATTAGTCACGATGAAGAAGATAACCAAGATTTAATTGACCACCCTAGGGTTACCACATATAATCCGAATAAAAATGTAATCAAACAAAGACTGAATATTAGACCGAACAACTCTCGATATAATACTCCTTATGATCCTCTTTTATTAGAAGAAAAGGCGCACATACGAAATACACCGAACAAAATTCAGAGCAATAACAATTTAGGAATACAAAAAACAGCAGAAAATCTGACAGAAAATAAGGCATTCTTAGATTTAGAACCATTACTCGAAGACGAAATAAGTGATATGAGTTCATTCAAAGAGTTAATGAAAAATACCCAAGGTTCCTTTGACGTTCAAGTTATTAAGTCTCACAATGATTCAAACCATGACTCAGGCGAAGACAGCAAACCTGATGCTAGTTCAATGAATTCTGACAATTTACCAAAGGATGTTGTAAACTCTGAAGACACATTAAGCACGACTGCAAAAACTTTATCATCAACTATATCAGTAAATAAATATGAGAATTCAAATGTATCGCTTGATGATAATAATAACGAGGAAATTGAAGACGATGGAGAGTACGTAGAATATTATGACGAAACTGAAAGTTCAGAAAATTCGGACTTTACGACCATACAACCTGAACAAACAGACCATGCAAGTGATATTTACGATGAATATGACATATCTGAAGAACTTGAAAAATCTACTGAGGAAACTCAACAGAACATTACTCAACCTTTTGATGTGTTATCTGTGAAACAATCAACAACTATGTCTAAAGAAGATAACTTTAAAGATTTCATTGATACTCCAGTTATTGATCAAGAAAAACATGAAGTATTTAAAAACAAAACTATCATTAATGATAATACAAATAACGAAGAAATAACATCCGTAGAAAATCCATCGATTCTTGGGCAAGAAGTGGTTTCTGTGGTGACTACAAAAAGTGTAGTTAATGGAACTATATCTATACCTGATGTTACCTACGCACCAAGTACAGTCAAAATGGGAATAACATCAGAAATAAATCAAAGTAACGACACGTCGCAAGTTACAACTGAAAATTGGGTAGTGGTTGCATCTGTGCAAACCAGTCGCAGTGTCTCGGGTGCACGATTTTTGCCGTTTCCAACAGTGGAACAAGAAGAAAAGAAACAGGTATTAACAGATGAAAAAGAAGAAAATGAGGAAGATGAAACTGTCACCAAGGATCCACGTCAAGAAACTAATAGTACTTTAATGGGTTCTTCATCAACTGAAAATATTAATGATAAACTAGACAGCATTCAATCTGAATTATCAAGCTCAGTTTTATCTGGTTCTTTAAATAATGAAAACAAAAATATAGAACTTATAATGGAATCTACAACAGAGACAAGCACCACTAGTACAGTTTCTACTACAACCATTACTACTACTACCACGACTCAAGGACCGCTAAATGTTTTCACATTGAAAAGTACCCAGGCTCCAAACGTAACGGAAAGGTCAGCACCTGAACCACTTCCAGTGCACATTAAAAAGTTCAGTCCACGTACGTCAACTTCTACAACACCCAAGCCTAGAAACAAACCTTCACTGGTAACTGTAATGGATGAATTACCACCTGGATTTTTACCACCAGGCTATAAACCAAGACTATCTTTTAAGGATAAAAGAACTAGTACAACTCCCTCTACCACTACTACGTCTACTTCTACGACAGAAGCATCCACATCGAGCAATCGAGAGTTTGATGAAGAAGGACCACAGGGACGATCGTCCGGCCATAGTTCCAAAAATAAAGTTATTGTTCTCGACGACAAATCATTGCTACCCAAAGAACACAGATTAAGCGAGAAACCCCAGGACGACCTATTGAAGAATTTACCAAAAGTAGATATAAGCAAATTCCTACCGCCTGGATATAAACCACCTGCTTCAGAGGAAGAAAAACCAAATAACAAGACAGATTTAATAGAAAAGGTTACAAAAGTAGATATAACTTCATTTTTACCTAAAGGATTTAGGCTGAATACATCTACGACTGAGAAACCAAAAATAAATCCAAAGTTACCTATTAAATCTGTCCCTGATATAGCAGCGTTTCTGCCTCCTGGTTTCAAATTAAATACGTCTGAAAAAGAAGAAATTGAAATCCCGTTGAAAAACATTAAAATAGGTGATATTTCTAATCTTCTTCCTCCTGGTTTCAAACTTAATGATACTGAAGTAACCGTGGCTTCTAGTTCAACGACGAAAGCACCTGGAGGAATTAAAATAGTATTCCCGTCTAGACTCGGCAGTAAGACTCAGAGAAAGACAACACCTAGACCGAATCTTGAAATGGGACCCGTTCCCGTCACTCCAAAAATTATGAAGGGTTGGCCGACAAGGTTAGTACATTTCACATAAAAGATAATGTATATATACTCGTAGTACGTATAATTTGCGGCTAAATAATTTAAAATTACCTTAACTTTACAGAGCAACAACGGAATTTACCGGCTGGCCTACGTCTTCAACGACTCCATTTTCCATCGAAAAATTCCTGAACAAAAGCAACTCAACCACTCCAACAGAAGAAGTAAGCACTGAGGCTGTGACCAGACGCACGACTACAACAACGACCACGACCACCGTGCCACCACCGTCGACAACACCAGGAGTGTGTCGACGCGAATGCGACATAGCGGGCACCATAAAAATTATTGCAGGTATGTTTTTATTTTTATTTGTAAGTTTCACTACCTTACTTTAAGATGAACAAAGTAGCAAAGTAAATAATATTTTGGTTGGTTGCCGGGACTTGTACCGAGCACACGTCTGTTAAGTTAATTTTACAATTATTACCGTTTTAGAATAGTTTCAACGTTATTTTTGTGATGGAGAAATAGCTGTGATCCCGATTTGAGATAAGCGATAATAAGAAGAGGATTAACTCAGGAGACAGCTCCGTTTTCCGAGTTCCAGCAGCAAACCACCACGTGGAGCGTCTTTAAGTGCCCATCACCCTTAGAGTCGTCACTTTCACTTGACATTGGCGTTTCGCCATTTTTTTATTGAAGATTCTCCCATTTTTCACTAGACATTGGCAAAATCACGCTCGGAATGAGATGTGGAATGCCAAATAAAAAAATAGAATAGAATAATATTTTCTTTTTTGCAGGAGTTCAATGGGTACCAGAATTACTAGACCATAACACAGAAGAATGGCAAAATTTAGCAAATGATGTAAAAGAAGAGGTTAGTGTTAACAGTCAGAGCATTAGGAGGCTGATGTAATTATAATTCAATAATAATAATTATAACTTATTTCAGCTCAATTCGGTGTATTCGAATTCGGATCTTCTGAAGAAATGGTATAAAGGTATCCGAATCGATGGTTTTAGTCAAGGATCTGTACTCGTTGACTACTTCATTGAGCTCAATGACGTCGAAGAGAAAGTTGACACAGTACAATTGAAGAAGTTATTCCACAAATCACTGCACGAGGCCAGACCTGGTTCTGTCGTTGAAACAGTTGAGACGGAATCTAAAGAAATATTTGACTCTGACGTTATGCTCGGGGACCAACCAGATGAAGACAGAATGAAAAAAAGCAATGAGAAGATGACCAAAACTATTGACAAGTCGGCAGGAAAGTTAGAAATTGGAAAATTTGTTATGGATCCTGCATACACTGAATTTATAGGTAAATAGTCACAGTTTTTATTTAATTTATCAAAGCTACAGAGAGTAAATATGAATCAATACAATACTTCTTTTACAGTGTTGCCAAAACGAGAGGAACCTACAGTAGCAGCGCCAGAGGAAGAATCGTTCCTGCCACAATGGGGCATAGCCGTCATTGTCATAGCGATGGCTTCTCTACTCTTTGTCGTAATTTTCGGTGTCACTGTAGTGAGTTTATATAACATGATGAATAGGATATGAACACACACTATTATACAATAATAATAATAATAATTTATAATAAATTTGCACTCTAGGCTTGTATTTTTATATGATATGAGCAACCGCTCATTCGTTATTACAAAAATAATCTTTTGGAATAGATAATTCAATAGAGCGCACACTTATTTTAAACGAATTAATATAAATAAAAAATATTATTTAAAATCTTCGAAAAGGAAGAGGAATTGGGTTATGTATTCTTTATGTGCGCTATTCCGTGATATGTATCTTCGTTGATTATAAAGCGATTTTAATTATTCTTTTTTCGATATAATGACTGGCTGCATATAAATTGCATTAAATTTATACACATACTTATATATACAGGTATACGAGTTCCAAGTTGTTGGAGCTTCGTATTAGGTAGAAAAAAATATGACCTACGAAAAGTGTACAGTGATACCTACTTCGAATAAATAATATTTTAATTTAGCAAGTTAACAAAAACAAAACATACTTAAATTGTAGAAGTAAGATAAAGATCGTTTGTTTGACGTATTTAGCTTTGTTAAAACTATACTACATTTTTTAATTTTTTTAGTTGGTGAATCGCCAGAAGAGTGCAAAGGCCAAGCAGCCTATCCCTTTGAGCGAAGACATGCTACGGGAGCTTGATAAGAGCCATATGGGGGGTTTCGACGACGTGCACCAAATGAAGGAGCGAGACCTGCCGTATCTCCCATCGGGCAAGGTAAAACAATGATTTGCGTGAACACGAACACAATGTATGAGAGCACCTGATAAAAGCACCTCAGGTGTCGAGAGTAGTCATTTTTAATATTAGGTCAATTACTTGAAAAACTTTCTTTCACTAAAGGGTGGTAAAGGGCTGATCTACTATTGCTTAACAAATATAAGATGAACAAGCAAAATTCAAGGAGAAACAAACTGCTTTAACAATAGTAAATATTCGTAATTTTATCCGGGTCCAAACTAGGATTCTCTATAATATTATGAGAACCAGCGACGGATATTTATGTACTACATATAAACGTTTCTTACATTTAAAGGATTAATACATCCAGAAACAAGGAAAATTGTTTATCCTGGGTAAGACGAACTTGACCCTTATATACACAATAAATTATAAAGTAAATTAATAAATCAGTAGTCAAGAGCACTGAACTAACAACTGAGCCCCCGAGTCAGTTGAGTAAAAGTCGCAGTCATAGTAAATGTAATAGTGTTATTTTTTTCACCTTAAATTTTAATTCCGTCCGCTATAAGTACAATGTGTTTTCTCGTACAAACATACGTCTAGCAACTGCCCAAAACAAATCTTCAATTTATATTTGCATTCGTCTAGCGTTCCGTATTATTTCAGCGAGTGTCGTCGGCGTTCATCGAGCAGCTGTCGTACCCGAACCCGGGCGACTCGTGGCGGTCCGAGTGGACGCCGCAGCTGCAGAAGTACATGCAGCACTACACGCCCGACTCGGGGCGCGGCTCGCAGATCTACGGCACTACTGGAAACGCTTACGGGTTCGTTTTGTACTTTAGTTCGGGTGTAGGCGACTCTTGGATTGGAGTACAGAAGTACAGGCGACGTAGTGTATCGCAGGCCGGATTTGGGCTATCTATAGCGCCACTGCAAAAATCTAAGGGTTAATACTAATAACAGTAATAATAGGCCTATTATAATAATGATGATGACATATAATAGGCTGTCGCTGTATGTATTGTAGATGACATAGAACTTGCAGAAATACATGCGTGATCATAAGTGAACATACCAGAAGACACATATCATCTACAGTTGCTTAGGTATCAACCTGAAAGTAAGGACTTACTATAAAGAAAGCCGGTCTATCGCCAAAGATTAATCGTGTCCGATTTAAATGTGCTTCTTATTTCAGTTGATTTTGACGTGGAGGGTTGGTTGTTTAGCTTTTTGATATTAAAGAATCAAGAAGTCCGTTTTTTTTAACATAAAATAAATTGAGTTTAATTTCTCAGTACTTTTAGTTGACGTTGGCGAAATTAGCACTTTTTTGTACCTACTTATTTTGGAGAAAATTTCTCCTCTGATTAAACTACCTCTTGTCAGCTAACTAGTTTTTGACGCAGACTAATTGTCGAACTATGTACTTGTACTTGTTTTTGTACTTCATTTGCTTAGGTACTTAAAAACGTAAACAATCTTGATGTCTTTTTATTGATATGTGCATGTTTAAATTCTGATATTTCTTGCAAACGTAGGTACAAAGTTTCTTTTGCATTTCTATTAAACACGTAATACATTATACTCGTTTCAGAATTGTAACAAGCAGGTTTCAATAAAAAGACATATCAAGATTGTTTACGTTTTTTTAAGTACCTAAACAAATGAAGAACTAAATCAGTGTAAATAAATTATTTTAAGTATGTCCTTTAAAAGCCAGAAAATTATACTGAAGTAATAATTCTATGGAAAAAGATGCTCTCACATTACAAGCCAAGCCGTTAAACTAATACGTCCACGATTAATGACATTTTCACAACATTACATTGAAAGAAAAATTGTACTGAAAACATTTGGCGTTAACTAAAATTGAAAATAAAGAATATAGATAAATGGATTAGAACAAAAACGTTTAGATAGACTTTACAATGGTGAAAAAATAACTCCCAAAACGAAGAGGCCTTTTCTCATGATTAAGATATTCACATAGCTGAATAATGGTTCCAAAAATCTAAAGCCAGAGTCGTGACTTACTAAAAAATATGGGCCAACAAAAGACGCTTCACGGAAATAAACGGTAGTACCTCATCACTGCCTCTCTCAACATTTTATTTAGAGCGGTTTCAAATGGTTCGGTCCGATATAGGTGTCGGCGCCGATACCGATACCGGGCCGGATAATCGTTATTACAGTCAATATTATGTCGCTGTGCAGGTACGGGGGATCGCAGCTGTACGGGCAGACCGGCGCAGGCGGCGGCGGCTCGCAGGTGTACGGCTACACCGGGGAGTACCCGCGCACGCACTACTCGCGCCGTCGCTCCGACTACGACAGCAACTTCTAAGCCACCACTTATAATTATTAGAAAAAACGATTTTGACAGCTGTAGGATCTTAACAAAAACTCGGTTTTATTATTTTGTTTAGTTAGTATTATTGTTAAAGGTAAAGGTAAAGGTTGCAGGAAGCCGCTGGATGCGAGCCGCACAGGACCGGTCGGTGTGGAAATCCTTGGGGGAGGCCTTTGTCCAGCAGTGGACGTCTTTCGGCTGATAGATAGATAGTATTATTGTTTATTTGGGTCGAATTATTCGTATTCAAATATGTTGCTTTAATCTGAAAAAAATATCCAAATTATCGCGTATTATACTTACATATATGATTTAATAGACTGTCAAAATGGTTTTTCGAACTATACGAATCCTTAGAAACCCTCGGAATCTGCGTGGCTTAACTCTTTCATTGACAATACATCCATGTACGCTCACCGAGTCGCTCATAAAATATAAATTATTCCATCTCCATCATTAGTAGGATATTGTAAGAGATCATATTCCATACATAGTAAAACCAATCATCAGTAACAGGTTGTGAAATATGATTTTATCGTGTTTAATAAACTCAAAAACTAGTTTAAATTATTACTGCTCATAATTTTGAACTTATACAACTTTACACAACACAGCTTCTGATATTTTCGCAGCAAAATTGTAGTCCGGCCTATTTGTGAAATATAAAGTACATCTAGAAATTACATACTACTGAATTAGATATATTATACAACCTAAGTTAAAAACTTCCTGAAATTCTTATCTGCCAAAATATTGAAATTATTACGACTGAATGTGAGATGTATATAAGTAGAATAAGTATGCTCACTAATAATATTATGTAAATCGAATTAAATTTATTCGTAGTCGTTAATGTCTTCTGTAGATATCTCTGCATACCTATAATTGCTCAGTACCGTAGTGCGGTGGCCGCGTGTGCGCGTGAAACGCCTCTTTGTGCCAAATGTTTGTTCATGTTTGTGTGTATATAGCTAATCCGTACGTTTAGGGAAGAAATTATATATTTAAGTGGCGATATGCTATATTATTGACGGCTAACAGCCGGCTGATGGAGTGTCGTCTTCGGACCTGAAATTTGACCGTCACCCGAGCGAGTAAATGTTGACATTCAAAAGTCGAAAGCACCGTTAGGGTTGGAACTCGTGGGAAACTTTACGAAATATTGCCACGAGAATACTTAGGACTTGTAAAGGCATAATACACTGTAACAAATAATAATAAGTGCTCGTTCTAACATCGTTTATTGCCAAAATAACCTGAATACTGGCTCACACGATAAACACGATTATGCATGGTGGGGTTTGTATTGCGAATGCGAAATACTATATTTTTGCAATATAATATAGGTACTCTATGTTTGTCATTATTATCCTATCATTTATCTTAAAATATTCAATGATATTTGAATGTTTATTGTAATTTTTAAAAAAGTAGATACCTATGGTAATTATTCCCGTATAGAATAGTTACATGAAAATTCGTGTATATAAAACAAATTTTGTACATGTAGATTTTTAATTTAATTATTATTATATTTGAATTAATTAGTGACAAAATAAAAGTAAGACCCTGAATATAGATGAATAAAATATAAAATAATGTTTAAAAATGTTTTTCATTTCAACGTAATCGACCCTTTTGACGACTTTATAATAATAGATTTTATAGTAAAGGCCAAAACTTCATCAACGCATATGATTAATAAATTCCCCATTACAAGTCACTATCACTGATTTGTAGAGAGCCGTGTTTGCTGACGCCTAACGCCTCCATCCGACATTTTATTTTCCATGCATTTTCCTTTTGCGACCGTAACCGATGTCGTTACGATAAAGCACATAGATAGGAAAAGGATTGTTGCCCTCAATATAGGGGTCGTATACGACTGTTAATATAATAAATTAGGGAATAATGCTTCCGGAAAAATAAATATTTTGATAGCAATATGTATAGTCATAGATGGAATAGCCTACATAAAAATATTTTAAGAGCAAAGAAGTAAAATGTCAGGAAGTACCTCCTAATGTTACATATTTGATACAATCGCGTGTAACAATGAAAATGATATAAAATTTTAGGTGTTTATTAATCTAGTAAATACATATAGAATTTCATAATGCTTACACAAACAATAAGTATACACCGCCGACCGAGGTTATAAATAATAATAAAAAATCTATTTTTTAAGTTATAAAATTCAGTATTGATTCGTCGATTTTAGGCCGTCACTACCCAGTTAAACAAGCTTTTCTTCCATTATTTTTGTGTACAGGGTATAACAGAAGTGTGTGACAATACTTCAAGGTTGGCTTTTACCCATCAAACTGAACAACTTTTGTTCTACAACTTTGTTGAAATCGCAAAATTTTTTTTGGACTTTTCATACAAATCGATCAGCTGGCGAACCAAGTTTGTATGAAAAGTCCAAAAATTTTTTTGCGATTTCAACAAAGTTGTAGAACAAAAGTTGTTTAGTTTGATAGGTAAAAGCCAACCTTGAAGTATTGTCACACACTTCTGTTACACCCTGTATATCTAGCCTGATTTAATACTCTATAGAATTCAGTAGGTACTTATATATTATAAATAATCCCCTTCTAAAAATACGAATGAAACGACAAAGGGAGGATTCTGTTAATCGAAGCAATACTTTGATAAATAATGCGTTCCACCGCTTTATTGGAAAGCAATAGTGGGTCGGAAGGAAGCGATAAATATCGTCACGTTGGTGGCCGGGTGGCCCGGGCCCCGGCCCGCGCCGCGGGTCAATCAGAGGGCGACGGCGGCAGTGTCGCCAGTATTAGCATTGCAAATACGCCCAGTCACCCTCAAGATAGTTCCATTTAATAACTCGGGAATAGACATTGAATTATGCCCTTTGTGTCTAACAGAGCTATCAGACCAAAAATTATACCCCGCGATAGCCTACTCTGATCCAGTAACGATCACTCGACGAGCTCGTTTTTACAAGTAAACTTTATCGAGGACCATTATTACTTTAAAAGTGCAGTAAAAGTGAGGGAGGTACTCGTTAGTTACGGTAGCCCTAAGTGGGAGTGTAATAAAAAGCTTTCAGAACAAGTAGTGGCAAGTTAATCTTGCTAAATTTTCTTTTCATCGCGTAATGGGCGCTGCTTTTGTTCAAGATTTTCCTTGAGTTGGGACTGCGTTAGATTATGTTCTCGTGGATTTTGTTGGAGATTTCTGGTAAGTGCCTACCATCTACAATCTAAACTACACTTTGGTTAGTACTAGTAGCTAGCTGTGAATGTATTGGTATGTTGGATTGCCTCAGTGCTTACCAATATGGAACAGATTTGTAGCTCCACAAATGACACGTAAGCACATAATGCTGCTATAAGTACGCAATAATGTAAAGCCCCGCGAGCTCTTGAGAATTAATGAGAGGATTAGCGACTGATAATGGTACGTCAGATCAGACACGTGCTGCTACAAAATTTTGCGAAGGCAACTCACAGTATAAGGACATTATACAGTATGGACACTCCCTGCCGCTCTCTGAAGGTTACCTCACCCCACTGTGTGACTTCTAAGTGACCAGTTGTCAAGATATTGGCAAACCAAAGAAAATTTTATTTTTATAAGGAGAAAGGTAAGGCTTCTAAGCCTATACAGCCTTGTCTTGTGTATACAGTATTCACTTCATTAAAAATGTCTATTGTAAAAGTCTGTCGTTTACGTTCATATTTCTGTCGTTAAAAGTTCTACTGTTTTCGAAAAAATCAATTAATAAAGACGCGTCAACATAACAAAAAAGTATGTAGGGTGGTATGACCAAGAAGCCTTAGCCTAAGTAGCCCTAGATACTCACACACACATTACCACGTGTACAGATACGAAGAAGTGTCAAAGTTCTATGTAGTAAATATTGTAATAACGCGATATTTGTATGAAGTATCCGAGGTGTGAGGCAACTATACCCTGCATTAATTAAAACATAGAATAGGTACATTTTTTTAAACGAAGCGGCTCATTAACCTTTATTTTTTACCTGTGATCAGATTAGGTACCAAGAATAATGTGTGTCAGCACCAAATAGAGTTACTTTTTTGAAAACTTATATGAAATCGAATAGTAGGCAAAACAATCCGTTTTTTTCGCTAAAAATGACGCCTCGCATTTGAATATATATTTCAAATGTTCTTTGTTGTATTACTTTTAGTTTTAATATTTGTTTATTTTCAATACAACGAAACAAAATTTTGTGTTCTACGGCCATAGTAAGTTTCCCGGAAAAATCATTTATTAAAATTTTTAGTCTAGGAAATTTAGAGTCTCTCTGGGCTTCAGTAAGCAGAACCCCTAAGCGCTTAGTAGTATGTTTTAAAAATGTTCCGCTTCAAACAAAATCAACGACAAACTGATGTAGGTATTATTATTACCACACTATAAATATTATATAGTACGGACACCCTTTCGCTCTCTGAAGGCTACCTCATCCCCCCTGTGTGACTCCTAAGTGACCAGTTATCAAGAGATTACCAAAACAAAGACAATTCAATTTTCATAAGGAAAGAGGTAATGGCTTCTAAGGTTATACAGCCTTTTCTCGTTTATACAGTATTCACTTCATTAAAAATATCTATTGTAAAAGTCTGTCTTTCATATCTGTCGTTAAAAGTTCTACTGTTTTCGCAAATAGCAATTACCTACTAAATACGTCAACTTATTATAAGATAAATAAGTCTAACCTACGAAAAGGCGGTATGGCCTAGATACTCACACACACAAATTAATACGTGTACAAACATGCAGAAGTGTAAATTTCTATGTATAGAAAACAATCAAGCGATATTTGTATGAAGTGTCCGGGGTGTGATTATTACTTTCCAACCAAAGTAGGTACCTACATACATTTATAAGGAATTGAAATCTCACTACTGAGCCCAAATAATCTAGCGCAAAATAGTGGTGAACGTTTTTTTCTTTTTTGTCAATTAGTTTCTTAGATAGAAACGGTCGAGATAAATGCTACTAACAATAACGCGATCACATAAGCCGCATTGAGTCACGACCGCCTCACTAAGTAAAACTACTTTACTAACACACGAAGTACTTCAAAATAAATAAACCTGTGATTTTTCATGAAATATAAATGTAATTTGTACCACAGAGTTTGTCTGTGTACCTATTGCCCATATTTATGCGATGGTAAACAAGGTCAGAGATACGTGAGGGGTATAACAGAAATGACGACATCTGTTTTTCAGTTTAATTTATTGAAACCAACTTTTATTTATATTTTATTTATTTATGCATATCCCTCGTACATTTGGGGTACGAAAAGTGTCCATCACGCGTTTGTTTTTAATCTGCTTTTGTTTACGCCACGCCAGCGGCGGCGCGGGCGGCGGCGCGGCGTCTGCAATGAAACATGGTTCTGTTAGATGGATAGCCACACAAAGGATATTTGCAAAGGATTCATTTGATGTGTCAGTTTCTGTGGGATTTAGTGCTATTGCAGTAACAAAGTAGTAATACTTTTGAAAATACTATTTTTCTGCCATAGATATTTATTTATACAGGATGTTAAAAAAGTGCGTTTGAAATTTTAAGGGGTTACTCAGCATCAAGTATAGAATACAGGAAAAATATTGAAAAAATCCGATCTTCAAATATTTTTTTCAGTTTCTCATAATGAATCTGAACAGTGAATCAAGATTTTGTAGAGCCAACTGAAAAAAACTTGAAGATCGGATTTTTTCAATATATTCCTGTATTCTGTACTTGATTTTGAGTATCCTTAAAATTTCTAACGCACTTATTTAACACCCTGTATTCTTGTTCTAAAATCAAGTTATACAGTAATAGTTATTATGACCGGCGCTCCTCCCATGTGTTGGGTGACGTCAATGCACAGGATGCTGTCGCACCATAGACGTTAGATTTGGAGATGGTTTCTTACACCTATTAAATAAAAAGTGTAACAAAAGGTGTGACATTAACAAGTAAGTGTAACATTAGTGTAGAGTTCTCATAAAACTATTGAACATAAAGCCTCGATCAACGCCAGCGAATACAATTTTACACCTATTTGAATTAGTTCTCTAAATATGCATTTAAAAGTGAAGCAACAGACGACATAAAAGAAAAGTTTTCAAAATAGTAGCAAAAAAGAAACAAAACAAAATCGCAGATGAAGCCGGATATTATACAAACGTAGGTGTACCAAGCCTGAGTTACAAATCCCGGCTAATAAACCGCCTCTTTACTCGTACATGTCCGTATTAACCCCCCAGCTTTAAGGACTCAAACAATTCTCCTTTTATTTAAATTCTATTTGCATTGCATAAGGCGAAATTTTCCCCGAAATAATAGAGGAAGTAATATTGTGGCTTATAAACGTTCAGAGCTAAAAAACATTAAGAATTTTTTTGTATTAAAAGTAATTTGAGAGTCATTTGTTGAGGGAAGGAAATTGTAAATGGCAAAGCTTACCATTTTATTTTTCATTTGTACTTTATTTGCATAGAATTTCTTCATAGACGACGATTTGTGTATAAAGGAAAATAAAAGTATCGTTTTGTAAAAAAGTATACATGTATACCTATATACGGAGCAGTCGTATTTCGTACTGCGGCTTACGTGGTCATACTGATCACGCAGGCTAACTGACTACAAACACGGTCATAACCAAGAAAGGTTTTAGCTGGGAGACCGAGCGTCGCTCGTTCAATCGGAGCGTTTATAAAAAAAATATAGTACCTACCTATAACATATATTTTCTATGAAACATTTTGCAGGGTGTTTTAGTCGATAGTGGCCTTCTAAGGGACGAAAGGACAAACAATATTTGTTCTGAGAATATACATGCAAATTATCATTTTTTTTTTTGATAAAAATACAGGAAAATATTTAGTGATACGTAATATTAGAAAGTTTTTCTTCATTTATTATGATAATAGTCAGTTTTGGCGAATATCAACCAGTGTTGGCGACTTTTTAGAGATTTTTTTATTGCAAATGTTGATCAGCGCCATCTAGTGTGTTTAGAGAAAGCCGTGGAAAATTCTCTATTGCCAAACATGGGGCAGGGTGGCACAATCATCAGGTATGTAATTCACTTATACGGCAAAGTTTTTTTTATGTGATAGGTGGCAAACGAGCAGACGGATCACGTGATGGTAAGCGATTACCGCCGCCCAAAGACACCCGCAACACCAGAGGAGTCACAAGTGCGTTGCCGACCTTTGAAATGGGATGGGGGGATGGGGGAATTGGGGGGGGGAGGTTAAGATGGTGCTATAAATAAAAATTCGTTCAAATGTCTCTAAAATATATTTTTTATCACTCTTAAGTCTTTTATTTACATATTTACATAAGTTCACACAAAATAAAAACACAAAAAAACAATAGTCTCATGGGTGGGATTCGAATCCGGACCTAAAATCAGCAAAAAGTAAACGGCTCACTTGAGCTCATTGAGCACTTACGTGCCTTTGTGATAATAAGCATCATATGCGTTTAGATTTTATGTATATTTCGCTCAAAACACCCCTAAAATGAATGTTTTTGAAGATAATGCATTCATAGATCGATTTCTAGTGATTTTTAACCTCTAACCCTAGATTTTCGTCGAAAGGTTTCAAGCCGTTTTCGAAATCGTCTATGCTTACTTACAACATAACTCGTTGTACAATACGTACATAAGGTTTTTATTTTTGTGTAATTGTGGCAGCATTGTCTGTTAGACATAAGATGGCGTCCATCGCTCTCAGAACCGAAAATGTAAAGCTCTTTATTTAAATTAATACAGTCCACTTTGAAGTACATAAAAATGAGTTTTACTAGCGGCCAAAACACTCGTCACACTTTAATTCGTCACACTTTAATTAATTAATTAATTATTATATAAATGCGAAAGTATGGATGTTTGTTTGTTTATTTGTTTGTTTGTTTGTTCCGCTTTCACGCTGAAACTACTGAACGGATTGGGATGAAATTTGGCAGGTAGATAGATAAAGCACTCGGTTAACACATAGGATACTTTTTATCTCGGAAATCTTTAAGGTTCCCGGGGGAATGGATAAAAAGTGAAATATTTAATTTATCACGTTTATGCCACTTTGACGCCGAAACTAGAGAACGGATTGGGATGAAATTTGGTAGGTAGATAGATAAAGCACTCGGTTAACACATAGGATACTTTTATCCCGGAAAACTTGAAGGTTCCCGGAGGAATGGCCAAAAAGTGAAATCTTTACTTCATCACGTTTGTTCCACTTTCACGCCGAAACTACTGAATTGATTGGGATGAAATTTAGTCGGTAGATATATATAGCACTCGATTAATATACAGAATACTTTTTATCCCCAAAAAACTTAAAGGTTCCCGGAGGAATGGCTAAAAAGTGAAATATTTACTTTATTAAGTTTGTGCTTTCGTCGTGTGACTTTCACGATGAAACTACTAAACGAATTTCGATGAAATTTGGTAAGTAGATAGATACATTATCACAAAAACTTGAAGGTTAAATAACAGACAATCGTGGCTCAGTGCGGCTTGCGTGGTCGCGTCGATCACGCAGGTTGCTCGGTTTTATAGTTGAAAAGCATAAAAATCCATACATGACACCTTTTGTTTGGGACTGGATGACCAGTAGCCGGGTGTCTACTTGAGGAATATTAAAGTGTTATCCTTCTTGGTCTTTCCATAAAATGATGAGGTACTCTAAAGCATCGTTTTATTCGTGTATCAAACAGTTTTTGAGTACACTCTGTATTTTTTCTACTGTATCTTTGTCTATCCCTTGAATCAGTCTAAATCGTTTATCGCATTGCTCTTCCTGGTCTCCTGAAAAGTAAATATGCAAAAAACGTGGCTGCGAATTAAGAGCAGGAAGCAAATATCCAATTCTGTGATACAGCTCCTCTTGGAAAGTAAATGTAGGGGAAAATCCCGTCATGGTCACAAAACTATCACCACCAAAGGATGTCATGTGGAAACAGGAATTGTACCATCTATTTTAAGGGTTCCCCACCTCCAAAGGAAAAAAGGAACCCTTATAGTATCATTATTATAGTAACATTTCCATGCCATCCTCAAGAACCGTCACAAATACAATATCCACGCGGGCGGAGCCGCGGGCAACGGCTTGTTTAATATATAAGACAACTTGACTATTTCTACGATTCATTAAGCTGTTGGTGCCGGTTGCTATTTCCAGATGCAATCCATTAAGCCATGTCAGAGGCCTATGAAGTATGGCCTAACCTTGCCGAGGTGTGGGAAGAGACCTTTGCCCCAGCAGTGGGGATGATTTGGGTATTAATATTATTATACCAATATAGGTAATTAACTATATTTTTTAAGCCCGAATGACTAACTACCTATCCCGATTTCTTTTTCATCGTTTAATTAGGTATGTAACTGATGCAATATCCATTACGTTCCCATTACGTTCAGGATCTTGGTAAGCCCGCTTCTACTTCCGTATCATCATAATTAGGTATCATCACTTGAGGTAAAATAACGGGGTTTACCGATTGACTATAAATAAAAGTCAAGCAGGCCTTGTTTCCTCTAAATAAATGTTAGTGTCCACCTAAGGATACCTACTAACATTAATAGGATTTGCTATCCAGGGTCAAAGTGGCACATTTGTGCCGCGCTATCTCTCTGCGGTCCGCGTACATAGGGCGCGCCTCGTCCAATGTGTAACATATGTGTAGACGTCTGATTAATGATACGGATTCCACCATTTTCTTATTGCCGCCCGTTTTCGGCGAACATTAAAAGAATGTACAGAATTTTCTTTTCAATTTACGAAAGCAATTTTGCTGTTCGGGGCTCATATGTCGTGTGAATGTAATCTGGTAGCAATCATTTTGTCTCAATACGAATTCATTGAATACCAAATAGGATACGATTGTAAATATTTGATTATTTTCTTCGAAAATAGAAGCTAATGGAATTGTTTCTTTGACAGCAATTAACTAATCAATTATGCAGAGAACTGATAACAAATGGACTTAGCGTTGAATGAACATATGCCATATATTAGTGATATAGAATTGCTGAATAAAAATCAATGTCCATCAATGGACATTTTTCCAACCTTGTGGATGGATAATGTTGGCTATTAAATACTTATTTAGTCCCACTATATTTTATTGCAAGATTATTTGTTTTAATAACAAAACATATGAGAACAATAAATTATACAGAATGTTGTGATAAATACCGCATGTTGCAGATAGATTGCGTCTGAACCGCTGATGTCAGAGATGGCACACAAAACAATTTATAAGGCTTAATGCTTTACATTGCGGCTTCAGATTTAAGAGGAGACGTATCAAGAGCTGAAGAGGCTTCACGGCTTGCGCCTACATTCAAGTATGTCAAAGTATATTTATAAGAATTGCATTTTGATTCAATCCCCATTTAACACCTCCTGTGATCGAATCAGAAATGAGGAGATACGTAGGAGAACTGAAGTTACCCCATTTAAAAAATCTGTATAATATAAAAGTGTGTTACAATTCATGAAACTAGTCAACTTTTGTTTCCCGACTTTGGTGAAATCGTATAAAAACTGTTGAACTTTTCATTCAAATCGATCAGTTAATTTGTAAACTTGCATCTTAAGGAATCCAGGAAAGAATCATGTTACTTTAAGAAGCCGTAGATTAGAAGATTTCCGGTTTCATGATTACAAATCCATGTTAATGTATTGTTTGTTGCAGGTTTTCGGTACAGTCAATATAAAGATTAAAAATTGTTTGAATTTCTGTTCTTCAAAAAAATGCAAAGACCGCTGCGATAAACTTTAAACCGCATTTAAACCGGTCCTACCATTTGAGAGCTACGATGGCACAAACTGTCACACACAAAGGTTATGTTCAGACTTATACTCTTCTTGCAACCCTCATTTGCACCGTAAATGAAAAATGGTAATTTTACAATATTTTTGGACTTTTCAAGAAGAGTAATATTAGCAGTTAGTAACTGAAAGAGTCAGCAAAATTCATCCCCTTTCGTAACTCTAGCGTGATTAATGTCGAACGTCGCTCTCCTTAATAACCCAAAATTACCTCGTACGCACGTTTCTTATCTTTTGACGTAACTTATGTTACTTTAATTTTACGTAAGCGTGCTAAAGAAAAATAAAAGGTTCGCACGTACACTGTTAGCAGAAACATTGGTGTCTTGTACCTAATTGTACCTAACAAGATGTAACAAAAATGGTCAGACATGTGATCAATTTGTATGCATAGTTCCAATTTTTTTTACGATTTGTGCAAAGTCGTAGCACAAAACATGTTAAAAATAATAAGTAACATCCTCAATTAACAGGCCCTACACCAATTTTATTACACCATGTATGTATAATTTTGTGTAATATTAGTGAGATAAAAATATATAAAAATAATTCATAAAATCTACAACTATCTTTTGATTTCTCTAACATTGACACAAGCTTTCGAAATTTTTATTTGGTAGCAGTTATAGCGTAGCGTGGCTTTTCGCCGCCCGGGGCCCATCGAAAATTTGCCGCCCCTTTCTATTTTCATCATTAGTAAAAAAAAGTCGAATAAAGCAGCCAAATTCTGTAATCAATAAAAGATGTACTCTTCATGTTTTTTAAACAAATTTTTTTATACTTTCGATGTGAATATCACGTTCGATTGCTAATATAGCTAAATTGGAAATCCGTAAGGTAAAGGCACCTATTAACGCGGTATACAAAATCGGCATCAATTACCGATGTATCAGATATTTTCGTATTTTAATTTAATAACAACAATATTAACACAATACAATTTGGGACAAGTTCTAACTTGCAGTATTTTACATCGAACTCACGGGCGCTAGGGGGTATACCATAGAGCAAATGGATCAAAAACGATAAGTTTGTCTATCGGCAACGCAGGAGCAGGTTGTGTCCATACAAGTACAGGGCAATTTATGTAAGTTCCCTTACATTTTTGTTCCTTAATTTTTAAACGAATACACTTTATAACTGACTACGTATATTGTTTTCTTGTTTTTGTGTTGTTTTAGGAGTATTATCTCATACTTATCATTGTGAAATTATGTATAAACACGTAATAATATTGAGAAATAAAATTCGCGGTGATAGATGCTTAATATTGGGGTATAACTCTAAAACCGAGGGTACCCTCGGTAATAGATAATTTTAAGGTTCCAGATATTTTGCTTATAATATTCAATTTTTGTCTCATTAAGTAGTGAACAGTTCTTTCTTCTAGTTCTCATGTAATCCAAAACCGAAAAATCTATTCCCGATGTATTCAAAATCCATTAAAACTCATTATTTTTAAAAGAAACTATAGCACTTCAAGTCTAGTTTTAGTCACTGGTGTCAAAAATGTCATAAAAATACTTGCAATATTTTGACAAAAGATTCATAATACAGAATCATAGGTATCTTGTGATTAAAAATATTGTTTCTTAGGAAAATTGAAATCTCTTTTTGCAAAGTGACACCAAAAATCCTACTTAAATTAGTTTTTTAACGGTCGGAATTACATTTTAAAATATTTTATTTTACACTCATTACCGCGGCATACCTCGGTAATAAACTATATCAGAATCTTTTTACGAGTGTACAGTACTCGGAAATACAGTTTTCATAAAATCTATCACCGAGTGATGAGGCAACCAATTCATATCTAGGGTTCCGTTACTAAATAGATATTACCTACTTAATATTTCTATGATTTTTTTTAAATACTTAATGTTCCATAACAATTTACAGTTTTTACTATCATGTCACTACTCTGCTGTGATTTTGAGCGATTGATCATTATTGGGCGGGGTCGCCAAAAATTGTACCTTACAAAAGAAAAATATGGATCGACGTTTATTTTGTAACTAAGCTTACGTAACTTATTCCTTAAAAAAATATGTTTAATTGAGACAGTGGATACTCAAACAACATACGAGATTAAACTTTCAATTGTATTTATTTTAAAACCATTTTAATTTTTGTGTTATTTAAGTCCTTTCTCTGCCCTCATATAAAATACGAGTACGCTTGTCTCCAACCTATACGCAGATGAAAAAAAAATTATGTGTAGAATTATTATTGTCCCGTGTGTGACGGACTATCATTTGTTTTTAGAGATTTTTTATTTACTATGACACTACCATCGAAATATTTTTTGTTGTTCCAAACTTTCATATTTCTTCCGTAAATGTAAAATTTTTCTGATATCGAAAGTAGTTTGGGAGTAAATGGAGCGTGTTGATGCGGGCAGTCTTTTGGTTCATCAAAATAATAAAAAATCCAGAAGTAAATTTACATAGTAAGTATATGAATTGTTGTATTTCATGTCATCAATACTTTAGGACTTGCAAAGGAGTAACGAAATTATAAATTTGATTCACGGTTCACGCTACAAATTGCTTTTGAAGGTTGATTATAAATTATAAAATAAATAAAATTGAAAGTTTAGTCTCATATTATTATTATGTGTTGTTCGAGTATCCACTGCATCAATTAAATATTATTTATTTATAGAATACATTACGTAAAGCTTAGTTTTAACAAAATAAACGACGATCCATACTTTTGTATTGTAAGGTACAGTTTTTGGTGGCCGTGCCCTATTGTCGAGGATCATTATTTCCCATCCCGCTATCGTACTGCTCCCCAATATAGTCAAAAATTTGATCAGAAGTAGTTTACGCAAGTCCTGACAAGAAATAAAACCTATTCTTTATATATGAAAATGACTCTTGTGGTGTTCAGCCTGTGCTGAATATTCAAAAGGAGAAACAAGTCGTCGTCGATTGGGTTCACTATCTTAGTAAATGTAGATTTCCAGTTACAAAAGAACATTTACTTGATACTGTAGCTCTATTATGTCTAGTCACTGTGTACTAGTCACTCTCCTACATTTACTTCATTTAATCATGTTAATTATTAATAAAGTTGAACTCAGTATTGTGTGTATTTTATTAAGTATATTTTTTTTATACGGAATCATCTGGACAATCTGTATTATTTTTCTTCTATACTCGGTAATAGGGGATACATGCCGCGGTATTAGATAAAAACGTAGGGCATGCCTCGGTAATAGGGCACGTCGGATTCTTTACAAAAAAATATGTATATAAATACAACGCTTAAAAATAACTGAAAAAAAACGAAGAGAAGTACAAAATAAAAAGTCTATAAAACGTTTAAAAAATCCTTATTTGCCGAGGACTGACCTGATTCCATAATATTTCACTCTAATGTCAAACTTCCACAATTTATTACGGTAATAGGTGCTTTTACCTTAATACTAACTAAATCCCGCCGGACATCGAACTTACAACCTCCTGATGTGATGCGAGTGCATTATACATATGTATATTTCCGTGGGCGAACGGTCACGAACATACGCAATTTATTAAAGAAAAGCGCGAGCGAAGCGATTTTAAGATATCTAAAAATATTTATGTTAAAACTCTGGTTAAACCAACAGAAACCCTTTTACTTGGAGCGCCCAGCGCCATCTTAGAGTAGGTACCCCACCCACCAGGGTGCTTGGTGCTCCCATAAGCTTGACGCCCTGTCTGTGCACGGGTGGCACGACCCAAATTCCGGTCCTGTGTAAAATAGTAACTATGCGCTGTCGCTGACTTGCTGTACGGGTTTCATTCTTTATACGGTAACGTTTGTTTTCATGACCTTTTAGCTGGGTTAAATATTTAGAGTTAGATAAATTGAAAAAAAATACAAATTCACTCTAAACGTGACACTTAGAGGCGAAAATTTAAGAAAAGTCGGACTTTTTACCTATTTTCGGAAAAACATTATTTATGAAAAACGAAGTCGTTTTCTTAAATTAACTTTATCCTATGCGGTGGAACGTTAGATAAGGCGAATCGCACACTGAGGCGGTTTCCAACCGCGGCGGTAGACGCCGCGGTTGGAAAATGTACTAGAATGTATGTAACCGCGGCGGCTACCGCCTGGTACGCGGTTGCCCGCCAACCGCGCCAGCCTTGCACACGGGCTAGTGCGGTTTTCATACATTTCTAGTACATTTTCCAACCGCGGCGGCTACCGCCGCGGTCCGAAACCGCCTCCCGTGTGATAATCGCCTTAGGTACCTACCATAGCAATTTGATTCACCCATTCTGAGACCCTCTTCAAGTTTATAATATATTTTATAGTAAGCCCCGTGAGGCAGACATAATTATGTAACTCTTTTTTAAAGTCTAGATCTGTTGCAGCAAAATTTGTTGTTGTTACAAAAGTACGAAGACGTACACGCTCAAGTTTGAAAACTTCTCTATTAATATCTTGAGGAGCGTGATCTAAGTACAGTTCATCGAAGCCAAATAACACTAGGTAAAAAAAATACGGCGCTCGCCGCCCCTATCCATGTGCCGCCCGCCGCCCCTATCCATGTGCCGCCCGGGGCCATGCCCCCCCCGGCCCCCCCCACGCTACGCCACTGTTTGGTAGCCTTCATCGTCCGTTTTTAAGTCACTGAAATCTAATATTAAGTCATTTTCAACTTAATCGGTCTAGTAGATGCGGCACAAATTGGCTGTGACAAAAGGAGAGACAGACACACGAAGTTATCCTATAAGGGGGTCCTTTTTTCCTTTTGGAATACGAAACCCTAAAAAAGGTATGTTTTATGAACAAACATGCATTTTGTGGAGTATCGAGAGTCGGGTCGTTGCTCTATAAAAGTATGCAACTAAATTAGCTAAAAAAATGACTAAATAGACTGTAGGCTTTTAATTCAAAATTTCAGTAATAAGTCAAAAATCTATTTACCGCGTAGATATACATATAAACCGTAACTCTACCTTATTTTTTTAGTTTGAGACAAAAGGTAAACAAACGATGAAAAACGGGGCAATAACATATTAACTCCAATTATATCTCCACTACTGTTCTCTATACGGACACAACCTTAGAGGAAGAAGAATAGCGCTCTATTTGAATTCCAATACATATACAAGGAAAAGTCCCAGCTTCAAATTGTATGCCTTAAATAGTATTCCAATGATATTTATCGAAATTCTTGGAAAGATGCTTATTATGAGTTAACAAATGACTGGAAACAATATCCATTATTCTATCGAAAACAGGCGTAGTTATACAGTCATCTACACGAAGTATACGGCGGATAGGTTCTGAGAAAATAGGTGCTCAGCGTAGATCAAAAGGTTTCATCGTTTACGTGAGCGTGAGCAAAATGCCATAGTAAAATAATGTTACAATTTCGAGCACGCACTTGCTACCATTACATTGTATAATTTTATGCTTATTAGAAAACATTTTTATGTATATAAAAAGTCGCTTGTTATAAGCTAATTAATTTTTGCTCTGTCCAGAACTGAGTCTGCGCAGACATACATAGAGAAGCTAGGCTTGCACTCCGACGACGTGTTTCCTTACATTAGTGTATCCCACGGGTGCAGACGTTGGCTGGACCACTGTATTGTTTCGGACTCAGCATAGCAAACTGTTAGTGAGGTGGTGTTAATGAGGTGGGGATTGTAAACCCGAAACTGAAGTTGTATGACATACACAGGAACTCAGCAGTATGGGGAGAAAGAGATGAAAATCACATATTAAATACCATGAACTAGCCACAAAAAGCTGCGCGAAATTTATTGCTGTTAACGTCATTAAGACCAACTCTTAATCGACAGCCTAGCTAAACACAGAACAGTGAAAAATGTCGGTAGTTTTTGGAAAGCTACGAGAAAGTATGGATGGGGAGAGTGAACAGGTGCACATTGCAAATAGATATATTCATGGACCACTTTAAGGTACGCTCTCCACTAGGTTCTTCAGTCCCCTAAAAATGTTGAGTCCGGGTGTCCGGGACAGGCGACGCTGCAAAGATGTTCAGAGTCTGGAAGAGATGTTGAGAGTGTGTGATGCATATGCGATAAAATAGAATAAAATAGAATAAATCATCTTTAAGGCCGCCGGTGTCCACATATCACAACAAAAATTACCCTTAATTCCATGAACGTCAAACGTGTGACATTATTTAAATATCTGGGGCATATCATTACCGACGATCTTAGGGATGATGTCGACATTGAAAGGGAGCTAAGGGCTCAGGCAATTAGAGGTAACATGTCGTGTCGGGCCACGCGCAGTGTAGAGTTCCGTAGTACTTCAACAGACACTACTTCAAGAGTAAAACCTCCCGTCTTACAAAATTGACTACTCGTTAACTTGTAAAGCCTCCTTAGCTGTGATAGTTTTCCTTTTCACTTCGTTACATATATACTACTACCGTTTCTAGAAACAACCGTTTAGCTGGCGAGGGGGGGGGATACACATGACTTTAACAAAAAAAAATCACTTTAAAGCTTAATATTTCTTAATAGAAAACGAATCCGGAATATGCATATCCGTGCCAAATTACAGCTCTCTAGTATTAATAGTCTCTGACAGACAGACGGACACGGTAAAACTATAAGTATAAACTAAAAATTGTTGGACGTCGTACGCGTACAGTATAATAATATCTTTAGGATGATGATGGGGCTGCTCCGCTTCTGTAGTGCATCGGTGATGTTTTCTGAGTACCAGACTGTCATTCGCAAAAAAAGCATAAAAGGATATTCGCAACATCATCCTAGAGACCTTAGCAAATAGGTACACATCACCGCTGTAAAGTGCCTTGTGCGAAGGGTGATCACTAAAACAGTGATCGCACTAAGTGCGCGGCACAATGATATTTCGACTGACTCGGTGGCTAAGTGGTTAGTGATCCTAACCTCTGATCCGAGAGTCGTGGGTTCGATCCCCACACAGGGCAAACTTTTCTGTGATGAGCAGAATTGTTTGCTCTGAGTCTGGGTGTATTATATCTATATATGTATGTATGTATATGTGTATGTGTATATGTGTATTAGGGTGTCCCTTATATGGACAAAAACATTTTTTTTTGCGTTATAGAAACGCATACCCCCTAATTCTTTGTTAAATATTAAGCCTTACATAAATATAAAATTTTAACTCTCTAGGTTAATATTAACCCGTGCCGACAAGGTCCCAATTTTTTTATAAAAGTAGCTATTTTTGATTATTTCTTGATATGTAGCTAGATCGTTGTTAATATGCATATCTTGTGTAAAAATTGACGAAACAAAAAATGTAAGTAATGCTTTTAATTGACAAACAAATAAAATTATACAATTATTCAGGGTACTTCTTTTTTAAAGTCTCTTTTTTGCAGTCTGGATACAGCTTTCTATGCTCTTGCACACAGCGTAACAAGAATTGTTTTTGTTCCTCTTCTGCGGTAATTAAACCATGAAAGTCTTGCATAAGCTTTACAGCTCTTTCAGCTGTGTCATTTACAGCTTTTAAGCTTAACACCTTCCTCTTAGCTTCGATGAAAGCTGCATTATGGTCCCACGAAGATACGTTTTCTTCAAGAAAACTGGTATCAATTTTTAATCGCGAAAAACATTTTTTGCTTTTAGCTGACACGAAATCGCTCAACGACTTCCCTGTAAAAATATGATTAGTAGGTATTTCAAGGAAATTAATCAAATTTAGAACAAACAACTCAGTTAAAATATTTAAAAAAAACTCTTACCATATAAAGAGGCAGACATCTCTTCTTTCGATGCAACTTATCGCTTCCCGTCAAGTCATATGCAGTTTCTCTTTCTAAGTTCGTTACCATATTCGCCTTGGTTTCTTCATCAACATCATCATCAAAGAGTGATAATATCACCACTTCTTCTGATAAATACCACAGGTGTTGACTGAACTTACTCAGAGCCGCTTTGGAAATTACTTTGTCAACATTTTCATAGTCTTTCAACGTTTTTAAAAAACGCAAATCTTGATTCGGTGCCTTCACTGCCAAACTGCATCCGAGCCACGGCTTCACATAAATTGCCACAATAAATAAACAAACATCTTGCAATGCTCGTTTGTCTTTAACGCTCATTTTGAATTGAGACTGCAGCAAACATATTTTCAAAGAGTAAATAGCTCTTGCCATCCATAGTGCTTGATGCATTGCGCCAGGAGGACGAATTTTAATTTTACCCTCATTAGATAATGAAGTAAATAAAGGATAGCTCGATTAGTTCTCGATAATCGTCCCGTACGATGGATTTCTGCAGTTCATGTTTAAAAAAGCTCAGCAATCCCTTAATGGTCGCATCAGAAAGATGCTGTTTAACAAAATCTATGCATGATTCGACAGCCTCAGGATTAATGTTCTTCCAGCTGTCTCTAAACTTTTTGAATAGTGGGATATCGGGACTGCTAGTGACTTGGTGAATCTTTGATTCAAATACACTTTTGAGGATCAATTCATACACATGATGGCGGCAAGCAAACAGTAATAATTCTCTTTCTAATTTTTGTTCCAAAAGCACACAAACTCCATTTATGCGCCCTGTATTAGATGCTGTTGTATCACAACACATAATTTGAACCTTATCAGTAAGGTTCCAATCATGAAGCGCGTTTGAAACAGCTTTAGCTTGATCTTTACCGGAAGAACTATCTAGTTTTGGTACTGCAAGAAGTTGCTCCTTCTCTCTAAAGGAAATAAGGATCGGCAGGCATTCCTCTTTAGAACTTCTCACATCTAGGCCGGGTAACAATTTTCCATCCCAATAAACTGTAACTACTTCTGGCACGTTATTCTGAAAATCGGATTTTATACATTCTGCTCTATCCTTTCTTATCTGTGTTCGAATACGTTGAATAGAAGATTTGTTAATTGGATAGTCGTCGCAACAAACTTGCTTGAATTATATAAACTGAATCTCTTATGCTTAGTTGACATCTGTCTAAAGCTGCAACTAACTTAGGTGTGATAAAATCTTTCCTTCCTCTTTTTGTAGTAGTTACCGAACTTTCAGATTGAGATGTGGCAGGCAAAGGTTCCTCCAGGCTTTCTTCAGAGCTGGTAAATTGGCCTTCATGTAGTTCTTGTGGTGGTGTTAAGCTGTGTGAAGTAGAAGATGTCAATGAGCTCGCTGAAGTCATTTGCTGGAGCCTCCTTTTCTCCTCTTCTAGTTTTCTCTGCCTTGCCTTTTCTTCCTTCTCAGCTAACTTTTTGTCTACACCTGCCAAGCAACCAAGGCGCCCTGGCTCTCTTTGCTTTTGTAGGAAAATTTTATCGTCTTCAATTTTCATCCTTTTAAGAGCATCAGCGTGAGCGATATCAAATAAATTATCCAAATCCTTTAGAAAATCCTCCTCACGGCGTTTAAAAACATCCTGTGATTTTTTGCGGTTTTTTTGAAGCTCTCGCCAGACTTGATAAAGATCCACAAGCTTCTTCACACAGTTAGGAAGAGCTTTGGTAGGTATTCTAGCCTTTTCCCAGAATATAATACACTCCCGTATTACAAGATTTGCGCTTTCAGTGACAGTCAGTTTCACTTTGCGAATATTAAAAAATAGAACTGCGAGAACTTGTCGATTAGACGGCAATTTTGCAACCGTTATTTGGTGATGCACCTCACCAACCAAGAAAATACTCTTTTTAGCGCTTCTCAGTTCCACTGACATCTTGAAATATAAAATATTACGTGTTAGTTACGCGACAATCCGAGAGTAAGTGACAAACCGAGCGCGCCGGGCGCGGCACTTGCGTAGGGGCTTGTATGAATGAACATGTTCCCGCTCAAGTCGGCACGGGTTGCAGTGCTCCAAATAAGGTAAAAATTTATTTCCGAGTATTTTAGGGTCAAATACACAAAATTAGAGCCTATGCGTTAAAAAATAATAACTTAGAAAAATAAGGGACACCCTAATGTGTATGTATATCAGTCTCTAGTTCCCAAGATACAGGGAATCCTAGTTTGGGGCCAGATGACCGTGTGTGATTTGTCCCAGATATTATTATTATTATATAATAGACAATCCACATGTGCTAAGTGGTCTGCGGCTCTTTGTACCTCAAGGATATACGCGAGTAGGCACCAGGCGGCGCCACCGGCTGTTCGCTGCACTCACTCCCACAGCGAGAGCTATTACACTTTTAAGGTTAAACGTCAGTCACCCTATTTCATACAAATTTACATCGGTCAAAACTATACAAATACACACAATATTTTTGATTTTATCTGTCCAACGTAAACTTTACAACGTTTTATTTTCGCCAAATGTATATAATTATATTATTTATTTCTGTAATATCATTAAAAACTGCCGTAAAATACCATAAATTTTACGCATGTAGTATTGTATAATTCAGCACCATCTTTCTGAAATGACAGTAACTACAATCTCAACTAGTCTGATAAGCTTCAGGTTGAAAGTGTGGACTTATTTTTTGATAGCCAGAACATAATTTTTAAAGCTATATGGTTATTTATTAACAATAAACTTTGTCTAGAAATAACTTAATCTAACATATCTAAGAAGTTAACATATACCTATATATATTTTTATCTTGGAAGGCGTCTTAGTGTTAAACTGTAAGCCTTCTAATGAATTGTAATAAATAAAATAAATAAAATAAAAATAAATATCTGTAATAAGATCGATAGTCCTTATGTCCTGTTACTAAGTTACTGCTATGGATCATTCACTAGTTATCTGAAATAAAAAGATTTTTTATTTTTTATTTAAAATTATTTAAAAAAAAATGAATTTTATTTGTACTAGTTATTACCCATTTATACATTTAAGTTTTGGTAGTATTTATTAGCATAGACCAAGTGAAATGTCTCAGCCGTACAAAAGACATCAACGAGGACTGCATCGTTAAATGGTTACATTTAAACTTAGTACCGAAAATACCTACTGAAGATCACTATTTAAACTTTGAGAACCATAGACCAACCTTAGGCTAAGAATATTCTCTGGTTGTAAGTTTTCTACCAATAAGTTTCCCTCCAAACTAACACAAATGGGTTGTTCAAGGGCTTTATAGCGTATCCGATTGCGTCTTATAGTTGTAACTTGTTAGTTCCATAGCGCGCTATGGAACCTTTTATTAACCGCTTATGCCTCCAGGGGGGCGCCAATTTTTGGCAGCCTACTGTTCTAGAGGAACTGCTTAACAGTGATCATAAAGTGCTTGAATAGCGAAAATTGCGGATGAAAGCTGTATTTTGGTTCCCGTAGCGCTTAAGGAACTCACGTTAGCTGCTTAATTGAACGAATATGATTCTAAATCATTCACTCGATCAAAATCATTCTTCTCATGAGGTTAGCAAAATATGCCATAAATGGTTTTGGGGGATTATTATCTATTTTAGTAGTAAGTTTTATTGTAGAACAAATAATGGCAATGAAATATTTGACATTTGACTTAAATAATGGTGGAGTTTTTGTGAACATATATTTATCCTAAAGTTTCGAATCGTTCGTGTGTAAAAACAGTTGGGAATGAAATTGATCGTGAAATATATGCAATGTTTTGGGTAAAAAATTAATGCGCCATCAATTAAGCGTAAAATTCGTAAAATTGATTCATTTATTTTATTTTATTTTTCTTTTATATCTCAATTTTGTTACTAATTACGCCTATTTAAGTTCGCTTGTGTATATTATAAACAAGAGAATCCATTATTAGGCCTCAACCAAATTATGTAGAGTGTTTATAGTAACAAATTTTAGAAAAACACATAATATTCATTGCCAAAAATTGCGTTTTGCTGTTGCAATTTTCACTACAATAGAACTCTTATAGAACTATGAGCAATAAAAACTACTATTGTGTAGTTATTGTCTTCTTAACATGTCTATAGGATTGAAATTTGTGATTCAGGGAGCTAATCTGATATAATTTAAAGCTCAGTATTGTACAGTAGACATCCGAATTAGGGTTCTATTTAACACAGTGGTAAAATATTATTTTACATAAAACCAGGACTTTCCGATTTTAGCGGTATGTCCAATACCAAAAGTTACAGTTGATTGAAGTTTTTAATGATTTATCATTTTATTTTGGAGTAGTTAAGTTATATCTAGTTATTTCTTTTTTTCGTTCTGCAGTCAACAAGGAACCGTTATAGTTTCACCATGTTCATCTGTCTGTCTGTCTATCTGTACGCGGCTTAACACAGAGACTACTATCTGCTACTATTAGTACTAGAGAGCTGTATTTGGCACGGATATGTATATTAATCACGCCGATAAAGTGGTAAAAATAAAATAAATATATATGGTTTTTTTTTCAGGGTACCGTACCGGTATTTTACACGTGAAGTGGGGACGAATTTTCGACTATCCCATGGTGTGGAATATCGTTGGATAGGTCTTTTAAAAATATTGTGGATTTGCGAAAATCATTTTTTGATTCAGGGATCCGTTTTCGAAATATTATGCTTTAAAGTGCACATTTTTGTTAAAGTCATGCGTAGAAATGTGAAAACATTCACGGCAGTAGTATATAATATAACGAAATTAAAAGAAAAACTATCACTTTTCAGACTTTACAAGTTAATGAGTAGTAGTCAATTTTGAAGCAGTACACTGCGCGTGGCCCCGACATGGGCTTGACCGCTTTTTATGTTTCTTGTATCAGTTTAATGGAATTGGCACATAAAGCTATAATTTTCTATTTTTAAACACTATTATAGTTCCATAACGTGGAAATTCAGGCCTGAATGTCATTAATATATCTGTTATAGACTTATATTGCACAAAAGCAACTGCTCGCTCTAAAAAAGTGAAAAGTACGTGTTTTAGAAATAAAACAGTTCTAGATTTCTATCCCATACAGCTGTAAGTGCCAAAATGCACCAAATAAGCTCTGACTTAGTCAGGAGTGGTAAAAGAGATACAATTTTCACCACTGCATGATCAAGAGTGGCAAAAGGGATACAAATGTAACCATAGCACAGCTGTTAGAGCCATAAGGTGTCTCAAAAGGTGTTAAAGCTGCAGTTAAGGTTTAACGCTTTGTTATCACTGTTTTAGAACTCAAGACTAATTGTGATCTCGTTATACCACCGCTATGCTCTTCAAAGTTCTAACAAAAGCTGCAATTTCCACTAATGTGTTAGTTGGGCTGTTATCCGTCCTTTCAGAAGTTTACAAGAAAATTAGGAAAACACGAATAAATAGCGGCGGAATACGGAAATTCCTTTTATGAACTCCCTTTAAAAAGTTGGTTGTCCAGTCTCCTTTTTTTAAGGGAAATTTAAGCATATTAACGTTTTTTTTTTGTTTGGCAAACGGAACTATATTTCAAACAAGCGTGACTAGAAGAAAATAACCAACAAAAACAATCCGAACTCAAACTCCAAAGTCAGCACTCTTTATATATCTTGTCACCACAACGAGGACCCAAGAGATGCGAACTTCGCATAGAAGGATGCACAGAAAGTTTTTTCTAGTTTTATCGTGTCGTCCCACATCCACCGCGCAAGTTATTTATTATAATCTGAGGACCCATTCAAATGAAATCTGGCCCCCAGGGAAAAACCCTGGCTTTTGGAAAGCTACGAAATCTTATTCAATGTCCGTGGGGAGAAGAATCACACGTCAACTGTATAACTTTGTCAGCAATAGATATTTAAAAAATTATTGCATTCATTTTTATTTGTCAAAATTTGCTTCATTAAAACTGGAATTCGAATTTTATTTGATCGTTATTACTAGTTACTTTGTAACCGAAATAAATAAAAAAGCGCCACAATTTATTGTAATGGCCAAACAAAAATGACAAATATATTGTTGGGAGATCTAAAAGTAACCCTTTCGGAGATATATTTTGAGGGAATGGACGTGAGGAGAAATGGTCATTTTTACCTGACTATAGATATTCGGAAAATTAAACGTCATCACTAGTTTAAAAGTAATGGCATTAATTAAAATTTTCTTCAAAGTAATTTGTAAAATTCGTCTAAAATTATATAGAAACAATGACAGAACTTAATGAAAAACGTTCCCAAGATTGCGCTCTGAAACCCTGGAATTTCGCACGCTACCTGAGCTCCGGCGGGCCCTTGATGGAGGTATGAATAATAGTTTCACACGGATCATGACACAAAACGCTGAAAATTTCCAACCCTAAATATTTCATAACATTTGCGCCCCACAATATCCCCTTTATTTGGCAAGCCGTTGAATATGAGCGGGCAATTTACACTAAATATATAAGTCCTCTTTAAGTACAAACGTGTTATAGAATTTTGGTGGCTCTATAAAGAGTTTAGAATTACAATATTCACAGGGTGGAGCGGGAACACGGTGAACTTAATCCCTTTGATGGAAAATGTATGTTGCGGTGGAAGGCCTTTACCATACAATTAATTTCAGTTAATCCCACACCCACCGCTAGAATTATACATGAAGCGCTGACCCTGGCACAAAAACGTTTAAGCTTTGAAATAGTGTAACTTGTTATAAGCAAAATGATAAGTCATTTTCTTTTTCGCCAATTCTGCAATTTCAAGAAAAATACCGATAGTCAAATCAAAATCATGCAATTAAGATAAGCTTATTTGTTATTTATTAATAAATTCTCAGTTAAACGAATGCTGAAAACTAAACTTCAAAGCACAGCCCGGACACTTCATACAAATTTCGCGCCCATTTTTACTACATAGAAATTTTACACTTCTTCATGTCTGTACACGTGTTTATGCATGTGTGAGTGTCTAGGGCTGTCTCACGGGCTGCCTATTGCCTACATATAGGCTGCGTGGACATACAGCTTTGTCTTGAGGGATTTGTCTTTGGCAGGATTTTACTTTCTGGATCCGGCCGGGTATCCGATAATAAAATAGTTAGTGCCGGATAATTTAGTGGACAGAAATAATAACAAATACCATTGGAAGAAAATGTTTAAGCAAATTAGAGAAAGAACTGAATAATTAAAATTTTAAAAACGGTAAATTCTGATGAAAGAAAACCAGTTTTTCTGTCCGATTGGCATCAAGGTGATTCTTTCAGAGTTCTGTACCACAAAAAAGTAAAAGAATCACTCGTGGGTCTGTCTGTCCGTCCGTCTCGGTCACAACCAATTTGCTGTGAATCTATCGGATCGATTGAATAAATTGAAACTTAGTACACAATGTATAGATTAACCCAAACACGGATGTGTAACATAAATCAATTCCGGAGGCGGGCGGTTTATCGATCAAAGATTTATGGAAATGAAAGAATTTCATAAACCTTTTAATATTATTTTATTTAATTTATCCATGAACATGAACTAATCAGCTGATACATTTTGGAAAGTCATATTGCAAATGAATATGTCCTTGAGGAAAATATTCTCAGTTTCACCTGCTACTTACCACTATTTAGGTATTTCGAAATGTAGGTACAAAATAATCTTTTAAAATCTCCATAATCGTCACGTATTTTATGTAGAATAAAAAACCGTGTAAATATATTCTCAATATATAATACCGTTGTCCCTATATTTTTTTGTATATTGATATTGTAAGTAATTTTTTGAAAACAAATGTGTGATAAAATATACATTACAAAAATGGCTAATACATTAAATATTAGCAAAATCTTAAAGTCATTGTTTATAAATAAAGGATTATTTGTTGTTTTGATCAAGTTATGTGATGATTATGAAGATATTTATAGATTGTTTTGAAATGCCATTTTATTTATCTAGTTGAAATCTAATACGTAGTTTCTCAGATGACGTATGTCACACCCACACCGTTCATAAGATTCTCAATAGATGGTGTTTCTAAGCTTTGGCAATGTATTTTTAAAAGTAGCGTAGAATTAACGGTATCAAAATAGATTTAATATAGTTGGAAATGTATAAAAAGCCACATGAACATAGATTCTTAATAATTGAATTAACTGAAACTATAAATTTACAACTTTGTCAAGTTTGGATGACCTGGGTGCATTTCGGTTTCTTTGATATATGTAATTTTTTCTTCCGAACCAAAAATAAATTTATTTCAATACATTTTTATAATTAAAATGCAATTTAGAACTCGGTATCATGTTAGACTTCTTTTAAGAAATACAAAAACAATACTGCTTGCAATAGCTACATCGCTTACCGGTGATCCGTCTGCTCGTTTGCCACCTCTGCCATAAAAAAAGAAAAAAAAAATACTGACAAGCTTTGTGCATCAAACATTATGAAAAGTATTTTTAGATCGAAATACAAAAAATAAATAAATGAAAAGTAATCTTCGAAAGCTATTCATCAATATTATAATATTAATCAGTAATATCAATCAGTTTTGACGATTTTTTAGAGATATTCTTATTTCCAATGTTGATCAGCGCCATCTAGTTGAGTTTAGAGAAAGCCGTGGAAAATTCCCTATCATCTAGTAAGTAATATGTCCATGAGGAAATTATTCTCAGTTTCACCTGCTACTTACCACTATTTAGGTATTTCGAAATGTAGGTACCAAATAATCTTTTAAAATCTCCATAATCGTCACGTATTTTGTCAAAATAAAAGAAAACCGTGTAAATATATTCCATATTGATACCGTTGTACCTATGTTTTTGTATTTTCAATAAACTATTGATATTGTAAGTAACTTTTTGAAAACAAATGTGTGATAAAATTTACATTACAAAAATGGCTAATACAATAAATATTAGCAAAATCTTAAAGTCATTGTTTATAAATAAAGGATTGTTTGTTATTTTTATCAAAATATGTGATGATTATGAAGATGTTTACAGATTATTTTGAAATGCCATTTTATTTATCTAGTTACGCCTTCACTGGTACTGCAGATGTCTTGGAATATTTCCAAAAGACTATAATTATATCGCAGTCTTTTTGACAGACGTGAATATAAAATGACATACTTTTAGAATATACATTTTAAATGAAGACAAGGCTGTTTGTACATAGAAGCATTTACGTCGTTCCAAGGTTGCACTCTGACAGCAATCGTTTTGTACCTTCTCTTTCACACTTAAGCGATTTATATTATGCTATCCTGTTGTCAAAGTGAACTGTTGCGGTCAGACCGTACTCTCAATAAATACAAATAAATGTCTTTAGTTTGCCAACCGTGTGCCAACCCTTGACTATTAGGTCACAGATCGGTCACACAGGGAGGGTGAGGTCGCCTTCAGAGAGCGGCAGGGAGTGTCCATACTGTATAAATATCCTTATACTGTGCTTCAAAGTCTTCACAAAATGATCATTTTTTTTACATTAATAGCTTCAACAAAACTGATTCCAAAAAAATTTGTGAAAATATATTTCATTATTTATTTCCAATTTATCATAAGCAAGAAGCTGAGCAGTCAAATACAACTCCTCATTTTTAAAACCTTTTTTAATTTTCTTTAGAAATTAAGATGGAAAAATCGATACATATACTAGACCTCCCATGCACGTACTCTGGTTTAGAGTATATTCAGCGTGAAACGTCTCGTGGGAAAATTTACATGTACACGTTTTACTTACACACACAAGTTGTTCATTAGTTGCTGCGTACGAGTAGGTATCTAGACGAAATTATGTCGTACCTATTCTATTCGTTGAAATTAGTCGGGTGAATTGGGATACGAATCACGCACTCGGCGGGTATTATCATTCCATTACGCGACCCGCTATGGTGTGGATAGCCTGGGTAATTACGGGAATACGTGCCCTCTACAGATTCCCATATTGGTGTGCGTGGTGAAACTTATAAATAATAACTATAGCAATATTAGAAATTTAGCTTTCAATGGGGTATGAAAAAATATATCAGAGAGAACAATTACTGCTACGTTGTTGGTACAAGTTTGAGGGGTAAAATCTTTGCTCGAGGTCGATAGTTTGATTTTGATGAAGCAAGTTAAGCCGCAACGTAAAATATTTGTTTCTGAGGAGATTAAGTTTTCTCAGTAATTACAAAAGTTCAAAATCTAAATTAAATGTATTCAAGATCCAACACATCTAAATGTGGCTCCTAACCTAAACTAGATTATAAAACTTTGCACAATACAATTTCGTCTAAAATCAAACAATTAAAAGCACCAAATTTAACAATGGCTTAATTAATAGATCGTATTTATTCAGTGGCATTTCCCTCCCAATATTTCAATTAATCTTTTCTCTGAGATTTTTCATTATATTCTGATATGAAAGCTCATAGTCCCGCGTTGTGTTTTATTTTACTTTCACGCAATTCAAATAAAATAATAGAAATAGTACTTACCTATTTATTAGAACCTTTCATTAGAAAAGTTTTCACATATCGTATTAATCCGTCGGTCGCCTAGTCACCGGGTCATGGGTATTTTTGATTTACAACTACGGGCGATGAAAAAATACACGACAGGCTTTATCATGCACCTCGCTCAAAACTCAATAAAAACAAAGTAATTTGTACATTATTCCCAAAATGTGACATCATATATGTGACAAAGAATGCGATAATACAAGGAGCACTCACTCGGGCCGGCAATTCCCCAAATCTCTGAGAGAGAGCTCGTCCGGACTCCTACACGACAGGATTAGCGTAAGCTCTTGGAACTGTTTTCCCCCCACGATTCATTCAAGAGGAGCGCGTGAAATAAATAAAGTGAATCAAAGTGAGAATGGCGAGAATAAAAAGGGAAAAGAGTGATCTGCTGAAGATTGTCGGGTTTCTGGAAATAGCCAGTGCACATTTGTAGCTAGATAGCTATATCAAATTACAGAGAACTGTACTACTCACGAGGTAACCGGAGTGTAAGAAATATATCCACAGATGTATTTTGATGCTTCACTTAATCGGAGATAACACACGATTCGTATTTCTTATGGGAAAAGCAAAATGTTTTCCTGAAGGTAATTTTCCTGTTAGTTTCCCTGAGGGTAGTTGCTTTGTGACGTGTGATGTGATTCTACCTTTGTAGGAATGTGGAATTGTGAATTGTACGAATATTGTGAAAAGTTAAAGAAAAGTACGAAGTGTACAGTGGACGTCTTTTGGCTGATGATTTCATCATCATAATTAAAGAGGGCCTGGCGCTCTATCGTATGATATGTACGAAGCTATAATTTCATTTCTACATAATCAATTATCAAGGCTAATAATTTTAACAGCCACGTTGTGGATACTTTTTCGGGAATACTTTTACTCGTACTAGGTATCTGGCATACACACGATTATCACTGATCAATACAAATCAGCAATAAACGTTCATAATAACAATAGTAGCAATGAATAGGGTTCTTAATCAGGCTTGAGAAAAAATAACAAATAATCTGGGTTTGTATAGTAAGTAACTATCTAGTATATGTAGTATAGGTTGTATAAAGTAATAGCAACAAAAAAGTTTCATTAAAGTCGTTTGAGCCATTTTTGTATATGAGATACAAAGTGTTTCTTTGTTTAAAAAATGCCTAAAGAGAAAATAAATAGAGCGGCTGAAATATTTTAATCTGAATCCGTCCAATGGTCCTGGCGCTAGAGCTCAACACATCTCCATCGAAATCCCAAGTTAGATTTCTTTTGCCGTGCTTTATGATTTCGCTCGCTTTCACTCGCTCCTCAGTCGCCCGAAAGCATCTGAAAGTTTAAATGAAACAGGTCAAGTACCTATTACAACAATAGACAATGATAACAAACAAACACAAATGATAAGTCAATGTTCTTCTAACAATGCGATAATGAAGCAGAAAAATGAGAAAACAAGGAAATATTTGAATCGGTTATTTAAGAAAGGGAACATGTTTAAATGACCTTACTTTTTAGGAGATGAAAAAAACGGATTTCTGTTTTCTAAAATGTTCTGTTTCTTGTGAAGGTAAGCTTGACGCTTCATATAAGATTCAGACGAATGTTTTTACGTGTTCCATTTCTTAACTATTTCGTAACTTTTGCCTGTAAGAACCAGAAGGCATTGACTTATTCCCTTTCTTGAATAACTGATTCATTTGAAGACTGATGAGGGGTAGGTACGTATGGCCACGTATGTCATAGCTACTTAGATACTTGAAATAATGGTCACATAAGTTGTTTATTTTTTCTTCTCATATCAAATCTCATCACTAATAATGTAAACATAAAAGTACGATATGATAGTTTGATTTTTCCCTAATCATGCCAAAAATGCTGGATAGATTTGAATGAAATTTGATAGGCAAATTTTTAACCCGCAATAAAGCGTAAAGATTGCATAAAATATATTCTAGAGAAGAATTTTTATACATCTGTTTGACTCTAGTTAGACGTGATTTTTTTACTGAGATAGATGACAGGATAGGAAATAACATAGAATACTTTTTATTTCGGGAAAATATAGTTCCTGAAGAATAAGGAAAATGATTGGATGCTACTTACTGATGTTACTGTAATTATAGCTGAAGTAAAGGTCGGAGAACAACACACCTATGTGGGATCTGGAAAAAACATTTCCGTTAAAAAATAGCTCATTCATAAAAACTATACCAACGCATGGAGCCGCGGGCAAATCCTAGTACAAAATAATTGCTTATTAAGGTTTTATTATTTATCCCAGTAAATTGGTACACACTCTTTGTTTGGTATTGACTTTCAGGTAAGGTTAGATACTCCCACACTAATTCACAAAATTATACCTTGTCAAGTTTCCTTTCAGCGTAATGAATACAATTGTTCAATTACTCTCATTTTATAAAACACCAAAGTAAAATAAACAAAAGCAAGGTTTACTTAGACAAGCTAAATTTTTGAAGAGAAATTAAGTACAACAGAAAAGAAAAAGAAATTTGTTTTCTTTTCATCCTTTGAGTACTTCGCTGAGCTGAGATAAGTCATCAAATTATGCGAACGCTATGTTGTTTACAAATTGTTTCTGAGCGAGTCACGTCGCGCTGCGTGGAGGTGGGCGTAAAAATTGTACCAATTTAAATAATGTTCAATGCTTTATTGTGCCCGGGTTGCCATTTGTAAGTATTAGGTGCAACGGTAAGGGTGATTTAAAACTCTTTGTATGCCATAAATAAACATTACTGAACTTTACAACAGCAATCATGAACAGGAATTGATTACCTACATGTCTTCTTATTCTTATCGTGTGTCACAATTAACCGTCTATCCCCAGAAGTTCCCACTCAGGTGCGAATTATCAACGAGCGCATCACGTAAGCGCAAAAAATCTAAATCGCGAATACCTAAAGCTCGACAGCACTTAAGATCGAAATTGGCCGTCTTTTATAGTTTTTTTTTAATTCACAATTAATAAGCTTTTTGCATAATCTCACCTGATGAGCTAACTAGCTCATCAGGTGAGATTATAATAGTCTAACTAGAACTAGTCTAAATAGTCTAACTAGACGAGCTTAGAAAATGTCCTGAGTTCAGAAAGGTATAGGCGGCGAACGCCTGGTGTTTCACATAGCATCACCCGCGATCGCATATTCGAACATTTATACACAACTAGTGGTCAAATGTGCAAGTTTTCTTTGTCTGTTAAATCTATCGATGGTATGAAAATGTAAGTAAATTTCGAAAAACGGATCATTGGTACATTGGCCAGGATGTTACCTCTAATTACGGTTAGGAAATCAAAACCCTACCGCCGTGAACCCACAGGGTTTTTACTAATACATATAGTTATTTAAACCACATAACATAGTTATTTTTATGAAGTGTAAGTTATTTACTTCTTCTTCTTATAGACGGTGGTTATCTAGTGATGCACTTAGCATCACCCGCGGTTACGTGTAGAGCACAGATGTACACCTATATACGGACGTGTAAAACGCGACCATCATACACATCTAGTAATCAGATGTACAGGTTTCCTCACGATGTTTTCCTTCGCCATTACAGCAGTCGGTATGAAAATACACGTAAGTATCGAACAACTCGTCGCCAGGATTTGAACCCGTGACCTCTGGTTACGAGGCCGAAGTCACTACTATGGAGCTACCGACGCTATAGTTATTTATTTACTATAAATAATTAACAAAATCTAAACGTCGTTTGGTTTTTGTATATTGCATTTTATTTTACTTTTACGCAGGAAAATGGTAAAATTTCGATTTACTTGTCGAAACAAATTTGTTGTCACATAGACGGCTCTTGTTACTTGATTGCTCCTATAATATGTCCTCAAGTTAAAACAAAACGACTGCGTAGTAGTGTTTGCTTCTTTAGTTTTATGAGCGACACCGGATCGTAGCAACACGTGATTTAAAATAATTGCCATACTAAATGCGAGTCCTTCTTGTCATCTATTTTATGGACTAGAGCGTGTAACAAAATATATGTAAGACCCGTTAATTGGGGCTTCTACTCGTCATACTGAACAACTTTTGTTTTGTGAAATTTATAAAATTGAAAATAGTATTCTGTATACAAATTGTACAGTTTTTAATTATTTTATCAATTATTTTATAAGTTTATCAAGTTGAAGAACTATAGTTTTTCAGTTTACAGGTCCAGTGTATTATTTTTGAGAACTATACATATATTCAAGGTTAATGTTTTATTCTCTAGTGACTTTTTCAGATGACGATAATTTAAAAGGCTTTCCCATTCCCCATCTACATAGATTGCCATAATAAAACATGTAACTAATTTCAGTTTGCTGCCTCGCCCGTCAGTAGCATATGTGCTCCAAACTTAAACCACCTTTCTGCAAACTCACAAGTACGATTAATAATACTAGTAATTGCCTTAAACCTGGTTCTCAAATATTTCATCTTCTTCGCTATCTTAGTCCATGGTGTCGCTTTCCCAGGAGTATAGTTCAGTCTAGGCGAGTTTTAAATATTCCCTTACATTTAATACAGACTCATATTTCTGTCTATTCACCCGTTTCTGATGGGTCTTTAGCTTTAGCACATAATTTACAATTCGAATGATTACTTTCAATACAAATAATTATGATCTTGTTTTATGTATGCATAATATTACTTTATTTTTTGGTGTTTCGGTCTAAATCTACTTTTACAAAAAAATCTTCAGACATTTTACTCCTTTTGCACTTTTAGTATATCTGCCACAGAAACCTGTCTTTACTTGGAGGTTATAACTTAGAATGTATTTTTTTTGCCAAAAACTAATTATAATACAATATACAATGAAAACACCGTGTCTACATTGATGGGCGATTTCTCGAAACTTTTCCATAAGTGGATAACTAACCAGCTTAGTTTATAAAATAAATAAAAAAAAAACTTGAAATTTTATTTACCTTAACAACCACACTACTACTTAATCAACCATAACCATACAATCCATCCGTTTTGATAATTACTTTCGAAACCCGATCGTTACATGATCACACACTCTGTTTAACGATAATATTAGCAAATTTACAAAGCAGCGTTAATTACTTGTGTCAGATGCAAAGGAAAATTACCCTCTCAAACGTCAAATTATATAAGTAATGGATTTTGGTATTTCATGTATCAAATACAGTTTACTTACAGAAATGATAATTATTTGAACTAGTACAAAACAATCTAATTTCATAGTTCAAATGATAAACCTATGAAATTAGATTGTCATAATCGTGATATTCGGACTTTCGAGTGTTTAACAAATGATTTAGTCCACAAAGAAATGATTGATCTCCACTCCATTCTTTTTCATATGATTTAGTCAGTCAATCAGTCATAATTTAAGCCCTTAATTCATAGCCGTCTTGGAATTATTAAACCGACTGAATATATTTAAATGCAATTTATGTTCAGGAAATGTAAGATTATTTTTATTATTGTCTGGTATCGGAGTTTTATTTAAAATATTTTATCGTAGTATATTAAGTAAGTAATATAAAATTAAGATACTGTCCAAATAAATCATTTGAATCTTTACTTATATTTTAATGGAGCTCAGAAGTTTGCAACATTGATAAGTACCTCGCAAAGCCTATCATTAGATAATGAAAAAGTTTTCCAATAAACTTTACGCCTGCCATTAGGAACCAAACACTGGCCTTCATGTGCAGTGCCGTACTTAGGGATATGAGAGTGAAAGTTCATTATAGTAATGTATATAGTAATGAATAATCACAAAAAAAGAGGGAAAAAAAGACGATTTACAAGACTGTTAAGAAGAGTTACATAAGTATGAGATTTTAAAAAACTACTACTATTTCTGACCAATAAAACTGTACATTGTCTCTAATTCGCTCTGGTAGAAATAAACCAACCAGTTTATATAACAAAAATAACTCCACTGCATAAAATATACCCTTTGTCAATCTGAGGACCAAGACAAACATAACGCACTAGTTAAGTGTACCCAAACCCCTTATTTGGGTAATAGAGTAGAGCAGAGTGGAGCGAAGTAGGGCAGAGTGTAGCGAAGTAGGGCGGAGCGGAGCGGGGTGGAGCTGAGCGGGACGGAGCGAAGCGAAGCGAAGCTGAGTGGTCTGGAGCTTCATGTGACCATTTTCTAGGTCTGCTCTGCTCGGCTCCACTCCATTCCGCCCTAATTCACTCCACTCTGCTCTACTCTGATCTGCCCTACTTCGCTCCACTCCGTTCTACTCTGCTCCGCCCCGCTTCAGTGGAAAAACTTGCTACTATTCTCTGATCTTCTCCGCCCTGCTCAGTCCCGCTCCGCATCAGTGGAAATGCACCCTAAGGCCTTTAGTCTTATTAATCGATGAGAATCTGTAAATTACAGAGTCAATTAACAAGAATTAAGGCCTTAAACAAAGTTTTGAGAAGAAAACTGCTCTTCGTTTGGAGCTGAAAAGGACTAAAGAGTTGTCAAAAAATGTACCCTCTGCTAACTTAACTGTTATTTGGTCAATATTTTGCCTATTTAATAGTAAGTGTTATACCTTTTTGAATAGCTAAAGAGACGTAAAAGTTTTTAAGACAATTTGCAGAATAAGTTCCATACATTTTTTTTAAAACAGAGAGCTTCAAATTTAAAAACTCTTATTGAAAATTATTTAATTCTAACCGTTGTCAAGCAGTATTTTTAAGCTGTTAGTAGTAGGTTCAGTTTTAGTTAATCATTTTTATTAATTGACATGCTTTCTAACTAGTTACGTCAAAAAAACGTACCCCAGAAACACTAATCCCAAAAAAATCGACAAGAAAGCCAAAAAATTGAGGATTTTTTTTAAAATCTTTAAAGTTCAATATCTCCATAACAGTTAAGTTTCGGACACCATATCATAGAATCAAATCCATCAGAAATGACCTGAATAATAACGTCCTTTAATATTCAGTACGACTTTTCCTGTAACCCTGTTTATTTTTGAAAAAAAAAGGAAATCCCAATATTGATTCAATTCACGTCATATCCCAACTGATGTCATAACAATTTTAAATTAACCGTAAATTACGCTAAATACGGAACTGTTCACAGTCGAGCAACTAATGCTTTGAGATTAACTAACTGAGGGTACCGAAAACAATATAATTAAGTTTAGTGTCGGTACGAAGGTGATGTTTATCGAATTGTTTGTTATATTGATTTCCCCGTGCGTATTGTTCGAGTTTTCGTGCTAATTGAGTCTCTATTCTTTCACTTCGAAGGCTTTCTTCGAACAAAGGACTGCCAGTATTGGATACAATCCTTTGTTTGTGTAAACAAATTGGAGGCGGCGCGGCGGCGGCGCCCGCCCTGCTCGAACAAAGAAAACTTTGTGATTGACATTTCCTATTTTGTGTAACATTGGTTATTTTATAGATAACAGGCAGGTAACGACAATTCTTAACTACTTTGTACCAATTTGTCCAATCCTAAATATTTACTCACTATATATTTTATAGTGAGTATGGATGAAGTATAAATATCACTCTCTTAATAAAACAACGACTGAATTCAAAATTTTGGCACAATGGGTTTTGATAAAAAACCGACCTAAAAGAGCAAGCCCCACAGTTTCGGTAAAATAAAAAACACCTCTATTTCTTAAGCAATAAGGTAACAAAATATTTTCGTCTTTATTCGTCCCCCCGCACACGCGAGTCTCTCTCTTTTAGGTCGGTTTGTTATCAAAACTCATTTTGCCAAGTTTTTAATTTGGTCGTTGTTTTATTAAGAGTGCGATATGAAGAAAACCCTAAGAAAAAAATATTGAAACATGTTTATGAAAACAAGCATTAACTAAATGCTAACTACTTTAAATATTTATTTTGCCTTTTATGAAGAATCCTACGTCAAAGGAGTTCAAAACCTTTCACTACTTCAAGCGGGAGCCGCCCTAGCTCCCGCCAGCAGGTGCCCTGCCGCTTAATGTAGCGGACGACCTTAAGAATACTTTACACTCGGGTGTCCATGTGACCGGGGCGATCGAGCTGGACTGCCCTCCCAAGGAAACATCTACGGCGGATTTCATGTCAATACGTGATTCCACGACTCGCCTTAAGATTTTTGCGTTAAAACTCCAGAGACCTTAGGAATAAAATTAGCTTCTTAGTATTTAATTTTGAACAAGTGCTCTTTTTAGTTTTAGTCCCCATATTTCACTGTCGAAAACAGAGCGTTGTTCAACCGCAATATTTCTCGTTTTATATCGGAACTAGTCGCGTTTATCACACTCTAAGATTCCAATAACCATCTGAGCTGGAGCCATTATTCCGCGTCCTAAGCAGAAAGAAAGAAACAACGCCGCGCGCGTGACATGTGCCAATTCGCTTGACGAATAGGTTGCTATTTTGTACCGAGCAATACTGCCTTCCGCGAAATTCCCTGATTATGTAACCAGCTATCACAATCCACGGAACCTTACGAAATATTGTTTCGTTTTTGCTGCGCCGGAAATTGTGTTTTTGTTAAACTTTTTTATCTTTGTTACCGTAAAATCGCGTAATCCGTTATTAATATTGCATGAAGAAAATAATCCCGATGTTCTAATAGAGAAAACGCGACCGAACAATTTAAGAAACATTAAATATGGTAATAAGTACATACTACCCAAAACAACTAATGTATATGGCACTAGAACACTAAATTATCTAATTCCTAGCTATCTTAATGAGCTGCCAGAGGTAATCAGAACCATGTATGTCAACAAACATAAGTATAAAAACAAATTAAAAAGCTATTACATCAATGGTACTGTACAAAAGACCGACTCGTTTGCACCAGATAAACCTCTGTGAGGTTTTGTTGTGAACTCCATAACATAACCGTGTAGGTATTGTGTATGTGTTGAATATTCAATAAATAAATAAATAAATAATGTTACGGTACGTAAGACGTAAATCATATGAAACGAGTAATGGTCGTGGCCGATGTTTCCTGAGCCATCAAGATTTACGCGATCTCGCGAATTTAACTGTATTTTCGTGAAATTACAGTTTAAATTTGAAGCTTCGATTGCGCAATTAACAACATTTCAATTTATGGCCCCTTTTTTTTTTAAGAATGCCTTTTCAATGTGGAAGATGCAAAAAATAAAATACCCGTCTTTTTTCAGGGTTCGTAAATATGCGATAAATATCGGATAAATAAATATTACCAAGGTAATTAAATTTATGCCAAAATAAAATATAAACTTTAGATTCAGTTATTTCGAAAAAACATATCAGCATATAAAATTTGAATGTTATTTTGATAAACATCTTCGAATTTTAAAACATATACCTACATTTTAAATTCACTTATTTCGAAAAAAACGTATTAGAGTAATTGAAATTAGTATGTAATTTTGATAAATATCAAAAATCTCGAAAATATCGGATTTATCAAAAATATCAGATATTTTGATATTTATTATAATAATAAATATCAAAATATCTGATATTTTTTAGTTTAGTTATTTCAAAAAGACATATCAGCATATGCTGATATGTTTTTTCGTAATAACTGAATCTAAAGTTTATATTTTATTTTTGCATAAATTTAATTACCTTGGTAATAATAATATCTTTATTCTTTGGATTTGGCACGTTCATTCTTAAAAATCAGCTCATAGAAGCTAGGAAAATATAAATATCAATATTGATTATATCAAGCATAAATATCAACTGATATATATCATGATATATATCCGATATATATCAATTGATATATATCATGCGAACCTTTATTTTTTATTGTTAGACATTTCACGAGATAATTAGTTTTACTAACATTCGTTCTTAATAATATCACTGGAGCCTGTAGTCTGAATAAATAAAGATAAATAAAAAAAAACTCTGTTAGGCTGTACAGTGTATGAAGCCTGAGGATCAAAAAACCTATAAGACCTTAACGAAGAAAAATGTTTTTTCTCGGGAAATGTGTTAATTATTTATAAAACAAAAATATTATTGTTTTAATATTACCTTTTCTTTGTGAAAAAATTGAGAGTTAAAAATTTAAAATGTCAATTTTCCAGTTTTTCATTACATTACGCGTTTATTAATGAACAATGGATTGCTCGATGTTACGGCGACATCTCTACTAGGACACTCGAGTGTGACCGAAATAAATGCTCAAAAAAATTATGTTAGGTACCGAAAGCGGATCCAGCGAGTACGTCCATATAAAAACAGCCATTACCACCAAATTCTCACATGTATGTATAATCTATACAAAAACAGCGACTAATGCTAGTCTCATAGTTTTTGCATCAAAGCTAAAGTGTTACATCCTCGGATTGATTGATAACTTTATGTCAAATGGCCATCTCGTCGTCTCGCCGTCTGGACCAACATGTATACCTGTTTAGTGTGTAACCATAGCTATATCTTCACTACATTCTAAATTAGGCCAAAGTTATTTCCTTCTAAATAATGATGATACCTGCGCGTTACTTTCCTCGTAAACAATGTATGCTTCTGATAGTTCCCTATAAAAAAGTTACACATGTCGGGTGAGACAGTAAAATCATGGAATCACCCGTGCCATACACACGAGTATAAACATGTTACGATCCTCAAAATTTATGATCGAGTGTGTGTCATAAAAAGCAGTCAAAACAAATTTTATTGTTTGAGTAATGAAAATATGAGTGCGGAGGATACAAACGCTGCGCTGTTCCGTATAAAGAGCCTTCAGTTGTGGAGTTACGGTGAACTCCCGGCTGGCATTACGCAGGAATAACGAGGGATTTTACGAGCGGCCGAAGTCACATTCCTGTGTCGGGCCGTGCTAGGAGAAATATCACCACGTGGACCGCCACATTTTTTGTAAGTAAAACTATGAGAAGAAATTGGCTGTATTTTAGCTGCTGCGTATAGTCCCGTGCACCTGAAAGTATACAGGTACCATCTAGTGCAACTTGCACTACTTGGCTGTATAGTTTTAGTTGCACGAGACTGTACCTACTCGTCATATTATTAGATGAACTTTTTGATAGTCAGCCAGAAAACACAATCTTCGAATCAAAGCGAAAGTATTGAGTATTGTAGTAGATAGATAAACTATCTTCACATATTTTCTTAACACAAAGAGATAAATACACGCATATTATGTGCTTAGTAGTCAGTGACAAATACTTGTAGCATGCTTGTAGCGCGTAGCAGATACGGATTGGGCGTAGAATCTCTTAGTAGTCTGTAACAATAAATACTCGATGCTGGCTTGTAGCGCTTAGCAGATGAATACATTCGTAGTATGTCCCTAGTAGTTGTGACAAATATAATAGTTTGTAGTCAGGTTTGTTGCGTAACAGCGTTTAATAGAGAACGCGCTCGCACTTTGCACTTTAATAAAGAAGAACAAATTTCCATAGATAAAGCAGCTAATTGAATTCACTTTGAATCGTAGATTACTACACAAAATACGTACATTGGGTTCCCGAACAAACATCCCACGATAGTATCAACTTCCAACCGAGTATCGTCAGTCGCGTCGCGACTTAGATAAGATTTTAAAATTGTTCCATCCGCATTTTCGAACCGTCTTTTTCTCTTCTTTATCCCTATTTATGGGATTGTGAGGTGCGCGGTTGAGGCTGGACTTGAAAACAACGTCGCCGGAGTAAGTTTCACCCACGACGCTTTTGGAAAGTTTACTTATTTACCTAGTAAATTTTATGAGTACGTCAGTTTAGGAGTTATCATACGAAATCTCTAAAATTTCTCCTACCTCCAGACTGCAATATATCAAGAATCCAAATTTTAAGAATTGATCCCCTGCGTGGAGTATACCTAACCTTCCCGAGGTACAGAATGTGCGTAACTAAAATGGTAAAGAAACAAAACAAGGTGACGTGAAAAGACGAAAATAGGAAAAGCTTCACATGAAACAAAGGATACTTCCTGTACTGCTTAATTTGACCGATGATCTGCAAACTTTGTACGAAAAGCCAAGGATTTTTTTGCTCTAGCTACATTGTTTATCTTAAAATGTATCGACTGCTAACTCATTCATTCATTTTCATTTTAATTGCAAATTACATAGATTTATCATGATTCGAAAAATAAGCAAATTAAAATTTAATTAATTCATTCATTTGTTACGAGTATCAGTTTCCACTTAACGTAATGTATTGCCATTTGATATTTCAGACCTTTTGAGTCGGGTCCGACAGGTCAACGCGAGATCCCTCACATCTGAAATAGTTGATGTAAGTACGTATTTACAAGTTGTACAGTACACAGCTATAGCACAGTCTACAGGATGTAACAAAAAGATGTGGTAATACTTCAAGGTGGGCTTCTACTCATCAATCTGAACAACTTTTGTTCTACAACTTTGCGATTTCAACAAAAGTTGTAGTACAAAAATTTTTCAACTTGATGAGTAGAAGCCCACCTTGATTACCGCACCTTTTTGTTACAACCTGTATAATATTGATACTGTCGTACAATATAGCGACTCTCTGCCGCTCTCACCCCCCCCCCCCCTGCGCGGTTTCCTGGTTATCTTACGATCTAGTGCCGTTGCTTAGCGCAACATACATTTACAGGTTGTAAAAATGACATGTAATTTAATAGCAATAGGCAAATTAAAGTTTGTTGGAATGTCCGAGGCATGGCTATAGATACGTACGTATGTATTTACCTAGTTGCGCAGGGTGAGGTCTTTGTTAATGGCAAAATGGTGGGGGTGGGTCACAGGGTGTAGTGCATCTACGTTTGGTCCTACTTTCCAACCACAGATAGTCCAGTGCGGTGACGTTTTGGGACACTTTACAACAATGCTGGTAGCAGTTGTAAAAAGAAAACTTCGGAGACAGTGACAAATGAGTACTGAAATTTAGTAAGAACTTCTATTAAGACATATAAATAGTAGTACATATAAATGCATAAGCATAATGCTAATCTAATATATTTTAAAGCAAAAAACATTGGTAAGTGGAAATTTGCTTAATTTCCATTGTCTTTGTGGAGTTTTGCGCTCATAACTGGGTTTCAGCTGTGTAAAAAAATGGGTCAGTAAATATCCTATTTATGTTTGGGTGTTAAAAAAGTGCGTTTTAAATTTGAAAGGGGTTACTCAGAATCAAGTAAAGAATACAGGAAAAAAATTGAAAAAAAAATCCGATCTACAACTTTTTTCTTCAGTTTTCCATACAAATTCTTAATTCACTATTCAGATTTAGTATGGGTGTCAAAAAAAATATTGAAGCACGGATTTTTTCAATATTTTTCCTGTTCTCTGTACTTGAGTAACCTCTTAAAATTTCAAATTCACTTTTTTCAACACCCTGTATATGTAATATAAATTTGAAGTTTGGATGTTTGTTACTCAATCACGCAAAAACGGCTCATCAAATTTGGATGAAATTTGGCACGAAAATAGTTTATAACCTGGATTAACACATTCGATACTTTTATACCGATAAATATTAAAATTTGAAAGTCCACACAGACGAAGTCGCGGGCAGAAGCTTATCTATTGTCTATGTGTAGGATCAGCTATAACGGTCATTAGTACGGGAGGTGTACTGACGAGACGCAGGCGCCACCTGGTGACGCCTTAGCGGAGTCTGAGTGATGGCGTACGGGCTTGCATCGGTTGACGAGTCAGTTGCTCTTCGGATGACGTTCGGTGCAGTGCGCATATCGCTCGGGAACTGCTACCGTCTCGGCTTACCCTCATACGTTTGAGAATAGTGATTGTATTTCGTTAATTGTTCGTGTGTGCTAATTAAGATGTAATTGCATAACCTAGATAGGATAAGTGCCATGTAAATGTCATTACTGTGTAATTAAATTGTGTACGTTGATTGGAAAGTCTTGTCTTCGTTATTTAACTACCGCCTGTATCCCGCGTAACGCCCACACTATGTCGGAGGACCTGGACCCTCAGTCCCTTCTCCCGACATATACATATAAGTAATAAAACTGTAGAAGTCGAATGTCTGTACATAGAAAAAAAATGCTAAAAACCGAGTCAGGGGGATGTAAGAAGAGCAATAGAACAAATCCAGATTTTTTTAATTTTTTTTTGTTTCTCTGTCTGTTTGTCTGTTTGTATGGGCTAATCTCCGAAACTGCTGGACCGATTTAAATGAAATTTTGCATGGTGGTACCTTATATCCCCGGTCAATATCTTAGATACTTTTCATCCCGGAAAATTCAAGAGTCCCCGCGGGATAGTTAAAAAACTATAGTAACTTATACAGTTTAGTACACAACAACTTATGCACCTAATTTAGTAAAATTATGCTGATACCTTATATTGCCTGTCAAACAATGTGTATTATAAAATTTATAAATCCCATAAAAGTGACGGGTTCCCGCGGGAAAGTAAAACATTACAAAACAGTGTCTAGCATAGCGTCTTTTATCATCATCATCATACTAATAAAACTTTAACGGGGTCGATTACATGGAATATTTTTGAAAATAATAACGGTAAGGGAGGGGCATATCTATCGATATAGAGACAAAAAAAACCATATGGATTTTTTGTCTCTCTGTCTGTTAGCGCATCACGCAGAAACGGCTGGGCCGATTTTCACAAAACTTTGTACGATTATACTACGTAACCCGGAACCGGTACCGTACGTAATATCATCGACACTTTTTATCCCGGAAAAGTCAAGGGTTCCCAAAGGAATGGCTAAAAACTGAAATTTTTGAATGCTTCAATACTCAATAACTATTAGTACGATTTTATTGATATTTGGCATAATGATACCTTATGTCACGACTAAACACCTGGTACCAAATTTTTATCCCGGTTGAATCGGTAAAAATATCAGTTGAATGAAATTAACAAGATTTCCTAAGGCAGGACTACTATTACTAATAAGCAGTCGATAGATGGCATCATAAGTAATTTAAAACGCGCTATAATGTTGCGTTCAGTTGACTACCTTTAGTAACGCGATTATTTACAATGGTTTTTTTTTTTTTACGAGAAAAAAGCGAGATTATCTACAATTATTATCTATCTATATCTATATAACTATACAAAAACTATAACGGGGTCGATTCTGTACATGGAATATTTTTTTTAAATAATAACTGTCTATCGATATAGAGACCAAAACAATTTAATTTGGAATTTTCGTTTGTCTGTCTGTCTGTCCGCGCATCACGCAAAAACTGCTGGGCCGTTTTTGATGAAACTTTGTACGATTATACTACGTAAGCCGGAGTAACATATTAGATACTTTTTATCCCGGGAAATTTAACATGGCTTCAATCAATAAGTCTACGCATACCTCAAAAATATAATATGCGTCTTGCGACTCCGCCTGGACTCGTGGACTGTGAACGTGTTAAGGATTCCCGGAGGAATGCATAAAAACTTTAATTCTTAAAAACCTTACTACCCAAAAACTAATTTAATTATTTGGCATAATGATACTTTATCAATACTACTAAACATCCAAAGTTTTTCATCTCGGTTTCATGAATGGTTCCCACAGGACAACGACAACACCGTATCTCTCAGTTTATTAATATAAAACCCTAATTTTTTAAAAAGGCGTGTCGATTACGGTACTTTCGTATCATTCGATACATACTATTGGTCCGGGAAATTCAAAGGGATCCCGAGGGAAAAGCTGGAAACTGTATCCCTAAGTATTAAGGTGAAACCTTCACTCTTAGGCGAATCAAAGGTATATTCAGTTAACATTTTTGACCCGGAATTGTCAAGGGCTGTCCCGAGGGAACTAACGGGATCCTCTTTTTAGAGCATTAAGGTGAAACCTTCACTCTTAGGCGAATCAAAGGTATATTCAGTTAACATTTTTGACACGGAATTGTCAAGGGCTGTCCCGAGGGAACTAACGGGATCCTCTGTTTAGATATGTTTATATAGTTTTACGGTGTAGGTAGCTGTAGAATATCGAAACTATACGTATAACGTAGTGAAGCTGAAATAAGCAAACTACGTTTGTAAATGGTATTTTTATTTCGTACCCAATTATTCAAGTGTAGGGCAATATTTATCAAGTGGTGGTATACAGAATGTTATAATGGCGTAGCACAGTGTTTTTTTGCCCAAAAAAGTGACATCTTCTTTTTTTCGTTCATTCAATTTGGCTTTTCATAACAAATGCAAGAGTAAAACTCCCAGGAGTCCATTTTGTGTAGTTTATTTTTCAAAAAATCACAAAGTTTTGGTGACCTTGGTGACCTTAAAAATACAGAAATTAATTCATAGAAAAATAACTATTCACAATTTAGTATTATTTGTTTATCGGGTATATAAAGATAGTCTAGGCGCATATTATCCCCTTTTTATTAAATAAAAATGTTGGGAATTTCCTCAAAAAAAAAAAATTCTAATTTTAAATTTTATTTTTTTATATTGTTTCTAGGTCGAAGTAGAGGTTCTGCCTAGGACAGATATATTTATCTCCCACAAAATTACCACATTCTACTTCGGCGAAGGTTTGGTAAAATATATTTTTATGTACTAAGGTCAAAATTTTGGATTTAGGGTTGACACAATAAGGCCATTTCCCCTTACCTTTTTTTATATAAAATCAAGTGTATTTAAAAGGTTTTAATTTGAAACATACTTGGATGTAGTAAACTAAGGAACTGAACAACTTTTGCGCATTAATTGCCGAAATTGCAAAAAAAAATGGTCTTACAGACTTGCCAGTTAACTGATTAAATAGGTATGAAACGCCCGAACATTTTTGTTATTTCGGCAAAGTACTAAAACAAAAGTAGTGCAATTTCATGAGTAGAAATCCACCTTATTTATTCTGTTATATCTAAATAGTGAATCAAGAATTTGTATGGGAAACTAAAAAAAAAATATGGATCGGATTATTTCAATATATTTGCTGTATTCTATCGCTATCTTTTCTTACTTTGTGATTCTATACTTTATTCTTACTAACCTCTCAAAAATTCAAAAGTACTTCTTAGCACAAAGTGTTCAAAATTTCAAGTGAGAAATTAATTTCTGACAAGCTTCTAATTACGATAAAGTCTTCAACAAACCTATATTATACTCAATAAAAAAAATGGATTTCCGATACAAATCGACTTGCTAATTAATAGGAAGTACAAAATATGTTATCCCAGTTGATGATGAACTTACGTTCGTTAATAGTCAGTCTGTTCAGTTATGCTTGATGACTTTTTATTTGCTGAAATAAAACGGAAAATTGCAGATGGTTCTTATGAAACTGAACAACTTGTTCCAACAAAACAAACAAGGGCAGAAATAAAACAGTTTTACTTCTCACACCAACTGTCAACAACTCAAAGAAAGTAAACGATTGACAAATAATTGTCAGTGATAAAAAAGTCACTTTGTATAATAGAAACAGATTTAACAGACACAAATAAAGGTGAAGCAAGCATTTGATTAATCTTTCAAAAAATAATCATCATCAGCCGAAAGACGTCCACCGAGTCAAAAAAGAATACTCACGATATAAATAGAAAGGTCAAATTAGTGACAACCCTAAAGAGATATTTTTGGAAATCATTTTTTCTAAACATCCGCTGAAGTAGAGTGTAATAATTTTGTGGGTGATACATATTAGTATTAGGTATATATCTGTCCTAGGCAGAACCTCTACTTCGGCATAGAAAAATAAAAATAAATAAATTTAAAAAATCAGAATTTTTTTTTTTTTTTGAGGAAATTATCAACATTTTTCATAAACTAAAAAGTATGCGTCTAAAATATCTTTATATATTCGTAAAATAATTAATACTTAGTTGTGAACAGTTTTTTTCCTATGAATTAATTTCCGTATTTTTACCATATAGGTTTTTTTTTTTTTTTTTTTTTTATGGCAGAGGTCACCAAAACTTTGTGATTAAAAAAAAAACTAAACAAATTTGATTCCTGGGAGTTTTACTCTTGCGTTTGTTATAAAAAGCTTAACTGAATAAACAAATTAAAAAAAGATGTCACTTTTTTGGGGCAAAAAAAACACTGTGCGTAGGCATTATCCTGGACCTGTTCTTCAACTTTTTCTTTAACTACCTAATATAGGCGGCTGAAAAACCTTTTAAGCTGGAGTTGGCCATTAGCCTCACATCTTACCACTATCCAAACTTGGACCCTGTGTGTGGAGAATGACCTAACCTTCCCTAGCTGTAAGAAGAGATCCATGCCCCAGTAGTGTTGGTTGTGAACATAAATTCTATGCAATTATATTTTCTTTTTCTTTCTCTGTATTTTCGTTTTTCTTTTTCTTACATTCGCTTTATTGTTTACTTAATTTTGTTATTTTCTTATTTCTAAAGAATAATTTAGCAAAACATATGAACTATTGTAAAAACCCCAACACTAACGCGTACGAAGTCGCGGGCACCAGCTAGTTATACAATCAATTTTAAATGATTGTATCCAGGCTGGACAGGAACATCGGTGCAGGAGTTGCGATCGCGGTGGCGGTGGCGGGCAGCGGCCACGCAGCCGCAGCTTTGTCGTCGCGACGATTTGTCACTGTCGTGTGGTCGCGGGTCACAGTCTCGCCATTATCGCATAGGTCAAACTTTGTTTTGCCATCTTTGGTCAATCGTTTGTTTATATTAAACGTTTTATCGAATTGCCCCTTCATATCAAGTCTCTCCACGTACAAACATTCTGTATCAAAAATATTGAAACGCTAGATAGGATTCCCTACAAAAAGCCGTCTTCAGTACAATTTTATAATTCAAAATGTAACTGAAAATTTTTAATCAATTCAATATACTTTCACTTTAGATATAGATATATAACAATAAGGTTACAGAAAACTGAAAACGCAATATTTTTGAACTACCTATTGAGTTCGATCACCTACCTAATTAACAAAAGTTGCTCAGTTTCACGAGATTAACTTTGCTATAATATATCTTTTTATCTGATAAATTCTCAAATGTTTAACCGCCATTTGTCAATGTCGTTTCTCCACGATCGCCACAACCCGTCCCACTGCAGCCGTTCTAACTTGACACTATATACATTATAAAAGATACGTCGGCATCATAGGACTTCCTCTATAGTTTTATTAATTTACAAACGCTCATCGCACGCTTCATAGCAAAGAAATTTCATATCCGCTCCAAGGAGGGCTGAAAATTCTTCGCCTGTAGGTTTACATTCTTTTCAACTTGTTTTAGTTGTTTGTCTATGCATTTCTCTTTGCGAGCGCTTAGTTTTGTAGTAATGAAAAGAGCGTTTCCACACCGTTCAGGACGATATCGGTATCAGTGAAAGCTCCGACACTATCCGGCTCCTTATCGGAGTCGGTGCCGTGCTGACATGACAATATAGTTTCGACAGTTTTCGTGTATGTGTTATTAATTATACGTATCCTGGAGGTGTGTTCGTAAATGAACTGGCCTGATACGAGTGTACTTAATTTCTGTTTGGTGCATTCTTCCCTCAGTAAAATCATTCTTATTCTTTGTTAAATATAAGTAAATAAGTACCATTATCTTTCGAACTAATAAATTATATCATGTGATACTGGTAATAATTGTCACTTTTTGGTAATTATCGTCTACTGGCTGTTAGCGCTTGCACTGACACATATCGGGAATGTAGGACTGTGTAAAACGTTTGGGATATCATATAGCACACATACATTAATATTGTTGCTAAACGACGATCAATGCGGACTTCTTGCGAATGCGGAAAGCAGGTTTCATCACGGTGGCTCTTAGCTCTATGTTTGGTGAAAATCGGTTCATTGGTTTTAGAGTTACTGTACTTTTACTGTATCTTTATGTTGGTGTGCAATAAAGTATATTTACCTACTTACTTACTTACTGTCTGGGGTGCTAACATTTAAAAATGTTATTTGATAAGTTTACATTTCAATAGCCTTCAACACATAGTTCGAAAATATTTATATTACTAAGCTATATATAGGAACTGAGTATTTTTTTAGACTTGTCCAGTTTGTTGTTAACGACCCATATCGTCCCCACTGCAGGGGCACGGGACTTTTCCCATACCTCGGGAAGGTTTAGGCCATACTCATTACAGACTGGTGCAGGTTGTGGGGTTAGTGGCCAACCCCAGTTCCAAGCCGCCTATAAGACCTCCGACATGGCTTAACGACTGCCATCTAGCTATAGCAGCAGCAGCCGGTACCAACGTCTTAACGTGCCTTGCGAAGCACGGTAACGGTCGAGATAAATGCTTCTAACAGTCAAACACATCCAGCTTATGACCGTGTCTGTAGCCAGTTAACCTGCGTGATCGAAACGACCACGCACGCTGCACTGAGCCACGACCGCTTCTTCTATTTTGCATGGTTATAATTAATACATATAAGCTGTCTTAACCATAAAATGGATCATCACCTTCCTTACATAAAATATAAGAATAGTATTGTAAACATTTCGTACTACGCGCTGGCTGTATACCTACTTATATATTATGTACAAAACTCGCCGAAGCCCTTGCGACGTTGTTTGTTATCTACCTATCTGTCTGCAGCCTTTTCATCAAATATACAACTCTCTTTTCAAACAAGCAAAAAATATTGCGTGGAAATTCCTTGGTTTAGTTTTGTGTACGGGTGAAAATCATTTAAAACGACCATTGTCCCAAAAATGAAATCATAACAAAAATGAAACTCGTAACAAAAAATAACAAAAATGAAATATTAGGGTCATTTCACAATGCACATGTGAAATACACTTAATAACGAATTATTTTTATTTATCAAATACAAGAGGGAAAAATTAAACACCTTATTTTTATTATTCGTTTAATCAGTCCAATTTAAATTAAAGTTTTAGAGATCGAAAGCACTTTGTTGCATCCACTTACTAATCAATTTTTTTCTTAGCAGACTATAAATAAGAATAGTATGTGCTAGTAAAAATAAACCAAATAAACAAATGAAAATAAACAAACCAAGAAAGAAACAGAAAACTGACCGACATACAAACAGAATAAAAACTTTTTATGTTACCACACTACCATGACATAAAAATCAGCTTTGTGAATGCGGCTTTCCTTCATTTTTGTTATATCATTTTTGTGACGTGAGAAAAAACGTAACGAATCATAACAAAAATGAAAAGACTCCATAGTTCGAAAATAACCATAACCACAAATATTTCAAGTCAAATAAAAATAGAAAAGAGCTAAAGCACCTTGCATTTTAATAATCGTCGACAATTGACTGTTTGCATGCATCAATTAAATATATAAGTATTCGCTTACCTGTATCGTTTAGTATAATAACTAAAATGATCAATTAAATTTGGAATTTTCGTCCGCCGACAGAGAAACACGCCTTCACACAATTTTACATGCGATGACAAAATGGCCGACACACAATCGCTTTGGCATCTGATTGGCTCCTCACGGAGCAAGTATTGCCATTTATAAAAATATAAATATTATCAAATTTGGTCGTTAGAAAAATGAATAACAAAAATGAACAAATGGACATTTATTCAGAGACAAATATTTATTGTAAAAATAAGTAAATTTAAATTTAAATAGCTTTACCCGATAATTATAAACGACAAATTGTATTATTAAAAAAAAAAGTTATATTTAAATATTGTTACTAGTATTTTAATTCGGATGTATTTTGTAACGTAAGTCGTGACGAGGACAAATTATTTTGTTTGAAGTAAATCTGGGTTCGGTGTGAAAATAGGAGTATTTTACTAAAAACTGGTAATAAGGAACAGTAAACTATATATAATAATAATAATAAAGCCTTTTATTACTGACACTTATGTTAACTTACACATATTTAAAACTAGCTTCCGCCCGCGACTTCGTCCGCGTGGACTTCAGAATTGAACGAAAATGTTAAGATAGCGCCATCTAGTGACGAAGTGGAAATTTTGAGTTTTTAAGCATTCCTACGGGAACCCTTAAGTTTTCCAGGATAAAAAGTATCCTATGTGTTAGCCGAGCACTTTATCTATCTACCTACCAATTTTCATCGAAATCCGTTCAGTAGTTTCGGCGTGAAAGCGGAACAAACAAACTGACAAACAAACAAACAAACTGACAAACAAACAAACATCCATACTTTCGCATTTATAATAGTAGTGATGATACACTATATACCTAATTATTAAATGTTACTATTTTAATTTAACACATCGGCAACCCTGTCAGTCTGCCTAACGGCATAGGCCTCCCCCAGATTTTGCCAAAGCCGTCTATCCATTGCCTTCCTGGTCCATGTTCCTCCAGCTGCCTTTCTAATATCATCTTCCCATCTTATTCTTTGTCTCCCTTTTTTCCTTTTCCCCTCCCGAGGATACCAAACTGTTACCTTTTGTGACCATTTATCTTTTTTATCTCTTATCATGTGCCCAACCCAGTTCCATTTCTGCTTCTTAACTACATAAGTTACATCGGCTACTTTAGTTTTTTCTCTGATTTTTGTAAGTCTTACCTTGTCTTTAAGTTTAATATTTAGCATACTCCTTTCCATTTTATTTTGACAAACCCTCAGTGCATTTCTTTGCTTTTCAGTTAGTGACCATGTTTGACAACCATATACCATGCATGGTAATATGCATGTGTTAAAAACTTTACTTTTTTCTTTCATTGGCATATGTGCGTTTTTTACTACTTCCTTCAAAGACCAGAACCTTTTCCATGAACTATTAATTCTGTTATCAATTTCCTTCTGTGTTTGATTTGCCGGTGATATTATTTGGCCTAAGTAAGTGTATTGGTCTACATATTCAATGGATTTCTCATTCACTTCTACAGAATATTTTTGAGAGTTCATCATCAGTTTGGTCTTATCCGTATTCATAGATAATCCAACTTCTTCACTTTCTTTTGCAAGTTGTTGCAACATGTCCTGTAAGTCTTTAGCATTTTCACTCAATAAAATCAAATCGTCTGCAAATCTCAGGTGGTGTAATTTTTCTCCATTTATGTTTATCCCATATATATCCCAATGAAGTTTCCTGAATATTTGTTCTAATACAGATGAGAATAGCTTGGGGGATAAGGGATCACCCTGTCTCACACCTTTTTTCAATCTAAATTCTTCACCTATCCTTTCAGTTTGTATTTTTGCCTTCGAATTTCTATATATTTCTTGTATAATTCTTATGTATTTGAGATGTACACCTTGACATTTCAAAGCTTCCCATAATTTTGAGTGTTTCAATGAGTCAAAAGCTTTATTGTAGTCAACAAAGGCCAGATAGTATGGTTTGTTAAATTCATTGTTCTTTTCTATGATTTGCTTGATAGTGTGAATATGATCTATTGTAGAGAAATCACTGCAGAACCCAGCTTGTTCTTTTGGCTGATTTTCATCAAGGACTTTTGTTATGCGGCTTAGAATTATTTTCGAAAATACTTTGTATAGGTTAGATGTCAAACTAATCGGTCTATAATTGTTAATTTCATCAATGTCCCCTTTTTTGTGAAGTAAAATTATCATAGATGTTGTCCATTGTTTTGGTAATTCTATGTATATAAGGTGCTACTTTATTAGTACCCGATATTTTAGTCAGTGCTTCTACTCCTGATTCTGATCAACTTTCGCCAAGGAACCCATAGTCAAATCGCAAAAAAATTTTTGGACTCTTCATACTAATTTGGCCGCTCTCGGCTGATCGATGTGTATGAAGAGTCCAAAAATATTTTTGCGATTTGACTATGGGTTCCCTGGGGAAAGTTGATCAGAATCAGGAGTAGAAGCACTGACTAAAATATCGGGCACTAATAAAGTAGCACCTTATATATTTAGCTAGTTAATACACTATTCTACTATAGTAAGTACTTATTTCGTCAGTAAAAAAAATATTTTGGTATGTATAGCGTCTGGACAAATTTGGATGTCGAAATGATCGTTTTAAATAATTTTCACTCGACATAATCAAGTGAGGAAGGGTAAAGCGTGTTATACGAATATATACGTAGTACCTACTAGTACGTATGCAGGTACGAGTGTTCTGATCCGTCACACCTACGTCATAGATTTAATTAAAACCGCAAACAAACAACGAAACTGAAATGACCAGAATTAATCACCGAACGAATAAATCTAGGAACGTTTAGAAAATTCTGAAGTGACATTGTTTAAAAGTAAATAAATCAATCACTTTTGAGTCATTTTACAAAAAATAAATGAAATGATAAATAGTAATATGACACTGAACACGAAAATTAAGAAAATTTCCAAGTATATTTAATGTAACATAGAACTTATTATTAGACAACTCTTACAGAATTATTTACCCCATAAATAAATCCCATAGTTTGTAATGTACTGTTTGTTTCAAATTTAGGTATGAGTGGAATAAATAAACGACATGAGAATTGGTTTATGGACTGTGAGATCGCCGACATATTCTACGTAATTGGGTCCGGGAGGAATACGAGTTATCCTGGTGTATTTAAATTGTGTCCGGGGGAAAATACGAGTTATCCAGGTGTATTTAAATTCGCCCGGTGACGCAACCCAATCAATTCAGCGCGGACCCAAATTAACTGCAGCAACTAACTACAACCCGTAGCTGGCGGAATAAATTAACATGACAACAAAAAACAGAAGTGCTGGAAAACTAATTTCGAATTCGACGTTGAATTTAGAGAGAAATTTTAAAGTTGTTTTACTCGTATTTATAAAAGTTGTTTTATTGAAATATTATTACCAAACATCGTTATATAAATATTTTATTGAATTTCCAAGAAATATCAATAAAATGTATGTTTAAGTATGCAATGTGAAATTGGAAATGTGACCAAATAATACATCGATTTTGTCAGAGTATAAAAGAATACAGAAAAGTACCTGCGACTTCGTCTGTGTAGGTAGAGAATGTAAACAGGCTATACGGATCTGACGGACAGTAAGTCAGAATGTTACTTATAGATAATTTTAATGATCGTTTATTACCATATTGATTGCGTGACAGAAATATGCGAATAATCAGTTTTTATTGTATAAACTTTATATAGGTATTTATTTACATCAGAAACTAAAAAGATTAAAAGCCATTGCGCAGAAAACCTAGAAAAAATCCACGTTCTACGTTATGAAAGCTTAAAAACTCTTTTGAATGAAATAACGAATGCCGTTGGCAATCTGAAAGCATACCTATTTACTTATACCACACTCGGCTGAATGGAGGCTTAAAGCCAAGAGATGTGTTGCAGATCGTATATATTAGCTATGCACCGGCAGCTCAGCCAGTAATTTTGGGGGAGAGAGGGGTGATGAAATTGCTCGTTTGTATCTGACAACCGCTCGCCAGCATGCACGGAGCTTTCAGGCATTAATAAAATGTTAACAAGCGAATGTGGGAAACGGAGAACGTTTCTGTAATAAAACTAAAAATTAATGTTACTAATTAATATCAAACTTAAATGAAATCACATAAAACATTGAAAGAATTCCTCTTTCCGATTTCCGATATGCCGGCCGCAGAACGGTCTGCGAAATTAAAAGATCTCATTTCGCTGTCTCTGAAGTAATATTGCCACAAAAAGAGCTAGTAATTTTATATAATCTGGCGCCTGCCACTGCGAACCAGTTGATGGTACCTTCCATTATCTAAATGGCCAATCTGGGGCTTAATTAAATTTTCTGCTCTACATTAGAGCTTCCATTTGAAAAGGAATGACTCTTCCAACTGGGCACATTAAAAAGATTAAATGCGCAAACTGTGTGGCTACTACCAATGAATTAGGGTCCTTCTGAAATACCTGAAAAAAATTAACCGCAGCTTCTTTTTACTCATAAAATGGGACAACTTACGTCAAGAAACCTATTAATAATTCGCAAAGGTATTTCAAAAAGACCCTATATCATACTTATTAAGAGTGTATATGTTACTATAACTTGATCCGAAATCTCTAAATTTACAGATTCGTGTACTGTAAATAATCCAATTTTAATGTCCGTTTTAAAGTTATGTGTCGGTATCCAGTAGACACTAGATCAAAGATGAATATCCCTCTCTTACGTCGACGGTAAAAAACAGAACCAATCGTAATAGAAACAGAAACAATCAAAGGCTCCTGAAAACTCTTTCGGGAAAGCCATATAGTACTTATATGAATGGTTGACAACGAAAATACATAAAATAAATTCGTATGCATAATAAAAGATTTTTCTTTTCGCATGAATGTTTTTATTCGACACTGCGGTGGAGGAATACCAAAAGATCCTTTGTATTCACAAAAGGGCCGCGTCAATAGAACCTAAGTAGGTGCTCGTAAGGCTTCCATCTTCACGATCACTGATAGCGTTTTGGTTTTGCTGTCTGTGTAAAAATACATGTCTAGGGTTGTCACATATAAAAAAGTCCGGTTCCATTTCTGTATCGATATCTTCAGGCACTGTCGTTATAACATAATTTATATGAGTTTATCATAATGTGTTGTTGTCTTATTGTCTTCAAATGGCTAAAGGTTATACGTGAAATACAAACTAAACAAATATGTCAAACGGAGTAAACTGACTTCTGTATTGTAATAATTTTTTTAAATAGTGATGTAGTTTTTGTCGTCAGAATACATGGAATACAGAACAGGTATACATATATATTTTATTTATTACAATGACGGATTTAGTTGGCAAAAATAATTCCAAAGGTAATATTTTTTTTTATTAGATAAATAATAATAATGAAAAATAAATACTATAAGAAAAATCATTAATCGAGATTTCGCAGTGTAATTTACCAATTATTATTTTTTATCCTCTAGGTAAACAACATCTTTTCCTTGAGTTAAACAAATATTTTTGACATCCATTCTAATACGCTCGACTGTATATTTTTTAAATAAGGAATTAATCAAATTCAATGTTATTTTATTTTATTTATATGCACTCGCACAATACTCAGTTCTTACATATACACTTACATATACTCAGTTCGCGATAACTTTTTTTGGACTTCTCATACAAAATTGGCGGATCGCTTGTTTTCTTATGTGATAGGTGGCAAACGAGCAGACGGATCATCTGATGGCACCACCGCCCATAGACACCCGCAACACCAGAGGAGTCTATAGGTTCCTTGGGGTAAGTTGTTCAGTTTCGTGAGTAGAAGCCATGGTTAATTATTTTTCAGGTATTTGAGAATGACCCTACATAGGATAATAGAAATAGTCTAATACTCGTGGATAACATTCCATAAGTTTTTGTAATGTTACATTTTTGCAAATTCTAATATTCGTTACCATAGAACACAAAAATGTGACGTAGAATTCGAGAGCAGTTTAAACTTCCCAGAACTAATTTGAACAATAGCGTGTATGTTAGAATCGCGAGGATCGTCGGAAGAGATAGCCCGCATTATTCCCGACAAGGGGAAGGCGCATAAAAGGCAAAACTTCCGGGAAAGTATCCGAGAAACTATTCAACTGCCGCCGAATCTGCTCCGCGGCGTGACGCGACACATGCGGGAATTCCGAGTGAGTCGACTGGAAAGAAAGTTGGTGTGACATTATGTTTCTTTTTACCTTTCAAAAATCAGAGGAATGTTTTTTTTTTTAAACTGAACTCTCTCTTGGCGCGGCAATTCTTTAAAATGAATTCCTATTAAAGAGACTGAACAATAACTTTTTTTTTATCATTCGAAGTAGGTAGTAGTGTGACTACCTAAAATGAGGTTCCTTACCACTTAGGGGTCGTCCATTAATCACGTGAGGCTCAAAAGGGGGGGAGGGGGTTCGGAAAAATCACGAAATATCACAAGGGGGAGGGGGGGTGAACTGAGATATCACGTGTATTTATTTTTTCTTTGAACGCGCAATTTCTAGAGTAAGTTCCAAACGTCAGTCAAAAAACTAACCACGTATCACCAGGAGGGAGGGGGGGGGGTCTAAAAAGTTGCTAAAAAACATCACGTGATTAATGGATGACCCCTTAAATACCCGCCGTTTCGGTAAACCGAGAGAGAGTAGAAAGGTGGACCCAAAAATCTCCCTCCAACTCATTTTTCTTCGTACATTGTGGAAATGTGAAAGAAATGTGTCTGTAATTTTTTTTATATATAGAAATTAGTCTGCTGAATGGCTAATAACCAACTCTGTATGGAAATAGCTTTATTTCAGGGATATTAACAAAGTTAAAGACCAAAAGATATTAATTTTCATGAGTAGAAGCCACTGAAAATTGTTGCTAAAAACTATCTGCCAGTCTGTAAATCATCTACTACCTACATTAAACGAAAAAAAAACTTTCTCTTTATTATTTTTAAACCAAACATTTTATTTCGAAAGTAAATAAATCGCAATGTCGGTAAATTCACAGACCGAAAATTGCTTTCGAAAGGTAACCCCGACGTCAGAAATAAGATCTATTTTGAACTGTCTCTAAACTTTAACATTTTCATTCAATTACACAAGGAAAATTAAGGCGGCCTACGCGTCGCTATGTTATTACTTATTACTTTCTAAACATAAAATATGATACCTACTTGCTATTAGAATCTTCATAAATGGAATACCTTTGTGCCTCGTAATTTTTGAAGGTAACGTTATTTAGTGGATTCCATTCAACTTTATAAATCTCTCGACGAGGGGCGGGAGATTAGGTATGAAAGTACCTAAACAACGCCATTTAATATAACTTTGTTGGTAGGTAAATGGTCGTCCATTAATCACGTGATCTTTTTTAGCTACTTTTATCCCCCCCACCCTCGTCCCCTGGCGATACATGGTGAACCCCCCCCCCCCCCCCCTCACCCAACATCACGTGTATTTTTTTGTACAAAGTATCCAAAAATTTTCTGGATATTATGTTTAAATACAGGTAGGTATAATCAAATTTAATTCTGGAATGTCCAGACAGACATCAAAGATGCAAGTAGTTTCGAACCTTGGAATGAGTTAAAAACAACGTAACAACAACACTCCGACTTACTTTAGAAATCTTACTTTAGAAATCACGCGTTTAACGAAAAAATAAATACACGTGATATATCACTACAGACCCCGTGATATTTCGTGATTTTTTCCGAATCCCCTCCCCCTTTTGAGCGTCACGTGGTTAATGGACGACCCCTTAGCATAAACAGGTACCTGCTTTTTGTTTTGAAGGAATTAAATTTGAAGAGATACAGACACCTGGAACGCTCGCACGCCCCCCAGTTCCTTAGGTCGGCATCTAACAATTGTAACACCCTCCGGCATATTATATCAAAATGCCAATAAAATTTTTGCTTTAAAATTCCAAATAAAGCTGTGAATTATATTAAAGACTGTCACGATGGTCTAAAGCTTGTAGAAAAGATGAAGGGCTCGCATATATTGGATTGGTGGAAAGAATAGTGAAATGGATGGAAAATCATGTTTGGTTCAAGTAGGAAAAATCCATAAACACTTTTGAAAATACATATTAAGTAAAAATGTTGCAAATGATCGAAAATTAATTGTTCGGAAAAGTTATAAAAACTTGTTAAAATTTTTGAAAAATGTTGAAAAATTTCGGAAAATAAATGTTAGAAAAAAGTTGGAAAAATTTGTAAAATTTTTCGAAAAATGTTAAAAAATTTCGAAAAATAAAAGTTAGGAAAAGTCATAAAAACTTATAAAAATTTTCGAAAATAAATGGCAAAGTTCGAAAATTTTAAGATAGATAAAGTTAGGAAAATTTATGAAAAAACTACTATGTCCATGGTTCAGTTCGTGTATTAAAAGGCGCAGCTTATGTCGTCGGTCTGTTCGCGGCAGGCAGCGGGGCGCGCGTCGTCTGAGAGTCGCAGGTCGATGCGCGGCAGGCGGCGGGCTGCAGGCGTCCGAGGGTCGCGGTCCATAAATCAGTTCGTGTATTAAAATGTTTTCTTTAATAACTCGGTCAAATTGGGGAATATTCGATTTTAAATTAGATAGGGATGCTTAGGATTGTGCCCTGCACAGTTATGGGTAGTTTAAAGAAAATCGGAGAAAGTCGCGCGACCACCCTAGCGGGCTTGCAAAAGACGTCGCTCGTATACATGGGACCAGTGTAGAATCGATGGGTGAAATACAGCTGTAAGGGGATTGTAGGGCCGTCGTATAGACTATGTTAGGACAACCCCGGGGGACGACTAGAAAGTCGATAGCGATGTTGTGTCATTGCTGGAGCGCCGGTATCAGGCGGAGAACGGTGATACGTAAGGTGGCAAAATGATATGATCTAATTAGGATCAGACAAGGCTGTGGGCGATGTAGCTTGGAAGCTAAAAAGCCCTAGCCAGGTTTTTGAGATCATAATGGTGGATGATCGATATAACTAAGGTGCAGACCTTGGATCATATGCATATGATGTTTGAGCGGACACATATTGCAGAGCAATCAGTAACGTAACCGAAGCCGGTTAACACTGAGATGCTGACAGTCAACGTGGATGGTTGACTATAAACAAGATCATGTTGACACGGTGCTACAAGGCATGCGGTGCGCACAGTGTTTTATGAGGGCCAATTTTGTGGCATGCCTGTTTTATTTCAGAAATATATAGATTAAGTCAATACAAACACGAGAATAAAGCTCCTGTACGCCTAACATAAATAGATTCGTTAAAATAATTATTTTAAATCGATATTTTTTTTCGGATAATTTTAAAAAAATAATCATAACTTACAAAATAGTAAATTAATTATCAATCCAGCATAGTCGTTAGATGAAACCATCAACGTCACACATTTTAATAATATTTGTAAACTTCTAAGTTCATTAGTTAAGGAATTAATTTTTAATTTTTTTACATGAATAATCCGGCGTATTAGGATGAGATTTTTTACCAACTATTCAAGTTCATGATGTCCTTGATGCGCTCTAAAAAAACCACGTCCTAATTCCATGGATTATTGGAATTATTACAACTTTATGTTTTTTATCAGGGTTGTCACTTCCAGTATCCGAACAAATACGGATATTAAATTGGTTATTTAATAAACAAAATTTGAATTACAAACACATACAGTTTTTTTTATGAAGCTAAAATTATATTATGTTACAAAATTCTTAAGAATCTAAAATTATAATATTTATATTTATGTTACAAATTACGATAACTCATGTATCTTCGATAGTGAGAAACTCAGAATGATTGTGCGATTCATATTACATTGTGTTACAAAATTTTTAAGAATCTAAAATTATAATATAAAGATAAAGTAATTATAAGATAAAGTCTTTTCCAATTATGCCAATTACTATGTCTACTCGCTTAGACAGGGGCAGTGATTTTCCAAAAAATAACTTGTAAAATATCCAACCTAGTCAACTCAACTCAAAATGTTTTTTTATTTAAGTAGATGTTTTACACATGCTTTTAAATCGTCAATATATTTTTTTTACCTAGTACAAAGTCCCTACCACGCGGGACTTGTACACTCAACGTTTCGGGAAGTGTTTGCGAAGCGTGAAAAAACGTCGAAAGAAAAGAAACTCGCTTCAACACATTTTTAAATAAAATCTTAAATTCTATTACAATTCATGTCAACAATAAAATTGTGAGCTGGAGGATCTATAAATGTCAGAAAAAGAAAAGGGCCTTATTAGGCCTTCTATATTTAGAACCCTGGGGCACGCCCATTTGAACCATAGAGCCGGATGAATTTGTGCCATTTACTTGGACTTTTTGCGTTCTGTTGCTTAAGTACGAATTTACAAGACTGAGGGCCCCGTCATCGACACCGTAATGCTTTAACTTTATAAGTAATGTATGATGTTCAACGCAACCAAATGCTTTAGATAAATCACAGAACACTCCTATTGCATTTTGTGATTCTTCAAAAGCATCATAGATGTTACGAATAAGAGATACTCCTGCATCGGTTGTAGATTGACCTTTTGTGAAACCAAACTGTTGTTTATGCAGAAGATTATTTTTATTAAAATGTTGTAGTAATTGTTTAAGCATATTTTTTTCAAAAATTTTACTGAGAATAGGTAGTACAGAAACTGGCCTATAATTTCCGCGATCAGTTTTGTTACCAGACTTATAGGGGTATCACTTTACTACATTTCATTAGGTCCGAAAAGACGCCACTACCAATACTGATATTAAAAAGACAAGCTAAATATGGCGCTTAAGTCATAATTACATTACTAATTAAACTTACTGATAGTCCCCAAAGGTCTTCAGTTCTTTTCATTTTAAGAGATTTAAAAGTTTTGACAATAGTGTCTGGTTCAATTTCTCTGAAGGAGAATTTTTCATTACAAATACTGACATTATCTTCTAACAATTGTTTAGCATGTACAGGTGACGAATTCAAGGCCTCAGTGGTCTTAAGTGGAATATTTGTGAAAAAAGTTTCGAATTCTTTTGCTACATCGGCATTTGTTGTAATTTTACCCTGATCTGTTTGCAAAACATATTCATTATCGCGGGGTTTGACCTTGCCGGTTTCTTTGTTTATAATATTCCAAACGGTTTTAATTTTATCATCTGATGATTTTATTTTTCTGGCTAAGTAATTAGATTTTGCTGCACGGCATACCTGTTTAAAGATTTTCGAATACTTTTTTACTTACTCTTTAAAGTTATTATTAAAAATATAGGTTTTTCTGTCATAGAGATCAAATAAAGTTTGTCGGCTTTTATAAATACCTACAGTAGCCCACTCGCAAAAATTTGAATTGATGATTAATATTTCTGATATTTGTTTTAAATATATCTTGAAATTCTCTGTCAAGCACTGTGAAAAAATCATTGTAAAAACTATCTGTGTCATTATCTTTGAATCGGATGTACCAGCCTCATCAGGCGCATCTCCTAACATATTTGTGGCTGCTCTCAGAGGTTGAAGAGCGCCGGTTGTGGCGCTATCCACAACTTCATTTGCCTTTTGCTGACCAACACTTGCATTAAGTCCCCCGGTCGGAGCCCGGAAGGACATCCCCTCACAGGCTGGGTCAGATCCTGCTGAGGCAATGTGGCATCATAGGTTTGGAACAGCTCCATGACGCCTCACCCCCGTTCCTCCAGAATATGTGTATTAGCATGGGGTTTTAGTACAAGACCTCTTCCCATGCCACACGTATACTTTCATCAAAATTCGGATATCCGTACTTATGTGATCATTTCTATAATCCACGGAATTAGGGCGTCGTTTTTTTAGAACACATGAAGAATATCATGAACAATCACTTGGTAAAAAATCTTATCCTAATACACCGGATTATTCATGTAAAAAAATTAAAACCGATATAGAAGAAAAATTTAATAATTCCTTAACTAATGAACTTAGAAGTTTACAAATATCATTAAAATGTGTGACGTTGATGGTTTTATCTAACGACTATGCTGGATTAATAATTAATTTACTATTTTGTAAGTTATGATTATTTTTTTAAAATTATCCAAAAAAAAATATCGATTTTAAAATATTTATTTTAACGAAACTATTTATGTTAGGCGTACGGGAGCTTTACTCTCGTGTTTGTATTGACTTAATCTATATATTTCTGAAATAAAACAGGCATGTCACAAAATTGGCTCTCATAAAATACTGTGGTGCGCAACGGTAGATGATCGGTATGACCAAGATGCAGACCTTGATCATATGCATATGATGTTTGAGAGGACACATATCGCAGAGCACTTAGTAATCGAAGCCGGTTAACACTAAGTTGCTGACAGTCAACGTGAGTGGTTGACTATAAACGGATCACGTTGGCACGATGCTGCAAGGCATGCGGTGCGCAACGATAGATGATCGATATGACCATGAATGAGCCCATGGTTCATAAGCATATGATGTTTGAGGGGACACATATAGCTGAGCATTCAATAACCAAAGTCAGTTAACATTGAATCGCAGACAGTCAACGAAGGCGTATGACTATAAACAAGATCACGTTGGCACGGTGCTGCAAAGCATGCAGTGCGCAACGGTGGGTGATCGATATGACCAAGAGGAAGGCCTTGGATCATAAAGCATTCAATAATCGAAGCCGGTTAATATTGATATGCAGACAGTCTACGTAGGGGGACGTTTGACTATAAACTCGAATACGTTGACACGGTGCTGCGAAGCATGCAGTGCTCAACGAGCAAATAACATAGAGTCATCGCCTATGTTATGAGAGGGGAGGGAAAATACCTTGGGTCTTTGATGTACTTCACCATTGCCGGCGCAAGGTGTAAGTTGCACTAGTGAATCGAGCTGAAAGGCGAGATCTTCACGAATGCCGTAGGGAAATGACGTAGATGTAGATAGATAGCTTAATACACCTGCTGCTATGTAGCCTGGAGGAGGACTGTAGTTGCATATGTCTTAAAGCTACAGAACTCTCGTGGGTGACGGCGAGACGATCATGAGTGCTTTCGGGCCTTAAGTGGATGTCTCTCAAATTCCGAGTGTATTGAATCCGTTGTGCACATGTTAAACGACATGATATGCGTGATTACTCGCTTGAGAGTAAAAAGATAAGATTCGACTGCGAATCGCAGGGTAAGGGGGCATGTCCGGGGTAGAACCTTTGCATGTCGTCTTATTTCTGTTCAAAAGATATTGTAAAGTGATTTTCGATATCTCTTAGTCTGAAAAGATTAAGCAAAGTCTAAGGACTATAAATGAGCGATACTTCCTGTAAGAGTGTCTAAGTGTTGATTGAACTTGAACAAGTTACAGTCATGAAACACTACGTAATGAAGTCCCCATTACGATGGTTTAATGCAATCTGTGAATATACAGGTGTAAGAAGCATGATAAACCATACAACCTATTCTCTGAAGTGAGAACACAATGCCAAGGGCATAAACCGTTTGATGTGCAATCTGTGAATATATAGGTGGAAGAAGCACGGTTAATCAAACTATCTATTCTCTGAAGTGAGAACAAAATGCCAAGGGCATAAACCGTTTGATGTGCAATCTGTGAATATACAGATGGAAGAAGCATGGTTAACCAAACTATCTATTCTCTGAGTGAGAACGTATTGCCTGCGTTTGATATGCAATCTGTGAATATACAGGTGGAAGAAGCATCTAGATCAAACGACCCAAATCACTTAGGTGATAAAATTATACAATACAGTCTACGAAGCCGTAGATGTAAGAAAGCATTGAATTGGGTAAAAGGCTAATCGACAAACTACGACATCGGTGAGTGGTAATAAGAGTGATGGCAACGTTCATAGGAATTGTCTGCTTCATTGAGCCTTCCTCGGCATTGCGACTTGAGGCGGGAGTGCGTGAATGTCATGATATTCAACTTGGACACAGCGGACACTCGGTTTACCGCGTACCGATGATCTAAATCTGTATGGGTGAGATACAGTTATTGACGAGTGGAGGTGTAAGCGTTCTTTATCAAGGAAGTTACACGATACCCGACCATGAGACTCGCATGGATCGAGATATAGAATGTGTTCTAGTCAAACACTAAGCGATAGCATGGATCTAGAATTCATCAGTAACAATGTAAACTGCCGACGTTGATTACAAAGCGATAGTGTAACAGTTACATTCTGTTGACAGGAAGAAGAAGGCGAAAGGTGGACGACGGGCACGTCGACTACCGATCAAGAGTGAAGTGGAGCACCTTCTGTCTAGTGTAGGTTGTTGGGGTAAGCCTACCTCCTCACTTGAAACTGGTACTTGGACGTTCATCGCAAGTCGGTTTGTTAGGCCATGCAAATGGTAAATGGACTAACTTGTTTTTTTATTCGTTAAACTTTATCAAACCCTAAAACTTAGTCATTCCGTAGAGGGATCGGTGACTAGTGAAAGCGTGTCTGAATCCTATCTATGAGTAGGTTCAGCTGTCAATCACAGTAGACTTTGGTCCAACCGGGGTGAGACGGCGTTAATAGTTATGGAGATGTAGACGACGTGTCCATGAAAGACCGTATTGCTCTGCCATGATGGCTGCTATGTTTGACCGCTTGAGTCGGCCCTCGTGCCTAATGTCGAGCGGTAAACTAGTAATCGCGGTGTTAGAGTAGTGGGGCGCTGCTGCCAAATATCGTGGACCCCCCATCCAGGTACATCGCTGTGTGTGCTTTGATGTGTCACGGCGCTGCAGCCAAATATCGTGGAACCCCTTCCATGTACGTCGGCGTAAGCGCTTTGTTGTGTCAGGGCGCTGCAGCAGATGTCGTGGATTGTCACACCATGTATCAGCGCGTAGTCGTACTGGTTTGTTGGAGTTGATAGCGTGGCTGACACCACCAACTTTCGATTCCGTTACAACATACTAAGGTGCTGCAGCCGCTTGACGTGGACGTGCTGTTAACATTCGGTGATGTAGTCGCATTTGGTGTCGTTGCTTGCAACACACTAGGGCGCTATAAGCTGGTTGTTGCGGTGACTGTTATCTGCCAATGGCGTAGTCGTACTTGTTTACTGCAGTTGATAGCGTGGCTAACACCACCAACTTTCGACGCCATTTGCAGCAGAGCAAGTCGTGGAGATCGCGGTTAACACCACCAATTTTTGGTGCCATTGCAGCAAGCACTTGCCTCAGAACACTACGTCTTAGTCGGGAGCTCGTTGAAAGATGAAAGACCTCGTCTGGAGAGAGCAGACTAAGGAGGCATACCAGAGAGGAAACGGTTTAAGTACTGTGACCCCCCGTGTTTGGATAACGGATGCGGCATAAACACTGCGCAAGCAGGGTTCTAGATGGCTCGAGTGACATCTGCTAACCTTCCGAAAGCCTGTAACCGATTGTGTACGAATTTGGGCTCTAGTATGCATTGCGGGGCTAGATGAGCAATCCATCAGAAGGTCGGCGGAGCAGCTCGACGATGTGGTATTGAGTAGCAAATGGGCAAAGTCCTGGCCTACAGTATTGCACTTTATAGCATCGATAAATAAATATGCAGGTAAAAGGAATAACTTCATGGTTCCCAATAGCTATGTGTATTTCGACCATATAACTTAGGTTATGTGGATTACACCGAATATGTTTCATTGCTGGAGACTCTGACAAAGTACTGTTGCTGAATCTGGATCATTGAACGTGATGTACGAGTGCGATGGATATATCGTTGCGCTGTGAAAACAGCTCAAAAGTATCCGGGACTAAGTATTTAGTGTTTTAGTCTGTCGATGAATTGGCATTGGATCAGTGCTGGTTCGAATGGATAAATCTCAGAGAGGTTTTGATTTGGAAACAACTCTATCTACATCAACGTATCTGTGTGATACAACAAATACTTATACTGCGGCATATTTGGCATTGCGCACTCGCTATTTACGTCATATTCGCAAAGGGGACTTACAATCCTTTCACGTAGAGTTGACATAGCAGGGCTTGGGTCCTGAGTGTTGCGTGACCATTATGCTGCTTATTTTATTCAGTCGGACAAGTATCGACTCAATGGATGTGGCCACATTCTTTCGAATGTTGGTTCTATCATGAGGTTCTGTTGAGGCCTTCTTTCAACGGTATTGAGAGTTCCACTCGCCGAATGGGGACGTAGTCCTGAAGTCAGCTGGCTTCCTTTCATAGAGTCTGAATTATCTCCTACCTGCGAATGTTGATTTAACCATGGGGCATGCAAATGTCCTCTTTCAAGAATCCTGCGGTCATGTTTCAAATGAGAGTCATGATGCTATAGAAGACTGAATATTCTTCGACGATGGTGATGTTTCCGCAATCAAAATAGTATTGGGGATTTATCCCTGGGCTTATGCCTAATACAACCGATTGCGGGGGCCTGGGTAAAACGCTAGGCTGCCAGGATCAAGGCGGCGAAGGCCGGAGCCGTCCTTCTCCTCATATCTCTTTTAAAACTTATAAGAGTTTGAGAGGTATGAGGTGCGCAATGCGACGTACTCTCCCAGAGGGATTGAGGACGACGCGAAAATCGGTTTTAAAGAGTTCATATTGTTGCGTGAGTAAATAAATTGGACTGAAGTATGAAGAGTCACCCACAGTAAAAGAATCAGGTTGCTATGGTTCACAATTTTACAAAGGGTTCTACACTAAACGATCATTGGCCTAATTAAATGCACAAAGATGCAAGTTCAAAAATGAACAGAGAAAGCGATTTAACGTTTGAATAAGGGGAAATTCAATAATGTCCGAGGAGGAAGCCTTCCGCTACCTTCCTCTTATTTTATGCATTTCTGGGACAAGTACAATTTAATTTATTGGGAAGGGTCGACGAATGAGTTAGTCACACAATGTTGAAATAGAGGAATGGTATCTACCCAAATGTTTTTATTTTTAACACTTGATGCAAAAGAAGCATCAATGAATTGTATTTCAATTTTTTAAAGGATGTTGTAGAAACTTGAGTTTCTCGATTTCTATTTATAGACTTCAAATGTACAATTGTTACGGCTCGTTTGATTTTAGAATGCAAGGTTCCATTAGAAAAATGAATCTCATATATGTACAGCATAACAAAAATAATTGAAGTTACTTTGCGTATTCGCGCAGCTAAATTACTGAACCGATTAAACAAATGAGGAGTCCCTGAGTTCGTTACGATTCAGAATATTCTGTCCAGGCTCTAACAGCAACCACATTAAAATGTATAATTTAAATTTAAACCATACTTTGTGATTCTTTCTAATAAGTTAACACTACACCTCAATTATATTCGCAAATGATTATGTCTTGGAAAAGTTATTCAGTTATATGAGTTGAAAACTCAACTGAAATAGTTTCAGTTGATTTTCTTAGGCTTTATTTTGGCTGGGAATAGGAACGCTTACCGATGGGAATAAGACGTGAGGAGTAATATTGGTATCTACTCATTATCACCAGCTGAAAGACATCAACTGCTGGACAAAGGCCTCCCCCAAGGATTTCCACATCGACCGGTCCTGCGCTGCCCGCATCCAGCGGCTTCCCGCTGGTATCTACTCAATAATACCTACTTATCCAATAAATGATGCAGCCAACAAATTAAGTGAGCTATGCTAAATATATAAAACGTATCTGAAAATACAAGCGAGAATGAAACGAAGTAAGTAATTAAACAAACTAATGTCATGTTCCGACGCAACAGTAAGCCAAGCTGAAGCGCTCCAACGCGTTAATGCTTACTGTTGGACAGACCGTCGGTCGGTCGGGCAGAACCGAGGCTGTGACGCTCGGACAGCGTAGCCTGCAATGCGCAACGATTTGCATCCTCATTAGAATACCGTCCGTCTATGTACGTATACGTCCTACCGCGCAATAAACACAGAATTTTCCCTACAATATATTTCACCTTTCGCAAATTCACAATATCCTTTGTACCACCCACACCCCGAACACTTCATACAAATATCGCGTTATTGTTTACTACATAGAAATTTGACACTTTTGTCTATACACGTGTTAATATGTGTGTGAGTATCTAGGGCTGCTTAGGCTAAGGCTACTTGGTCATACCGCCTTGTTGTAGGTCAACTTTTTGTTATGTTAACGTTTTTAGAATTTCCGAAAACAATAAAACTTTTAACGACAGATATGAACATAAACGACAGACTTTTACAATAGACATTTTAAATGAAGCGAATACTGTATTTACGATACTAAGCTGTATAGCCTTAGAAACCATTGGTGTCGAGTCGGTGTTTACGATTAAACTTATTTGACAGGACTAAACTTAATTTAAGCATCCTATCCTTGTATTTTCGATACAAAGAGAAAAAGACAAAACACTTATATTAAGTTTAGTTCTGTCAAATAAGTTAAATCGTGTAAACAGAATCAACACCATATTACCTCTCTCCTTATAAAAATAAAATTGTCTTTGGTTTACCAGTCTCTTGACCACTGGTCACTCACTTCAAACTATAGTTAGTAGAAGAAACAAGTGTTGTTACAAACGGTTAATGTTTATTTTTATTTAGAAATCCAAACAGCGTGTTTAGAAAGTTTACTACATGAAGTACTATGAAGTTACATTTTCAAAGCAACCTAAACTGAAAGAAAAGCTTCTTCGCTATTAGAGTTTCTTTTGTTCCTACGAAGAACACAGCGCAACGTTTCATTTTAGATCAAAATTTTGATAAATTAAACAATCTCAAACTTAGGTTAACAAAAAATTTTTTCGAGAGCAACACTCCGAGTATGGACTTTTAAAATAACGATTTAATTTGTGTGTTTTCTAAGAAATATTTTATAAATTGTACGATTTCAAAGTCAGGTATTGTTTGTCAAAGTCGTTCCAAAGTTGAATAAATTCTAAATTCTTTAACCTAGAAGCTTGAAATAACCTATCTAAGAGGGATTATCTGATGAATTAGAATTTTCAAATAAGTATAATTATTTCACGTATCCTGTGATAAAAAAAATTCGAGACATAGACATAAATAAAAAATGACATTAAATATCGTTATTTATTGGGGTGTCCCAGAAATAAAGAGATGTTATTGTTATTATTATTCTAGTCATTTTAATGCAAAAAATGAATTAAGTAATAAACTTTAAATATACATTGGACCAAAAGTAATGCATTTTTGGGAACTTAATAAATAAATTTGTACCAGCAACGCCTTTATAGCTAATTTTTATCTAATTAGCTGCTGCACGTCTCATTACTGATTTTCCAGACTTAGCTGCTACTCTTTGAGATAGTCTAGCCCATCTTTGCTTGAAATATTTTATTGTTTTTGGTTTTTCTGAATAATGATTGTACTTCTTATTATAAAAAATCCAAAACATTTCAATATCTCAAGATCTCAAGTAAAATCTTTTCTGTTGTAATGTTTTTCTATAACAGGTATCAAGTTTTTCACAATGCACTTGCTACTGCAAGTTTGGGCGTTTGTAAACGCTTTACAAAGAAAGGGTTCAGAAATGTTGCTATTTTCATCTACAGCTTTCCAAACGACACATTTATTCAAAAATTTAACTTCTGGTCTGACTCTTTTACTATAATCCACAACGGCACGACTGGTTGAGTTCAAAAACTGCTCATCAGGCACATCATTAGAATCAAAAAACTCAAAATGTTTTTTATTTAAATAGATGCTTTACACATGCTTTTAAATCGTCAATATTTTTTTCTACCTAGTACAAAGTCCGTTAATATGTACTTAAGTTTCGTCATCAATTATGAGAACTTTTCTCAGAGGTTTTGCGTAAACTTAAAGTTTATTAAATTGATTAGCTGCTACTCTAATCCATGTTGAAGTTGCTGCTTCAAAAACCATTTTTCTCCTGTTTAGATTGCGATAGGTCTTTACAGTACATTTTCTTTCTTTAATCTTTTTAAAATAAATCTCTTTGATTTTTTCATAAGGTTTTATTATTCGATTTATAATCGTCATTACAGGTCTTTCCAAAAAAAAGTGACATAATGTGTCAGGTTTTCCGTTCCGAAGATAATACTGAAAAACACTGTTAGCAAACAATTCCTTACATTGTTTGCTAACATTTTTTGGAATAAAGCTAATTTAAAAAAAAACCTGCCAATTTGATAGATTTGTGGTCTGTGATAACTATGGCAACCATTTATTCTTTTTTCATTTGCGTCTTCAGTGGCCAATACTAACATTGAAAATTGTCTCTTTATTTCTGGGACACCCATTTATAAATAACTAAAGCACTATTGGTGACTGTTAAGGCGGGAAGTATACTCAATCTGAGCAGGTTGATGCATGATAATTTAATATCGACCGTAACGCCAATCATTTTAAGTTCAGATCAGTGTGGGTACCGTCGCGGCGGTTACGTCAAGGCCGAACGCAAAATTCTCGAGATTTCGATGTTTTTATTACTTTTCTTGGCTTTCAAATAAGTTAAAAAAGAAATCGTTCAATACAAATTGAAGGTATTAAATTGGCCGATTTTTGTGTGTTGGTTTCAACATAAACAAATATTGTGTTTCCGAGAGAATTTGCAATTAATGCAAAATACAGGGTTTACAGGATATTTTTTTTCATCAAAGTTTCTGTGATTTTAATGATTCTGTTCAATACAATTTGTTTTTTATTGTTTCAAGTATGTTATATATTTTTTCCATGGTGATAGCTTTAACCATTATTTCAAGAATTTGAATTGAATATTGCGATTTGGCGATACTTAGCGCCTTAAGCCCTCGATAAAATCCAGCAAGAAAAATACAGAAAAGTATTAAGTTTCATTTATATAATACATATGTATAATGTATAGGAATTCAGAATTGCGGAGTGCCCAGATTTCACTAATGTCATATTCAAAGTCGTTTTTTCTTATACATAACGAGTACAAAGAGTGTTACTTTCTGCGAAAGTTAAAATAATAATCTGACAATACACGCGTATATTACGCGCCTTCGTCCCGATCGGTCCCATCTGGTTTGTCTCAGTAACTTGGCCTAAATAAATTGAGCGATAAACAAAAACAAAGAAAGAATATGGAGATAAGAGATGTAAAGGAAGGTCAGATATTTTTCAGGGATTTGTTTCAGTTGTAACAGTTACAGCACTCTTCTTTCAAGGCGGGATAACAGGAAAATGGTTTTAGTAAAAAATGTAGTACAAATTGCCACGTTCTAGAGTAGTTATTACCCCATTAGGGTGAGCGAGTGCGGCGGCTCAAGTAGTGGAGATTGAAGGCGTACATAAATCTCGTGACCATTTTTATTTTAAGTATACAGTGCCTCGTGTTGTCCATGATAACTCTATTTCAGTTCATATTTTTAAAGGAACTGAGTTTATTATTTAGTTAAGCTATGGCATAAAAGAAAGTCGTTTTAGAATTAGAGCCTATGCGTTTGTCTCTAGCATCGTAGGTCTCAAACCGTTGGAAAAATTGGAATGTGTTTTTTTTACTTCAAAGCAGGTTTCGTCGCAACAGTTTTTAGCTATCAGAATCGCTAGACTTAAGTGGCAGTGTGCAGGGCACATAGCTCGTAGAACAGATAGCCGTTGGGGCTGTAAAGGCTCTCGAATGGCGACCGCGCACCGGAAGACGCAGTGCGGGCAGGCCTCTGATTCGGTGGACCGACGACCTGGTGAAGGTTGCAGGAAGCCGCTGGATGCGAGCCGCATAGGACCGGTCGGTGTGGTCGTCTAGCAGTGGACGTCTTTCGGCTGATATATACAATAGATAGATAGTTTTTATCTCTATTTGATGAAAATCGATTGAGTGGTTTTTGTATTATTTGACTTAATACTTTCGAGGGTGGTTAATTTATAATTTTGTTAGTTATTTAGAACAAGATTACATTCTCGCAAAAAGTTACTGGGAAAAAACATTTTTAATTAATTGTAATCATTTGATATGATGCCATTAAAATATGACATTTTGTTTTATGAGGAACTGTGTAAATATTGACAAAAGTCAATTGTGTAGCTTTTCAACCCAAAAATATTATGAAACAGCCAATGATCAAAGAACACGGCTGCGTACATAAGCAGTAGAGGCTTCAAACGCTATAATACACATGTATATTAGACACCTTCACTTCCTGGATCAGTTTGAAACTCGTTTATGATTTAACCTCACAAATAATTTACACCTTTCCATTCCCTCAGCACAGTATTCATAATAGAGAAGTGTAAACCCCTAAGATCTGGGCGTAACGTAACTCATCGTTAGTGATTCATGAAGGCAAAGTTTCCTAGTGGGACCCTATTAGTTCATATAACGATGTATTGCTCTCTCTCTGTATTGCTATGCAAACAATAATTATTTCATTTTGTTCATTTCCAGCTAATATAATTGAACAGCTATTAATTTATCTTCAGTTGCTTGTACTCAGTTTCCTTAAAGGTTGATTAATCTTCTTCTACCTCATCTTCAACCAAGGGCTATTCTTTATCGTCCCAAAAGGTACTATAGTGATATTTGATGATACATTAATCAGTCTGATAAGATAATTAACACTGATTTTTAAAACGTACTTTAACAAAAAAAGAACATTAATTAAATATCATCGCATGTAGTGGAAGGATAAAATTGTTATAATTTTTTTGCCGGTTCGCTTTGAGGTCGAGCATGTAATAAATAAATAAAAAATCAACTTCAGAAAGGTTCTACATTTATGAAAGCAATTTTAAGCATTTCGCACATGATGTAGCAGGTACGCAACAAAAAGTGACGACTAACTGACATGATGCCGAGACAAGACGTTTCAGGCCGGCGCTTTGTGCCCTACCCGCTTTCTTTTATTTGACACCTGCCTGACTAGAAGGACCAATTTTGGTGTTTTACACTACCCGATAAATTGCGAATCGCAAGCCGACAACTGACGGCACTTCAGACACGATTTAAAATTAAGTATAAACGATAAAGAAATACAGAGAAATGGCGTAAATATGGATTATGTTCCGTCGATTTTAATTTGGAGATTTAAGTTCGTTACGCTGAAATTGAATAAAGGTCGGTCGATATTTTATTCCATTTTTTAAAATATGTTTATAAAGCTATGACAGCCAGTATAATGCTGTGCTAAAGCTGAAAAAAGTAACTCAAATGACTATGGTCTATGATTAAAACTACAATACTTATCGGATACTTTGAAAGCTCTATTCATCCCTCTTTCCCATTGAGTCCTCTCCACCGTGCCAATGCTCCGCCGTCAGGTGGCTCCGATAAACAAGACAACGTGTTCCCAGCACGTGAAGTGCCTGAGTTGTGACGTGACGTCCCTGTAATTATGCGAGGTGCCATGCATGAGTCATGACTACATGATATCGTTCGGATATTGTTTACTGAATTCTGGGTATTATTACTTAGATAGTAAGATACATTTTGAAGCCATAATGTAAGAATAATTGGATAGTTAATAGTGTGTTTGGTCATTGGTCTTACAGAAAGCGCTCTATGTGTTTTTGATTGTAATTAAAGATGTACGAGTACAACTAGTCCCCGACTAGTCGACGACTAATCGGCAAAAGTGAAGACATATCGTCAGTTTTATTATGTGGAAAAACTACAAAAAAAAAACAGCCATTTATCTTTCTGAAGTTATTACGTTAGACTATGTAAACAATCCTGTGCCGATTTTTTTTAATCAAAGTGCTACATTACGTTATGATTACTGTGAAAAGTTAACTAGCGATAAATTAATTGGCGTTTTTATTGTCTTCCTGATTAAAAGCTCCTGGTTAAAAATATCTGAGGAGTATCGGAAAAGAAAAAGATATATCCAATTTACCATATTTTTCACAAATTAGAAAAAAAATTGTAAGTTTTTTAATGTTCCAGCAGTAGAAAAATAAAATAAGTCAATTCGCAGTTAAAAGTGACCCAGATTGATGTGTGAAATGAAATGGAAGGTAGATACGGAAGGTAGGTAGAAATTGAGAAAAATAATGGCTGAAATGCGACATTACGATTTTTGTTTCTGTGCTTCTCATCTGTAAACAAAATTTGTTACGACGACGTGAAACACAAAAATTTGCACAAGAAACTCAGCAAAATGATAGGTGAAAACTAATATGTAATCGATATATTCGGCAAATTTTGATCTGAATAGTCGATAAAATCAATGGTCGACCCATCACTAGCTCTTACTTATTATTAACTATTCAAAAGATGAAGATATACATTAATACAACAAGTATTTTATGAAGATCAAAAGAAGTATAAAGTGAAAGCTATCTTCTGTTTTTAAAAGAATGTTTAATATTTATTTACGACAGCGCTAATCTAAAAGGCAATATTATGGAAAGCAATAACGTTAAAAGGGCAAAGAAAAATATTGAAGTTGGAGAGCAACTTGCTTGTTTTGTACTCAACTCGTGGCGTAAACAAACTCAAGGCTTCGTCTCTTCTTAGGTAACATCGAGGTACGTATATGTTTATTTACCTTCATCCATTTTCGTACTAGTCGTACTACCTTTATGCAAATCGAAGTGGCTTATAAAATTTAAGCCATACAGAATCGAGGGTCATGTTATTAGACCAGTAACGTTAACAGACGTATGTAGAAGTTTATAATCTGTATAATACAGCACGGTTTCTTAAAGAATACGAATTTTGTTCTAAATAAATTAGTATGCACTCAAAAGATTTTATGGTGACCTAAATCTTTCAGGTTTGTTAACAACCATTACGTCCCCACTGCAAGGGCACGCGTCTCTTACCATACATCGGGAAGTTTAGGCCATACTCCACACACGGGGGCCAAGTCCGGATTGGTGGAGGTTGTGGGGCTAGTGGCCAACCCTAGTGTCAGAAGTTTGCAAGCCGCCTATAAGACCTCCGACATGGCTTAACTAATGCCATCTAGCGATAGCAGCCGGCACCAACAGCTTAACGTGCCTTTCAAACCACGGAAACGATCGAGATAAATGCCACCAACAGTCAAACCCATCCATGTTATGAACGTGTCTATAGTCAGTTAACCTGCGTGATCGACGCAACCACGCAAGTCGCACTAAGCCACGACCGTAACTTTCAGGTTTATTACCAGATAAATAAAGATTCTTTATTACATATCAACGCCAAGATACAGTTCAAACTAAACGAGCACATAAATTGTCTACAACCCTGTCTATGCTTTAAAACTATGATGATTTAAAAATATTGAATACTTTGAAATTTAAATAAACAAATAGTCAATTATACTCATCGTGTCGTAGTGCACTGGTCACGATAGTGTTAATCGTGCCCATGTAAGCCATCGTGGGGGCCCACGTGGGGAAATCCATCATGGATACCCAGTCACAGCGGGGGCAGCAACCGGGATATGCCGGACTCCTACCGGCTAAAACCCCACGGTGTTCCCGCTTCGCCGTATGGCAGGGGTCTAGGAAACCGGTAGAACGTTTTCGTCCAGTCCCCCACCGGCGACTGCCACCCGAAGGCTGCGTGAAGGGCAGAAAAGTCTGCACACCCGCTATGGCAGGGCGCACTCGGACGCTGAGCGCACCCTCCAACTGCTTCCTTACAGTGGACAGCAGACTCCCCCGGTCTACTGTCTGGAAGCGATGGGGGCCAGGAAACCCAACCCTCTGCGGCGGATAAGATGGTAGGCTCCGACACCAACCAACGCCGCGCAGAGATAACATCTCTGGCGGCACCCCCCTGGGGCATCGATAAAATCGATGCCCCCGAGCGTCCCTTGATTGGACCCTTCAGCAAGGGTCCAAGGGAGCTCCACCGCGGTGGCGCGAGACACATCCCTATTAAGGATAGTCTCAAGCGCCCCCTCCTGTTCTGCGCTTCGTCTGGTCTCTCGCTTCAAGCCTGTCCGGTATGGGTAACCCTATCCGGCATAGCCTTGAAGGTCGTAAAGATACGCAAGCCCCCCCCCAACGACAAGGTGGCAGCACGACAGGGGGATACGTAAAGCGCCTACTGGCGGAACTTATTCAAAAAGTTATAAACTCGATTTGATGGAAGCATTTCATACCAGAGAAATCTAAATAACTACAAACTTTATATAGGTAGTCTGTAGGAACTGTGTGTTCCCACTCTTCGGAGGAAAAAAGAGGTACCTCCGCAAGGCGAGGTGGTATGCCTGGGGACCGGCCGTGGCCCGACCAATGATGGTTGGAAGTTGTATATGTACCTAGTTAATCCGAAGAAACTTTCAATAGCGCGTTCTAGGTTTAGTTAGTGGCGGTGCGATAGATGTCGCCACATCACTCCCCCTCCGAGACCGGGGGTCGATCCAACTTGAGCTGGCAGTCCAATGTCGCGACGTCCACAGTAAGTTGGGACGCTATGCGTGTGCCGTCGTCCACGGAAAAAATCATTTGTGGGGCAGTGTGTATGTCGCAGTAAGATAGTAAAAGCCGTAATTTAGTTATATCCCTAAGGATATAGCTATATACCGGGATTTAGTTATATGAAAGCGGTTTATAACTATCTTACTAGAGATATAACTATAATACGGGCACGATCTAGTAATATAACTATCTTACTAAACTAATCTAGTATATTTTCTTTAATTTGCACAACTGACACTCATTTTAAATAAAACGCTCCAATAAAATAAGTTTTTTATTACGAAAATCTCACAAAAAAAGCAAACAAACTATGTTATATGTAGTACTCCGGTTAGTGACTCAGTCCTTCTAACCAGAGGTTCTCGGGTTCAAATCCTGGTGCATCAATGAGTTTTTCGAAACTTACGTGCATTTTCATACCGACTGCTTTCACGGTGAAGGTTAACATCGTGAGGAAACCTGCACATCTGATTTCTAGTTGTGTATGATGGTCGCGTTGCACACGTCCGTAGGTATAAATCTTAATTGCCCTACACGTGACCGAGGGTGATGTTAAGTGCAACACCAGGCAACCGCCGCTTATACTCTGTGGATAGGACGGTTAAATTGTGCCACACGATAAGAAGAAGAAGAAAATAAGTAATACTTAAAATAATGAAAATTATTAAAATAATCTGTTTTTATATTTTAGTATAGAAACAACAAATTATGATAGTAAAAAGTAAGGAAATTATTAAAATCTTGTACATAATATTGAAGTACCTACCTAATCAAGTAGTATAATCTTCCTTCAATCCTTAAGACAACTATTTCACTAGACTAATCTAGTGATATAATTATATTACGACTGAATTACCGTATTATAGTCATATCCCTAGTAAGATAGTTATAAACATCTTACGTATTACTATGTTCCGGCATATAATTATATCCCTAGGAATATGACTATATCACGGCTTTAACTATCTTACTGCGACATGTACGCTTTTATAACAAAATTCCGAATGACGTGTGTGAACTACCAGAATGTAAATTTAAGAAACATATAAAACGCTGTATTTGTTCAAGAGGATACTATAAGACTGTAGATTATTTTAATGATAATGACATTTGGAATATTCCTCCAGAAAAATGATATGACGTTTATAAGAGTGCTTCATGTACCTACGTAAAGAAATAAATGATTTTGAATTTTGATTTTGAATTCGCAAAATTGATGTAGCTAGGCACCGAGGAAATATCTCCTATATTAAGGTCCATCACAACCTGATTAATTTTGGCTGGAAATATATTCTAACTAAGTTTTTTAAACTTTGTAAGTAAGGAGTTGTTAGCACTTCCCCGTCGATAAGGTTCGCATCGCTGGCCTGTCTTTCCATATAGGATCAAAAGTTCTGACACGGGTCATCAAATAATAACAGAACATTTTGCTCGTGGCATGTTGGAGAACGATTCCGCTTTTACGTCTTTTTTAAAAAATAATTTGAAATTATTTTTTCTGTGTCAGATGTTATTTACGGAAAATGCCCAGAAAAATATCAGAAAAATACTTTACTAGCTGGTGCTCTCGACTTTGTTTCGTGGACGTGGATTAGGGGGTTTTTTACTATGGTATAATCGTACAAATAAGTCATTATAATGCGTGCAGAAACACACAGATAAAAGCATGTTTACGATTTTATTCGATGAAGATTTTTAGGTTGTCAAACTATTATAATATATTTATACCTATTTAGATAAACATAATTACAATGCTTATTTTGACATAATTAACCTGCCAACAAACACCATACTAAATATACGGTTCAATGCTACAAATTGCTAATTATGCCAAAATATGTTCCTACAATTTCAACAATTTCGAGCAGTAAATTGAAATGGGAACGAAGTTGACATTTGGCGTCCTATATAACTATTGGGTCGTGGCGTGGCGATGAACATCGCATTAGGTGGGGCGCGTCTCAAACATAATAACGAAACAATTTAACAAAAAAGACTCTATTCAGTGTCATTAATTTATTAGACATCGGCGTGAACTTGCATTCACCGGGCTTATTAATTTAACAAAGCATAAACTATAACCGGGCAACTCATAAGTGTTTAGCATTCACTGTTACCAAGCTGTACTGATAATAAATAAATTGTTTATTTTTTGCCAAAAGTAAATGAACAAATTTCAACAGAGGTAGGAAGTAGGTACTTAATAATTATTATCTATGAACTGTGGAAGTCCAGACAAATAATACCAGGAATAACTGGTGAGCGTTCGATTTACCTACAGCATTTTCAGCAAATTAATATTTGGAAATTGAACCCTTTATTAAGTTAGTTAAGCCCTGCCCGGGCTGTTTCTGCTCAATGGATGCAGAGTAATCAAGAACCTCAAGAAATCGCAAGGGACCCACCAATTACTCCAACCCGTTTACTTGTGCTTAATGTTACTTCTAAATACCTACCCAATAATTGTACGGCCGGGCCACGAAGCGAGGCTGCTACCATTAATGGTAACAGAAATACAATTCTATGTAAACGTATCGATTAAGTACCTCGAAAGCGAATTCCATATAAATTTCCCATTTTATCAAATTAATAGGGAACTTACATAAAAAACGATTTCATTTATTTAAAAAGATATCTGAGAAACTTAAACGTCTGTGAAAGTACTGTGTACGTGTGTACGCTTTATAACAAAATTCCGAATGACGTGTGTAAATGAAAATGACCTGAGACCTTTCTACTATAAGATTTTATAGGTATTTAAAATATTTGTTTATTTAATTATTTATTTATTCACATAAAATACATCATCATTATAAGAAACCTAATTCGATAATGTAGCAAAATTTATAAACACATTAAAACTAGTGATGAAACATTGTATTTTCAAAATATTAGCATTTTAACAATTTATTGTAATTGTCACGTTTATAACAATTACGATAACCTCTTTTTAATTAAAATATCTAGAAGACAAAACTTTATCGCGACCGTTCCGCTAGAAGCCTCACTACAGAATTTCGAAAATCTGATTATGCCGATAATTATTGCCTAAATAGTAAAACTTTTAAAGTTAATCGACATAAAACATATAGCTTTTTGGTTTTGACGGGTCATATTATGTCGTGTTTTAGGTCTCAGTACTTTGATTTTTGACACATAGTCTTTTAACAAACCACGTAATTTTATTAAAACACTATCACTCCTAAATATGATAAAAACCATTTTAAATTCCAATAATTGTAATTGTGATTGTAATTGGCAATTATTTCAAGTAATAATTGATATTGTAATTGTTAACCTGTAATTGTTTCATCACGAATTAAAACTCAAGTACATTAATAATATATAATTAGGTACCGTTTCAAATTCCACCCATGAACAATTGAATAAGTCAACTTATATATCTTACAACATCGCGAATAAACGGCCTAGTTATATCAGTTACATTTTGAATAAACTATTGAATTTATTTCTAAATAATACTATAATACATATTATACAATTATACAATACTATGCATACTATGTATTTTAGAAAAAATAAAAAACCGGTCAAGTGCGAGTCGGACTCGCGCACCGAGGGTTCCGTATGAATTCATAATCACACATGTCTTGAACTCTATATTTTTTATATTTGAGCTGATTGAATGAAAGGTAATTTGCGGTTTACGACGTTTTAAAAAAACTACTTACTAGATCTCGTTCAAACCAATTTTTGGTGGAAGTTTGCATGGTAATGTACATTATATATTTTTTCTAGTTTTATCATTCTCTTATTTTAGAAGTTACAGGGGGACACACATTTTACCACTTTGGAAGTGTCTCTCGCACAAACTATTCGGTTTAGAAAAAAATTATATTAGAAACCTCAATATCATTTTTGAAGACCTATCCATAGATACCCCACACGTATAGGTTTGATGAAAAAAAATTTTTGAGTTTCAGTTCTAAGTACGGGGAACCCCCAAAACTTATGTTTTTTTTTTTATATTTGTGTGAAAATCTTAATGCGGTTCACAGAATACATCTACTTACCAAGTTTCAATAGTATAGTTCTTATAGTTTCAGAAAAAAGTGGCTGTAACATACGGACGGACGGACAGACAGACAGACAGACATGACGAATCCATAAGGGTTCCGTTTTTTGCCATTTGGCTACGGAACCCTAAAAAGGTTCACTCATTCGAAGTGTTCAGCCGTGTCTGGAGAACGGTATGGCCGCTTTTCACTGTCTCCAGTGGACCGAGAAAACACCACCGATAGCGTACATCCCCTATGTTTATTAGGGAGTGTTCCCCCCTCCAATATACAGGGTTTAAAGAAAAAGTAGCATAAAATTTTACACGATGTTAGAAGTTTATCTTCTGCTTTGCCGTATTAACGACACATATATGCAGTGAAGGTAACAAATATGTAACAAATATGTAAAAAAATTGGCGCAAATAAAATCCTTATTTATAATATTTTAAATGCGAAAGTGGGGTAGTTTGTTTATCCTTCTTTCCCGCCGAAACAAAGCAATGGATCGATTATTTTTTTGCACAGAGATTGTAGACGGGGTGGGTCATAGGAAATTCGGAAATTAAACCGGGAACCAAAAAATAATGCAACTTGACAAACCAACGTTATTATTCTCTAAAGATTTCGTTGATATTTGGCGAAAAGCTTGAAAGAGGGAGGGAACAACATAGGATAGTTTTATCCCGAAAATCCTGCAAGCGAGGTGAGTCGCGAGCAAAATATTATAAAAACTAGTATAAAAATTAAATCAAATGCTTTCAGACTTACGCTCTTTCGCCCATTCAAACATGTAGCCTTACGAGAAAAGGAAACGCAAGTTACATAAGATATGTAAGTAGTGCTGTTTATCTTACTATGAACACATGGTTGAACAAGCGGGAGTATTAAGATAAACATATTTTTAAATAGTTTTCCTTTTTGGACATTCTGTATAAAGAAAACAGTCACAGCGGCTGCGTGTATAGACACGTTCACATAGAGAACTTGTATTGTACCACACCTCTATTTCTCAATAGGGACACGTAAAAGTAATAAATATTCTCTCCATCCTACATTTACATAATAGTAATATTCGTTTTTGAATTCTGAGAAGGCTGATTTTACTGACGAGAAAATAATATATACTTTTTCTAACAATATAAGTGTTCTCAACTACATGTGTATATCGCAGTAAGATAGTTAAAGCCGTGATATAGTCATATCCCTAGGGATATAATTATATGTATGCCGGAACATAGTAATACGTAAGATGTTTATAACTATCTTACTAGGGATATGCCTATAATACGGTAAATCAGTAGTAATATAATTATATCACTAGATTAGTCTAGTGAAATAGTTGTCTTAAGGATTGAAAGAAGATTATACTACTTGATTAGGTAGGTACTTCAATATTATGTACAAGATTTTAATAATTTCCTTACTTTTTACTATCATAATTTGTTGTTTCTATACTAAAATATAAAAACAGATTGTTTTATTAATTTAATTATTTTAAGTATTGCTTATATTCTTCTTCTTATCGTGTGACACAATTTAACCGTCCTATCTACAGAGTATAGGCGGTGGTTGCCTGGTGTTGCACTTAGCATCACCCTCGGTCACGTGTAACGCAATTAAGATTTACACCTACGGACGTGTGCAACGCGACCATCATATACAACTAGAAATCAGATGTGCAGGTTTCCTCACGATGTTACCCTTCACCGTGAAAGCAGTCGGTATGAAAATACACGTGAGTTTCGAAAAACTCATTGATGCACTGGCCAGGATTTGAACCCGAGAACCTCTGGTTAGAAGGACTGAGTCACTAACCGGAGTACTACTTATAACATTGTTTGCTTTGTTTGTCAGATTTTCGTAATCAAAAACTTATTTTATTGGAGCGTTTTATTTAAAATGAGTGTCAGTTGTGCAAATTAAAGAAAATATACTTATATTACTAGATTAGTTTAGTAAGATAGTTATATTACTAGATCGTGATCGTGCCCGTATTATAGTTATATCCCTAGTAAGATAGTTATGAACCGCTTTCATATAACGAAATCCCGGTAAATAGCTATATCCCTAGGGATATAACTACAATATATTACGGCTTTTACTATCTTACTGCGACATGTACATAGGGTGTCACCAAACAGATTTAGGATTTGGGGGGTTTCATCACACTAAGAAAGTTTTGATTTACGACTTTTTTGAAACCACAAAAATTGAGTCTTCATACAAATCAATTCATGAGCTTTGTATGTAATAGTCGTGTAGGTGTATATATCTTTAGAGAAGCTGTACTTACCTTTACCAGTAATGCTAATTCTTAGAAAGGGAGAGCAGTCAAAATGTAGTCACCCATTCTTTATTGAACTTATCCCATGTCAGCCACATAGGAAACTTTATTCAAACAACCATTTCTTAGTGCTCCTCTACACCCTCTAAGAAATGTTAAAATATGTTAAAATTTTCTATCATCAGTGGGTTAGGTTAGGTTAGGTTAGGTTCCCCTCCGTTGTGCTGCCACCTTGTCGTTGATGGGGGGGCTTGCGTGTTCTAATGACCTTCAAGGCTATATAAGGCGGATAGGGTTACCCATACCGGACAGGCTTAAAGCGAGGGACCAGACGAAGCGCAGCACAGGAGGGGGCGCTTGACACTATCCCTAGGGATTTCTCGCGCCAACCGCGGAGTAGCTCCCTTGGACCCTTGCTGAAGGGTCCAATAAAGGGATGCTCGGGGGCGTCGATTTTATCGATGCCCCAGGCGGGTGCCGCCAGAGATTTTCATCTCTGCGCGGCGTCGGTTGGCGGCGGAGCCTAACATCTTATCCGCCGCAGGGGGTCGGGTCTCCTGGCCCCCATCGCTTCCAGACAGTAGACCGGGGGGTCTGCTGTCCACTTTGAGGAAGCAGTTGGAGGGTGCACTCTGCGTCCAGTGCACCCTACAAACGCGGGTGGGCAGATTATCTGCCCTTCACGCAACCGGGCCGCCTTCGGGTGGCAGTCGCCGGTGGGGGACTGGAGGTAAAGGCTCTGCCGGTTTCCCAGACCCCTGCCATACGGCGAAGCGGGAACGCCGTTGGGTTTTAGCCGGTAGGAGTCCGGCATAACCCGGTTGCTGCCCCCACAGTTACTGGGTATCCATGACGGATTTCCCAACGTTAAAAGGTTAGGTTAGCAGCTGATAGACAACCCACATGGTTGTCTATCAGCTGCTAACAATCAGTCAGTGAAACTACTGTAATAAATTGAGCTTTCCACATATTATAACAATCAAATTGACTTTATGCGTATATGAAAGATAAAATTTACAAACGGAAATATACCAAATTAAATTACTTTGTAACAAATTTTCGCGAATCTGCGAACTTTTATCGCAATAAAAGCAAAATACGGGTCAGAGTGGCAAGTTCTTCGATCAAGTTAGCTGCGGGCCGGCCTTCAGATGCTCTGACAATAGTTGTTATCTTCAAGAGGCAAGAGGATAGTGAGTTCAGAGGACTCATCCACTCAATCCCTCTGAGCTTACTCAGGATTCTTGTCAAATATTATATTGGGGATACTAAATATAGTATGCCCGTTTAGGTAAGTACGCTAAACGGGAATACTATATTTAGTATCCCCAATCTAATCAACGATTGGTTATCCTAACTACAAAAGAAAGACTATTTCAATGTCGATTCCACCTCATTTTGTTAATTGTTCCACCTCGTTTAATTGTCCTGCCTTTCGTGCCGCGTATATGGCTCATGAAAATAACAATATGTTATATTTTGGTTTTTAATTATATTAATCCAAAAACTAATTTAAGATTTCAACAATGTGGTTCAGTTTCTTTAAAATATATGTTTCATTTCACCTGACATGCTGCATATCTATTACATAGAATATATGTGCATTTTACCTAACATGCTGTATATGTATTACACCTGCTGTATATGTATATCTTATTATAGAAAGTACATAATTGATCACGCTGAAATCGTTAAAAACAACTGACTTCAATCGCAAAAACTCCAATTTTGCTATGTTTTTGTTGATTTTCTCAAAAACCGCTAAGTATAACCCTTTTTAACAAAAAAAAGAATTTTACAAATCGGTTCAGGCGTCTTCGAGTAATCGGTGAACATACATTTAAAAAAAAAGATTCCGACGAATTGAGAACCTCCTCCTTTTTTTGAAGTCGGTTAAAAACTGTCTTGTTTTACGAGAGAAGCTACAATTGAAACGAATACGTTATCGGTTGGAAGCTTTTAAGGTAAACACATTTCCCAGCCATAAAAGAAGATGATATATCGATTATAATAACTCGCACGAGTCTCATAATGCTAATAACCATGTAGAGTGAGGAGAAGCCACATTTTAGTGAAGCTTAGCGACGAAACTTTAGTGTATCCACCGTTAAGTGCGCCTGGTAATTTTGAAACGAGATTATGATAAAGGTATCGAGTGAAAATTCCGGTGAGGTTCTGTGAAATTTCAGCGCACAGGTTATTACGGAACCGGCAGCGGAGCAACGTGGTGCGGCCGCACCGTCATCGCACCGTCATGACGTTTTAATAAGTGGCTTTGGTACGTAAATACTTAATAAAATAAAATAAACATACGTATAATTATTCATTTATCTATCTAATTTAGAGATACTGAAATCCGACTTTTACTTGCACGAAATCGATTCACTGTATTCTTCATCTGCTACATCTAGTGTATGTTTTTTCTTATCATTTGACAGAGATTTTCTTACACGTCAAATTTGTTTCTCCGCAGTGTTGTTTACTGAAAATATTTTTATACTCGTATAAATTCACTTTATTTCTTATATGTTCGAAGGTATCCTCTTGAGTAATATTTTCTTGAAACTTGAAAGACTGGAATCACATTTAACTTATTTCTTTATGGATAATTATGATTCAGAAGAAACCTTCAAAACAAATATGAATAGTGAAAAAGACGAATAAATACAGAGAAATAAAATAAGCAGTTGCTTCGGAGCAAAAAAAACGAATAAGCAGTGTAACATTTTCCTTTAACTAATATTTGGAAATTTCAGATTAAAGGGGCTGGGTACGTTTTTACTTATATGCAAAAAACATTACTAGCAAAAAATATATGGTTTCCTTTGTTGCTTAAAAAAATGAAAGCGATTTCAGACATATTTATGATCCATGTCAAATCATGGAAATACGATAGATATAATTTCATTAGAGAGAAAACAAAACACCGGCTTCCATCTTCGGCATCATCATCACTTAACACAAAGGCAAATCTCCCAAAAACGTTATAAATAAATAAACTACCTGAAAGTTTTCTCAAAATATGAAACCTTTTTATCTCGAGCAACATCAAAAAAAAATTTATAATATTATTGTACATACAGTATAGCAAAACTGAGTCAATAATCGAAAAGTTTACATATATTATGAGTATCATAATTTTAACTTTTAGTATTTAATTAAAAAAGAAATATATTAACATAAACTACATTCATTCAAGCACAAATACTTATTAGACTTTATAATAAAAAAAAAATTAACACTAATTTTAAAATAACTTTTGATGGTTCATTGTTGCATCACCTTTTCCAAAGTTTTAAAATTCAATTTCAATATTTCGTCCAAAGACCTTTTGCCCTTTTAACAGCGTTTAATCTGTTTTTCATACTTTTTACAAGTTGTTCACACACACTGGGTGTGATTTTATTCCACTGATCTTGTATGCGGTCCCATAAAACATTAAGATTTGATGGTGGTGAATTACATCCATTTACCAATCTACTTTTGAGATAAGCGCAAAAGTTTTCGATTGGATGTAGATCGGGACTCTGCGCTGGCCACGTCAACACTTGAAACTTTTGCTTTTTTAACCAAATTTTAATTAATATTGACATATGTTTAGGGTCATTGTCATGTTGGAATATTACATCTTCCGCTGAATCTGACTGAATAAGACATATTTTTAACTGCTTTTTTAAAATGTCTTTTAAGAATAGCTAAATATATTTTCTTGTTCATATTGCCTTCGATTCTACATATCGGTCCGACACCATAAGCTGTAATGCAACCCCACACTTTGACATCACCACCACCATGCTATGCTTAACAGTCTGAATGTAATCTTAATTTCCATACTGTCTCTTCCAGTTCCACCGACGTACATTCATACTAAATCTAGTAATTTGGTGAGATAAGACTAAAATTCACAGATTTAGTACGGATGGACGTCGGTCGAACTGAAAGAGACAGAATTAAACTAAGCAAGTAAAATATTATATTCAGGCCGTTAATCATGGTGATGGTAACGTCAAAGTGTGGGGTTGCATTACAGCTTATTGTGTCGGACCGATATTTAGAATCGAAGGCAATATGAACAAGGATATATATTTAGCTATCTTAAAAGTCATTTAATAAAAGTAGTTGAAAAGATGCCGTATGTAGTCAAATTCAGGGGAAGAAGTAATATTCCAACATGACAATGACCCTAAACATACGGCAAAATTAATTAAAATTTGGTTAAAAAAGCAAAAGTTTCAAGTGTTGACGTGGCAAGCGCAGGGTCCCGATCTAAATCCAATCGAAAGCTTTGGTCTTAACTCAAATGTAGATTGGTAAATAAATGTAGTTCACCACCATCAAATCTTAATGTTTTACGGGACCGCATTTGTATGATCTTGTGATCATACATGATGATTTGATCTTGTGATCAGTGGAATAAAATCACACGCAATGTGTGTGAATAACTTGTAAAAAGTATGAAAAGCAGATTAAACACTATTAAAAGGGCAAAAAGGTCTTTGAATCAAATACTGAAATTGAATTTTATAACTTTGGAGAAGGAGGTGCAAAACTGAACCATTAAAATATTTTAAAATTAGTGTTAAATTAAAATTTTAGATTATAAAGTCTATATGTATTTGTGCGTGAATTAATGTAGTTTATGGTGATATATTTCTCTTTTAATTAAATACTAAAAGTTTAAATTATGACGCTCTTGTACGTAAAAGTTTAATTATTGACTCAGTTTTGCACCATACTGTATATTTCATACGTGTTTATAAAATTTATAATAAGTACTATTGATAAAAACCCTGTCTCTCGTTTCAGTCGCATTTTATCGTACTGGATGCCTACGAATACAACTGGCGTATGAAGCTGCAACTTGCATGACTCGTTGATGTCTTTTCTATGAAGCTGTATTTTGCATGCCTCGTTGATGTCTTTATATCAAGTTGCAACTTGTATGTCTCGTTTATGCCTTTTCTACGAAGCTGTAACTTGCACATCTCGTTGATGTCTTTTATATGAATCTGCCACTTGCATATGTATCTCTAATGGGAAAATGGCGGATAAATTACTGCGCCAAGGCCTTATAGTTGGTCGCAGCTATGTTAATCTCAAAGCTAGAGGATAGAATGTAATTATCATACCATGATTGTTACTTAGGTATTGCACATTTACTGTAAGATATTTATATTTATAGCAAAAGTACTTAATATCAATACAATGATGTATCAAAACATATTATGCCTCGCAAGCACTTTCCGTAATGTGAAATATTTACATGATGACTAGCAGAAACGCACTTTCCGGGTCGCTACAGGAACTCCCATTATGCTGCCCTCGTTCCCTACTTATGACTTGGAACAAGCAGAGTTAACATTCCTTTAACGCCACATGAAAAGTAAGATTTACGCACTTAACGCACAAGATTCGTCTACAGTATCTATAGTGTTTTCATCCATTTATTCATTCATTGAGATATGGGGTAATTTGAAAATATCGTGTCACGTTATTTCCCAAATGCGGCCCTGTTCTGTTTTGTAGAAATTGTTGGGGTAATGACTTCACAAGAATAGATTGTTGACATCAATAACATGCCTGTTGGTAACCAATATAAGGTTGAAATTGCTTCTTCTGCGAAATCACATGGTTTTCTGAATAAACAATCTGAAGCGAGCTTTCACCTCTTCTACGTCGCAATTCGATTATTTTTCTCTAATTTTCTAAATGTTAATTGAATAAACTTAATAAAACCATCTTCAATCGTAACAACATCAGTGTCGCTATTATGGGTTTCGCACCTAAAATAGAAAAAAGTAACCCTTGTAGGATCATTCGTTTGTCTATCTGTCTCTCCGTCTGTCACAAGAGACTGATATACACAGACATAATTTAAATACATACGTATATACATATATAGATATAATACACCCAGACTCACAACAAACAAATCTCACATCATCACAGAAAGGTTTGCCCTGTGTGGGGATTGCACCCACGACTCTCGGATCAGTGGTCAGGAGCGCTAACCACTTAGCCGCTTAGTCAGTCAGTCGAAAATAGTTTTTAACTTATAGATTACAGGAAAACCTATAAGAAGTCTATCATCTTAAAATAAGATGGTAAAATTCGCAATATTGTTTGTTTGTTATATGTAATATGGAACCCTCGGTGCGCGAGTCTGACTCGCACTTTTCTAGTTTTTTGTAAATATGTTTAAAAGTACTTAACCGATTTTAATACAACTTATATGGAACCGCTACACAATATTAATCACGAAGGTATTGCATAACATATACACAAAAAAACATACAGCTGAATTGAGAACCTCATCCTTTTTTTAAAGTCAGTTAAAACTTTTGTTGAAAATGAGCACAATCGTAGCTGCTTTTGCTTTTGCTGGGGATCAAATTATACGTTAGAGAGCAAGTTTCCATAATCTATCTAGCTGCAATCTAAGCGACGAACCGCGTAATGAGGCGCCGGGGAGAGTCAGCTGACCCTGCCTCCTCCAGGTCGGGGGGTGTTCTAACATAGACGTATTAATTAATATCTTGTAGACCTATAAATTTTAAATCCTGTAAATATTCCTTTCAGACTGTCTTACTAATATGTGAGAATTGTTGCATATATTATAAAACATATAGAAAACATATAGTTGTGTTTTTTATATTTAACAATTTGCGTTTATTCATCTCACCCTAACTAAATTTTTAATTGGCATTGAAATATAATTGATTTAGCAACTACAATGTCCTTATCAAACATATGTACAATACGAAATATATGTAGATTGTAAATAAAAAGAAAAAATATTGGAAATAAAAAGACTATCAAAATCTGTTAAATTATGAAACCGTAATAATATTTCAGTTTGATTAGCTAGATTAATTGATATAAAAATAGGGTAATTAATAGAAACGCAAAGTACGAAGAGAACAAGAAATAATAATTACTCTGTAAAATAATAATTCTGTATGAAGACCACACCACATAAAATATAGGCAATACGGCAATAAACCTCACATTCATTCACATTTGCATTCGCCGTAACATATTAGCGGCGGTCAAATTAAATGTTATTTAGTAGAATTGATATCTCCTAGGCCGAATAGTGGCTTGCTTAAAAAAATGCTTTAATTTACTTCATATCAAGTAAAAGTTTCAATGCAGTAATTAGGTACTCGTAGGGTAGGTGATTTAGCTCAAATAACCGAAAGCCAATGAAAGATTCTCGATTAGCGACCGCGGCCGCGCGCTTGTTGCATGATTGGATGTGTTTGTTGAAATGATATACAAATATTTTATTCGAACTAAACAGTGTATACTTCGAACGTCATTCTTTTGTCTATCTAATACGAGGTCCATTTTGCTTAAAAACGGACGTATTTCATGGAAAATATGCTGATATGATATGAATAAAATGTATTTGTCATCTGTGTTTTAGTACACCTGCGCACTAACTGAGTTTATGACCCATTCTCTTTGATCAACGTATCTTATTACTTTCACGCAAATTCACTTTTAAACCAATTTCCTAGATACACTCTCAAGCTGATGGGCTGCAGAGTCGAGAAGCTTCGGTCTCCCGACTGGGGATATTTTAATTAGCTCGGCCGCCGCCAAGTGCCGGCGACGTAAGAGGATCAACTCGCAAACCATCAACACTCTTTAGCCTTCATAACTCGAGAGACGTTGAGAGGTTGGGAAAACGCTCTCACTCATTATGAAGCTTGTTAGGGTTGGTCGAAATAATTTACAAAGTAGGTGGTAAATCAGTTATGAATCTTTGATGTGGACTGTGGAGCCTCGTTTCATTGTGTTTGGTTTTAGCTCGTTTTTTTTTAATTGCTACAATTCATAATCTACAACAAGTCTAAGACAACAAGTTTAAAAATAAATCAAGTTCCTTATTAAAGAACGCTGCCCGCCGAGTTGGATTCGACGTTTGATCTCTTTCTCGAAGTTGGACCTATGTACCTAGCTGGAATGTTTGTCCCAGGTATACATATTCGTCAACAACTTCTAGTGTAGAGTCTCCAACCTTCAGAGGAGTGGGTGTAACACGGATATTTGACATTATTTTCGTCTTGTCCATGTTCATTTTAAGACCCACTTGACCAAACTTGCTGAAAAATATTGTACAATGCTCTCTTTATTTGTGAAGTTTGCATATCGAAGAGTCAGAAAAATCTCACTAATATAGATCATGGACTTTATTATACAAGGGGCTCAAATGAAATTTCAAAACTTAATAAAGTTAGGCTTGCCCTTAACACAACACTTAAATCATCACTTTCAAAAAACAGAAACAGAAACGAACGAATTTTGAATAAATACCACACAGATTTTCAAATAAAAAAGATAAATATGTATACTTCGCTTTTTGCTGATCGATTTATATAAAACTTATACATATACTCCTAGCTGGTGCCCGTGTCATATTTTGCGTAATAAAAATAAGATATGATCCCAATAACTTGAGAAATTATTGGTTCCCAATACAAACTTTCAGCCCCTTTTTGCCCGCTGCAAATTTTATTTTCACAACAAAATAGCCTATATGTCCTTATTCATGGTCCTATGTCTATATCAATGTTCATCAAAATTGGTTTATCGGTTTAGGCGTGAAAACGTAACAGACAGACAGAGTTACTTTGGCATTTATAATAATTTAAATTAAACTTCATTACTTGTATATTAATAATAGTTTGGATGACGCAATGTCACTGTAATGTAATATAAATCTTTGATAATGACCCAAAGAAAAGATGCGCTACACTAAAATAACATGACAGTACTTCATCATCGCTCCTATATCTTCTTGGTAGATACAAAAGTACATTGAAGCGTTTCCAATTAGTCATTTGAAAACTCAATCTTCTTTCGTTTCTCGGCATCAAGTATAAAATGTACTTAGAAACGGTAAGAGACCAGTTTATAAAAAAAGTAACATTTCCAACTGAAAAAGTTGAAAGTTGAATGGTCCACGAAACTAATTCAGAAAAATTTTAAACTTCCATTGTCAGTGGAGTTCCATTACAGATTAAAAAAGTTTAAAGCAAGTACCCGCCGTTCTAGAGGTGGAGATGGCGCGTCTCTAAAAGGAAATTGTGTAATATACAGCACAGTATATCTTCGTCGCTTCCTGTATGATATAATACATTGCCACATATTCAGTTAAACACAGTAGTACACCTCTACCGGAGAAAAGCGAAAGATTTTTTCAAAGTATTTTATTTTATTTCAATATATTATTTACACATTTTTACTAAACATGAAGGTAAGGTTAATAAATTGATTGTTTGACATGTTATTCCAGAGTACCTTGATCGGAAAAACTATTGACATTCTGTCTGTTAAATGTCATCTTGAATTTATTTTAATTAGATTTTGCATACCTGTGTTTTCGTTTAACGACATAAAACTGTTAAAAAAAGGCACTGATTTAAAGGGGCAGTTGTATAATGTACTTTTGGAAAGTTAAAAATTACAAAACGCATGTTTATTAACAAGTTCGGTTGTAAAAACTGAGCAGTAAACTATTTAAAAATGAGTCTAACAAAAATTTAAATGGGTAACCTCATAAATAAATTGAGCAGTAAAATAACTAAATGAGCGGATATGTGTGGGCAGTAAACAAATTCGAAATGATCGGTAAGAAATATGCAGTGAGCAGTTCTAAAAACAATGAAGTGGAAAAAAATCTCTTGTATATTTCAGTATCAAATGTAAAAAAAAACAGCCAAATGCAAGTCCGAATCGCAATTGTAAGGCTCCGTACCATCATACAAGACTATTTACTATTGAAATCGAGCAAGAACAAAATTTATTGTATGGGGCCCGCTTTAATTTTAAACTTTTTATTTTCGTTATTCGTTAATGTAGCAGTTATAATTATGTAGTATTAACACAGGTACAAGTCACTCGTTGAAAATTTCATGTATCTGTCTATTTCAGTAACTGGTAATGTGAAGTAAAAAACACCGAAAAAAATCATTTTTTTTGTATAGGTACAGTGGTATTATTTATAATTTTATTCCACTTCAGTAGCAGTTTTCGGCCCTTTTCAATTATACTGGCGCTTGGATTTTACCGCTTACCTGTTTCTGCTCATTTCATTATTTTACTGCTCATTTCATTACTTAACTGACCATATTATTTTTTGAACTGACCATAGTAGGACATAATAACCGACTAATTTTGATTTTAGTACTGTTCATGTTTTACTGTCACACAAATTTTCCAACCTTTATTAAATGATAAATCTTTATTGCTTTACATATTTTTTCAATTGATCATAATGACTTCTCTAATATTTAAATAACAGTCGTAATAATTAATTCCCAATTTAAAACAGAAGTGAAACGTAATTAGTTAAATAAATACACTTTAAAATTCGCTGGAATCTCTTTAGGCAATATCTTGTGCTTTGGACGACCGACCGACACGATCGAGTTGTTTTTAGCAGTGCGCCAGTGACACAGTTATCTTTTTTCATGTGTATTTTACATATTATACATTAATTATTATTATTATCGTACATAGCTATCAGAATCGCTAGACTTAAGTGGCAGTGGGCAGGGCACATAGCTCGTAGAACAGATGGCCGTTGGGGCAGTAAAGTTCTCGAATGGCGACCGCGCACCGGAAGACGCAGTGTGGGCAGGCCTCCGACTCGCTGGACCGACGACCTGGTAAAGGTTGCAGGAAGCCGCTGGATACGAGACGCACAGGACCGGTCGGTGTGGAAATCCTTGGGGAAGGCCTTTGTCCAGCAGTGGACGTCTTTCGGCTGATAGATAGATAGATAGATAGACAACGTATCGTTAAATCAGTGTGAGTTACAGAAAAACGTAGAACGAAAATATTGTAGGGCAACATAAAAATCAAAACAAATCAAACAATGACAGACAAAATGTCAAGTCATAGTCAGTAGTTTTTTTTCAGTTGACTTTGATTTTTTTCTCTCTCTAGAAGGTTAATTCATGTTTATTTTGTAACATACGTAAGCATCCGCTAGAATGGATTTCCGAAAATTAATCCCCGAATGAATTGAAATACCTAAAGGATGAAGTTTGTATGGTGCTAGCTTTTTCCTTCAGTCACTATAATGTTCCATTAAAATTATTAAATTTGTATTCCTTCATATTTGAATATTCATCACCTAAGAAGTAAAATAGGATTGAAATTTTTCATGGAGATAGCCCTTTTCTTCCAGACAATATACTTCTTTGGTACAAATGCTTTTCGATTAAAATAAAAACATACTTTATGGCGTTTCGTAATTAAATGCGCTGTTAAAATGTTACAGACAATATTAATTAAATGAAAACGTATCATAAATCAGTCGCCAAAACAACAATATTGGTACCATAAACTGAAAGACAAAGTACACAAATATAATTATGAATATTAAACAGTCAACTTTGAAGTTAGGTACCTATCTAGTAAATTAATACAGCAAAAGCACCTTAAAAGACGTATCTTGATCCTCGCATCTACCTAGATAAGCAATGTAAAATTTTATACTAATGTCAAACAACTAAGTAATGAAATGTTATTTTTAACTCTCTTTTAAAACTGCTGTATTCAAATAAGCTTAACTATTTTGAAATCCAATAAAAGCAAAGTAGTTCACAAGCTCACAAGTTGACTGCAAGACTTAAGTCTTGATCTGATTTAAATTCACGTGCATAACTTGAAAGTGTTATTTCATTAAATAATCTTTGGAGTACAGTACAAGTTGTTTTAATTTTGCTATTTGAACTAAGTTTATTATTGTGTGTTTTGAAATATTTTTTAAAACACTGAATAATCAACCAATGGCCTCTGCGTCTATTACAGACGATTCACTGCAGTGTATTGGCTTACCGAATTATATCAAGTATTGTATAGATCTCCCAGCTCCTGTCGAATTATGAGATAATGGTATAGAAATGAACTTTTAAAGAATATACAGGTGTAAAAAAACTGTTCCCGGTACACACGGTTACGGAATGTATACTGAATTCACAAAAAAAAATTGGACGTTTCATACTAATTGATCGGCCAATCATGCAATTTTGTATGAGGAGTCAATTTTTTTTTCGAGAATCCAGTATGGGTTTCTTGGGCCAAACTGTTAAATTTCATGAGTGGCACCCACCGTTTAAGTTTTCAAAAGTAGTCTTTACACACACTGTATATGTGTGAAAGTGACTTCCTTCTGAGCTCGACGTTTAAAACTATACGAGTTTGGCGTGGTACGAACTTTGTACTGAGTAGAAAAAAATACCTTTAAAAAAAATTTAAAACATCTACTTAGTCAATAATAATTGACCACGCTGAATACGTTAAAAACAACCGACTTCAATCGCAACAACTCCAATTTTGCTATGTTTTTGTTGATTTTCTCAAAATCCGCTGAATCGATTTCGATGAAATTTATGTGGCCCCTTTTAAACAAAAAAAGAATTTTCGAAATCGGTTCAGGCGTCTTCGAGTAATCGGTGAACATACATAAAAAATAAAAATAAAAAAATAAAAAAAAAGATTCCGACGAATTGAGAACCTCCTCCTTTTTTTGAAGTCGGTTGAAAAGAGTTATGACATCTAAAATTTTAAATTACTTAACGACATGATTTATGATATAATATTGTGTACCTACATCGGATTGAAATATTTTTTGACGTTAATAAGAAGACTGTATCCAATTTCAACTACACAGGTTTTTTAGAGTGGCATAACTTGTATATTTTCGCAAAGCTCGCCACGCGACGTTGCTACGAAGCGTAGCATTTGGAGCTTCCTGCTTCTTAGTCGCCGTAGTTCCGCCGCCTTTCTGAAACAATGCCTCATATTTTCACAGCAATAGCTTTAAAAACATTTTTAACTTCAGTATGGTGTCAAAGTAGTGCATAGCAGAAACAGACGCAGTAAAGACGACCTTGGACCTGAATGAATAATTCGAAATTTGAAGACTCAATACCAGACCCGATCCTCCGTAATGAGGGATCGGGCATAGAGAGAGAGCAGTGATCCATAAATTTTCGATAAATTAGGTATGTGCGGTAAGTTATAACGAGCAATATTTATTACTAGCTTCCGCCCGCGACTTCGTCCGCGTGGACTTCAGAATTGTGTCCAGAAAGAAAGAAAATGTTAAGATAGCGCCATCTAGTGACGAAGTGGAAATTTTGAGTTTTTAAGCATTCCTATGGGAATCTTTAAGTTTTCCGGGATAAAAAGTATCCTATGTGTTAGCCGAGTGCTTTATCTATCTACCTACCAAATTTCATCCAAATCCGTTCAGAACAAACAAACAAACAAACTGACAAACAAACAAACAAACTGACAAACAAACAAACAAACTGACAAATAAACAAACATCCATACTTTCGCATTTATAATATTAAGTGAGATGAGAAGTGAGATGAGATGGGACCAACCAGGTATCAACATTAAGAGAGGAGTTCCTAGAAAAAACACAAACGTTTCTCATCTCTGCGTTATGTTTCAAGTTAAAATTAGACAGTTAAAATGCATGCAGAGTGGCGTAATAAAAGTTATAGCCACTCGCAGTGCCTCTGGACGGTCTCGGATGCACTCGAATACACTCGTTACTCGTTAAAATGCAAATTTATATAGCTAGCAATGTTCCGCGGCGGTTGCGGGTATTATGATCAGGATAATTAAAACAAAGCAGAACCTCGTCGACAGTGGTATATTTTTATTATTATGATTACCCTGTGACAGTGAAAAACATACCTAACCTTGTGTTAACATTTATACAGTACCATACAGTACAAAGTATAGCGCTTTACTTTTCTAACTCGTGTCATGACGCAATTATGTGCTAAGATACATAGATAAATCGTTTATTTGTTACTACAAACACACATATCATTATTACATCAATACAGAAATACACACAACTTTGAAAATAAATATAATATACAGCGTGTAACAGAAAGGTGTGATAATACTACAAGATTGGCTTTTACCCATAGTCCAGTCAATCTACGAATTTTTGTATGGAGTAGGTTACATTTAATGCACTTTGGGTGAAAATTTAGAATATGTTACTTAAATAATTGTAAAATGAAAATTCATGAAAATCTCTTATGAGTATTTGATAATTTTTCGGTAATTAGCCCCTAAAGAAACAAAATTAAATTTAAATGTGAACAAAAAATAGAAAACTGGTGATTTTTTACATGAGGGCTTCTTATAAGACGTTTTATTTATATTTATAATCGTCCCCGATCGAGATCAAAACATTGAGTAGATATTGAATATAATATATTTAAAAATTTATAACTTGAAAAGAAATACTGCTAGGTGAGTGATATTTTGTCTTAGGGGTTACATTACCACTGTCAATAACCATGAGAATTATCTCCAAGGTGACTTCGTTATTTATTTTTTTATTAAGTTTTATTCGATTTTAACCCTTGCACATTAAAGACACTACGAATATTTTCATGAAATCTAATAGTAATATTTTTTTTAAACTAAGACTAAGAAAAATCCCCGGTCAATCTGTTGCACAGTTTCTGTAATAATCTAATAACAATTATAATTCGCGAGCGGGCTGAGCGGGGGGCGCGGGCGGGGGAATTCGGCATGCGCGGCGCCCGCGCTACCCCGCGAGTTCTTTATTCAGCTAAACTATAGATGGGGATTTCGTGCAACATCTTGTATGAGAACTGTTTTTAATTTTGGATCAATGTTTCTCTCTCTCTTTCTTTTCTTTTCGTGTGGCACGTTTTTTTATTATTCACAAGATAAAGATGGCAGTTGCCTGATGTTCCACTTAGCATCATCCGCGGTCACGTGTCTACCTATTGGGTTTTGTGTGTGTTATCATTATCAAGGATTTAAACTTGGTATATAGTTGTTCTTTAGATGGTCTTGAGTGTTAGCCCAGGAGGCATCGGGAGGCATCACAAAGGTGGCGAGGGAAAACGGGGAAAGTTTGATTCGGCCGCGCTCTTCTTTCGAGCTTATATCTCCATAACTATATGTACTGGGGCAAGTGTGATAATTATCGGACAATTAAAGGAATACCAATTTATTTGGAACAAATAATTGCTTCCATCGCTAGAAAAAAAAATGGCTATGGAGGGTACATGTAAGGAGATCTGTCTCTGTGTACAAAAGTGTCCGTCAAAACGCGTTAAGTAAGGGTGGTGTTATTGTATAAAAAGCGGTCAAGTGCGTGTCGGACCACGCGCAGTGTAGGGTTTCTTATTACTTCGACAAACACTGCTTCAAGGGGAAAACCTCCCGTCTTACAAAACTGACTACTACTCGTTAACTTGTAAAGCCTACTTAGCTGTGATAGTTTTCCTTTTAACTTCGTTAAATATACTACCGTGAATTTTTTCACATTTCTAGAAATAACCATTTAGCTGTCGGGGGAGGGGGGGGGGCACATGACTAACAAAAAATTTCACTTTATAGCTTAATATTTCGAAAACGAATCCATGACTCGAAAAATAGGTTTCGCAAACCCACAATATTTTTGAAAGACCTATTCAACGATACCCCACACCCTGGGATAGTCGAGAGAAAAAAAAAACAAAAAGAGCTAGTAACTTTAGTTCTCCTACGTATCTCCTCATATCTGATTCAATCACGTAGGGAAACACCAAGCGTAGCACGTTCCATCGCCCTTTGAGTGACTTTAAGCCTTCTTATAAGGTCCATAGTAAGCGACCATGTCTCGGATCCATATGTCATCACTGGCAACACACACTGGTCATGGACTTTAGTCTTGAGACACTGCAGTATTTTGGACGTGAAGATATTGCGAAGTTTCCCGAGCCAAGTTGGATTCGACGGCTGATCTCTTTCTCAAAGCTGGACCTACCTAACTGAACTGTTTGTCCCAGGTATATACAGGGTGTAACAGAAGTGTGTGACAATACTTCAAGGTTGGCTTTTACCCATCAAACTGAACAACTTTTGTTCTACAACTTTGTTGAAATCGCAAAATTTTTTTTGGACTTTTCATACAAATCGATCAGCTGGCAAACCAAGTTTGTATGAAAAGTCCAAAAAAATTTTTGCCATTTCAACAAAGTTGTAGAACAAAAGTTGTTCAGTTTGATGGGTAAAAGTCAACCTTGAAGTATTGTCACACACTTCTGTTACAACCTGTATATTCGTCAACAACTTCGAGCGTAGAGTCTTATCCATGTATCATTTTAAGACCCACTTGTTGGGAGACTCTACTTAGTCCTTTGAGCATTGCACCTAGATCCTCCAAGGTCTCAGCCATAATCACGATATCGTCAGCAAATCGAAGGTGAGTGATGAACTCGCCATTGATGTTAATGCCGAGTCCTTTCCAGTCCAGAAGCTTGAAAACATCTTCCAGTGCAGCGGTGAACAGTTTCGGAGATATAACGTCTCCCTGTCTCACCCCACGCTGCAGCCGGATAGGTTTCGAATTCTGATCCTGGAGGTGGACCAATATGCTGGCATTTTCATACAAACACTTCAAAACTTCGATGTATCGATAATCGATCTGGCACCGTTAGGAGAGATTGCAATACAGCCCAGGTCTCGATCGAATCAAAGGCTTTCTCATAGTCCACAAACGCCAAGCTTAGTGGTCGATTATACTCTTCGGTCTTCTGTATAATCTGCCGAAGCGTATGTATGTGGTCTATGGTACTGAAGCCTTTTCGGAAACCGGCTTGTTCGGGAGGCTGGAAGTATATAAGGATTAATATGCATATCCATACTAAAATACAGCTCTGGAGTACTAGTAGTCTTTGAGCTAAGCCGCGGACAGACAGACGGACATGGCGAAACTATAAGGGTTCCTCGTTGACTACCCTAAAAAGGGTAAATTTTAAAGAAAGCGAGAAAATTTATTAGAAACAGAGAAGAAAACAAGGAAAGAATCCGCTTTATTATAACGCACTTTAAAACAAAAAAACATATAATAAGAAAAAAAAAATTTTTTCATATATTATTTATATGAAAAAAAAATATTATTGATTATGAAAATTCCTTGTCTACATTAGCGCCACTCTGATGGATTCTTGAACTATTATTTACTGCTTACAGTTGGACACTTTTTTAACTAATCCCTCCATATAAAACAGTCTTCCTTATACTATTGGCATCGAGAGGCATCACAAAAGTGGCGAGGAGAGGCAAGGAAAGTTTGATTCGGTCGCACTCCTCTTTCGAGCTAATACGTCCATAACTTTATGTACTAGGCCAAGTGTGATATCATTTTCGGATAATTCAAGGAAGACTAATTCATTTCTGATTAAATAAAGGCTTCTTTCAAGTTCTTTCACTAAAAAAATATAACAAATTCATAAAATCCGAATAACGTGGACAACATATTTAAAAAAAATGGTTATTTATCTAGTACAAAATAGTTTTTCTATCTAGCACAAAGTCCTTACCACGCGGAATTTGTACACTCAACGTTTCAGGAAATGTTTGCGAAGTGAGAAGAAACGTTGAGTCCAGAAGAAACTCACTTCAGCACAATTTTTTTTAACACTTAATTTCTATTAAAAATCATGTCAACAATAAAATTATGAGCTGTAAGATCCATACACGGTTTGAAATATTTATTTCTCAAAAAGAATTACAAATTCACTTAACTTAAGAAATGCAATATAAGTGCTTAAATTATTTATAATCGTGAAGGAAAATATTATTTACATCGAAAACAAATAATCCGTCGGTACTTTGGAATACAAATCTGATCCATAAATGAATTGTTTAATAAAAGCAATGGATAGGATCTACTAAATTGCCATGATTGGGTATGACCAAAAGCTATGTTCAATAATATATTTAAGCAAATTTAGGTTAATTTTAGTAAATATACTTTATATGAGAAGCGGTCGTGACTCAGTGCGGCTTGCGTGGTCGCGTCGATCACGAAGGTTAACTGACTACAGACACGGTCATAACCTGGATGGGTATGACTGTTAGTGGCATTTATCTCGACCGTTTCCATGCTTCGCAAGGCACTGTTACGGGGTGGTGTTCGAGAAGCTTTTAAAAAATATATATTTAATTAACTGAAAGAAAAATATATTTTGTAAAGACAAGTTTACGCCCCGAAGTCTAATCCCGAACTGCCAGTTTTTGTACTCAATATAACCTTTCGTTAAAATGAAACAATGATTACTGGAATCGAAGAGTGCACCGTTTGCACTATTGTTATTTAGTTATGTAGTTATTATGGACATCATATATAATGATGTCCATAATAAGATATTTATAAGTTAAGCCGTTGGTGCCGGCTGCTATCGCTAGATGGCAGTTGTTAAGCCACGTTGGAGTCCTTATAGGCGGCTTGAAATTTTCTGACACTGGGGTTGGCCACTAGCCCCACAATCTCCACCAATCCGGACTTGGCCCCCGTGTGTGGAGTATGGCCTAACCTTCCCGAGTTATAGGAAGAGATCCGTGCCTCTGCAGTGGGGACGTAATGGGTTGATAACATACTTTATGAGCCACACACATAACATCCCAAAAGGCATCTTTATACACTTCCGTAGTCCGTACTAACAACTAACGGTAAATTTTTCAACCTAGACCGAATGAAGGCACGTTAAAAAGTTTTATGCCATATAGTTACAGCAATAAGGTACGTGTACGACTTATGTTTTACAGCGGAATCCCCTAATATCTCTGCAAAAACTGATGACCAGTTTTGACGAGTCATTAAAAAAAAAAGAGTACTGACAGTGTAAGTAAGATCGATGTTATGTATGTTGGGAGAAAACTGAACAATCTAACTCCAAATGTATCTCGGTTAGAATGTCATGAAGCATGGGAAGTGCAATAACATTCAAATGTGACCTCGACCCTGAGATCATTGGGATTGGTTCAGCTTTAGTAGTTTTTGGCAAACGTAGACCTACTAACTTCTTCCGGTCGCATGATATTAGCTACTAAGATCTTGGTGTATATGTCCAAAGTAATTCCAAACCTCCTCAATTCGTGAGAGACATAGTGTTTATATAGAGCTATGACAGCTATAGATCGATGGATTCATTTTGGTACAGATATTACGAAATAGCCTAGCTGTCGTAAGGTCGTTTGTTTCGTCATAGCTATATTGGCCCCCCTCCCCCTTTCTTATGACTGACTATTTGATGATCTACGAATCAAGACGAAAATATTGATAATTGTTGTAGCTATAGATGTAGGAGCCAGAGAAACAAACTCGGCAAATAGAGCTCTTTTATTATTTTCGCCACCAGTCTAATAGGAAAGAAATACGCTGCCTCGATAGATTTCACATGCAGTGCCTCCGTGATATCATGAACATCGACTGGTCCAACTATATAAGATATACAAAGGTTCTACACCGTGCAAACGTATACGGAATTGAGGCGTACCTTAAGCGAAGAAAATTACGTTGGTGTGGTCTTGTGACTCGTATGCTGGGTTACGAAACGTGTCAGTTACTGAGAGCTTCAAGAGGGCAAGCGAAAGCAAAGTGGACAGCTATTGCGGTATAATAACGCCGCCACCGTGATGCCTCCCGATGCCTCCCGGGCTTATTCCACTTAAGACCACCTAAGGAACAACTATGCCAAGTTTGAGGTCTTGATTCTTGATCCAAAATTACGGTAAATCGCAACGACGATATGTCGCATCTAGTTCGTGAAATTTAGCGTAAATACCTACCTACTTTTACTTCATAAGAACAGGCCCACTGACATTGGAAGTGGGGTTGCTTTGGCAGGCTCATGGAAAGTCATGGAAAAATGGCGATGACACTCATGTCATGACAATATAATAATTATGTATAATTTTTGGAGTTAAATGTTCGGCGAATCAATAGGACAAAGTTTCTTCTTTTGAATTGAATTTACAGTAGGTATATCTATGTGGTAAATCAGTGGGACGGTAGTACTATGATCACGTTTGGATGCCCACAGTCCAATGAGTATGACACAATTATTATTAAATAACTACTACCTACCTATCATATTGTGCATTTTATCACATTTGCGTTTCGCACTTTCCATCTAGCTATCCGCGCACTTGTCTTTTTCGCACCCAATAGCTCCGTCTCTGTCGCACACTGGCTATGCGTACGTGGCAGCTGACGCACCTTCTCGGCGTTTGAAATATAATTATAATGTCTAATACATTTTAGTTAAAATGCGTTTTAAGAAGAAACTTCTTTGTTTGTACAAGGGACGATGATGATTTCCAATAGATAATATTAGTGTTACGGCACAGCCAAGAAAATACTTGTAGTGTCTTTAATGTGTACTACAGAAATCTTTAAAAAATCGTTTTAAACTGGGTTCTAAAATAGTCACCTAGGTGAAAACTTAACACATGTTCAAGCCTTACAATTAGACTTAAAAAACATAAAAATCTCCGAAGGCTCCATTTTGTAAGTATTATTTTTCACGCAATAATATAAAAAATATCGTAATATTAAGAATTTATTGCTTTAAACTAGAGACAACTTAAGTACCATATTTATAAGGTAACTATAGTTATAAATCTCAGTTTTCCCCAAAAGTGCATTTATTGTTTGGCGTATACAAGTTAAAAGGCGTCTTTAGGTATTTCTAAGGGTTGAACGCCCTTACAATCACAAAATTACCACGAATGCTTAGTAAAACACCAATTCTTTTATTTCCAAACCATTTTAGTCAGGTGTCTTTAATGCGACCTCAAATCTTTTATTTACTGGACTACCATCAAACTGAACAACTTTTGTTCTACAACTTTGTTGAAATCGCAAAGAAATTTTCGGACTTTTCATACAAACTTGGTTCGCCAGCTGATCGATTTGTATGAAAAGTCCAAAAAAAATTTTGTGATTTGAACAAAGTTGTAGAACCAAAGTTGTTCAGATTGATGGGTAAAAGCCAACCCTGAAGTATTATCACACCTTTCTGTTACATCCTGTATATTTTATGTAATCACTTCTATAGTGAGATCTTTATTAAAATGCTAATAAAATTTTATTATAAAACATAATTATGTTTTTAAGTGAAAATTTTAATAAAACAATGTATTTACGTATCTACCGCGTGTGCTTGATTTGTTAAAGGCAGCGAACTTACTGAATCATCTTTTATGTGTAGGGTGAATAATAAATCATCATAACTTATCAATAAACGTTTTAGAAAATTATTGAAAGTAGGAAACAAATGCCCTAACCAATACATGAAAGTAAGCATATTTTGTAATTTTTCCATAAAATTAAATAAGTATTGTATTTGATTTGTTAAATGCAGTTCCGGTCGCGAACTTACTGAATCGTCTTTTATGTGTAGGGTGAATGATACGTCATCATAACTTATCAATAAACGTTTTAGAAAATTATTGAAAAATGCCCTAACCTAATGCCCTAACCAATACATGAAAGTAAGCATATTTTGTAATTTTTCCATAAAATTAAATAAGTATTGTATTATGCATATGAGTGTATTCACTTTGAAATTAATCTCACAAGACTAATTCCTACAACTCGTTAATTAATACTAGTCAGTCAAGTGGAATCAAATAATGTTGACGTTGAAATAAGAAGTACAGGATTGTAGATTCCACGAAAAATCCCAGTTTTTCTAACCACTTTAAAATCGTGGATGCAGCACGAAAACGCTCTCGGGTCCTCGGATAAAATCAAATCAAATTGCTGCAATTTTAAAGGCTTTCAGCACTCTCCGTCGGCGGAAATCGGTTCTTGTACAGCACAGCACTACACGAAATAAATTGGGTTATCTCAAAACTGTGTCCACCCACGTCTATTTTTTTTTTTGTTTGTTGCAAATTATGGCAAACAGAAATAATCCGGACTTTCTAATTCGGACTCTTCTTTTGCCAGTGTGAAAAGTTATAAACCAGTTTTCGAAACAAAGTCTTAACTAAAAAAATACAGATGAATCATATTTTAACGAAGTATTAGAATTAGAGAATTATTAGATTTAAAGAAGTATTAACATAGAGCCATTTCAGTGTACAGTCCAGTCAGGTTCAGGTACAAAATCAAACCTCAAAGTAAATCTCGATGTGATAGATAGAGGGCAGTTGACAAGGGTCAGGCCTGGGATTCGAGATTCCAAAACGTGTCGGTTTTAATAGAGCGACCCTGCCGGACACCGGGCCATCCGGACACCGGGCTAAGCCAAACCGGACGTGCCCTTTTAAAATAAATACAGCTAATGCATGCTTTAAGAGCATAATGAGCGCACGCAAATGGTGAAACGGAAGAGACTTTTTACCCGACTGCGCTTAGGTATCATAAGTTCGCAGAACTAATAACCGATGTGGACAGAGATCAACAGCGGGTCGGAAGATAGAGTATCGGTCAGCCTTCCACCAGGTGGACGGATAATCTTTTTAGGCTTTCAGGAAGCAGCTGGATGCATAAGACTCAATACCTGCTATGTGAAGTGTAAATGTTTTAACAATTGACGTCTTCTCGGTTATATATTAGACGTAACAGTAGTAAGGGCTATTGGGTTTTCTGTGGTAAGAGATAAGTAATTTGGTAGGTACTATTGAAACATTTTGAAGAAGATATTACGGTTGCGAAAGCTGACATACGTAAAAGGTCGGTATCGAAAAGTTTAATTATACGGGTTAATGATGATGCTTAGTTACTACTGGTGCTTTTCTTTGTTGTTCATTAAATACTTAAGTGATACGGTGGTAGTTCAGTTAATAGCGTTCGGACTACTGACCCTCGTGTCGTCGGTTCGATTCCTACTCAGGGAAAATATAAATGTGACAAGCAGATTTTTTGGTCTATGTCTGAGTATATTGTATTTCTATATGTATTTACTTATAACACAACAAAGGTGTCTGAATATCAGTATGATGACGTCCCGATAATACAGGATATCTTAATTTGGGACGGATGACTTTGTTTGATTTGTCCCTGGATATTTATTTATTTATTATTATTATTATTTATAAAAGTAATAAAGAATAAATAGTTCCTCTCTGTCTAATAAACGAAAATACAAATTATTATCCTGTATCCCACATACGATCTAAAATCGCATTCCATACCTGTACATTTAAATAAATTCATAAAATATTATATTTGAATGATAATAGAGCAGCACATTCTTTCTATAAATAATGTTAAATATCAGACTAAAACAAAAATCTGTGGAACCAAATGAACCCCAAACTTAATTAAACATTCAAGAACAAAATGTGGTGTTCCATTCACCCCTCATTAAACAATTCTCTCTGACCAAGAGGATTTTTAAACATCCTCCTTTAATAGAATGACGCTGAGAATTTAATTAAAACTCCAGATTAGCCGTTTATGTAATGGGAGGCACAATCATCTTCCCTCGGTTCAGATTATAAAATTATTAGAAGTCCCCGCGGCGACAATTTATTTTGACCATTTATATTTATAAGGGAAACCGCAGAACTGCGAGGGATGTGCCTGTGGCGGGCACAAAAACCCTCTCGCGCCATTATTTCTGAAAAAGCAAGTTTTTTCAAAGAGAGCTGTTAAAATGTGCCCTTTAATTACATGCAATATACGTAATATGTTTTGTGTTGCGACTAGATTAAAAATACAATCATACAAAATTGTACTTACACAGTTTGTCTACGTTTATAATAACACCCGTTAGATATAGACATGTTGTATAACTATACGAGTATTTAACACAATATCTTGAATGGACCTTTAGTATTGTAATTTAACAGTATAAATACTAACCACGCTAATACAATCTTGAAATCAATCAACATGAATTGTGGATTCAACCGTACTTAGAATTTAGCATTAGCCATTTACGTTTACGGGTTCCCCAGACGAATCCCTGAATTCGTCCATGACGTTTCGATATTCTGCCATTGGGCTATTAATTGCCTTGGTCAGTTAAAGGCCTTGATCCATCTCTGCGATCCCCTGGGACTTGTCAGTTGCAAGCAGCTCTTATTCACTGCCTTTATGCTCGCCTGAATCTATTTTTGGAACAATTGGCCTGTATACAGACGCAATAAAAATTCTATAACCATCTCTACAACCCCAGAAACTGGAGTAATAACTATTACCGAGTGGGCTGATATAGAATAACGGATAATCAGCGAACTAAATTAGTTACAAAGCTAGAAAGCTTTTGATTATTATTGTACTTGAATTATAGTATTAGGTTAGTACTTTCAAACACACTACACTGCGTAGTATACAAATCTACCTTTTTAACTCTACAACTGGTAAGCTCTTGGCATTACCTGTCCTAATAGTAAGTGATGATGATGCCGAAAGATGAAAGCAGGCTTACCAACAATCCCCAACGCAATGGAGAATTGGCTGTCTCATCTTCATGCCAGAACACATCAATGATATTAACAATGATGTTACTCGACAAGACTTACATAAGATGGTGGTGGCTAGCCAGGCGAGCTCAGAAAATGCCCTACCACCAACTAAGCAGAGTTCTACAAAAGACCCCGCCGGGAAACGAACCCGAGGCCTCCTATTTTAGACAAAGTTTTCAGTCGTTCCCTTACTAAAATTAGACGCATTGCATCTCTTTTACTTCTGATTGAGCTAGTACAATTTAGGCAGATGCCGACACGTTCCTCTTAATTAAACCATTTTCATTACAGCAGATTGTGTTGTCGTTGAACGCAAAATTATGTATAACGTTAACTAACAACTATCCAACAAGAAGTAATAAAACAGTAACATTGCAGTGGGGGTATCTTTATAAATGACTATGAAATTAGTTAGTCATGATTCATAAACGTTATCGAACCCTATCCGATTTCCACGGCTTTCATATTCTTTATGTGGCGAGGAGCGGCCTGCTCGTTGGCGCCTTCCCCGATCAGGCCCAGCGACTTGAGCGCGGCCACCTGCGCCATGAACATCAGCCCCGCCGAGTTCTTGAAGCACTTGCCCAGCGGGTGAATGGTTACATCTGCAATGAGGTGATTTACAAACAAAATTAAAAATTTATCATTGCGAAAAATTTGACAAAACACAAAGCTGCGGCGTTACAGCATCCGCAAACTAACTATGGGTTAAATTAACTTAATATTTGAGGTAGATCGTATTCTGAAATTAAATATTTCTATCGTGTGTCACAATTAACAGTGTATCCTATAAGTTTGCACAGAGCATCATCCGCGGTCACGTTTTGCACCGCGGATATGTGCGACCTGCATACCTATCTAGTAATCAGATGTGCAGGTTTCCTTGCGACGTTTTCCTTCGCCGTTAAAATGTTTTACACAAGTTTTAAAAAAACTAATTGATATATTATATAGATATTATATTATTAAATACTATTTACATTGCTTTGGCACAATCAGTCATCACATACTGCATTCCTATTTGGGGAAGCGCCCTCAAAACTAAATTTCTAGAGGTAGAAAGATCACAGCGCTCATTGCTGAAAGTAATGTATTTCAAACCTTTCCGGTTCCCGACAGAAACACTGTATTTGACTTGTGACTTAATATCAGTACGTAAATTGTATGGTCTAACTACTATGATAAAAAAACACAAAACTTTAGTACTTGACAAAAACTTACTACCTAAAAGGAGGAAAGACATTCTAGGTTACACCAACAATATACGATCAAATTTTGGTAGCCACCAGTATAATATGACGTCCACTTACCTGTACAATGCTGTAAATAAAAAACTTAACATCTACCCATTACCAAACTACAAATGCAAACTACAGTGACTGAATGGCTAAAAACTCTCAACTATGATGAGGTGGAAGATCTACTTAAATACAAATTCTAACACACATACACACAAACACCCACACACACGCACACGCACATACTTCTCTACAATATTTTTATGTGTTTAAAAGTTCTGTTAAAGTAAGTTACCTTATGTTTTTTCCATAAATTAATTATTTAAAAGTACTTTACATAGTCTACTTTGTGTTTGTTATAGAAGAGCGAAAACTTCTAACACAAGAAGATTATTCTGGTAAGTAGAAGTTTTTAGAAAATGATATTGTTTATGTAAGTAGATTAAGGAAATAAACTATTTTAATTTTTTTTTTCATTTTTTTATATTGGCCAAGGCCAGAATTAGAACCCGAGACCTCTGGTAACGAGGTCGAAGTTACTAAAGTGGTACAGGGAGTAATTACACTTACAACGATTAACAGATTTAAGTGGTTTATTGGTTTCGCTTAAATCCGTTGAATACGCCGCCGAATAAATAATTAAATCATATTAAAGGGCAAGTATGAGATATTTTATTATTATGGCGTTAAGTATCGCCAAATCGCAATATTCAATTCAAATTCTTGAATGAATGGTTAAAGCTATCACCATGGAAAAAATATACAGGGTGTCCCAAAAAGTATGGTACAGCGAAAGTCCAGAGATAGAACAACTCTAGGGCTACCCAAATCACCCCCATGTATGTTCAGCGATTTTTGGTAGTTTTCGAGTTATGATTTTTTTTAGGATTTTTGAATTTTTTTGGCCGGATCGGATTTCATATTATTTTTTAAAGAATTTATTACAAATTTCCGGTATGTTTTTAATGTCACACAATCATTATGAATTGTACTTTCAGGCATAAAATAATAAGCTTCGTAACATTAGTGTAAGTAACAAAAGTTATGATAGAAAGTCAAGAATTTTAGATTGAGCGACTCAGATTTAAACTTTCAGCATAAAATAAAAAATACAAAAAGGTGTTTCCAATGCTCTTCGGTAATTTTAAAAACTGCACGAGATTCTAAGCTTTCAGAATCATATTCAAAAAACAGTACTTAATGGGCTTCTTTTTCCTGAAATAAGCCGTCAAAGTTGTTAAGGTAGAAATTTCCTAAGGAAGTTATTTAATTTTTGTCGTCTCTAGTTATCAAAAATAATTACTAATTTAATGAGTTTTATAGAAAAAAATATTTCAATTTAATAAAGAACGTTTTGAGCAGAATGGTAGAGAAATTATCACACATTTATTTTTATGACTCATCAGCTAATAATTCCGCAGGACGCAAGAAGTCTGCACGAGTCCTCTACTGTATCACTTTACGAGTCCATGATGCTTACATTGAAGGTCGCTAACCTAATACAAGGTCTGCGCGTCCATTAAAAATTCAAGATCCAGATGTAGTCGAATCAGTGCTTGAAGTGGTGAGAGACCATCGACTAGCACGAGAACCATAGAAAATCGTATGGGAATCCCAAAATCAGAGGCACATCGAATAATCAGAGGCAATCTAATAATAACTGATGAGTCAAGTTAAATGAAAAATGCGCAGTTTTTTTTTAAAAAGGTGATAATTTCCGCTACCATTCTGCTCAAAACGTTCTTTATTAAATTGAAATATTTTTTTCTATAAAACTCATTAGTTAATAATTATTTTTGATAACTAGAGACGACAAAAATTAAATAACTTCCTTAGGAAATTTCTACCTTAACAACTTTGACGGCTTATTTCAGGAAAAAGAAGCCCATTAAGTACTGTTTTTTGAATATGATTCTGAAAGCTTAGAATCTCTTGCAGTTTTTAAAATTACCGAAGAGCATTGGAAACACCTTTTTGTATTTTTTATTTTATGCTGAAAGTTTAAATCTGAGTCGCTCAATCTAAAATTCTTGACTTTCTATCATAACTTTTGTTACTTACACTAATGTTACGAAGCTTATTATTTTATGCCTGAAAGTACAATTCATAATGATTGTGTGACATTAAAAAAATACCGGAAATTTGTAATAAATTCTTTAAAAAATAATATGAAATCCGATCCGGCCAAAAAAATTCAAAAATCCTAAAAAAAATCATAACTCGAAAACTACCAAAAATCGCTGAACATACATGGGGGTGATTTGGGTAGCCCTAGAGTTGTTCTATCTCTGGACTTCCGCTTGACCATACTTTTTGGGACACCCTGTATTACATACTTGAAACAATAAGAAACAAATTGCCTTGAACAGAATCATAAAAATCACAAAAACTTTGATGAAAAAAACTGCAAATTCTCTGCTTTTGTACTAATTGCAAATTCTCTCGGAAACACAATATTTATTTATGTTGAAACCAACACACTAAAATCGGCCATTTTAATACCTTGAACGGATTTTTTTAACTTATTTGAAAGCCAAGAAAAGTAATAAAAACATCGAAATCTCGAGAATTTTGCGTTCGGCCTTGACGTAACCGCCGCGATGGTACCCACACTGATCTGAACTTAAAATGAGTGGCATTACGGTCGATATTATATTATCATACATCAACGTGCTCAGATTGAGTGTACGTCGCGACTTATGTGTAAAATAAATTATGTTATCTTCAACCTTGTAAGAAAAGCGTTTATTTTGGTTGCGAACACCATCCACAAATAGCTATTCGTTCTCATTGAGCGCAACTTCCCCCCTTTTTATGAGTGATTTGTGTAGAATATGCAAAAATAAAACACCTAGGCAGTTAATTTTTTTATCTTCACATTTTCTGCATGAAACACTCATCTTATACTACTTTTATTTTTTTATTTTATTTTATTCTTTTCAAATTAAACATACTAACAGTACAGTCACTTAGAGTATGTACTTAAATATAACATCAAATTTGGTCAGACTGTAGTCCAGTAAAAGTATTTGTATGCAAGTAGAAAAAAAACTATGTTATTACAAACGAAATTACAAGACTTTTCACGCACTGGCCGCTGTTGTATATTGAATGGAAAATTAACTTACTGACACCGAGAGCGCAGGACAACAAGTCAATATGACAATGGTTGACCATAGGGCGGTACTTAGAGCCATCCATTTTCGGCTTCCAGATCTGCGCGCACGCAGGCTCGTACGTGTCTACGCAGTACGTGGGGCACGTGTGGTTGCAGGCCTGGTGCGCGCCCACTATACTGAAGTCGAAGCCTCGACGACCACTGAATTCTTTCTTTATACCGCATATCTTATCAGGGATCTTGTGCAACACTGCATAACATAAATTAATGTGAAGAAATAGTTTAACAACAGTACATTGTTCATCAAGGGGAGAAAGTGACCGATTACCAACGAGAGATGCCGTGGGCCTTAATACACTCAAGTTGGGAATCGCACTTTTTTCCGAGTGATACATAGTTCTTTACTACACCTACGAAGAAAATAAAAAACACATGTTCTTTTTTCAAAATAATATTTGGAAAAGTGGCCAGTATCATTTTGCGAACTTGGAGATAAAAACTTTTCGGCATTTTACATTTAGTTTACCGAGTACCGACATAATCTTACCCAAAATTAAAAAAAAGCACGTTACTAATGGATTTTCATACACTTTTCCCTCCCGCTTAGCGCATTTTCTTCCCGCATATTTGTACTTTCTGCTTCAAAATCGATAAAGTAATAAGGTACTTTCTAAGTAGGTGTAGTATAAATAAAATAAGTTTACTCATTCATCGATATACAGGGCTATTTTTGGACCCCCCACCAAAACTTCACAGTGGCTTCTACTCATGAAACTGAGCAACTTTCCCTAAGTAACCAATGGTCAATTCGCAAAATTTTGGGACCTTTCATACTAATTTGATCACGTGATCGGCCTATTTTGTATGGAGATGCCCAAAATTATTTTGCGAATTGACCATTGGTTATTACGCCCAAAATGCACCTACTGGCGAGATTTTAAAGGCCAACATTTTTTTGTCATTTTTTAATAACAATAAACAAAGCAGTTGTATGTCGGGGGGGTGGAAGTCCATTTCTGACAATTAAAATTTCCATATTTTATCAAAAAAATATTTTAGATGCATAATTATCTCAAATGTGTTTTCAGTGTTAATTATAGAAATGTGAATTATAGAGTATTGTAGCAGAAAACTACATGTCTTCTAAACTACCATTGCTTTTCCTACTTTGACGAAAATAAAAGTGTTAAAAAAAGCTTTTAAAATTTTAAAGGGTTACTCAGAATCAAGTATAGAATACAGGAAAAAGATTGAAAACATTTGTGATCTTCAATTATTTTTTCAGTTTACCATACTAAATCTGAATAATGAATCAAAAATTTGAATGGGAAATTGGAAAAAAATTGTAGATCGGATTTTTTCAATATTTTTCCATTCCCTCTACTTGATTCTGAGTAACTCCTTAAAATATCAAACGCACTTTTTTAACATTCTGTATATATGTTTTGAGCGATCAAGCAAAACAGTTTGAAGATAATAATTACATCCATGTCGCGTCGTTTTACTTACTATGACCTTTGTCTTTCAAGCTACATTTCGCCGCTCTCAAATGGCAAATGTTTTGGTATTTTCGTATGACTGTGGTCCCAGTCGGATACGCGGTCATCCCACACACCGGATCAATAATATTCGCACAAACTATGTCATGACAGTTTTCTTCTTCTGTATTAATTAGTAATACTGCAAAATATTCAATATAATTATGTATTACTTATGTATTGTATTTTTTATTTTTTTTATTATTCTGTTTTATTATTATGAATATAATATTCATCTGGAAGATATCCACTGTACAACATAAGCCTCTCAAGAGCCCTTAGGTAATACATGGTGTGCGACGGCGCATCGCAAGAATCAACGAAACAAACTAAGCCCTACGAATATAAAAATAATGGGGTCATCGCACCGCACCGCATGTATTGTGGAAGAGACCTAAATATAATGCACATAAATTCAGCGATCCAACATCCAACAAAGAACGCCTTTTAACTTTTAGGTCTCTACTTGGAAAACTCGGTCTAGAATATTATCAGTTCTGAAAAACTTGTTTATTCTCCGTCTGTGACTATTTCTTTCTCTACGGATATTTCCTAATTTCCGATTCTATAACCGCAAAGGTAAATTAACTCCTGACATTAGATCTGTTTAACGGACTGCTGAATTTATGAAGCAGTTAATATGACACGTGTCAAAACCATTATTGCCTAATATTCCTTGAAAAATATTTTGTAAAACTCACCTTGTAGCACAATAAAAAAATAAAAACTTACGATAAACATCTCAAGAAAAAAAAACTCTAAAAGTGAGTTGCAATTTTGCCTATTTTTACAGACATGATTTTCACCGACCAACCGTACACCATGTTAAAACTTCAGTTGCAGTTAATAATGAAATTACTAATTAAGGATCATTTGTAAATAGCAAACATAATATAGGTAGGTAATACAGTGTTGTTTGTTTATACATTATTATATGTTTACAGTTTTACGAATACAATTTTATCATTTACGTTTACTTAATCAATAGTGTCATATGCCTTGCCTATTCATAAGGCGGGGGCGGTGTCATATGCCTGTCAGATGTTGCTGTCTGTAACCAACAAACACTGATCTTCTCTATTACGTTAGTTTGTCTATATTATAAGTCTTCTCAATTGGGTACCCTTAACTTTTTATCGTGATTAATTAATATTTGTATATTAAAGTAATTTAGTGGGTTATGTACGGAATCTTTGAAGCTATTCATTGCTATTTAACTTGACTTTCATTTCAAAACATTATAAGCACTTAATTAAGCACTCAAAACAGCAATGACCAACAAACATTGTCATTAAATCCAGCGCCGGCAGTTCATTATACGATATTAGTCTTGGAAATTTCTTGCTATTGGTATTCAAGTAATTTTACTCGAAAAATTTCACGGATATTTTGTCTTTTAATTTCAATTTCCTATTTTCGTGTCTGTCTCAAATGAAATATTTGTAGTTATAGATAACACAACCACAGCCATTCCTTCTCCATATATTTAACTCACAATCCCCTTTCCCGCTGGAAGGGGCAAATCGACTTTTTTTGTATGATAAACCCGATGTACCGTATTACCATAATTATCGATGATCCCGTAAAAACTTAATAAGTATATCGTAGGTGGCTAGCGGAAATGGTACTTAATATCAACAATCATTTAACGAGCTTGAATCGAAATCAAAGCAAAATCTTGATCAGTTTTTGTTTTTTTATTCTGTAAAGAATATATACTAACCAAAATGGAAAGAGATATGCTAGCCACGGAACTGATAGTTAATACCAACAGTCATTTGATCCGCAATCATAATTAGCTCTTTTATCCAATTCCGTCTAATGGTTTAAACACGGTCGGTGCGCCGGGCGGACATACATACATAAACATATCTTTTTTATTTTATAGTTTTTGTGTTCTGTAAGTGTAAAACAAGGCATTTGTTGGTATATTGTTGGTGTACTTCCCGAATACACATTAATCTGTTCGTGTAAGACAGTAAATCCCCATCAATATTTTACCATCGTAAATAATGCCATATGGTTTAATGCCATAAAAATACTTCTTTCCTATGTATTTCCTTCCTTTCCTCGGTCAAGTAAAAAATTGTATCGTGTCATATTTTCAAACAAAAAAGGTCTCCTAAATAATTATCTCTACATCGCTTTTCCAATCAATCGAAACGTGAAAATGCATTTCAAGGGAAATTTAGTCAACACGATTCGTGTAAGGTTATCCATCAGATGGGTGACCAAACCTCGCCTGATGACGTGTACAAATGTAACCCACTCAAAGTTTGGTACGCCCACCTATTCAGTTAGTCGTAGAATCAGTTTCTAAGAAATGGGACACAAATCGATGTCAGTTCCAGAAAAACAATGTGATTTTAATTTTGTTTTATGTTTTGTTTAATATTAAATTATGTTTCATTCATATCAGAACTTATGCGAGGATTTTAATGACTGTTCTGTCCATTACTTTAAAATTTCCGTAAGGTCACTGACTTATAGACCAGTGACCACTTGACTAGCGTCGACGGTACCTAAATCTTTAAATATATATTTCCATTAGTGGCACGGGAAACGGGGAGATCACGCTGTTAACTTGTTTATTTTATGTTTCTACTCCATTTGGCTCCAAGCTAGACTGAAGTTGATAATTTATGAACATTTGAATTGGAAATGTCTTAGTTTCAGTCGCCGGTAGCCGGTGGCGCCCCACCTTCAAACAGAAACTTTCAGAGTATATTTGCAAATACAACACTGTAACTCTGGCGTTGGAGAACCGATGATAATTTTCGCTGGCCGCTTAACACTTTGCAAAGCCATTTAGAGTTAAGGAATGTAACTTCTAAACATATGACAGTAGCGTATTAGATACATGCTGTTTTAAAGGTAAACTCAGAGCGCTTTTATAGTCACGTGGGTTTCTGCCTTCACGCATGCCGTGCCCGCATGCGTGCGGCGTTTCCAAAGCATGACAATAAAAGGAACCTAAAAAATGTACTGAAACGATAGGTTGCGGGCGGCACGCATGCGGGCACGGCATGCATGCGGGCACGGCCCGCATGCGTGCAAAAACCCGCATGAATATAAAAGCGCTCTAAAGCATTCAATTAAATAAATAAAATAAATAAATAACCAGGACAAATCACATACGGCTATCTGGCCCCAAAGTAGGATTCCCTTTATAATGGGAACCAGAGACTGATATACATACACATATACGTTTAAATACATACATATATAGATATAATACACCCAGACACAAATCAAACAAATCTGCTCATCACAGAAATGTTTGTCCTGGGTGGAGATTGAATCCATGACTCTCGGATCAGTAGTCAGGAGCACTAACTACTGAGCCACTGAGTCAGTCAGAATTAAGAATTTAAAATTTAACTATTTATTTTTTATACTCCATAAATAATACTAACTGCTCTTTAGTATCATATCTTACCAGCACACTTCCCGAAACGTTGAGTGTACAAGTTCCGAGTGGTAGGAATTCTGAACTTGGTAGAAAAATAAATTATACAGCCACGCTGTGCATAGTTTCTCGCGAATCCCATAAACATTATCTGGCATATACTACATTGACAACGTTCAACTTAAATCAGCAATAAACACTCATAATTAGTAGCAAGCGATAGACTTCACAAAACAATGTTATTTTGTATGGGAGGTACCTTGTCCTGGTATGGCCCGGAATAATTCATGGCCTAGTATAGTAGGCCGCATAAAGTTATTAAAAGTACAAAGTTTCATTAACATCGTTATAGCTATTTTTTGAGAAAAATAACAAAAAAATACTTTATGTATGGATGGTATCAGAACCCGATTTTTCCGAGAGTTACCAACTATCTTATGTACTAGGTTGTATAGAAATATGGTATTGTATAATGTTTCATCAAAATCGTTAGAGCCATTTTTGAGCAAAAAAATTAAAAGAGTTTTTTTTACTATAGAGGCAACCCTAAAAAATGACCATATTTAAAAAAAAAACGGCTGAAGATATTAACAAAATATTGGTTAACCAAAATTTCATCCAATTTCTTTCAGTGGTCTTGGCGCTAGAGCCCGGAACGGACAAACACACACACACACACACACACACACACACACACACACACACAGAGAGAGAGAGAGAGAGAGACATTTTATATTTTTTTGTTTTTTGGGCTCTATAAATGCAAGAGAACCGACCCCCATCAAAATCTCAAGTTCGATTTTTTTGCCATGACAATACTTCCTTACTCCTTCGTCGCTCGCACACGCTCGCTCAAAAATGTCGATTTAAAAGTATGTGTACAACATGTATTTAAATAAAAAAACAGTATATATTTTTTAATGGTTTAAAGTTTAAACAAAGATGAATCTTTTTAAATTTTCTTCTAAACATAAAGTATGATGATATTAGCATGATATCATGCCGTAATTGCGTTCGGTTAGCAGCGAATTACCTAATTAACAATTAGAGCAGTTCTGATATGTTATTAACTAAGCGGAGGGCAAATGCAATTAAAGTGCAAATAATAATATGCTGAGAAATTGTCAGATCATGTGACACTTCTTTAAAATATGTATTCCAACTTTTATACCGTGATTCTTAAAAATAAATAATTTTGAATTTTTACAACCCTAGTTTCGTGCCATCAGTAATGAAGACATTCTATAGATTACTATATGAAAAAACGAACAACGTTGAAATAAAACTTTAAAGGTAAGCGTGCGGAAGGACGAACAACCCAACATTAATTAGGTTTTCATCGACTCGGATTTTTTAACATTTTATTATACTTCGTTTAGAAAAAAAACAGCTTCCAATCAGCTACATAATGAATACATATTACATAAACATATCGCCAGCTGACTATAGACAGTTTCTCGATTACCTTATTGAAATCTTAACAGGGTGGGAAACTACATAGAATACTTTTATCCTGAAAAAATGTATGGTTCCCGTGGGACCTGAAAAACTTTTTGACGCTATTTCATGCTGAAACTACTAAACCGATGTTACTATAAGTTGACATATATCTGAAGGGTGGGAAACAACATTAACAACATAGTTAAACATATTTTAAGAGTAATAAACATTAAATTAAATTTTCTGTACTCCCAAAAGACTGTAATAATAAAAACAATATCCACGCAGTAGCAGCCGCGGGCAAAAAATGTAACGAAATATTATTAGAATCACTTAATCGCTATCTATCACTTATTATAAATTATTATAAAGGCTGCAACAGAATATACTCATACATAATCTTAAATCGATTTAATAGCAAAACCTCTAATCTCTCCAACATACTCCTAACTCAAACAACAATGTCGAACGACCACAACTTGAGAACAAGACCTCGCGTTGCGCAACTTACAGTGTAGCACAAACTTGCAAACTGCAGCACTTTCAAGTTCCAGATATTACTTATGTAGGTCCTCGTATTATATAGACTGTACACCTGCTCCAAAATCAACTTAAACTTATTTTCATAGCTACTCTAGGCAGTCTCGAAAGCAAATGGGAAACTGCCTGAGGCGACAGCGGAAAACATTGTCCGAAAGAAGTTCCATTTGTAATTTGCGTCACTTCTCTCAAATTGGTTGTTTAATCAGTTGTAATTTTGAAATTGTTTTCCTTTTTTGTTCACAGAGAATTCTTATTTTTCGTGACTTTTATTTCCTTGTCCAAGCGGAAAAGTCGATAATGAAAATTAATCTGGATTTTATGTCCTTTTCCTTTTCGGGAAAATTTGACATCCACTTTATTGTATGCTTTTGGAGAACTGACCTGGTGCGCTCCAAGAAAGCTCAAAAGCCAAAAAAATAATTATATGAGCCCTTGCAAAATTAATTACATTTATAGCTTAACTGACGTAAACTATGAGGAAAATCTCGAGCGGGGCGGGAACCTCACCTTTGAGGTTTACGGCAGCCAGGTTCACCGGATTTTCGGGATTAACTCGCCGGTATCCTGCAGCCGGCAGCTGCTCGCTTATCCGACCGATGTGTGTTTGCTTTGTTCCACTTATCAGGTCACGTGTGCCTGTTTTGAGAAAACGTGAACGGCCTGGTTACTCTGTTAGTTACAAAGAGATTATATACGGTAGGGAATTAAGGATATTAGTTTGTCTAACCAAGCCAAGTTGAAAATGTTATGCGTATATGTTTTAATGTAAAAGCACGTTATTTACTGAAATACTCTCTTTCGCTCTATTATAAAAGGTAAGTGTAGTGCCACAGTCTTAGGAATCGCTTGAAAAACGTAGAGTAGAATAAGCGAAACTTTATCCAAACCAGCGACACGACATTGTAAAATTGGACAGTCATATTTCCGTTTCATATACTTTAAACCACGGAGATGGAAAGTTTTGGACACGCTGCTATAAAAAAAATATGTGTACATTGTAAATCGAAACGTTCTTTCTCTCAGATTTCGAACATAAAAATGCTATTAAGGCATCCACCTTTGTGTACCCACGAGAGAATCGCTTTTTTTTCAAACTTAAGTTTTTAAATAATAAATAAATAATCAAGTTTTGCGTAAGTTTCCTAGGGGGGCAGGCCCAACCTCCCAATTCCCAATTCCCCCCATCCCCCATCCCATTTCAAAGGTCGGTTGTGACTCCTCTGGTGTTGCGGTTGTCTATGGGCGGCGGTAATCGCTCACCATCAAGTGATCCGTCTGCTCGTTTACCACCTATCACATAAAAAAAGAGTTTCATCATTCGACTTTGCCAAACTTGTATTTTTGCAAAAAATACCTTTATCCAATTTTTTTAAATCTGTTATAAATTTTCTATATAAGATAAAATCCAGGGTAGTGCTTATGCTTGAATTTACATGCGGATTCTGATGCTGCTGATTTTTTATATCTATTAACAAGTATGTAGTATTTTTTCCAATAACACAGTCCAACTAAATCTCAAGGTGTCTTAGCGAGAGACTGACATTTAAACGAATCGCTAAATATGTGAATGATGTAATTTATGCATTAAATTCTTCATTAAATCTCAAGAAATGAATTAACAACGCTCTGGTACAGTTTACAATATCTGCAGAAACATTCTGATATTTCAAACATTCCTCATGGCGCCCTATGTAAGTCTGCTTCCCTTTAGAAAACATTCTTCATAATTTAAATTATTATATGAGTCAGTGATGGCGATGGCTTACAGTACCAATCTATAAATAAACCGACGCGACATACAGACGGACAAACACATACATTTTTGTACTGTATTTCATCTTGTAGGTAGGGGCAACTAAACTAACTGCCTCACTAAAATAACTTAAAATATTTCTGATTCCTCAATTAACACTGTCACGTGCCTTAAGTTCGCTGTAATTCGGAAGTTATATCAGGTGAGATGTCAGTCTGCTATGTCGCGCATATACATTATATGTATATCACCGCTACTGCACAGAATATTGTCGATATCCCATCAATATTTACATACATACATATGTGGTTACTATCGAAACATAGCCATTGTGCTCACAGTGAATTAATTCCACTGCATTTCCGCTTCAGCTGCATGCCGGCACAGTGTGGCGCGAAATGAAAAACACGATAAAGATAAGTGTAGCAGTTTCACATCCAATTTAGCAACGTGTCACCCTCTTGTACCTACCTGTTTCAAAGAACGTATTTAAAACATCTATTATGTTTGTGAGAGAATGAGGTAGAAGCTAGAAAATATGCGCACAAGATATGATACTCCACTGCTTTGTAACATTTTATATGTATTGTTTCTGTTCTAAGAATTTCTAAACTTATATCATTAGCGGCGTTAATAAAATTCTACTTAAATTTGAATATGTTATTTTATTAAAAGACATACTCTAGGAAAGACAACAATGACCTATAAAGGCTTTATGTATAAAGCGTAACGAGTTGTACGTATAAAAGCTACAGTAACCAGGTTATGGAAGAGTCCAAATTGCGCACTATAATTTTATGCAGGCCTACGTATTTTGCGCCGTGTTAAATGTATTGCCGAAATGTAAAATTAATAATACATATGGGTAGTGTATGTCGAGAACCATGATGAAAGCTGAGTTACCAAATGTGTTCGAGACTAAATTCTAGATGAAAGTTATTCGATAGTTGATGTCAACATTCGGAAAGCAACCGATACCCAACTTTTAAGGTTCTAAATAAAATTGGTACCTTTCACTTAGTCAAAGAGATACAGTACTATTTAAACAAAAAAAGGTATAATATGTATTTTCTATCGTGTTCAGCTTGCAAATATAACAACAATTCTGCGACGCGACGCGAAATTGCTATTCCGTCATTTTTAATTAATATCTCGAACATTTTCTGATGTGCTCGTAAATTTTAACCGCATTTTTTCGTTTCGTTTATTGACTAGCTATAGGTACAAACGTGAATTAGAAGTATAAACGTTTGCCATAATATATATTTTTTGAAACTAAAGTAAAACCAGTTTAAGGGATTCAAATCCTAAAAGAACTAGCTAATTCTCGGAATTATGTGTGCTTTTTCATAGAAAACGGAATAGTCACATTAACCCTATTTCATGCTCGTACAGAAGACATCTCTTACATGAAATTTCAATTCACCGTTAACAGTGCTGCTGGAGGGTCCCCACTGCTGGACACGGGGTACCTTGGAAAGGTAGCTGTATCGGAATTTCCATTCTCCCTAAACTTTCACTTTATTTTAAACTTTATCAAACAAGTATCCGCTATATGTCAATTGCTAAGTTTTATAACACCCTTGCAACTCCAAAAAAAAATCGCGTTATAATTTACTCTACTATACTACGATTAACGCGTATCTTGCGTCTTGCGTGGCTACAACCACTAAAGGACTAAGCCACCTACAGAAACGATGAGGTTTTAGGAAGGGACAGGGACTGCCCATACTGCCCACATAAGAAGAAGGGCGCAAAATATACGGAATCTCCATATACTTTGCGGCCTTCTTTCTTATGAGGGCAGAATACTGCACGACTGTACTAATGTACTGAACAACTGAAAATATTTTTTTTGTGATTTGAGCAAAGTCGTAGAACAAAAGACAACTTTCAGTACGATGAGTAGAATCCCCAGTTAACGGGTCCTACACCAATTTTGTTACACCCTGTATACGGTAGTAATGTGTTCAAAACACGTGTTCACCTTGTGAGTAAGTAAGTAAATATGCTTTATTGCATACCAACATCAATATAAATCTGCTGAATCTTCAACAACCCTTTCTTACCTTTTACAAGACCCACCGGGTATTTTTTTGTTGTTTGTATCAGGGTTCGGAAACCGGTTTTTTGAAAATACCGGTTTCGGTCATTGACCCCTATATCGAAATAATTTCGGTTAAGGTTTCGTTCAGGTTTCGGTTACCGGTATATTTAACCGGTTTAACCAAAACCGATATTTTTTCGTTCGAACGGAATTAACCGGTTAATTTGAAGAATATGCGACTTTGTAGGCATGTTTGCCGCGTGCAATCAATTGAAAGCGCGCGAGAAAGTGAGCAGAAGACTCGGGCAGTGGCACCCGCGCGACGCGCCTGTACTTGACTAAGTTTGGTTTTAACCGGTTAATTTAGTTCTTATTTCGGTTAGAAAACCGCTTCCTGATTAACCGATATTTTATTCAAATTTACCGGTTAAGCTGGAAACCGGTTTTAACCTGAACGGAATCGTTAACCGAAATTCGAACGAAATTAACCGGTATTTGTTAACCGGTTCCGAACCTTGGTTTGTATCCCTAAAGTACTGGACCAGAACACATTACATGTCATGTCTATCCAGAATCTTATGAAAATTATTTGAAAAAAGGACCTCAGATTTGTTTTAAAAAAATGTGAACATATTATTTAGAGGCAGTGTCGCTGAATAGGGTACATAGTTGATTGCATCAAAAGTTTATGAAATATTGTTCAATAAATAGCTCTTATATTGAAATTGCAGAAAAACTTACTCGCTTTGAATTTCATAACATGTTTAATTCGTAATGTATGTAAACTACTATGGCGATTATCACACGGGAGGAATGTACTAGAAATGTATGTAGCCGCGGCGGCTACCGCCTGGTACGCGGTTGCCCGCCAACCGCGCTAGCCTTGCACACGGGCTAGCGCGGTTTTCATACATTTCTAGTACATTTTCCAACCGCGGCGGCCACCGCCGCGGTTGGAAACCGCCTCCCGTGTGACGTCATCTTTCACAATTTAAAAATTTTTTAGAACAAACTGTACTCCCTCGGTGAACAAATCACTATTACATATCACAAACTAAAGAACATAAGAAAGAAAAGAACTATGTATGCATCATTTTTACATTTAATTCCGCTAAAGAAAAAGCGATTTTGTTAGTACGGTAATAGGTCCTTTGCGGTGTTCTGAAGTAAGTCTAAACCGTGCATCCACGATATAAGTATTGTTTTATTGTAAACTGCGTCGAAACATGGTATACAGCAACGCAAAATATGAATAAGATGTGGTTAGTATCTGAAAAAAAAAATGTATACTGTAATAAAAAAACGTCATTACCATTACTAATAAAAATAATACTTACCGAACTATAAGTAGTTAAAGTAATATTACTGAATTTGTACGCAGTGAAGCAAATAGGTTTTTGTGATCTGAAAAGATACAATGATTTTTGCTTAGCGCTAATCCCTAGCAAGCAAAGGATTTTGTGACTAATACATACTGAAAATGTTCTACTAGTTGAAGACGACACGTTTGCATTATAGTCTATTTTGAATAGTGTCTTTTTGATTGTGTATGTTATCTATGGAATAAATGATTTATTTATTTATTTTCTGAAACTGAAACAAAATTGAGATACAATTACAGGATGAAAGTGAAATCGTGGAACAAATTTTAACTGTGGTTTCTGTTCATAAAACTGAACAACTTTCTCCAAGAAACCATTCAATCGGAGCAAAAAAATTGGACTCTCCATACAAAATTTTTCCAAAAAGAGTCCAAATTTTTTTCCTCCGATTGAATGGTTTCTTGGAGAAAGTTGTTCAGTTTTCAGTTCAGCAGAAAACACAGTTAAAACTTTTTCCACGATTTCAATTTCACCCTGTTTATATTTCAAAATTCTAGAGCAAAAATTGGTCAGCTCATTGAGTAGAGTCATGAGTCATGAATTAAGAGGTAAGGAGGAGCTGTTTACATAGGATCCTACTGAAAGACCTGAAAATAATCGAACTGTGACTTCTACAGAACAACATTCCTTTGTATTCTCAATTCTGTGATTTTCTACGAAACTACAGAACTGAATGAAATGAATCTTTTTGGACAGAAATCGAAAGATCCTAGTCTATGTTCCGACTTTTTGGCGGGAACTCGTAGCAAGAGTTTGTCAGTTTTCTTTAATTATTCGAAAAAATAGATATCGTGGTTTTTAATGCATAATATTGATAGTGTATTGTGCAAAAAATTTAAAAGTCTATTAAGTGGGATAATGAAATAAGTGTGTAGACTGTGTTTCGAGTGCTCTCAAGAAGTTCATGAAATCTTCATCAAAAATGCTATCATTTTGATGAAAAATAGATTTAAAGACGAAGAAAATGGCTTTGTCCTTAATTGAACTTTTCTATGAAGACGAAGAAATACGGAAGAAATGGATTTTGGCCTTTAAATACGATAGAAGATTTTCAACAGACTAGGCTGTATGGCTCTGATCCTTTGCCTTCCCCATCTCGGGGTAAAATAAAACAAAAAATGTCTATGGTCCATGATTATAGGTTTACAGCAAGGTTCGGAACCGGTTAACAAATACCGGTTAATTTCGTTCGAATTTCGGTTAACGATTCCGTTCAGGTTAAAACCGGTTTCCAGCGTAACCGGTAAATTTGACTAAAATATCGGTTAATCAGGAAGCGGTTTTCTAACCGAAATAAGAACTAAATTAACCGGTTAAAACCAAACTTAGTCAAGTACAGGCGCGTCGCGCGGGTGCCTCTGCCCGAGTCTTCTGCTCACTTTCTCGCACGCTTTCAATTGATTGCACGCGGCAAACATGCCGACAAAGTCGCATATTCTTCAAATTAACCGGTTAATTCCGTTCGAACGAAAATATATCGGTTTTGGTTAAACCGGTTAAATATACCGGTAACCGAAACCTGAACGAAACCTTAACCGAAATTATTTCGATATAGGGGTCAATGACCGAAACCGGTATTTTCAAAAAACCGGTTTCCGAACCCTGGTTTACAGAATGATTTTCAATATTTTGTCAATGCCAAAACACATCACTTATACTATACGTCCAAAATTAAAAAGTGTTAAAAATTCAAAGTTTTGTTCAGTTTCATGAATACCGGTTAAGAAGGTTGCACGTGTTATGCACCAGTCATGCACACTGTTTATTATTGTATTTACTGTGCTATACAAGGAACTCCTATAAAGTATTTAAAAAAATATTTTTTGAGATCTACGTTTATACTATTTGCCCACTAAATTTCATGACTCCAGACTAGAAAAGTAATGATGCTGTGTGTGAATGTCTGTAACGCAAAGACGAACAGAAAAAGAGACGAAAATAACGTTGTGAAAACGGTTCTTCTAAGGGACTAAGTAACCCAAATAAAATCCAAAAAGCGACTTCAAAATTAAATGAAGTTACTACAACAACTTTATCCAGGTCATTATTTTTTTGTGCCGCGAATTCATTTAAAATCGTATTTTAATGTAGGTATAATCTCCTATCTCCTATTATCACCAAAATCCTAAACCATTCCATTGCCTCTGGAGTATTTCCTGATTCTTGGAAGGAAGCCAATATAATTCCACTACCCAAAAAAGCAAATCCTTCCGCCCTAACAGATTACCGTCCAATCTCTATTCTCCCATTCCTCTCCAAAGTCCTTGAACGTTTAATCCATAAGCAACTCAGTAACTTCCTAGTACTTAACAATCTGCTAAACCCCTACCAATCTGGCTTTCGTCCCGGTCATAGTACGACTACAGCATTAATCAAAATCACCGATGACGTTAGGCTAGGCATGGAGAACCAGCAGCTGACAGTGTTGACTCTACTTGATTTCAGTAACGCATTTAACACTGTAGATCACGATATAATGCTTGGGCTGCTGCGTTCTCTTAACATATCCACATTAGCAGCTGACTGGTTTCGTAGTTACTTATGCGGGCGCCGACAGCGTATTCGCATCGAGGATTCGTACTCTTCGTGGTGTAATGCGACTGCCGGCGTGCCGCAGGGTGGCGTGCTCTCTCCTCTCCTCTTTTCCGTTTTCATTAATTCTATCTCTCTCAAACTATCTTCATCTCACCACCTATATGCTGACGATTTACAAATATACTCGCAGGCTCCTCTAAATAACTTGCATGAGGCTATTGACACAATTAATATGGATTTAGAGCGCATATCACAATGGAGTAAATCTTATGGACTACAGGTGAACCCATCCAAAACCCAGTGCATTATTATAGGCAGTCCATATTTCATTGCGAGAGTCAAATATGACCAACTGCCACCTATTATGTTTGATGGAGTCCGCATAAAATTCAGCGACAAATTGAAAAATCTGGGCGTTATTTTTGATAGTACCTTGTCCTGGTCAGCTCATATATCGGAGGTTAGCAGAAAAGTGTTCGCCTCAGTGAGATCGTTAAATCGTCTCAGAAATTTCCTCCCAAATGCCACTAAAATTACATTAGCCCAGACGCTTATACTCCCTATCCTTGACTATGCCGACTCATGTTACCCTGACCTCAATGTTGAGCTTTTAAATAAATTAGAACGCATGCAAAATCTTGCGATTCGATTTATATATGGCTTACGAAAGTATGACCACGTCTCGCCGTATCGGGAAGAATTAAAGTGGCTATCTGTTCATCGTCGCAGGGATGCTCACGTTCTGTCTATTCTATACTCTGTCCTATTTAGCAATAAATCTCCTACCTATCTCCAGACCCCTTTTAAATTTCTATCTTCTACTCATAGTCGCCAGCTTCGCTCTGCAAACACACTTCGATTATATGTTCCTCCACATTGCACTAATTTCTACTCTAATTCTTTTGCTCTTCATGCTATCTCCTTATGGAACTCGCTTCCAGAAACTATTCAGCGCTCTCCGTCCCTTTCTGTCTTCAAATCTCAGGTCAAATCTTTTTTTCTATCTCTTTAGTATTTTTCTGCCATCCGTTTGTTTTTACCATTTTCCCATTTTTGGTTGCTGTACGAAGTTGTATTTATTTTTTATGTATTTTGTATTTATATATTATAGTTTAGTATTTGTATGTATGTGTAGTTAATATATACCTTCATATATGTATTTATTTATATTTATTATAAACCAGATTATATATATAATTTAATTTTTATTATGATGTTTTGAGTGTATAAATACTCTACCCGTATTAGATATTAAGTATTTCATGTTCTCCTCTACCTCAAGGTTGTCTGGAAGAGATTGCTTATAGCAATAAGACCGCCTACCTGTACAGTTCCATAATTATGTACTAGTTATAATTATTTGTAGTTTTTATGTACTAAAAAGTGTAAATAAATAAATAAATAAATATAATAATGTACCCGACTACGTTTTTACCCGAAAGTCTAAGACGTCAATAGTTTTATCTACAGTCATTTACGATAGGATCAAAACAGTTTATATTCGAAATCTTACTGAACTTGTGATCTAAAATGTAATGTTTTACCTGAGTATCATAAGCAGCAGCGCGCGGCGACAGTCCGGAGTAGCTTCGTACCACGCGCTCTCATACACCGCGTTCGCGATACTCAGGGACTGCCATAAGAATAGAACAAAAATAAAATATAAATAATTTATTTGCAAGAATGTATGTCAATACATAATAATTAATAAGGCTTGAGGTAAACGTGTAAATGTAGGTATTGTATCAAAAGTTACCATGCAAATATTCATTCTATTTACCTAATTGCAATATAATATAATAAAATGTAGGTATGTACATTTGAAATATAATGTATATTTTAATGTTTTAAAATAGGAATACAGAAAAATAAAAAATAAATTAAGCAACAAAAGATATATCTCAATCTAAAAAAGACCTATTGATCATTCAAAAAATTATACCATCAAAAGTTTATGGTTCTAAATAAAATATTTATATATGTAGCTAATCGAAGAAATGCAAGTGTAACATAATAGGTTTTTCAATTTTTTTTGAAAAGTATCTCAAATTGATCATTAGGTGGGAAAAAGTCAAAAATATATTTTTTTAAACCTATAAGTACCCTAAAAATACATTTTAAATTATTATTCTCAATTACCGCGTGAAAATGTTAGCCGCCATGATGTTTAGGTCGTGACGTCATTTCAGGAGTAGGTAAACTATCTGAACTAACCAAACTAATATTTTGACACATATTGCGAACAAAATGTCACTGTTTACCACTATTATGACGTCACATCGACAACCAGCATAGCTGCTGTCGTTTCAAATATTTGATTAACCGATTAAAAAAACTTGATTTTTCTAAATCAAAAATAAAATTTACTGGGGGGGCACTGATTTAAAGGGGCAGTTGTATTATGTACTTATCTCTTATCGTGTGGCACTATTTAACCGTCCTATCAAGGTATAGGCGGCGGTTGCCTGGTGTTGCACTTATCACCCTTTGTCACATGTAGGGCATTTAAGATTTACACCTACGGACGTGTGCAACGCGGCCATCATACACAACTAGAAATCAGATGTGCAGGTTTCCTCACGATGTTTTCCTTCACCGTTAAAGCAGTCGGTATGAAAATGCACGTAAGCTTCAAAAAACTCATTGGTGCACTGGCCAGGATTTGAACCCATGACCTCTGGTTAGGAGGACGGAGTCACTAACCGCAGAGCCACCGACGCTTTTTGGTACTTATGGTAAGTTAAAAATTACAAAACGCATGTTTATTTACAAGTTTGGCTGTAAAAACTGAGCAGTAAACTATTTAAAAATGAGTCTAACAAAAATTTGAATGGGTAACTTAATAAATGAATTGAGCAGTAAAATAACTGAATAAGCGGATACGTGTGGGCAGTAAACAAATTGGAATTGGTCGGTAAGAAATATTTTATAAGCAGTTCTAAAAACAATTAATTTTGAACTTTTTATTTTCGTTATTATAGCAGTTAAAAACGCCGAAAAAATCTTTTTTTTTATAGGTACAGTGGTATTCTTTATAATTTTATTCCCCTTCCTGCCCACTTCAACAGCAGTTTTTGACCCTTTTCAATTAAACATATTATTTTTTGAACTGACCATAGTAGGATAAAATAACTGACCAATTTTGATTTTATTACTGTTCATGTTTTACAGTCACATTAATTTTCCAACCGCCAAAAAATTAAGTAACGGGCCGTTTATTTTTTCAACTGATCATAATAACTTCTCTAATATTTAAATAACAGTCGTAAAAAATAATTCCCATAAAATATTTTTTCTCATTTTATTACATAGCAATCGTATTAATTCGATTACTTAATACAAATACTACGATAAATAAGCAGTTTTAGATTTTTTCTTGTATGGAGTAAAATACCCTATTACTCATAAGAAAAAAATATTTTAAGCCGGCGGTAGCGGTGTAGCGGTAGCTTTCCTTCTACCGCGCGGTGAGCCTTCATACTTTGCTTGAGGGGTTGGCTAGGAGTCGGGGCTACTTTTTTTTCTTGGGTACTTGGATTTATTTTTTCGTTATTTCTATGAATCTTTTGTGAAATAAGGTCAGGTAAAGAAAAGGAAGGAAGGAATCACAGAGTTGCACCCCGCTCTCCGAGAAGCGGAGCGACGACGGAATAAATAGTTTACCGTATAATTTTTATTCTATTTATTCTGTATTTTTAATTATAATTTTATTTATTTGTATAATTATATGGGTCTTGGTTACCTAAGTTAAATAAATAGGTATAAAAAGTCTTTGGTAGGAAAGTTAGATCAACATAATTTGATTAAACTTACCGATCTATAAATATCGTCCGCGTACCAGCACATGATGCCTGTTTGAGTAAGCAATGCACTCAAGAAAAACTTGTTGCTGACATCCATCCATGGGTCCAAAAACTATAATGTGTCAAAATATAATAGTATAAGGTAGATATGTAGATAGGTAAAGCGTGACCAAGAAGCTAATAATTTATCTAAGGATCCAGACAAACAGACGAATTAGACCTGATTAAAATCTTTCAGATTTTAGTAGGTACTTGACCGTTAAGATGCAGTCAATTGCAGTCGTTTTAAGTATTGTTAATTTTTGCAGTTTATACTTTGCAATTTGAATGGTGCAAGCTCGGTTACCGCATGACATAGTGAAATTTAAGACAACATAAAGCCAAGAATCGAAGATTAGAACAAACTAAATTGAATGTCCTACAGGACCAACGACGGACTGTTTGTTTACATCGTAAATCTACGTTAACGGGCGCTCGTATCATTTATTTTTGATTTAAAAAAATATAAAAGTTTTCCCACTAAATAGTATTTCTCCCAGAATAGAGAAATTATTGTTTGATAGTTTAATTCATTTTCAATTTGTTATTTATATAAATTACATATAAAAAAGCAGTTCGTAAAAGACTATAACATAATAACAATTCAGAACAATATGTCGTTAAAGTTTTTTTCGTACTTAGTCAAATACCGGATAACGATACAGGTCCCTTACCACAATATCAAATACGACGCAGCAAATCATGATGGAACTGAGCAAAACGTTGAAAAGATTCACCAATGAAAATGCTTCTTCCAAATCGACGCTGTAACTGAAAATAAAAGGTCTAAGGTAAAAAATAAAAGGTAAAGTGCTTAAGGGAACTTAAGGGTACATCTGCAATATAATACTGAACAACTATTTTACGACTTGCTGAAATCTAAAAGTTAAGAACGGCTATCCATCTGATAAATTTATATGAAAGGTCCATTTGTTTATTCAAAATAATCGTTAAGTTTCATTATAAAACAAATATTGTTCAGTTTCAGGAGTAGAAACCCACTTCAAAGTATTGCCAACATTCTGTTACTGGCGTCTGTATAGTTTCTACACGGACACGATAGATATGTATATACCGTTTCACCAAACTACCCATACTTCCATGGAAATGAATATTTCTTATATTTTGTTGTATTTCCTTATTGCAGCGATGTTTATTTATTTACCTAATTAGCTTCTGATGAATCTTAATAACAGTCACTATTTCGTCATAACGAGAGCTGTTCTCTGTGGTGCGTAATACATTCGTAATCGATTGATTGTTCCGACTATTGCGCTGGGGTGAAAGCTCCAGTTTCCTTATTTTACATTGCAAAATGCGCAAGAGCATACTGATGGTGCTCGCCATTACTGTGAACAGGATCTCGGAGCTCAACATGCTTGCCACACTTGAGTAACCTGTCGAAAAGCAAAAAATATTGTATATTCCAAAGTATTTAAATGAGCTGAAGTTTTTATAGCCACCTTAATCGCAACTGGAAGATATCCACTGTTGAATAAACGCCTTACTCGTGAACTTCTATGTTGCACAGTTTTGACCCTCCGGCCAAAAAAACAGCAGTGCTGACATACCTGAGACAGGGTATTAACGCTAACTACGCTAACTATTGGTCTCATCCAAAATTTTTCGAAGGAATTTTATTGAATACGAGATTCCTGCGTGTGGCTCAGACGCAAGTAGAATTCAACTGCAATAAAAAATGAGACCGATTTAAGAATGTGAAAAAATTAAAAGCATCACCTGCGAATATTTCAAAAATATATACAATCTTATGATTCACAGGATCTCTCTTATCAAACGGATACTCGAGGAACCATATGAAGGCGGGTTCAGTGGGAGCGCCTTTCATTAAATGGTAGAAGGTGAGAGCCATGGGTGTGGCACAGTAAAATGTCAAGCCGAAGATGGTCACCGCCATGTACCCTGTAGAAAACGAAATAAAGGTGCTGATTAGATTTGATCTCACTTAATCTACCATAGCAATATTTTAATAAAAAAGAAAGTGGAGGTTCCTGGTCCCAGTGATTTCCCATCCCATTTAGTGTTTACATGCCGTTAATTAGCTTACTTCGATATGAATGATCTAGTAAATCCCATTTTTTATTAAATTTCGTACAAAACAATGTAATCTTACAGAATTGTAGTCGCTGCACCGAAGCAATGCTTGAACTTTTTATGAAATGTTCTTCATCATCAATATCTCTTGGCCAAATGTTGACTAGATTATTTATCAGTCTCTTGAAGATATTTCTTTTGTACCATATAGTCGCCAATTTTGTTACGCCTGTAAATTTTAACTCAATTGCAGTTTAACACGGACAAGAAATACGTTATAGGTATGTGTACGTTTTAAAGGTTAGTGTAGTAGTACATAGAGACCCCCTTGAGCCCGGAATGCGCGCGGTACTTTTTCTATAAGTAGAATCGGGGCGCGGCGGCGGAATATTGCCCCGTGTTTACAAAAATGATGATTATTCAAAAACTACAACATGTATCAATGCGAAATAAAAAATAATTCACTCTGTTTTAATTGACTATTTTATTTATCCCTAATTCAAGTGTTATTTCTGAAACAATATAATTATAATTTCATGCTAAAACTGTACTTTGGAAAAATTTCCGATGGCAAAGTAAATCACAATTTTTAGAAGATTTTGGTATATTTGTAAGAGTAAATTATGGTTTCGGTAAAGTCAAATGTATGATTGATCAACCTACATAATTAGTTTTATCATATTTGATAGAAAAAATATGATAAACTACGATAAACACCACTGAATCACGCACGCGCGCACACCTTGACAGCACACCTATGAAGTTTGCATTGATTTCGAACTGACATTCAAAATTCATAGACAAGTATTATACATCAAATTAAAGAGGTTTTTACCCTCTCTTTTCTTCTTATACACATCTAATACGGTTAAAATAAGATGGCAATACAAGGAAGCACTTTTTAAATGAGTCATCTACGCGGGTACCCATATACGCATCCGAGTCTCGGGTTGCAAAGCATTTGGCGGGTACCCATATACGCATTCCGATTAGGGTGGTAGTCATTTTATCACAATTTATGGTGAAAAAACATCGAAATTTGTATTGACATTAGACAGCTTATTTATTTATTAAAACAATCTATGGTGCATTGATGGCATGATACGACGACGATCTGTGAAATACATGAATTAAATTGAATTGAATTGGGGTGGCCGCAGTTTCGGTATTCCTTCCACACGTAAAACGATTACAAATCGACGATCTACATCTACAGGATGATATTCCATGCTTGTAAGATTTGTTTTTTTGTTCAATTTATACAATCAAGGAAACTAAATCACATAAGAAAACATGATAAGTTATGGCTTGCTTACTTAAGTAGGCGTACATAAACAGATGTAGAACCACTACAAATTCCTGGACAACTATTTTCGAGCTATTCAGCAGACGGCCCATGTAGACGATTTCTCCACAACATAGCAGCAACATCGAAAGAAAGCACATTATGAACCATGACTCCATTCTTAACTTCTCTGCCAGGCTTTGCGGTCGGTCTATGAAAGAGAGGCCGACGCTCCGCGTGCATAAGTTACAGTAGTACATAATACCGCGAATCTCTTTCTCAGCCTCTGAATTTTGATCCGTCATCATAACTGGAGGCATGTCGGTTCTTCTGCAATAACAACTGAGAAATGTATAAATTTACATTGTCCTAAGTTTATATGTTACATTTACCTACCTAGATAAGTATCTTTGTAAAAGTTAAATAAATTTATAATGAGTACCACTGACAGAAAAACTTTATGGTAAGTTTCGCTGCCTAATAAGTTAAAGCAATATCCCTTGATTATTTATACCAGTCAAAGAAAGTATTTTTCTTTCTACAGATAACTTTGCTAAGTCTATAAAGTATAAGGCCTTCCCCGCCCTATCAATTAAGTAGGGAGCTACACAGTTAAATATGTCGTAGTATCCAATAACACTGGTATACAAACTTTGACTTTAAAAAAGTATTCTTCATGTAAAGTAGCTTTTTTATTTATTTTTACGTGCTGAATATATATTATATTCTTGGATGATTTATTAAAATTTTAAAAGTCAGTTCAAATATGTGATTAACAGTTTTAATAGCGTATATTGTCCAGAGGAAGAATGAATTTTTCCGACTCTGTATAGTCCAGCCAGCCATTTTTGTAGTTGTTATTTTTGCTTTTAAATACATCCGTTTTCATAGACATTTTAGGATTTCCTATTTGTTTATGTATACATATGTATGTATGTATGTATATTTTGTGTAACATACAAGAGAAAAAATATACGAAAATTTAATTTTATAATATAATAAGTTTTATACAAAATGATAATAATATCTGGGACAAATCTACACGGTCATAAAACATAATTATGTTTCGTTCGCAACTGGTTACGAACCTCCGGTTACGTACGCGGCCGAAAGGCATCTGACCCCCAACTAGGATTCCCTGTACTATGGGAAACAGAGACTAATATACATACACATACAGATATACGTTTTAAATACATGCATTTAAAGATATAATACACCCAGGCACAGAGCAAACAAATATGCTCATCGCAGAAATGTTTGCCCTGGGTGGGGATCGAACCCACGACTCTTGGATCAGTAGTCAGGAGCGCTAACCACTAAGCCACCGAGTCAGCATATTTGTATTATAGGATAGGATATTTTAATTTATGTACTCCTACGTAACGTAAGTACTCTGTGTAATATACGTACTACAAATTAATTTCGAGCGCAAGAATTAATGTTGAAGTTTCCATATAAACATTCCTCGTTAAATGAATATGACTCCCTGTTTCAATAACCGCACGAAATTCAATTAAACAAGCCAACACTACATTTTTGTATTTAATACAAAAATTATGTTCAGTTATTAAATATTATAGGGTAGCTTTTATCTCGGTGTCCACGTAAATGAAGTCAGTAGGCGCTCCTCGAACTCCTCAAATTGTAATAAAGACGAAAGCTCTAGCCCGTCGGCGTCTCCAGTGCAATTTGTACAGCAGCGGCGACCAGCGGCAGTTCCGACCGAATTCAATTACACTTTACACTATATGAATAAACATCACTTTTTACTACACCGACGGCTTCATCAGGAAGACCGAGATTGTTTGTCCTGTAGGCGACTCGGCACTCCATATAAATTTTCCGAGTTATTTACCTACTACGTCTTCCCTTTCTAACACGTAGGACCGAGCGAGATATCTTAGGGACGACATGAGGACGATTATATGGACTGCCACCGGATTTTACCCGCAGGAGACGAGGGTGAGGTCGCCTTCAGAGAGCGGCAAAGAGTGTCCATACTGTGTGTAATGTGTACTAATTAATATACTGTGAGATACATTTAAAACAATTCGGAAAATAATTCTGTCGGTTATATAATATAATACCCAGTATAAGGCAGGCAGGTATGTTGAAATACGTGTGTAAACAACCCATATCGTCCCCAGTGCAGGGGCACGGGTTTCTTCCCATATCTCGGGTAGGCCATACCACGCCATAGTCTACATACGGGAGCCAACTCCGGATTGGTGGAAAATACGTGAAATAACTAACATTTTACCAAAAATGTATATCATTAGGTACTAACTCAAAAACCACTGAACATATTTTCTTAAAACATAACTAAGAACCAACAAAAAAAATGCATTAGTCCACTCGTTTGAAAGATACGTTTGAACAGAAGGGCTTCAACACATGGGTCTCAAACTTATAATACCTCTCTTTTGCCTAGGGATTAATTAATAATTAAATATTCGTGGGCAAATAGCATACGATTATCTGGCCTCAAACAACTAATGTGTTTATAGTTATATCCAACAAAACACGCGTCATGTGTTATTATATCGCAAATTATTCACAAGATTGTTACAACTACAAATCAGAGCTATATTTGTCCTTATAAACATGGTTTTATACACTGCTTTCTTCATTAATTGCAAGTATAAACACAGGTTGATTCGTAATCAACCGGATACCACATCTTCTTTCGTTCCTTCAATCAATCTTCGTTTCGTTCAGTTAATCGTCCATCTTCAACATGTAGGCTATGGCTGCCAGGTGTTGCACCTTAGCATCGCCCGCTATTACGTGTAGGGCATTAAAATTTACACCTAAGGACGTGTGCAACGCAACCTTCATACGCATCTACTAATCAGATGTGCAGGTTTCCGCAGGATATTTTCTTCCACCGTTAAAGCGTTTGAATTAGTATGAAAATGTACGTAAGTTTCTAAAAACTCATTGGAATATTGGCCAGGGTTTTAACCCGAGACATCTGGTTAGGGGGTCGGAGTTACTGCTGCGGAGCCGCCGAAGCTTGACCAGATGCTTAAACTGGACAACCGGAAAAATACATCAAATAGGTACTAAAAATTAAAACTACCTGTAGTTAGAATCATGGATCAAGTAGCAAGGGGACTATTTTCAAATGCTGTTAAAATTTAATAAGCACAAGCTACCGGACAACAGGCAGTATACATTAAACGTTGTGTAAACAAATAATTAACAGGAATACGAGTATGTTTTTGACAACAAACACAGATATTGTTACTGTTTAGACAATTGAATACAAACTAAAAGAATGACGAAAATAAAAATGCCCTGTTTGTACCTATGCCATTTACATAAAGTATCAATGGGAGATTTTTCTTTGCGCTATTATTTCAAACAATTTTTCACGTGCGGGTCAGCTCAGTTGGGCCCATGATAGCCTTCGTTACTGAATTTGACACGTGCGTGCGACAGAATGTGACCCGCCCTTGCCTGACGCCGACAATCCTTCTTCGACTGCCTCAACATTAATACCCAACCCAGCTAATAAATGCCTTTACTTAGGCTAAGTACCTAGTACCTACTCAATTAGTTTCATTGGAGATGGTACGTTCGTGTATCGTATCGTTTGTTACCAGGAAAATTGTGGTTGGCGTGCTAATATTATGGTAACATTTTTCTATGAAACATCGACGTTTCCCTTCTTATATTACTGAATATTTCATTTACGAAATTATTTTATATTTTCTTTTTCTGTATTATAACCATTGAGTTTATTTTTTGGGGATGTATTCCACAACATTCTGAATTTCACTCTGAAGTATAGGTATGTAAATAAATTTATGTTACAGTTTGAGAGATTCCTTACTTCAACGCTATGATAAACAATGAAAGGCACTAAAATTTTCTGTGTATACCAGGTTTGACTACTCTATTTGACTCGGAATAGGCAAGTTCTATATCTACGTAAGCCGTTCACTGCGAGCACTGAACCATATATCAAGTATAATATTATCCTTGGAGCAATACGAACTTAAATAAAAGCTCTTACGTAAATTTTATCGTTCGAGGAAATTAACGTTAGCTCTAGCTGAGAGCTGAAATCAAAATCAAAATGTCATTTTGTTCTAAACATGTTTGAAATGGTGAATTCTGTAGACTAAGACCATAATTCGTTTCTATTACTTATTACGATTAGGATATATTTTTTTATTTCAAAAATTCAAGCAAGACTTTCCTGAAATTTCAATAAAATTGTATTTTCGATGTAGTTAACTATCCATTTATATATTCTTAAGTTTAGAACGAAATATTTTATGTTTTTTTTACGAGAAATGAAGCACTCGTAGTTTGGGGTGGACTTTAACAGGGCTAGAGCATTTTCAGAAATACTCTTACATACATTTGGAACAGCTCTGTTGAGCGTAACTAAGTTCTATGCAAACTACAACTGCAACAGTATGTGCAGACTGTTATGTAAGTCATTAGGGGGTGCGTCTCGTTTTATATAAAAACGGGGGATATATTTTCATTTCAATAACGCTCAAATGCTATAATTATCACGAGATAATACCAACAGATGATATAATTTTGTTGAATATAACAATTATAAGCTCTAACGATTACATTATATAAAATCGTTTGATATAACATTTATAATACATATCATTATTATCATATACTCGTAACATTCTCGAGATATAATGTTCATAAAATATAATAACTTTAGATATAATGCTCCGAGTGAGCAGAGAAATTACCGGGGTTTTATTTTCTACTGGCTTTTTTATGAAAATTCTACTATTCAGAATACATACAAAATTCAATTCAATTAAATAGGATGTGGGAGCGAGCGAAGCGAGCTCGGGAATTCGGAGCACCCCGACTCGGATAATTTAGGTTCGGAGACTGTGATGTGGAGGCGAGCTTGCTCGCCTCCCCTCACAGTCGCCGTGTTAGGTTTGATTGATAAAATGACCACAGATCGACTGCTTGTGTGCATATTTGCTTGCCTGCCTTCATGCTTGCATGCATACTTGCATGCATGCTTGCTTGCATGCTTGCTTGCATGCTTGCTTGCATGCTTGCTTGCATGCTTGCTTGCATGCTTGCTTGCATGCTTGCTTGCATGCTTGCTTGCATGCTTGCTTGCATGCTTGCTTGCATGCTTGCTTGCATGCTTGCTTGCATGCTTGCTTGCATGCTTGCTTGCATGCTTGCTTGCATGCTTGCTTGCATGCTTGCTTGCATGCTTGCTTGCATGCTTGCTTGCATGCTTGCTTACGTGCTTGCTTGCATCTAGTGCTTTTATACTTGATAAATAAAATTCAATTAATTTAGTATACAAAATATATTTTATAAAGAGTTCACATTACTTATGTAATATTAACAAGAAAACAACATTTTACACTTCCCGAAACGCTGAGTGTATACAAGTCCCATGTGGTAGGGGCTCTGTACTAGGTAGAAAAAAATGACGATTTAAAAGCATGTGTTAAGTATCTACAAAATAAAATAAAAAATTGAGTTTGAGTTTTAACATTTAATTAAATTTAAATTAATTATTTTTCAAACTCAAGTTAGAGGCCAAAGCTCTTAAAAACTCGCATCGATTCAATATTTTGTCAATTCAGTTTTGTTATCTCCACTGTTATATCTTTTAAATTTATATCTAACATATTTTATCAATAGTAGGTTAAATGAGTCTTATATCATATGATTGTTACATTGCATGTTTATTATATACAGCGTTTATTATACCTTATGAAATTATTCTTTTTAAAATTATATCTAGAGTTTATATATCTGACAATCGTTATATTTAAGAAAATTATATGTTTGGTTTGTATATCTTCTAAATGATATATCTTTTGTATTTATAGATTCTATCATTTACCCGTCATTAGGTAGTAAGTACGTAAGTCAGCGTACTGCGCTTGAAGTTTATTGCCCCCTTACCTACTGCGACATTTATGCACTTATCTTTGGTACTTACTTATGTATAATAGCATAAACTTAACTTCTCGCTGAAAATGTTTCATTGAGTGTGGAAAATTTCTAAGTTTTTCATCGAGAGAAAGACCAAAATGCTGTCTGAATTTGTATAAAAATCAATTCGACCTAAAAATTATAATTATTATTCTTATTTATTTAAAAATCAAGTGAGAATGACTCATGTGTTAGTAAATCCTTAACCTATGTGTTATTAGATACATGTAGGGAACAACAAAAGAGTATAAAAGGACAGTCTAGCCTGTCCCCGATCATTTTCAGGATGCTATTGGTGCTGCCCCGCACCCTGCGCACTAAAGATGCGGCGCGCTTGTGCATGGTCGCGCGGAAGCAGTCGACCTGCGCCCCCGCGAACATGCCCGAAGCACTGCAGCGACGAGGCAGCCCCAAAATCACCCTGAAAGCGTTATTTTATTGGATACGAAGGGCTTCGTATGATCTTTGCGTATAATTTGCCCACAGGCTGCACATGTAAAAGGATGTACAGTATGCTCTGAAGAGCGTAATTTTCACTTCTGTGGAACAACGTGCAAACCTGCGAGCTATCATATTGGCTCTTACTGACAAAGCCCTCCGTTCCCTTTCCATATCGGCATTGTCCCTGAGATCAGCGGTAACAAGATGCCCGAGATATTTAAATTCGTATACCCTCTCTAACGGGAAACCATTCAACTTTAAAGGAGGTACATTCATAGGCCTCTTGCTACCGGTGTCAAAGACCATGTACTGGCTTTTCCTTACGTTGTAAATTAATCCGTGTTCTATGGCATATGATTCATAAGTTTCCAGTAGTTTTCTGAGGCCAGAGACAGACGCACTCAGCAGCACAATGTCATCGGCGTAACTTAGGTCATTAACACACACGCCATCAATGTGATAACCGACATGGTGACTGCTGAGCGCGACCATCAAATCATTCACGTACAGATTAAAGAGTGCAGGGGAAGTCAGACCCCCCTGTCTTACCCCACACTCCAGTCTGTACGCTTCAGACGGTTGACCTGGTTGCCATACCAATACCTGAAGATATTAATGAGTTCCGTAGGTAACTTTACGCTTTCTAACTTTCTCCACAGAATATCGTAGGAAACCAGGTCAAAAGCTTTCGACAAATCTACAGGCGTTTTTCGGTCGGTGTAATATCTGACAGTCGCTTGAGGCACAAAATAGCACTTTCAGTAGAGAGTCCGGGCCGAAACCCGAACTGATTGTCGTGTATTTCGAGGTATTTATTTAGTTGTGCGTCAAGCAGCCTGTCAAACACCTTTCCAATTATTATTGCTAAGGAAATAGGTCTATAGTTTCCTTTTTCAGATAAATCACCAGTCTTATTTTTAACTATTGGGACCACAACAGTTCTCATCATGTCAGTTGGTAGGTACGCATGGCTGATGCACAAGTTATAAAGTAGAGCCAACACAAATATATTTGTAAAATTGATAAGGATTTCGACTATCCACCTCCTGGTTCCATCATCAGATCAGCTCAATGATACTAAGTAAGATAGAGAGATACTTAGATACATTATGTATCTATTTCACTCCACCTAGCACAGTGTAAGAGGTAGCACAGAGCTACTGCGCATTCCTTTGTGCTAGTGGAAAGGAATGCTGCGATAAACTGTTTTAAGTTTTAAGTGACCCATCTTTGCCGAAATTATTGAATCGTGTTTCGGATGGCGTACGATCGTAGGAAATATAATCAAAAATAAGTTGTTTTTTTTTCAGACTCTAAATTTATATAGTTTTACGTCATTACTGTTCAAAAACGTCATTTTTGTATAAGAGCGCCTTAAATAACTAAATGACAACAAAATAATAAACAATAATAAAGGAAGAGGAACAGTGAAATTATTTGGTTTTTCATCGGTATTACATAAATTTGGAAATCAAATCGATAGAAGTTGGTTAAATTCGACATCCTAAACTTTGTTTACATACAAAGTTAGTTAGTAGTTAGTTACAAGTAACGCTAATAAGAGTGAGTTAAAATTAAAAGAAATAAAAATTGTTTATTTCAGACAACTGAAGATCCATTTTATATATGGAATTGAATATAGGTACCAAGGTTCGGAACCGGTTAACAAATACCGGTTAATTTCGTTCGAATTTCGGTTAACGATTCCGTTCAGGTTAAAACCGGTTTCCAGCTTAACCGGTAAATTTGAATAAAATATCGGTTAATCAGGAAGCGGTTTTCTAACCGAAATAAGAACTAAATTAACCGGTTAAAACCAAACTTAGTCAAGTACAGGCGCGTCGCGCGGGTGCCGCTGCCCGAGTCTTCTGCTCACTTTCTCGCACGCTTTCAATTGATTGCACGCGGCAAACATGCCGACAAAGTCGCATATTCTTCAAATTAACCGGTTAATTCCGTTCGAACGAAAAAATATCGGTTTTGGTTAAACCGGTTAAATATACCGGTAACCGAAACCCGAAGGAAACCTTAACCGAAATTATTTCGATATAGGGGTCAATGACCGAAACCGGTATTTTCAAAAAACCGGTTTCCGAACCCTGATAGGTACTTAAAAATCAATTCCTGCCGAGTGGCTTTCAAACCAATTTCTGCTAAGTAAATTGTGGAATCGTACCTAGAATCAAAGGAGACCTTATTGAGCTTTGCAGTCATAAATAACATACTTTGAGCCGATTTTCCTAGAAAGTGTTAAAAGCGTGGGCCGGTGGAGAGATCTGTCATCGAGTTGAATTTATTGCACGTCGTTGAAAGGGATTTGCCTTCACGCAGTCATAATAGATTGCTTTTGGAATTTCGGGAAACTGGACCTCAGTCATAGATTTTTTTCTTATTTTTAACATATTTATTTTAACTCTACACTTTTTCGGTCCGGTCTGAAACGGTCGTTGCCCAGTGCGGCTTCGCGTCGATCATGCAGGTTAACTGACTACAGACACGGTCATAACCTGGATGGATTTGACTGTTAGTGGCATTTATCTCGACCGTTTCCGTGCTTCGCAAGACACGTTAAGCCGTTGATGCCGGCTGCTATCGCTAGATGGCAGTCGTTAAGCCATGTCAGAGGCATAAACTTGTGACACTGAGGTTGGCCACTAGTTCCACAACCTCCACCAATCCGGACTTGGCCCCCGTGTGTGGAGTATGGCCTAACCATCCCGATGTTTGGGAAGAGACCGGTGCCCCTGCAGTGGGGACGTAATGTGTTGTTAATAATAATAAAACTTTTTCGGTATGTACCTACGTATGAGTCCAATCCGGACTTGGCCCCCAGATCCATGCTCCAACAGTGAGAACCACAGAATGGGGAATGTATATGTCGCAGATGGATTGCAGAATCAGCTGTTTTACAAAACCGCTACATAGTGATTTTACAAAACAGCGCCGTTTGGACCGCCAAAACCTTTAGCGGTTTTTTATAATAACTGGGCTATAATACGCAGAATTGTATAAACATATATATTTACTTTCCAAGAGGAGGTGTATCACATAATTGGATCTGTGCTTCCTACTCTTAATTCGCAGCCACAGTGTGTGTAAATTTTGGAAGAACAATGCTAAAAACGATGCAGACTGATACTTAACAACTGTTTGATACACGATTAAAACGACGCTTTAGATTTTTTTATAAAGACCAAGAAGGATAACAGTTTAATATTCCTCAAGTAGAACGGGCTACTGGTCGCCCTGTCCCAAAAAAAAAGGTGCCATGTATGGATTTTTATGATTTTCAACCATAAAACCAAGCAACCTGCGTGATCGACGCGACCACGCAAGCCGCAGTGAGCCACGATATCTTATTTAACTCTTGAGTTTTTTTGGGATAAAAAGTATCCTATAATGTGTATCGCGGTGTGATAGATGTTGCAACATCACATCACACAGTTCCTACATGTGTTAGTCCAGTGCTTTATTTACCTACTTACTAAATTTCATTCAAATCTATTCAGTAATTTCGGCGTGAAAGTGGCACAAACATGATAAAGTAAAGATTTCACTTCTAGCCATTCCTCCAGGAACCCTCAAGTTTTCTGGGATAAAAAGTATCCTATGTGTTAGCCCAGTGCTTCATCTATCTACTTACTTAATTTCATTCAGTAGTTTCAGCATGAAAGTGGAACAAACATGATAAAGTAAAAATTTCAGTTTCTAGCCATTCCTCCAGGAACCCTCAAGTTTTCTAGGTTAAAAAGTATTATATGTGTTAGCCCAGTGATTATCTATCTACTTACCAAATTTCGTCCAAATTCGTTCCGTAGTTTCGGCGTGAAAGAGGCACAAACATGATAAAGTAAAAATTTCACTTTTTAGCCATTCCTCCGGGAACCGTTAAGTTTTCCGGGATAAAAAGTATCCTTTGTGTTAACCGAGTGCTTTATCTATCTGCCTTCCAAATTTCATCCAAATCTATTCAGTAGTTTCAGAGTGTAAGCGGAACAAACAAACAAATAAACAAACATCCATACTTTCGCATTTATAATATTAAAGTGAGAGTGAGATGAGATGAGATGAGATATAACTGAAATTAATATTTAAGTAATCAAGAAACGAACAAGACTGTTTTCTTTTGTCATAAGCTGTTGATTTATTAAGATGTATAACATGGTTAAAATGTTATAGTTTAACTTTATTAAGTATAAGTATATTTGTAATTTGTAGCCATTCTACAATACGTCTAAACGTGGTTAGCAGTTTTGTTAAACATAGCACAATGGCAATTCATCTGAACATCGTTCAGCTGTTTTACAAAACGGCGCTGTTTTGTAAAATCACTAGCGGTTTTGTAAAACAGCGGATTATCCGTCCCCAAATCTAAATCCGTAGCCAAAAAACGGCTGATCCCAGAGCACAATCTTGACCGATGGTGATATCATATATAGGGTATTAAAAAGTACGTTTGTTATATTTAAATAAAAGTTTGCCTTAAGAACAAAGTAAAGAAATAGGTAATTTTTAAATTTTATCTTTAAAAAACACAGAATAGGGACAGGTTTCCGAAAACTTTAAGGGCTTGCTCAGTAGACGAAACTGAACAACTTTCCACAGGATTTTTTTTCAGGACACGAAAAAAAAATCGGATTCTCCATACAAAATTATAAACTTGATTGGACAGTTTGTATGGAAAAGCCGATTTTTTTTCGTTTCCTGAAAAAAATTTTAGATTTAGATGGGCATGTTTTCCGGTGGTTTCTTAAAATGTATTTAACTAGGTACCTAAGATATACAGGTACGACCTAGTGACGGGGTGTTAAGTAACGTTTGAAATATTTAGGGGTTAGTCACAATCAGGTATAGAATATAGGAAAAATATTTCTTCGAATATATGATGATTCTCTATAGAGAAAAAATATTTTTTTGTTTTTTTTGTTTTTGCTTTACTATTTACTTAAGGCATGTAAAATACAATGTCTAATACAATGTCTTCCTACTTATTACCTAAAGAAACTTATTTTTGATACCGGAAAACCAGAGAAAAGGAGAAAACTGTGCAACTTATAGACCGACAGATCTTATCTACCTAAATCGTAAAACCAGACCTTGTTCAATATCCAGATTTAATAAAAAACACTCATTATAAGCACTCTAGCCGAGCGCAGTCGTTATTTATTCTTACACAAATCCTCTCCCGCAATCACGACGTCTGCAGCTGCGCCAAAGGAAAATTAGATTTTTTATTGGCACCGATCCCTTTGTCGCACCGAGACGCGACGTAGACGCCGCCGGCGGCGCCGGCCGCCCCTCGCCCTCATTACAGCGCGAACTTCCAATTGATTGAGAACAAGCCAAAGGAAGAATGCAAGCACATGGAAAGTCAAGAAAATTAACCCAAATCGATACACAATGACGGAGGAATTGTAATAAAAAAGAAGTTAACTTATTTGCTTTATGTACTTAGCTGAAAGCAAATAAATCGGAGTTAAAAAATACTGGAGAGCCAGCTACGGTCAAGAAATCCTTGACATTATATGAAAATGACAAAGTCTGCTATTCTAAAGTAGGTACCTTCAAGTAAGGGTGAATGTGATCGAAAAGATAAGGCACAGATCTCGCCGCGTTTCCTCTTGAGTGAGCAGGTCGACTTTGAAAAGGTATCTTTAAAACTAAAGTTGTGTCACTTATAAACCATAAATATAATTTCCCATATTGATTCTTCTTATAGCATGATAAATTTTGCAAAGATATGGTGTAAAAAGTATGTCCTTTGGCCTTTGAGTATGTTTTGATATAAATAGACGTCTGACTGGATGGTCCCGAGGTTCCGTAGTTCCAACGAGGAACCCTTATTAGATCGTTTTTAGGATTCCGTTCCGTACCCATAAGCCAACGCTATCCGTTCGTCTGTCCGTCCGTCGGTCTCTCTGCCAGCGGGCAGTATCTCATGAACCGTAATGGTAGACTTGAAATTTTCACAGTGTGTATTTCTGTTGCCGCTATAACAAAAAATAATAAAAATAAATTAAAAATTAAAGACCTACTAGAAACTTTTTTTTTGCCTTATTTTTCGTCTGTCCGTCTTCTATCCGTGCATCCGTATCTCAGTCCGTCCGCTCGGTAGATGTCAAAGGGGCGTCTATAGGCTCTGTGTTTTTGAACCAAATTGCATGTGACACAAAACATTTTAAATATCCTCAATTTTGGATACCTACTTAAAAAATATACGTAATTTTATTTTTTAAGGGGCACGGGAGGTAATTCGTATAAAAAGGAAATATGTTTTTCGTAAAATTAAGTAATTAAATAAATGAGTTCTAAAGAAAATATTTTTATACCTTTAAAAGTTTAAACGCAAAGATATTGACGGGTAAATTTAAAAGTAAAATCAAAGTTTCCTTCCTCCCTGGCATTTCTAAACTGTTTGACAAAATTACAAAAAAAAAACCGGCCAAGTGCGAGTCAGACTCGCGCACCGACGGTTCCGTATAAATTCATAATCACACATGTCTTGAACTCTATATTTTTTATATTTGAGTTAATTGAATGAAAGGTAATTTGCGGTTTACGATTTATGACGTATTAAAAAAAACTACTTACTAGATCTCGTTCAAACCAATTTTCGGTGGAAGTTTGCATGGTAATGTATATCATATATTTTTTCTAGTTTTATCATTCTCTTATTTTAGAAGTTACAGTTACAGTTACACACATTTTACCACTTTGGAAGTGTCTCTCGCGCAAACCATTCGGTTTAGAAAAAAAATATATTAGGAACCTCAATATCATTTTTGAAGACCTATCCATAGATACCGACACGTATAGGTTTGATGAAAATTTTTTTTTTGAGTTTCAGTTCTATGTATGGGGAACCCCCAAAATTTATTGTTTTTTTTTCTATTTTTGTGTGAAAATCTTAATGCGGTTCACAGAATACATCTACTTACCAAGTTTCAACAGTATAGTTCTTTATAGTTTCGGAAAAAAGTGGCTGTGACATACGGACGTACAGACAGACAGCAGACAGACAGACAGACGTGACGAATCCATAAGGATTCCGTTTTTTGCCATTTGGCTACGGAACCCTAAAAACCATGTCTGCGGACACGACTAGATAATACATATCTATAAATATAATAGTTATTTCCTATTACATTTTTAAAATAAGCCTCTAAAACTAAATTTAAAAAAAACTTGTATGCATAGAGGCTTTCATGAATAAGTACGAAGTTGTAATAATACCAGAATGAATACATAGGTTATATAAATGACAGAAGGTGGCAGTTTTCTTCGTTCTATCAATCAATGTTTTGCTTACCTTTTGCTTTTATGCTGAGAAAATCATGTTTCTGAATAAATTTTGCTATGCTTGTCTTATTGTTGTATACGATCATAATAATTCCAGTCCTATCAGAAGTTAACGTGTCTAAAAAATATCAGCCCTCTAACTGGAAAACTGTGGAAAACATCGCAGAACGGCATCCTTACGTCGTGGGCTTGGTGGACGTAAACAAAGTTTACAAATGCACGGGGACAGTGATTAGCAAAGACGCAGTGCTCACCTCAGGTAGCTGCCTCAAGGAAAAACCAGTGTTTGTGGTAGCGGCAGCAGCCGTCATCCGACACGGCTGCAAGAGCATGGGAACACGAGGAATCTTGGAAATCGTTCACACAGTCCTCCACAGAGATTTTATTTTCCAACTCGAACTCGGTGATCCATTTGGGACTCAAATACACAGCAATATTGGTATCGCTATCGTAGAAAAGCCAGTTTTAAATCTCTATTCCAAAAGCGCTGAGATCGGAAATTTCTACGCCTCTGAATTGAGAGAAAAACGATTAACTGCTGTGGGTTACGGTAAAATCGACTACTTCTTCAAGACTATAGCGCTGCAGGAACAAGATTACCTTCAGACTCCGTGTAAAAATCCCAAGTGGTATTATTGCGTTTGTGGAAATGAAGTAAACGACGAAAAAAAGTATGCGAGTGCTTTTGGTGAAGGCGGACCGATTATATTTGGTTCTCAAGTCGTGGCAGTAGCGAATACTCCCTGTGGAATACTTCAGATGCCTTATAGTCAAGACAAATACGGTATTTTCACAGTTATTGGCCCGTACATTCAGTGGGTTGAACAAAATCAGCATATGACTCCTAATATTACATTCCGTACTGGAACTAAGAAAGCCAACTGCGCGGAAAATAACTTGCCCATCTCGTATCTTTGTATATTTTTAATATTCATTAAATTACCAATTTGATTACTTGAGTCGTTTTTAAGATTATAAACCGTTGGCCATCACATACTTTTAAATTAAAAACAGTAATGCCCGTTGTAGGAAACGATAATGTCTTTTTAATAAAGACCATGTATTAGGGTGTAAATTAGCGTGAATTTTAAGATGCAATTGACATGATAATAGAATGAACCCAGCACCTGTTTTAGCGTTACTTTTTCGCATTCACGCACTATTTGATGGTAAGTCGAAGAACATAGAAGTCTCAGGTTTGAAGTGTATTCAGCGAGTTATAAACTTATTTTAGACGGTTATTAGTCTATCGTGTGATTGATTTCCTTAAACAGTTTAATTCTTCCTTTTTTATTGCAATTTTATGTTTATTTTTTTAACACCTGCTTATTTATTCCAAAGTTTTTATAACTTCAGAAAAATACTGTATTCCTGTCTCGTGCTTCCGCGGCTTTTAAATTTTTATCAACTTTTATGAAGTTTTGGAACCTCTACTATATATACTCCTCTGCTGTTTTGCTCTGATGACAAAAGCAGCACATACCTATCACCATTAATCATTACTAAAGCTTAACTTATCTACACGCTTGCCAACGAGGTATTTGTAGGTTAAATATGTTTGTTCAAAATATATCTTACATAAAATAATCCCTATATACCTACTTGTAAAATAAAAAACCTTTTTAAAAGTAATTGTTAATGTAAGTGACAAAAACTAGTGGCGCCTATCATATCGGATCTGACATCTTCACTTTAACGATATTTGAGACAACGTTATATACATAAAGTCTCCAAACACTGATATCACGACCTTTGACTGACGAACTAATGATAATTGCTCGGTTTGCTCCGGGGCTATATCAGAACCGCAGTCCCGGCAAAGCTTTACAATGTGTTGCTGTTTTTGTGGTAATTAAGGTTAGGTTTAAGATATTAGGAAGTAACAAATAAAAATGAATGTGTGCAGAGTGTTCATGAGGACGATGAGTCAGAAACAGTGGGCGCCGCTTAAAAAGGTGGGCATCATTGGGGTGCCTTTCGAGAAAGGACAGAAGAAGTATGGAGTGAGTGTCGCGCCGGCCGCGATGCGTAGTGCCGGCCTGCTCGACGAACTAAGGCAAATAGGTGAGACTTTAGCTGATATAATATGGGACCCTTCCTATGGCGAATTGTAATTGTAACACTCAGTTTTACTGGATTTGCTTTTTTTAGTGTATGTATGTAAATAGGAATGTATGTCCATTTCATTTTTACCGCCTGTAGCTAAAACTTCTTGATAGATTTTTCGAGAGTTAAATTCGTCTTGATCCCCAGATTGACATAAGATACAATTTATTTAGGATAAATATATTTATTTGACCGAATTATACAAAAAACTGCCTTATCTGCAGAAGCTACATACATGGGGTTTATTTGCAGACAAACAGTTCTAGGAGTAATTAAAATTTACTGAAAAAAATAAACATAGATTTCACATAATGTTGTTTTTTTACACATACATCTATATACTATAATAAAACAGTAGAAACCGCGTGTCTATACATTGAATATTTTTACCAAAAATAGTAAGGAGGTGATAAAATAAGAGTAATAGAACACAAATAAACAAAGGACACGTTTCATTTTGTGCCTGGACATGTACGTAGTACGAAAAATATAGAAAAATATAGGCTTTCTATGAAAAATAATGAAAAAAATATTAGAAGCAGGGTTGCGTGGTTCAAGCATAATGTTTTGTCAGCACTTTTTACAATATAAATGGTAACACTGAAGCTTGCAATAGTAGGTCACGTTCAGAAATTACGGCTTCGTCCACATATTCCTCAGATGCTTTCTCTGACTCTGACTGACTGAACACCCTTCTGTTCTAACTTCTAACATTGGTGTACGATTTTTAAAATCTGCGAATATGCCTTGCCTCTTTTACAGACATAACAGCTGGTTTTCGAGTTACTTGTTGGGCAACTAAATTATTAATTTCAATGGTATGTACAGTTTCTGAACGTAAAATGCTCAAAATTGCGCTTGCTTCGCCATGTTGGGTGATTTATGTGTTGCGATTGTTAAATCTGAGAAACTAGATGAACCTCGTAACGAAGGTAAATCGAAGGAAATATGCAATTAGAAAAGACTATGTTTCTAATGACTTATTTATGATGTTTAGTACACAGATCAGGTCCAAGCTCCATAGTCCCGTGAAACGTCTCCTTTAAAAAATTTTGTCTGTCTGTCTGTCTGTCTGTTCACGCTAATCTCCGAAACTACTGGATGGATTTTCATGCGGTTTTCTCGAGTAGATTACGCTTAGTTTGGAGCATTATATAGTCTTTGTTTCATCGAAATCCAATGTCAAGAAAAAACGTTGTCGTCCTTTAAAGATAATTTTAAATTCGCCGGCTGCCAAAAATTACATAGCAAATGGGTGAAAGAATGTTCGGAAGCTTAATTACGTAGGCAAGTAATCGATTATAATTTTAATTTTTACATAAACAATAAAACATCTACTTATTTAAGGTTCCGACCCTTCTTTCGACCTATTTGCTATGTAATAGTATAGATGTAATTTTTGGCAGACGAGCGGCGAATTTATTAGTATTTTTGGTAAGAAATATGCAACATCTATATACCTACATAATATAATAAAATTGTACCGGGGCCGATTCTGTACATGGAATATTTTTGAAAATAATACTAGGGGACATTTCTATCGATATAGAGATCAAAACAATTTAATTTGGAATTTTTGTCTGTCTGTTTGTCTGTCCGCGCATCACGTAAAAACGGCTGGGCCGGTTTTGATGAAACTTCGTACGATTATACTACGTAACCCGGAGTAACATCTTAGATACTTTTTATCCTGGGAAATTCAAGGGTTCCCGGAGGAATGCATAAAAACTTTAATTCTTAAAAGCCGTATTACTCAAAAACTACGAAGGCGATTTTATTGTAATTTGGCACAATGATACTTTATTACAACTAAAAATCCAAACTTTTTCATCTCGGTTTAATGAAGGGTTCCCACAGGAAAACGACAACACCGTATCTCCACAGTAACTCAGTTTATTAAGATAAAACCTTAACTTTTTGAAAAGGCGTGTCAATTACGGTACTTTCGTATCATTCGATACATACTATTGGCCCTGGAAATTCAAAGGGATCCCGAGGGAAAAGCTGGAAACTGTATCTAAGTATTAAGGTGAAACCTTCCTCTTAGACTAGGCGAATCAAAGTTAACATTCTTCACCCGGAATTGTCAAGGGTGTCCCGAGGGAACTGACGGGATCCTCTTTTACGATGTCTATATTGTTTACGGTGTAGGTAGCTGTAGAATATCGAAAATATACGTATAACGTAGTGAAATAAGCAAAGCAAACTACATTTGTAAATGGTATTTTTATTTTGTACCCAACTATTCAAGTGTAGGGCAATAATTATCAAGTGGTGGTATACAGGTGTTACAAAGGCGTAGGCATTCTACTGGACCTGTTCTTAAATTTTTTCTTTAACTACCTAATAACAGGGTGTTAAAAAAGTGCGTATGAGATTTTAAGGGGTTGCTCAGAATCAAAATATACAGGAAAAGCATTGACAAAATCTGTTCTGTAATTTTTTTACCCTTTACCATACAAATTATTAATTCACTATTCCGATTTAAAAAGTTGTAGACAATTTTTTTTTTTATTTTTCCTGTATTCTATACTTGATTCTGAGTAACCCCTTAAAATCTCAAATGCACTTTTTAACACCCTGTATAGGCGGCTGAAAAACTTCTTAAGCTGGAGTTGGCCATTAGCCTCACATCTTACCACTATCCAAACTTAGACCCTGTGTGTGGAGAATGAGCTTCCCTAGCTATAATAAGAGATCCATCCCCCAGTAGTGTTGATTGTAAATATATCGTAAAACCTATGCAATTGTATTTTCATTTTCTTCCTCTTTTTCTTCTTATTTTTTATTTTTATTTTTTCTTTTATCTTTTTATTTTTTTATTTTTCTTTCATTCGCTTTATTGTTTACTTAGTATTGTTATTTTCTTATTTCTAAAGAATAATTTAGCAAAACATGAACAATTGGAAAACCCCCAACACTAACGCGTACGAAGTCGCGGTCACCAGCTAGTGTAACATATTGATTCATAAAATATTTTTTAATATCTATTTCCAAATATTTCAGATATTTCAGAAATACCCTATTTACAATATGTTAAACTTAACTACACTTTGTATAACTCTCAGAGGGCCTCGATGTTCAAGACTACGGCGACGTGGACATTCCGTCTTATGGAGCCACCCCCGAGACCAGCAAGGTAGACAACATGGCTCACCTTCCACTGGTTTCCGCCTGCAACAGAAAGGTGTCGGAGCACGTTTCCAAGGTCCTCAAAGATGGTAGGGTCGCTGTCACCATTGGTGGGGACCACTCGATAGGTGTGGGTAAGTGCATTTTTCATCTCGTCAATTTTATAGTTCCTAAAATCTTCTGTCCTCTCGTGGCAGAGTGGTTTTGGTTATCATATAGTAGATGTTATGGCCCGTCCGATTCGGACGGTAACGTTCCGCTCGCAAAATGTCCCGTGTGCTCGAAATGGCCCGTTCTCGAAACGGCACTCTCATCGCAGCTTTCCTGGTGCATTCATTTCAGGAAACTCTTACTGCATCTGATCTGATCTGCCCATGTAACTTCTGTTGTCTCAACAGTTATACTTTAGTTCAGTTATAACTGTTTAGAGAGCAGAATTATACCGCAGTATAATATGTAGTTGTACTTGCTAAACTTGGAGGAACATAAAGAAAACCTAGCTAAGATTTTTCGCTGGCTACAAGCATTCCGTCAAAAAAGTTTCAGGTCAATCTGTTCAGTTGTTTCAGGGAAAATCGCGCAATACATTTAATCACAGATATTTAATTTACTACATAACGGCCAAAAACAAAAGGACTATCTGAGGCCGCCTAAATTCATACCTATAGTTGAGCTGTTCAGCCTCAAAAATCGACATAAATTACACCTGAAAAATTACCCTAATTTTTTATTTATTTTATTTTATTTATTATGAAATCAACAGCGTACAATTTTTATATCTGAATTTCGTTAACAATTTTTTAGGCCAAAAATAGATTTCATATCTATAAATTCTAAAAATATAATATAATATATAATAACAAAAACAAAGAGACAGCTGTTGCATGTGCGTGTTTGTATGCGCGCGCGCGCGCGTGTATGTGTGTGTGTGTGAATGTGTGTGTGTGTGAATGTGTGTGTGTGTGAATGTGTGTGTGTGTGAATGTGTGTATGTGTGTGTGTGTGTGTGTGTGTGTGTGTGTGTGTGTGTGTGTGTGTGTGTGTGTGTGAGTGCGCGTGCGCGTGTGTGTGTGTGTGTGCGTGTGTGTGTGTATGTGTGCGTGTGTGTGTATGTGTGTGTGTGCGTGTTTGTGTGTGCTTAAAGTAATTAGTCACGGAAAAATATCTAATTCAAGGTATCGATAACTAGCTTCCTAAAGGAAAAGGAATTTAAATGGTGTATGTCCAGATCCGAAAATGTAGAATTATATAAATGGATACATCGCAAAATGACAGAATTCTGAACGTATGTAGTATGTGTACGAGGTTCATAAAAATGACGCGTGTGTCGCGTTCGCCTGCTTGGCACGGAAAGTGCAATCCGTTCCACGAGTTGCGGGCAGTCAAGTAAATTGTTAACTATATTGTGCAGGAATACCATGTCAGCCATTGTTCGCCTACTAGAGAGAGCTGTCATTCTGTGATATTCCAGACGCTTGTCATAATCAGGCTGCCTTTCTACACTTCTGCGATTCAACAGGGATAAAAATCTACGTTGAATTTTTTCTATACGATCCCTGTGAATGGTGAAACTCGGTGACCATATTGGCGCAGCAAACTCTAAAATACTCCGTACATATGCACAATATAATATTTTAATAGACTCTAATGATTTAAATGGTTTCGTTATTCTTATTAAAAATCCTAACATTTTAAAAGCTTTTTGCACGATGTGGTCATAATGCTCGATGTATGATAATTTGCTGTCCAGTATGACACCGAGATCTCTTACCGTAGTGGTCCTGGCGACTATTGCTCCATTCAGAACGTAATCGAACTCTATTTTGTGTTTTTTTCTAGTGTAAGAAATCGACTGACATTTGCTAACATTCAGGTCTAGTAGATTTCTCTCACAGTATTCTGTGAGGCGGTTTAAATCCTCCTGCAGTTTTAAGCAGTCGTTTCTATTTTGAATAGAAGCATATACTTTGTTATCGTCGGCATACATAGAAAATTTTGAAAAATGAAAACATGATCCAATGTCATATGTATAAATATTAAATAGTAATGGACCGAGATGTGAGCCCTGAGGGATTCCGGAGGGAATGGAAACGAATTCCGTCACACAAGTCGCAATTTTGACTGCCTGAGTTCTATTTTCAAGGTAGGATTTAAACCACCGAAGCAAATCGCCATGGATACCTAACGTGTTGAGTTTTGATATTAAGATATTATGATCCAGTCTGTCAAAGCATTTCGAATAATCCGTATAAACTGTGTCCACTTTCCCACCCTTATCCATGTTTATAGCTACAAAATCCGTGAACGTTGCTAAATTGGTAACTACTGATCTCTTTCGCATGAAACCGTGCTGTTCGATAGGAATAAACCTATTGATGGCCGGATAAATATCATCCAAAACGATCAGTTCAAACAACTTACTGAAGACAGATAGAATGGAAACTGGTCTATACTTGTCAAAATGTGATTTGGAACCCCCCTTGTGTATCGGAATTACAATCGCTTCCTTCCACCTAGCCGGAAAAACTCCCTCTCTCATTGATTTATTAAAAATAATGCATAGTGGTTCTGCTAATACGTCAGCGCAGTTTTTAACAAAGATTGGTGTGAACCCATCTCCACCAGGACCCTTATTTACATTTATGCGTTTTAAATATTTATGAACAAGACCAGATGTGAAATAAATAGATGAAAGATCAAGATTGTTAGTATGTGTATCTAAAGCAACATTTTGGGATGCAATATTTGCTGTATCATTTGAAGAACTGGCTCTATAAACAGAATGGAAGTATTTTAGGAAAGAGTTACAGATATTAGGTACCTCTGTAACTATGTTGGACCCATCGATCATTTGTTTAGGTATTGATCCCGTTTTTTTTAAATCCTTAGCATATTTCCAAAAAAACTTAGGATTTTTTGTGATTACGCTTTCACATATGTTTATGTATCGATTCCAACATTGCTCTTGAACAACTTTTTGACGACGTCTTAACAGCGAGAACGTGTCATAATCCCGTGGATTCTTAAACCTTTTCCATTTTTTATGATAACGCTTTTTTTCTTTTATAATATTTATCAGGCTTTTAGAGTACCATGATGGGTAGTCCTTATTGCCTACAGTTATAAAACTTGGCACAAAAGCATCGATGCAGTAATTTAATTGATCATTGAGATATTGCACAGCCTCGTCAATCGTTACGTTGGACAGTTTCGCCTGCCAGTCTATATTTATTAAGTACGACTTAATGGCCTCATAATCGCCCTTGCTAAACACGTGAATTTTTTTCGGAGATTCAGGAATTGGTTTTAGACTAATATTATGCAGCTCCAGCTCCAAGGCTGGGTGGTGTGGTAAATCTTCGCGGGTAAGTGAAAAATTAGAGTTCCTTACATTCGTAATTTGGGGGCAGTCAGGTTAAATCAATCTTAATTACCTTATTCTACAAGTTTTCATACCCAAAGATCTAAATTACTAATCGTATATCAATCAACTCAAACGAAACATACATATTTTCTATACCCAGGTACAGTAGACGGCCACTACGCAGTTAACACGGACATGATCCTCATTTGGGTAGACGCCCACGCCGACATCAACACGAACAAGACTTCAGGTTCCGGCTCCGTGCACGGGATGCCGGTGGCGCTGCTGGTCAAGGAGTTGGCAGACTACTGGCCGTATCTGCCCACTATGGACTGGCAGGTGCCCAAGTGAGTTAAATAATAATAATAAATTATAATAAATATCTGGAACAAACCACTGACGGCCATCCGGCCCCAAACTATCCCTCTATTATGGGAACCAAAGACTGATATACACAAAGATAGGTTCAAATAAATACATATAATATAATGATATAATAAACCTAAACATAGACCAAACAAATCTGCTCATCACAGAAATGTTTACCCTGGGTGGGAATAAAACCCACGACCCTCGGATCGGTAGTCAGGAGCACAAGGCCCTGGAGCCACGAGTCAGTCAAAAAAGTTTCCATTTAAATACGAGAAGTATTTAAAGTATGTTTAAATATGGAATACCCTCAAAGGATAAAGTATTTCCATCGATATATTCGAATCGAAACAAGCTGCATACGGGTATCTTTCCCACTGCTTGGGCACGGGTCTAGGGAAAATTACCTAAACCATACTCCACTCAGGATGGCGAAGTTCGTATTGGTGTAGAAGTTAGCTGTACTTGAATGAAAGTGTATGGAACACGCCGTCCCATTAAGGATACACTAATCAATTTATTATTATTTCTTAGGTTTTCAATTAAGAACCTTGGCTACATTGGTCTTCGTTCAGTGGACAATTACGAAAGGCTAGCAATAGAGAAGCACAACGTACCAGCTTTCGCCATGGAAGACGTTGAGGAGTAAGTTATTTTTTTCATTTATTTACCATTTTACAGAAACAAATACAAAAAAAAATAAGATAACTAAAAAAACCACTAAGGTTTCTCTAGAATGTTTTTCATCACATCCACAATTATTTTATAAAAATACTGTATGTATTAGGGAACGTCTGTATTGAATTATGACGAAATAGTTTAACGTCATAGTTTTAATCATTGGCGTTGTAAGAAAATGTAAAGAAAATTCAACTCATGTTATTGAATAACTTTTTATCAAGGGATCGTCCATTAATCACGTGATGTTTTTTAGCAACTTTCTAAACCCCCCCTCCCCCCTGGTGATACGTGGTGAGGTTTTATACTGCCCCCCACCCCCTACCCAAAATCACGTGTATTTTTTTGGTAGAAAATATTATCTTTAAATACAGGTATCAAGTAATTTAATTCTGGAAATTTAAGCACCGTGATAAAAATGTTCAGACAGATATTAAGGTGGAAGGTTGTGTCCGACTGCCTGAAGCCGTCTCGAACCTTGGGATGAGTCAAAAAACTTAACTTAAAACTTAACAACACCAGTCCGATGTTTAGAACTTACTCTAGAAATCGCGCGTTCAACGAAAAATAAAAATACGTGATACCTCACTACACCCTCTCCCCCCCCCCCTCCCCCTTGTGATATTTCGTGATTTTTTCCGAGCCCCCTCCCCCCTTTTGAGCTTTACGTGATTAATGGACGACCCCCAAGCAGGCTTGGATGTACTTCCATCATGTGAAGCTAAACTGAAATAACCGTCCTTTTTGCTTGGCCGTAGTCTGGTAAAAATAGTACTTACCTTAGTTTAATTAATTTAAACTTCACTATTTACAGATACGGTATAGAAAAAACCATCCATCATATTTTGCGAGAGCTAGACCCGTGCAACAACAAGCCTATCCACGTCAGCTTCGACATCGATTCCCTGGACTCGCTAGAAGCACCTAGTACAGGCTCACCAGGTAACATAATACTGACCAGGGTTCGGAAACCGGTTTTTTGAAAATACCGGTTTCGGTCATTGACCCCTATATCGAAATAATTTCGGTTAAGGTTTCGTTCAGGTTTCGGTTACCGGTATATTTAACCGGTTTAACCAAAACCGATATTTTTTCGTTCGAACGGATTTAACCGGTTAATTTGAAGAATATGCGACTTTGTAGGCATGTTTGCCGCGTGCAATCAATTGAAAGCGTGCGAGAAAGTGAGCAGAAGACTCGGGCAGTGGCACCCGCGCGACGCGCCTGTACTTGACTAAGTTTGGTTTTAACCGGTTAATTTAGTTCTTATTTCGGTTAGAAAACCGCTTCTTGATTAACCGATATTTTATTCAAATTTACCGGTTAAGCTGGAAACCGGTTTTAACCTGAACGGAATCGTTAACCGAAATTCGAACGAAATTAACCGGTATTTGTTAACCGGTTCCGAACCTTGATACTGACCAACGAAGATTCGGTGATATTTAAAAACATGTTCATTTTTACAAGTTTGTTTTTGCATTTGTTCAAGAAATACAGTAGATATAAGATGTCAGGACATTGCAACCTCTTTCAAGAAATCCGTTTTCCATGCTATCCATAGTGATTGTCGAGTCACACCTTTGTACCTCTAACTAAACAACTTAGTAGAAATGCTGCCCAAAATCTTGTTATGGTAACGAGACTGGTCAGGTTGTCATAGGCAGTAAAAAATAATCGTCTGCATGCATATTTGATTTTTACAGTGCGAGGAGGTCTAACCCTGCGCGAAGCAATCTCCTTAATGGAGATAATCCACTGCACTGGCCGCTTAAGAGCCATTGACCTGGTCGAGATCAACCCTGCGATAGGCAACGACTCAGACCGCCAGAAGACCATTGAAGCTGGCCTGTGCGTTCTGAAGGCCGCGCTTGGCTTCTCTAGAAAGGGCACAGCTCCTCGTGGCGTTAAGGACTTGCCAGTGCAAACTCCGACTCCTAAGGATAAGAGAAGTTAAAGGCATGCACGGTTCACCGTTTTTACAATAGGTAATTGGTTTTGTTAAAAACCGCTGTCTAAACGTTTATAACCATAGTCTCTCAGACTCTTTAAAACCACTTAATAACAACGTAACACTTCATCAGGAACTAATGCCTAATGATGATAATGGGATGGAGATTGTTAAGATTGCTAGCTATAACACCTGCGCACGTTTTCTAATCAACAGCTCCGAAATTAGCTGTGTTCAATTCAATGATATCGATGTACTAGACTTATTAATCATCTCTCAGATGTAATTCAATTGTAACTTTGATAATAAGCGTAACGAAGTTACCTCCGTTATTGAGATTGTATTAAAGCCAAGTAGTTAGTATAGTTCTACAGTTTGAACAAATCCTAAACGTTATGATGATTACGATTTTGGTAAGCCTGGCTTTTAGTTGATTTGGTCAGTTCTAAAATGTATTTTTATAAAATGGATTTTATATGTTTGCAATAATTTCAGGTAATACTATCATTGACTCTAACGAACGCTCTAGAATCGCAACCCCATAACAGTGCTGAAGTGAAAAGCATAATTTCAAAATATTTTGCCAAAGTGCCAGACATCGAATCTAGGTATGTCCTGAACAATGGACTATCCAAATCAATATGGCGTTACTTCAAGGGAAAGGTACAGCCCTTCCCTTTATTCAAGATACAGTTGAAAATCGACAGGAATCCAGTAAAAATACCTTGGGAGTTGGCAGATAATAATAAGAAAGCCAAAATAAAGGATGGCAAAAGGTATAGGATTATGAGGATCAAATCTAAAAGGCGTAGGTCGACTACTCCAGCTGAAACAAACCCAGCTGCATCTAGAACAGAGGTTTCTGCAGGTACTACAACTCAAGCTTCTGTCGACACTACTAAAGCAGATGTTTCCACGCTTGATTCTTCTACAGTAGATATCTCAACGACTGGATCAATATTAACCGGTATAATGGAGGCTAGTTCGACAGACGCACCTGCTTCGCAACCTTCGACTATGGATCAACCCAATAATGTCTCGTCGTCTGCGAGAAGATAAATTACAATTTAGTTTCAGTCAAAAAATCTATATCTTTAAATGTATAATAGTTAACTTTAAATATAATTATTGTTTTAATAAGTTTATTACTATGACAAATGTTTCCGATACTATGACAAATGTTTATTACTTTTTGTTACCGAGGGAGCTAACTGGGACAGAATTGCTAATATTAGAAATTGTCTATTAAATAAATAATATTGGACAAATCACAAACCATCATGTTGCCCTAAAAATAGGGACCAGAGAGATAAGTACATACAAATATGAGACAAGTCATACCTAGACTGCAAAATAAACAAACAAACAATCTGCTCATCAGACAAACGTTTTTTCCGGGGATCGGGGGATGGGGATCGCGCCAGAGACCATACTCACGATTGAGCTCTAAGGTTTAATACACAGCACTAACGACTACGCCAATCCTATAGTTACAAGGGGCACAGGTTAACTTTACAAGGTGTAAAAAAGTGGTGTAGGACTCTATACGTGGGGCTCTTATTCATCATACTAAACAACTTTCATTCTACGACATTGCTAAAATCGCAAAAACAACTGTTGAACTCTCCCTACACCAGTCGTAGAACACAAGTTTTTCAGTATTATGAGTATTAGCCCCAGTTACCGGGGTCCAGCACGTATTTTATTACATTTTGTATATCTAACCCGAAATCAAAAACCATATACAGTATGGACACTCCCTGCTGCTCTCTGAAGGCTACTACCTCACTAACCTAAAGTCTCTTATTTAGGTTGTGATTCAATTCACGGTTTTTGTTTTACAAATGTTTTGTTCTGAAATCAAAAAAGCATTGATAGCACCTCTGGTGTTGCAAATGCCCATAGGCGGCGGTAACCACTTTCCATCAGGTGGGCCGTCAGCCTTTTGCCTTCCTATATAATAAAAAATAATAAAAAAATAAAATTTTTTGCACTTTTCCTACAAAACGTGACTGGCCGATTTTTAAGAAAAATCAAGAAATTTTTTTGGATTAAAGTTGTTCAGTTTCATTAATAGTATCTCCACCAAACAAGTTTCGGGTAAACAACATCTGTATAACCCCGCTGTAAAACATAACTATTATTCTGTTCTATTAAAGGTACTGAGCCAAAACCACTGTGTACGATAGTTTTTTTTTAATACCACATAACTACCGTGTTAAGATGACAGACCACTTATTCTACTATTTCATATTTAAGCCATATTCGGTTTTCTTAATAAATTAATATTGCAATAAAGATCTTATACTACTTCTACTTTCATAAATTCTTTTCGCTATTTCTAAATAATGGATATGCCGCGAAAAATTTAATTATATATGTTCTGTTCACTTTCCCTTTTGTTCCTATAAAATAAATAAATTATGAATTATTTCCTATATAAGGTGCTATTTCGTTGGGGAAAGTTGATCAGAATCAGGAGTAGAAGCACTGACTAAAATATCGGGCACTAATAAAGTAGCACCTTATATTATAATAAATTATGAACAACCAAATAACAGCAACAAGAAAAAAGTTTATTTGTTACTATTGCATAAAATTATTACAATATGTACACCATGCTATTATTAACTAGGAATAATTTGCTAATGTGTAAATATTGCGTAAAACAATATGTCTAGAAGTTTACTTGTGGTCGGTAATGCTTCTGGAACTTGTTTGCTTTGAGAGATAGCTTCATTTGCCATTTCGCTTGCACGCGTTTCATGAAATGTATGTCGCGAGCTTTCCTGTAAACAGAAACATGGGCTAGCGGTTACACACAAATAAAGATATCGTTGGCTTACCAATTGTGGATATAAAAGCTACACAGAAGTCATTTGTAAAAATAATAGAGCTAGTTGGCCATGGCATGACCAATTGACCTGACCATACATGAACAAAAACTTATTTTCACAGATGGTCCAGATTTATATTTGTAGTCTAAGCCTTAGTAACCTTTTGAGCGCCACAGTAGGCTAAGGCCGACAACAGGTTACTGTGCGACAGGTGCCTGGATTTCAGATTTGACTGAATGAATGAAAACCTTTTATTATTTTGTTTACCTTGCTGCTAAAGCTTGCTCCTTAGGTGCCCAGCCTAGGGCTCTGTAGACACCAAGTAGCCTGTGCAGCTTGCGATCAGACTTCTTTACCAATGCTTGGCTATTGTTTGACAAGTTTTGTTTGTAATATCTGAAATTAATTCAATTCAAACTAAAGTATGGCCATACAAATCACATATCAAAGTTATGGAACAAACATGTGAGTGGTTTTCTCATTGGAAATTGGAAACAAAAGCTATATTTATTCTCCAAGATATTATTTTGCTTTCATTCACTGATTTAACTAAACAATGCTTGCAGCCTTGGCATACAACCCCTGGCCCATGGAACACACCTAATTCAGTCATTTACTATTCAAAAATGGCAGAAAGCCACAGATTGATGAGTTTCACATTTACACTATGCTGGTGTTAGGGTACTAATCACTCTGATGTGTTTACATTTGTAGTAAAAATCTCTTTGATAAATAATGCTTAATTTTTTTTAATGCACATCAGTAATACATTCATCTCCTCTTGGAATGGAAAGGGATCATTTTTACTTCTGCAGTTGAGCTCTGATTAAAGGATTAAGAAGGAACTTTCTAAATTAGTGTAATAAAAACTATTTTTACTAAATGCTTTGCAACAAACTAACCGCATAAGAGAGCGGTGACCAACAGTTATGCCTGAAGGTAGCACCAGCTGGCAGTCATCACCATCTAGGGTAGCTGGTTCTTCCACTTCTTCATCAAGGTCCATATTTTCTTCACCATCCTCCTGGTCGGGATATGAAGAACTGTTGAAAAGAAGAGTTTACAAGTTAATCGAGAAGTTCTTATAAGAAAATATTTGATAAATCTGAAGTAAAATGTTGTCATACAGTGGTAACTGCATAACCTAAAATAAGTACCAAAAAACGGAGGTAATTTTGTCAGATTTCAACTTTTCAAGCAATTAGCCATAAATGCATGTTATCATTCCACTGCTGCACTGTATGCCAAGAACCCTTCGGATCGGACGTTTTAAGCTAAGCTTAGAGATCGATGCGTTTCGATATTCTAAATACCAGACAAAAACTCCCGAGTGTCAATTATTACTAGTTTTTGAGAAAAAAATAACCAAAGTTGGTTGATATGTTTTATTTAGAAAATACAAAAAAAAACATTTTTCTGGAATAAACTATGCATCCGTGAAGCTATTTACGTCAAATTATAGAGCGTTTAAAACAACATTTATTGATATGTACCGCTAGTCGAAAACGCAAGAGTAACGTGAAAAAAGTTATTTTTCCTTTTAACGGTTTTATTTTAAAAAAAATAATATTTTAAGTTAGTAGCTCCCAGAAATCTACTTAGAATGTAGAGAATTAAGTTGTGCGTCGTCACAAAAAAACGCAACTGTTAATACCGTGGGATATCGGAGATACTCGTTAATATGTTAAGTTGACTGAACATTTTGACTAGCAATATTTTAATTAAGTTTTTGCAATGAAGATTATATTAGTTTATATATTTAATTATATTATTTTCACATTACGCTTGCGTTTTCGACTAGCGGTACATATCAATAAATGTTGTTTTAAACGCTCTATAATTTGACGTAAATAGCTTCACGGACGCATAGTTTATTCCGGAAAAAAATATTTTTTTGTATTTTCTAAATAAAACATATTGACCAACTTTGGTTTTTTTTCTCAAAAACTAGAAATAATTGAAACTCGGGAGTTTTTGTCTGGTATTTAGAATATCTCAACGCATCAATCTCTAAGCTTAGCTTAAAATGCCCGATCCGAAGGGTTCTTGGCATACAGTGTGCTGTTATTTATTCATACACCGTTCCATGATAAAACACGCAACAAAATGATTGATTACCTGTAATCATAGAAGTCTGCATACTCTGCCAAGGCGAGACCTTCATGCAGCATCTTGCAATGCCCCTTGTCAATCATATGAGCTCGGGCCGCTTCCATGGAGTAGAATGTCCTGCCAGTGTCATTGCACCATAAGCACATGTAGCCTTGTGATATCTACCAACAATTGAACAACATTAAAAGAATTTACTTTATCAGATCAAAATAAATGTTTTTTATTTATTTTAAGACACTTTACACATTCATCAAAATTCAAATTCAAAAATTTGATTTGAGAATTTGTTTTACATCATTTGCAGTCCCTAATAGGAATTAATACAATAAATATCTCCAGAATCCTATTATTGCCTATTCTAAATAAAATAGTCATAAAAACTGTTGGTAAAACTTGACATGTTGTCAACAGAAAGATGAAGAGTTTATTTACCTTCTCTCCCAAGTACAACAGAAGACCCTTTATGTCCACACAGAACTCCACATCAGGGATGAAGAAGGAATGGCTCACAGACATATGCTTTAGGTTTTTGACCATATTTTTACTGTGATGGTCACAGAACAGGCAATCTCTAGGCTTGATTAGAGAATCACTACCCTTTATCCTGCATTCTTCCCACTCGTCTGAATCAAGCTGTAAAAATTAAATTATTAATGATATTCTAATACATTTTAACATGGAAAAATCTTAAAGGCAATTTACCTCCTCAATTTCTGAATCAGTTTCAATATCCTCATCTCCAGAATTATCAGGATTAAGGACAACAAATTTCTTTTGGTGTTTGAGGTCTGACGCAGATGCTTCTATCTTCACGAAGCTGTCAGTGTCGGATAGGACAGCCTGCTCCTCTTTTTTCTCAGGCTCAACATAGCTCTCTTGGGCCAACTTGTGTTTCTTACTGTTGACGTGATTACTGTACGCGTTCTTGCTACTGAACAACTTTGAGCAACACTGGCAGTACTGTGATTCATCGCGGTTGCTCTCTTCTACGGTCTCCCGGTGCTGTCTGGCTCGCGACTCGAACTCCTCGTAAGTAACGGAGGGTATACCAGCTACTTTCCTTTTCAAATTGTATCTATGCCAATCCAGCTTGTAATGCTCCCGCTGCAAGTCGGGAGTTTTGAACAGCACCTGGCATGTTATGCATGTGTACGAATCAGGCATAACGGCAATCACAATTATCAATCAGTCCTATTTTATCACAAGTGGTTTATGGCTGTCGCGTGGTTCAATCTTAACTTTCTTTGGCGTCGATGAAGAATAAAACGAAGAATACACAATTAGCAACCTGCGTAATTTCCTTATTTTTGCGTGTTCGGTAATGATGGATGGTGTGGGTACGGTGAGGTGAGGAGGCTGGCTAGCTGTCAGAGCAGGGTGACCATCTCAAAACTGGAGAATCTGCCCGACACTGGCAAAAAATCTGCCAAACTCGACTCCAGAAAATGTCAAAAATATGCCATCATATTATTGCCTCTATGGGGATGAAAATGAATAAATAAAATACGTATATGCATCTTGAAGTAAACAGAAAACTTAAAAAAAATTACTTATGTTCAATAGAAAAATTATCATATTTTGCATCGACGTAGAAACAAATGGACGACGGGTCTAGTAAATAATTCACGAAAAAAGCGTCCGCAGTTAACCTATATACACGTAGTAATATGCATAGTAACAACACATTTGAATTTAGATCGTTTTTCATTGTATTACAGTTGATTTATGTTTGCAACAATTTATCACCACTAGCCGGGAGACCGAGCGTCGCTCGTTCAATCGGAGTTTTTTTTGGAGAACTTGTTTAGTAGGACATATAAGATATATTTTCTATAAAACATTTTGCAGAGTGTTGTTTTAGTCGGTAGTGGCCTTCTAAGGGACGAAAGGACAAGCAATATTTGTTCTGAAAATAAATTTAATATTTTTTTTATAATTTGATTCAATTGAAAAAAATACATGCAAATTGTCCTTTTTTTTTTTGATAAAAAAGCAGAAATTCAATGATACGTAATATTAGAAAGTTGTTCATCATTTATTATGATTTTAGTCAGTAATATCAATCAGTTTTGGCGACTTTTTAGATATTTTCTTATTGCAAATGTTATCAGCGCCATCTAGTTGAGCTTAGAGAAAGCCGTGGAAAATTCCCTATTGTCAAACACGAGGCAGGGCGGCACAATAATCAGGTATGTAATTCACTTATACGGCGAAAGATGGCGCTATTTGTCTCTAAAATACAGAGGTTGAAATATTTTTTTATCACTCTTAAGGCTTTTTATTTATTTATATAATATTTACATAAGTTCACACAAAATAAAAAGACAAAAAAACTATAAAGTCTCATGGGTGGGATTCAAATCCCGACCTAAAAGCAGCAAAAGGTAAGCAGCTTGCACCGAAACCGCTAGTCTACCAAAGTACTTATAAGCAGTTGTTAAAATAAGCAACATATGCGTTTTTGTTTTATGTAATTTCGCTCATATCTCTCTAAAATGATTTTTTTCGAAAATAATTCCCTCATAAATCGATTTCTGGTGATTTTTAACCCCTAATCCTAGATTTTCGTCAAAAGGTTTCAAGCAGTTTTCGAAATCGTCGGGACACTTAACTCGTTTAATAGTATAGGATACGAAGCTTTGACTGGAACGTACTTCACCTTACGCAGCTTCGAGTGAAGACAGAGAAGTAACGGAGTAGCTTTCACTTATAATGTTTTGTTGTTGGCTACGTTTTATTAGTATTTTTTATTTTCGCAGAATCTTGTTTATTTTTTTATAACAAACACAGAAACACACTTAAATATGAATGAAAGGGTACAGGGTGAAAATGATTCGAGCAAACAAAGTGGATTTTTTTCGGAACAAAGTATTCCTCTCGTCTCGATTCAGCTATAATGTTCTTCCATAGTGCATAACGTATAGGATCTCGGGAAAAGCTAAAACAAATAAAATATTTCATGTAATAAAAACAATAGAAAAAAGTAACAAAATATTTTAATAAAAAACTTTATACTTAAAAGCGACTCTATAAAATTTTTGTTCCAAAGTTGTGATGTTCGATTGTTCGCTCATGGAAATCAAACTAAATGCGTAATTCAAATTAAAAGAAACTACGGTGTTTCTTAGCAAAACAATACTTTAAAATCATAAAGCAAGAGTTTACTTACCGGAAATAATAATAATAATAATAATAATGTCTGGGACAAATCACACACGGTCATCTGGCCCCAAACTAGGATTCCCTGTATCTTGGGAACCAGAGACTGATATATTACATACATATATAGATATAATACACCCAGACTCAGAGCAAACAATTCTGCTCATCACAGAAAAGTTTGCCCTGTGTGGGGATCGAACCCACGACTCTCGGATCAGAGGTTAGGATCGCTAACCACTTAGCCACCGAGTCAGTCATGTGGTACTCCATCCTGTTTTTTCATTTTAATTGAATAGTTTTTACAACTTTTCACGACGCAGTACGCCATTTTGGACGCGCAGTCAGCAGGCTGACCAAATGAAGACTGGCGCGAAATTACAACCCTTTTTGCGTTTTACAACTCTTTTGGTTCGGACACTTTTGAGCACTGACCCGAAGTGTATTTGTTTCTACGTCGATGATGTTTTGTTCGAACTCACTGACTGCAAATAAGCCAATCATCTGGCTTCGCAGTCTTTAGTAATTTAAGAATATGAAACTCTGCGATATGGAACCTAAAAAATAAATAAAGTATTCAAAATAATCACTTTATTTAACCTAAAATATTTTTATTACTTATAATAGGTATTTTTTTCACTTAATATGTAGGTACTGTACTATTACTATATGTCAACATTTGCTTCAAATTCTTCAATTTGTTCATTTTCATTATACATTGATTTTAACGACATCGTTTTAATCATTTCTTTAATTGGTTTAAAGCAGTGTTTTTCAACCTGTGTGTCGCGACCCCCTGGGGGGTCTCGAAGCCTTTCTCAGGGGGTCGCGGGTAAAAGAAAAAGGCAAGTCTTCTACACTGCAATACAAAAATACGATTTCAGTGAGAAGGCTGGTTTGTAAAAATGTGGTTCTATTTTGGATGCCTTAAATTAAATCATTTTCTAATTGAAGACAATTATAAAACTAGTCTTTGAAATGAATAACATTTTGCATGTTTATGGCCGCAAGAATTTTTTATGCTGTAAAGGGGTCGGGTATTAAAAAAGGTTGAAAAAAACTGGCTTAAAGGAAACACAGTTTTCTTTTGTTGTGATTAATGCGCACACCGGAAGACGCAGTGTGGGTAGGCCTCCGACTCGGTGGTCCGACGACCTGGTGAAGGTTACGGGAAGCCGCTGGATGCGAGCCGCACAGGACCGGTCGGTGTGGAAATCCTTGGGAGAGGCCTTTGTACAGCAGTGGACGTCTTTCGGCTGATAGATAGATAGATAGAATGCGCGTACATGTTTTTTTAGGAACCTGTTCCTTATTTTTGTTTTATTCAAGTTTACTTGGGAGAATATTCTCTCAGTGAGTCCACCAAATAAGTTATGAAAAGAAGAAAGTAAATAATAAGACAGAAAATTATAACTTTTCTATTTGTATTTCAAAAATAATAAGGATTTCCTTGAAATCTGCCAAATTCTGCCACTTTTTTAAATCGTTAGCTTATTCTGCCAGAGCCAAAATATAGTTCGCGTCACGTAAAAAGAGCGCTGGCTGGCGTTCCGAGGATGCACTCTGACAGCAACTGTTCCCTCTCTTTCACACTTACGCGATTTATATTATGCTATCCTGTTGTCAGAGTAAACTGTTGTGACCTTGGAACGCCCGCTAGCGCTCTTTTTACGTGACGCGAGCTGTAGTAGCCAAATCTGCCACAAATGGTCACACTGTGTCAGAGTCCAACACGTTTCAAAACGCATATTGTAGTGCGTTCCGTAGGTACACTCTGACAGCAACCATTAAGTTGGTTTTCTTTTTATTTTATGATGCATATACGTATTTTATTTATTCATTTCCATCCCCATGGAGGCAATAATATGATGGCATATTTTTGGCATTTTCTGGAGTTGAGTTTGGCAGATTTTTTGCCAGTGTGTCGGGCAGATTCTCCACTTTTGAGATGGTCACCCTGTTTGACAGTTGCATTGCAACACTATCATATCAGGGTTGCGTTCCAATACCAAAGATTTCACTCGGGGTGATGCGAATTTTACCCTAAATCGTTCCAAAACCGAGCCGAGTGAAACCGAGGGTAACCGAATGATCGCCTGACAGTTCTCCGTCGGGATTTCGGAACGCCTTCGTGAATGCGATTTTTACTCTGACAAGTGCGATTTTTAACGCTGTTTGATTACCGTTGTATCCATTTCTACGTATGATCCAAGCTCCTAGAGAGTTTTTGAGTATACGAGGCTTTAGTGCCGTTTAAAAGATGTCCTATGATCATATTCCGCTCATTTGTGCCGCTACGGTTGGAGAAATATTCGATGGAGACGGTGGTACAGACAGGGAAATGCTTTTGACATCCTAACCTAAAAATTTTCGAAACCAGGCAGCGAAGGCCTCGTTTTCCTTGAAATAACTTTTGTGACGGAGAAAAAAATAAGATCCAACAAATGTCCGACGTAAAATTTGCAGTAGTTTTGATACAATTTGACTCAGATGGTGGTACAGAGGATTTCGTCGGGCCCACCTGAGATCAGGACAATGAGCCTGTGCAGACACAAACTGATTAGTGGAACACTGTCACAAATCGCAAACGATCATTTGTAACGCATTCGCAACATTTGTGACGCAACAGAAAAAAAAATATAAGCGATCGAAACTTTCGAGGCATTTCCCCGTCTGGCCCATCAATACACCTCAATATCTCCGCAAGTTTGGCGTTACAAACGTAGTGAGTTAGCTCCAGGTGAATGTTTTCTCCGTCACTAAAACATAGTAAACAACAAAATCATTCTATGCATTAGATACAGAGATATCAATACCTCAATTTGTATGGAGATATTGACTAGGGTGTGTTAAGTTTCTCTTTTTGTAGGACAACTCACTTTATAGCAGATCATAAAAAAGAAGTAGATTTGATTAAAAATGTTTGATAGACTAATATGTAACATTAAATAACTTTTAATAAATACTAAATAACTATTTTAGAATAAACATGATGTCAGAAACAGTTTATTATATTATATTGACAAAAATCTTAACCAAAATATAAACCATACAAGGATTGGGGAAATCCTATGCCTCAGTAAACATCAAACATAACATTTTTAAAATGAATAAACAAAACATTGATGTAAGTATCCTAGTTTTTTTGGCTTCTACTTCCTAATTTGCCATAGACATTCTAAAGGTATAGGAAATATCTTTGGTCAGGTTACAAAAAGGAAAGAAAAAGGAATTTGCAAAAAAATAAGGATATAGTTGGAAATAAAGATAAAGTAAATATGTAACAGTTATTTAACGATAACACCTTAAGGATATTTTTATTTTTGTACCCTTGGAAAAAACCTGCGCCTTTTTTTTCACCTCAGATTTTTTTTTTTACATATCTACCCGTACCCCTGCAGTGTGGACGATATGGTATAATATTAACATTATAACACTTTATTGCCCAGGTTTATTTGTCGAAACTTGGACGTAACTAAAAGTAAAAATTACATTTAAATTTTCAAGATCAGATTATTATATTATTTTGTAAGAGTTTCCTATTTTTCTATGAAAAAACACCCATATCAGTAGAACAGTAGTATAGTTTCATAATATTATGTGTTTCAAGTACCCATGTTTTTATACTGATAACTAAGCTACAATACATACGTATATAAAACAATTGAAAAATAAATCTAATAAGTAAAGTTAGTATTTCGGGAAAAAGGACTGATAACACTTATTTCAATTACTGAACTCATTATATTAGAATACGATGTGAATTTAATTATAGCGTTTATTTGATTCAACTTTGATAGGAATACATAAATAATAAAAAAATACAATAACTGAAATTACTGTGAAAATAATGCTAAACTACAGAATAATTATACAGGGTGATTTTAAATTAGTTCTTGATACGAAAGGCTATGCATGTACTCGTGATAACAAACAACTTTCACTAAGGAACCCATAGTCAAATCTAAAAAAAATTTTGGGAGTCTCCATACAAATCGAGCGACTGACCGGCTAAATTAGTATGAAGAGTCCAAAAATTTTTTTGCGATTTGAGTATGGGTTTCTTAGGGAAAGTTGTTTGTTCTCATGAGCACATGCATACCCTTTCGTATCAAGAACTAATTTAAAGTCACCCTATATAGGGTCCTTATAATACCAGAAAAAAAATTTACCACGGGTTCTACTCATGAAACTGAACAACTTTCCCCATGGAAGCTAAACTCAATTCGCAAAAATTTTTTTTGGAATCCTCATACTAATTGATCAACTGAACCGCGAATTTTGTATGGGAAGTCCAAAAATTTTTTTGCAAATTGAGTATAGGTTCCTTGTGGAAAGTTGTTCAGTTTCATGAGTAGAAGCCAAGGTAAATTTTTTTTTCAGGTATTTCAGAAGGACCCTATATAAAAAAATAGATGTAAGTTTTTTATTCTTCCATAAACTGTTTCTGACATCATGTTTATTCTAAAATAGTTATTTAGTATTTATTAAAAGTTATTTAATGTTACATATTAGTATATTAAACATTTTTAATCAAATCTGCTATAAAGTGAGTTGTCCTACAAAAAGAGAAACTTAACACACCCTAGTCAATATCTCCATACAAATTGAGGTATTGATATCTCTGTATCTAATGCATAGAATGCTTTTGTTGTTTACTATGTTTTAGTGACGGAGAAAACATTCACCTGGAGCTAACTCACTACGTTTGTAACGCCAAACTTGCGGAGATATTGAGGTGTATTGGTGGGCCAGACGGGGAAATGCCTCGAAAGTTTCGATCGCTTATATATTTTTTTCTGTTGCGTCACAAATGTTGCAAATGCGTTACAAATGATCGTTTGCGATTTGTGACAGTGTTCCACTAATCAGTTTGTGTCTGCACAGGCTCATTGTCCTGATCTCAGGTGGGCCCGACGAAATCCTCTGTACCACCATCTGAGTCAAATTGAATCAAAACTACTGCAAATTTTACGTCGGACATTTGTTGGATCTTATTTTTTTCTCCGTCACAAAAGTTATTTCAAGGAAAACGAGGCCTTCGCTGCCTGGTTTCGAAAATTTTTAGGTTAGGATGTCAAAAGCATTTCCCTGTCTGTACCACCGTCTCCATCGAATATTTCTCCAACCGTAGCGGCACAAATGAGCGGAATATGATCATAGGACATCTTTTAAACGGCACTAAAGCCTCGTATACTCAAAAACTCTCTAGGAGCTTGGATCATACGTAGAAATGGATACTTACCGTTAAAATTCGCCTGACAGTTTATTCGGCGGGAAGTTCGTAGTCAATGTCAAACAGACTAAGACAAACAAACATTTTATCTTCGGAATTGTTTTGAAATACGATTGCTTGTTTCTGCTAAGGTGTTAAAGTCATAAATAAGACAGAACACTACCCAAAAAAGCTAGAAACCTTTCTGAATTATTTTCGATGACGTTTGTTACCCTGTCACTCTGGAATCACTCGCAAGCGTTCCAAAATCATATTTTTTTCTCTTTCTCAAAATAGCTACGTCTCTTTCATTTCTCCGAGTTAAATTCTACATCACCCTACCTTGGTTTTGGAACGATTTCCAGCAGTGAACCTTCAGTGAGCAGTGAGTGACAAACATAAAAGTGAAAAAGCAAAGTGAAAAAGTTACAAGCCTGCTGAGGTGATAAAATGCATAAAATTTTCCCAAAAAATTCGATATTTCATTATTGATGATATTTGCTTTCTATTAGACCGATAATTTCTAAATATTGTTACATCATTGTTGGTTAACAGTAAAAAAAAACTTTTTGATTCAAGTGTAACGTTTAACTCTTATCATTCTATTTTGCTGTGATAGGTATATCTATTTTATACTACTTTTTTTTATCTCACAGACATAAGGCGCCCCTAAGGATACCTACCCTCTGACCGGACATTCAAATTCAGAACATCAATGACGGAGTACTAACAAAATAATGTTGGAAAGTGGTGATATTGATGATGACTACTTTACCCCAATTCCAAGGTAAGTAGGAATGTTTTTAAATTAAACGTAAACTAAAATTTTGTTAGACCTAAAGGTATAAATAGGCTGGCTTTTTCTCTATTAAACTTTACACACTTATTATAATAGATATAAATCACTTTCATTTTTTCAGCACTTCATTGGCCAACATTTTTACAAAGAAATATCCTACAGGTCATAGTGAAGATACTGATAATGAATCTCTGAAATACCATCCTCCCAAACCTAAACAAGTTACAAAACCAATAGTGGAATCAAAGGTCACAGATTGCCTACTAGCATGTGTACTTTTTGCATATGAGTGGTGAGTATTCATTATATTTATTGGAAGTAGGTAAGTAGTATTAATTTATCCTATACTATTAAAATGAGTTAGGTGTCCCGACGATTTCGAAAACGGCTTGAAACCTTTCGACGAAAATCTAGGATTAGGGGTTGAAAATCACTAGAAATTGATCAATGAGGGAATTATCTTCGAAAACTTTCATTTTAGGGAGATTTGAGCAAAATATACATAAAATATAAACGCATATGATGCTTATTTTTAGCAATGCTCGCAGTGGCGTGCATAGAGTTTATACATAGGGTAGGCAGAAAGCCAGTGTCATTCCAAACTGTTTTACTGTAAGACAATGAAATGCACAGATTATCCTGACTTACTTACTAAACATTTAGCAACACGAAATAGATATTATCAATTATCAACAAACGCACAATAAGCTAATTTATAATAATTTTCTTTCAAACTTTGTTACACTTGCAACTTTGGTATAGTTACTTCACTCTTTGCTTGCAACCAGTAAACAAAGAATATGGCGTTATTTTAAATAATTTCAAAACAATGGGCTCACAAAAAACAATAATAAAATGAAATGGTTCTTATTTGTAAACTCGAAGAGCATCATTTGTCTTGCAACCATCTTGCAGCTACTAAAAAATACACGGCAATGTAATACCAACTACCTAATTTCTTGTTAGCACTACTTTCATATTAGACCTCTTAAAATGGCCGTGTAACAAGCAGTGCCTACAAATCACACACACACGCGCATTTTCAGTACAAAATTATTCACACACACATACAGCGGCTACACTGTAACCGTATAAAATACTGTACTTGTGTTTGTGAAAACATGGCGAAAGACAGGCAGAATCTTGTCTGCTTATGACACCAGTCGGCAGCACTGTCTTTATCGTTTTTTGTTTAACTAACTTCAGTACTGCATTTTTTCTCAAAATCTGTAGGTGACGCTGTTTACGAATTGAGTGTTATATTAAATGAAAACGGAGGGTGTAACGGTAAAAGTATTATGTAATATAAATACCTACGTAAGTTTTCATTTTTTTGTTTGAAAACTGGCAAATTTACCAGGGTAGGCAGTGCTTTTCTGCCTCTATGGACTGCACGCGACTGAATGCTCGTAAGTGCTTAGTAGCCCAGCGGTTATGATGCGAGTCACTTACTTTTTAGGTCCGGATTCTTATCCCACAAGACTTTGTTTTTTTTGTCTTTTTATTTTGTGGGAACTTATGTAAATAAAAGACTTAAGAGTGATAAAAAAAAAAACATTTTGTGCCGCCTTGCCCCGTGTAATTGGCAATAGGGAATTTTCCACGGCTTTCTATAGACTCAACTAGATGGCGCTGATCAACAATTGAAATAAGAAAATTTAACATTGACCAAACTGTCAACGGACCAAATAGTCCGCAGTGGCTGTAAACATACGTTTTTATTTTATTTTATTTTGTTTTCAGGGGTGGTGAAAATTATGTGGCTAAAGGGAAGATTGGATTTGCTATAATGAGAAACTTTAAAAACAATAATAATGATATTATTCTGTACGATTCCAACAAAAGAACACTCTCATGTGCAACTGTAACATCACATTTAGAAGTAACTGTAAAAGGTGGACATTATATTTCTTATCATGATAATCTTAAAAAACTGTGGACTCTTTATGCAACAGAAGAAGAAGTCAGAAAGATTTCAGACTTGTTGAAGTCCATAAATGTAGAAGTTAATAATTTTGTACACAGTATTGAAGGTCCACCTGAACCTAATAAAACTGAAAATGAAATAATTGAAATTCAAAAGGAAGATTTTGAGTGTAAAGAAAGTGACACAGATTCTTCAATGAACATCAAAACTAAAATGTCTATTTTAAATAGGATGGCTACTATGGGACAATCAGTACTGCCTAGAAAAAATATAACATCAGATATAACCAGTGATTCATCAGATAATGAAAATATTCACTCTAAGACACTGAAACATAAATCAACAAAAGGAATTCTTAAAAAGATGGACAAACAACAATATGAATCTGAAATACATGCCACAACTGAAAGAGTTATTCAAACTTTAATGCCGCAGACTTCTCAACTCAACTCAACTACTGCTCCTCTCTACACGCTTGCTGTCAATAATGGGCAGCTTGTACCATTAGATAACAACAGCTTTACCATCAAAACCGATAGTGGCAATGATATAAATACATTAATGAATGAACAAAGGATATGTAATAGTGAACTAAGAATAAATATGGGAAGATTGACTGACAAAATGGATCAAATGTTAGATAGAATCAAAAGTTTTGAAAATAGTAAAAACTCAAATAATATATCATATAATACTGAAGTAGACTTGTATAAAAAGTTAATTTCTGAATATGAATATAAAATAAAAACTTACGAAGACATATTATTCAAAGAGACCAATAATTTTACGAAAAGAAATAACAAACCTCAAAATATTGAACAGGCTGCTTATCAATTTCCAACCGAAGTTAAAAATGAAGAAATGGACTTACTTAAAAAAGAATTAGTTGATTTAAAATATAAAAACGAGAAACTCACATCAATTAATAATGATCTAACAGAAGAACTTGCTAATGTAAAGAAAAACTTAGCATTCAAAGAAAAAGAGTTAATGAATATTTCCAAAACAATATCACCAAGTACAATAGAAAACAGCTCCAGTGAAGAAGAAAAGCTCAAATCTGTGATGAATGAAACATTCCGAACAATATCTACACATTTTGAAAGTGATGCAACCTACTCTGGTAGCACCATAAAAAGCGTTATAGCGGCTGTAATAAAAAAAGTCACTCTAAACTCAATTCAGTAATAAAATATATGATTAATAAGATGAGATTTTTGCTAATATATAATATATCGTTAAACCTGTACAGTTTATGACCGTATCTGTAGTCAGTTAACGCACTGAGCCTCGACCACTTAACTGCAACCAATAATCCATAATACTTAAGTGAGTATTTTGGATTATTAGATAATCACAGTAGACAAAAACGATACCTACTGAAGTAAGAATTTTAATTCAAACGTGATAATGTAATAAACATCGACGTAGAAACAAATGGACTTTGGGTCAGCGCTCAAAAGTGTCCGAACCAAAAGAGTAGTAAAACGCAAAAAGAATTGTAATTTCGCGCCAGTCTTCATTTGGTCGGCCGGCTGACTGCGCGTCGAAAATGGCGTACTGCGTCGTGAAAAATTTTAAAAACTATTCAAGTAAAGTTGAAAAACTGGATGGAGTATCATATTTCCGGTAAGTAAACTCTTACTTGATCATTTTAAAGTATTGTTTTGCTAACAAAAACAGTAGTTTATTTTAATTTGAATTACGCATTTAGTAAGTAGTTACTTCTCTGTCTTCACTCGAAGTTGCATAAGGTGAAGTACGTTCCAGTCGTAGCTTCGTATGGTGATAAATTGTTGCAAACAAAAATCAACTGTAATGCAATGACACACGATCTAAATTCAAATGTGTTGTTTCTATGCATATAACTACGTGTGTATAGGTTTACTTCGGACGCTTTTTTCGTGAATAATGTACTAGACCCTTCGTCCATTTGTTTCTACGTCGATGGTAATAAATCTACTATGAACTATGAACACGCGGCCCCGAGCTAGATAGAACGGAGTCGAGCAGGGCGGTGATGTCGAGCGGAGGGCAGCGAAGCGGAGGGTAGCGGGGCGCACTATGGGGCCAAAGAGTGCGTACCATCTCAAAAATGTATTTTGTATAAGTGTGATTTTTACGATATTTTAAATAGATATGCATAAAATAATGTTCAAGATACTAGAGAATAGAAACAATATGTATCAATACGCATTATTCACATTCGAAACTTGCACTTGCTTGTTGTCGATCGAAATTATGTCATCTAAGTAAGGTAGAGAACCGCGTAATTCCGATGTCATTGTGATTCGGTTTTAGGAGAAATATACAGTGGTGGACATATAATTAGAAACACTTCCAACGGATGCTAATATTATACAAGATACTCTGCCGTAACACTTTTTTATTTGGAAATGAAACAACAAATAGCATAAAATATGTTCAATGACTTATAATTTATTAGAAAAACAACAAAGATCCGATTAAACAACTGCCGTTTAAATATTAAATTTCTTATAAAACAACTAAATTACTTTTAAGGTATTAACAATAATGGACTACTAATTAGAAACAGTGAAATTTTATATAATTTATAGTATATGTAATTATGTAATCAGTATTATATTAGTTACGTGATACTGTTCATAGACTACATAATTTAGTTATAATTAACATTCACGGTGTAGCCTTTGCTATCAGTAATAGCTCTACAACAACGTGGCATTGATTCAAGCAATTTAAGACATTTTTCGAGTGGGATTGAGTTTCATGCTTCGACAAAAGCTTCGTCAAGTTCATTTTGACTGGGGTTGCGTTTGGTTAAATAAGTAAAAAAAAACGGTTTGGAACTATTGAAAATGCTATCAGAAAGGCTCGACCGAGGAAAACATCGCCCAGAGAAGATATGCTAGTCGTACGTCTTGCAGCAAGACCCATCTAAAGGCTCCAATCAAGTCCAATCAGATTAGAAATGAAGTATTTTCACCTAATGACCCTAGAAACGTTTCGTCAAAACTGGTACGCCTAAGATTAGTGGAAGCTAAATTGTTTGGAAGGGTTTCTCGAAAGGTGCCGCTTCTCACCAAGCAACACTGAGAGAAGCGATTAATTATTCGCGAAAAAATATGTTAACTGGACGGTACGAAAATGGACAAAAGTATTATTTTCAGATGAAAAAAAATAAACATGTTGAATTCAGACGGAAAGCGCTATGTTAGACGTCCAATAAACCATGATTTCGATTATTATTTGGTGGAAATATTAAAGTATGGGGATGTTTTTCCGGGTGTGGAGTTGGACCCGTTCGAAAGATTGAAGGTACAATGGATCAATATCAGTGTAAAAACTTCTTAGAGGAGACAATGATTCCCTACTCTGACGACCATTTGCCTCTAACCTGGATCTGTCAGCACGACAATGACCCTAAACACACGGCTAACAGTGTCAAATGTTTTTAGGGAACAGCGTATTTCTGTCTTAGACTGGTCTGCAAATAGTCCGGATTTAAACCCTATAGAAAATCTGTGGTATGTCGTCAAAAATAAAGTCTCAACCAAACGCAACTCCGGTCAAAACTAACTTTACGAAGCTTTTGTCGAAGCATGGAATTCGATTCCACTCGAAAAATGTCTGAAATTTCTTAAATCAATGCCACGTCGTTGCAGACCTGTTATTGACAGCGAAGGCTACGCAATCAAATATTAATTATAACTTAATTTAGTAGCCTGTGAACAGTATCACGTAAATAATAGAATACTATAGGTACTGTAAATTATATAAATTTTCACTGTATTTTTCTATTGTTTCTAATTAGTTGTCCATTATTGTTGATACCCTAAAAGTAGTTTAGTTGTTTGTAAGACATTTAGTATTTAAACGACAGTTGTTTAGTCGGATCTTTGTTGTTTTTCTAATTAATTACACTGGTAAACACAGATTTTATCACACGAACTTTGTGATGATTTTTGTTTGTATTGATAAAAAAAAATATTTTGTTCCAGTCACATCCGGTTTTTTTTGACAACTATAATAATATATAAGTAGTATGAGGTATACTACTTTAAGTGATTATGTTTGAATAACTTAATTTCGGTAGCTAGATGACTATAGTATTCGAGTAAATTAAATTTACTGATATCCGTCAAGTTGTAAATATACTGTAAAAGTGCTCAAACAACTCGGAAAGTACTTGTTATGTGTTTAGAGAATTAACTTTTGTATCTAAGCGTCGAAAATTTACACTATTTAAAAAAATGGACTGTTTCGGTTGTCGTCTGCGCCATGAAAAAAAACCCTGGGTTCCACATATATGCTGTATATCATATAGGAGATTCCTATTAGGGTTGGACGAAATGGACAATGGTTCGGACGAAACCACAAGACCATGTAAGTGATTTTTTGTTTTTGATTTATACAAAAGATATTATAACCAATAATCACACAAAAAATATTACAATCTTTGGGGAACCCTAAAGACATACTTTTACCAAGGTGGATATAAAATTCGGTCTCATAAATATTTTAAAAAGCTACTGATACAGATGATAGTGGGTTTTCATACCTGAAATGGAAATTCTCTAAAACCAGATACCCAAAAATTAAAGGACTATTTGTTGGGCCAAAAATACATGAACTAATGAAGGCTAAGAACTTTAAACGGAAACTGAATGATCATAAAAAATCTGTCTGGAAATGTTCTGTTAATATCGTCCTCATTTTTTTAGGAAACCATAGCACGGAAAATGAAGTATTTTAAGGGGCCGTTAAATCACTTGAAACTTTATGAACTTGTAGCCTACATGTCTAGAAATACACCTGTTTTTGTTTTATTTAAATCAAGCGAGTAGTTTGAAGTTACGATAATTTTAGTTTCCGCCTTTTTCAAATACTTCGCTCGGGCGCGCCAAGCGCGCGTGACGTCATACAACAACTCGCCGCTCTCACCGTACTGTGTTCTTCATACATTGCTATCGGATGGTCCCTATGTTCGCCCACAATAACATTTCTAACTGGAGTTTTTTTTATGTGAATCGGTGTTACAGTAATGTTACAAGTATAATCGATGACAGTTTTAAAAATTGATTGAAAAATCGAATGATTCCTTAAATAGACGAGTTAAGCTACTATTTCTAGAATAACTCCGATTTCTTTACCGCGGCCGCCGAGACACAATGATAAAAAATGCAAAAGTACTTACAACTTATTTTTTTCTTTCTTATCACAAATTTGTTGATCCCTATAAGAACCTACATACCTATTTTTCATTACTAGTATTGAAAAATGTAGGTAATAATGATATTTATGAACTTGATATTTCGGAAATAAGGAGTGAGGGGCATGGTAAAGGTGATGGTGTTAAAATGACTTATGTCATCAACTGTAATGTAATGACACAATAACGACACTGAAGCGGTCATGGCTCAGCGCTGCTTACGTGGTCGCGTCGAACACGCAGTTTAAGACGACGTTCTGAAGATTTTGGTGGCAGGGATCTCTATTTTACTCAGCAATAACGAAACGTACGAAAGTTATATTTTGTAACCTGATTCTTCAGTTTTCTGACTTCATTTTGCCTGTTGCGTTACACGATTGATTAACTTTCATAACAGAGAAAAAAATATTAAAGATACCCCTTTTAAAAAAGAGATTTGCATTTTACGCGCAAATGAAACTGATTTAAGGCTCAAAGTTTTGTACGTACATTAATCTTCAAGCTTACTTGAAAATGCCTGTTCAGTTTTTCTAAATTAATTGTAGTTTTTAAGTTAAACGAAATAAACTGTTTTGTCGCATACGACCTTATGAAATGAGCTAGGGCGCGCGCGGTCTCAGTATGCAATCAGTGCCCTCTCCAGCCCGCTCAGTCCGCCACTGACCATTGTCAGCGACAGGTCTGTCCCAGTTGAACTATCGCACATCATCGAACGCAAATATAAGTGAGGGGTATTTTATTATTAAAAATGGGAAAAAAACGTGCCATATTTTTGAAAAGGAAAAGGAAAGCCTATTTAACAGAGCATTGTAGGAATATAACTAAGAAAAGGTGAGTAATTGCCACAATTTAAACAGTTTTAATAAATTACATGTTTCTACTAATAAGCAGTCCAGTGTTTTTATAAACATATTGCATTTCAGTAAGCAGTAAGTAACCCGATAAAATTATATTTCAGGAAAAAAACTTTAGAACAGAGTTCGGAGAATAAAGGCATGGAGTCGCTTCAAAACTATACTTCACCGACATATGCAGAGTTACAAAATGTGTTCCCCGTGTAAGATGACAATTGATTAGTTATCGTATAATAATTAATCATGGTTTCAAATTCATTAATAAATACACTTATTTAAGGACTGCAGATAAGAATAATAAAGACCTTCCATTCCATGTAACGTTGAATGAAGAATACCACCAATTTTTGTTTTTTATCTTAAAATATACTCTATTAAAAATAAAAAAATATGGTGAAAAAATGTTTTTGATACGTTTGATAGTTTCCCAGATACTGAATTATTTAGGTAGGCAAGTGACGCGGAGTCACCGTACACTGCTGTGACGTCACTCCACAACGGTCGCTCAGTGCGCGCACCGCTCCCTACCTGTATGTATGAAGTTTGCGTTGAAAATTTTACAAATGACGAATCCAAAAACTAGAAAATCGTACTCGTGTCAAAGTGCTTAAATACAACTACCAATATACCCGAAAAGTTATTTTTTACTATTATATTTTTGAACCTTAAAGTCAAAAGAAATGGATGAGAAAGTATGATCCACCCAGACCCAAAAGTTGTGTCTATCACCTTCGTCTTATCTTATAACTTTTGCATAAACAGTAACGTCGTCGCCGTAGCTATTTCTAGCCAATCTAAAATAAAATAAATATGAGTTAACCTATACATATAAAAAATAAAAACCGGACAAGTGCGAGTCTGACTCTCGCGCAGAGGGCTTTGTCCATACCTACAAACAAACGATATTTTAAATTTTATCAACTTATTTTAAGATTTATAGAAACTTCTTAGAGATTTTCCTGTAATTTATAAGCAAAGATCTATTTTCTGTATAATTTGTTTAAGTTTTATGCCCAGTTTTCGGAAATAAGGAGTGAGGGGCATGGTAAAGGTGATGGTGTCAAAATCACTTATGTCATCAACTGTAATATAATGACACAATAACGACACCGAAGCGGTCATGGCTCAGCACTGCTTACGTGGTCGCGTCGATCACGCAGGTTAACTGACTACAGACACGGTCATAACCTGGATGGCTTTGACTGTTAGTGGCATTTATCTCGACCATTTCCGTGCTTCGCAAGGCACGTTAAGCCGTTGGTGCCGGCTGCTATCATTAGATGGCAGTCGTTAAACAATGCCGGAGGCCTTTCAGGCGGCTTCCGACACTGGGGTTGGCCACTAGCCCCACAACCTCCACCAATCCGGACTTGGCCCCCGTGTGTGGAGTATGGGCTAACCTTTCCGAGTTATGGGAAGAGACCCGTGCCCCTACAGTGGGGACGTTATGGGTTGTTGACGACATGCTCCCTACATGCTTTTGACTTGATTTGATTAAATAAAATGTAAAAACCTTTGAGAATAACAATGGTTTATGGTTAAAACTAAGCATAAAGATGCATTTATCCCAAAATGATCAAAAAATGTATATCCACCCGAGCGAAGCCGGGGCGGGCCGCTAGTAAAGTATAAATAAGTAAAATGTAAATAATATGTTTGTAAAATAAAATGTAAAATGATCTCACCTGAAAAAAGCAGTACTTAAGTATGTTTGAATTATTTTTCTGGTAAAAATTACATACATACACACAAACATGTGTAGCCTCTTAAAATCATAACCCTCCTTTTGACTTTCCCGTAGTCGGGTGAAGTATACATTAGTACAATACATTTATGAAAAGAAAGGAAAATTAAAAGTAAAACAAATAATATTAAAGGCAACTCTACGACGTCTGTGTTCTAGCGCTCGGTCGATCGCGATTCCCGAGTCGCGTAAAACTGTCGAGGTGCGCGCGGGTTGCGGGGCGCAAACGCCCCATTTTAAAATAATTGTTTATGAGTGCGTCACCTTAACTGACTACAAACACGGTCACAGCTTGGATGGACTTGACTAGCAGTCCTTCCAAGCTGCCTATTACGCCTCCGACATAGCTTGACGACTGCCATCTAGTGATAGTTACTGATATTTAAGCCCATCCAAGTTGTGACCGTGTCTGTAGTCAGTTAACCTGCGTGATCGACGCGACCACGTAAGCAGCGCTGAGCTATGACCGCTTCAGTGTCGTTATTGTGTCATTATATTACAGTTGATGACATAAGTGATTTTGACACCATCACCTTTACCATGCCTCTCACTCCTTATTTTCGAAAACTGGGCATAAAACAAACAAATTATACAGAAAATAGATCTTTGCTTATAAATTACAGGAAAATCTCTAAGAAGTTTCTATAAATTTTAAAATAAGTTGATAAAATTTAAAATATTGTTTGTTTGTAGGTATGGACAAAGCCCTCTGCGCGAGAGTCAGACTCGCACTTGTCCAGTTTTATAGGTTAACTCATATTTATTTTATTTTAGATTGGCTAGAAATAGCTACGGCGACGACGTAACTGTTTATGCAAAAGTTATAAGATAAGAAGAAGGCGATAGACACAACTTTTGGCTTTGGGTCTGGGTGGATCATACTTTCTCATCCATTTCTTTTGACTTTAAGGTTCAAAAATATAATAGTAAAAAATAACTTTTCGGCTATATTGGTAGTTGTATTTAAGCACTTTGACACGAGCACGATTTTCTAGTTTGTGGATTCGTCATTTTTAAAATTTTCAACGCAAACTTCATACATACAGGTAGGGAGCGGTGCGCGCACTGAGCGACCGTTGTGGAGTGACGTCACAGCAGCGTACGGTGACCCCGCGTCACTTGCCTACCTAAATAATTCAGTATCTCGGAAACTATCAAACGTATCAAAAAAAAATTTCACCATATTTTTTTTATTTTTAATAGAGTATATTTTAAGATAAAAAACAAAAATTGGTGGTATTCTTCATTATAAATATTTAATCATTTTACTGATAATCTCACACAAAGGTTTAAGTTGTCTCATGTCCTTGAAAATACATGTGCTGAACTCTCATGTGAATTTATTTCCCGAAAAGGGTGCTGTAAATGACGAACAAAGCAAGACTTCACCAGGACATTTCCATAAATATAAATAAAATGTTAGCTGATTACTGCAGGAGATTTAAAATAGACCTAACAGATCCCAAATACTCACGAAAATCTTAATTATTTACTGCACAGTAAGTAATAATTGTCTAGGTGTAGATATCTTTTTTTAATTTTCATGAAAATATATGTATTGATGTCACAAAGAAAACTTACATGTAAATTTTATTTAGTTATATATTTGTTGGGTGGCTATTTAGCATCCGTTGGAAGTGTTTCTAATTATATGTCCATCGCTGTATATGTGTTGTATATTTTTGAAAAGGCCATACCTTTTACTCTTCAAATAAATTATTAACAATCCAAAAGTAGTTTTACAGTGAGTTATAAAAAATATTTAACTCCGCACTCGAAAATTTTCTGTTTTTTTGAATAGACTTTTGACAGTTACCCCTGTTTGCCCATGTTGAGATTTTACTTTCACTAAATTACGAATTTCATATATGTATAACATGAAGCAAAAATAAAAGTCTGCCCGGGTGGAACACGTTTAAAGATTATGTGGTAAAAATGGCGAATTAAAAAATATTCGTTAATATTAATTTATTTCGGGTTTTTTGAGAAAGAGCATGGCGGGGTAAGTATGGGGTAGCGGCCCTAGCTGAAATTTTAACTGTCAATTTTTGTGTATGTTGGTCTTACTGAGTGTAACTTACCTGTAAAATATTACTTCAAAATATGCATCAGTTTTCGAGAAAATTGAAAAAATATTTTTGAAGACAACATTTTTTTTCTCGTTAATAGTTCCAAATATAGAAATGCCCATAATGTATGTCGTACATAACTTAGAGAGACAACATATCATGATATTTTTTTCCAAAAATCTCGGAATAATCGTTAAAAAATTATTTTTGAAATTTTTGAAAAATGTTTTTTAAACATGATACACCTACGAAATTTTCATCTTAAAACACCCTTATCATAATCTACAACACACACAAACAAGTAAATCACGAAAATCTTCATAAAAAATTAAATTTGCGCCAAGATAAAAAAAAAACACCGTACGCAAGTAACCACTTCTGTAATCTAGTGTACCATGCGCAAAGTATCCCCACCAAAACCACTCCAGCGATCTTTAACTTTGTCGGCACCTTTTTTTTATGGTAGAGGTGGTAAACGAGCAGACGGACCACCTGATGGTAAGCGATTACCGCCGCCCATAGACACCCGCAACACCAGAGGAATCACAAGTATGTTGCCGGCCTTTGATATGGGAGTACGCTTTTTTCTTGAACGTACCTATACGTATGACTAATCCACTTAGGACGATTGTTATGCATTCTTTTTTAGCACTTAACATTGGTTTGACCTTGCACTTGTATTATAAAATACTTATTTTAAAATGATTGGTTGAATTTATTTTATGTGTGAAAAAATTGAGAATTCAGTTTAAGTAATACGAGAAAAAGAACCCTTCCACCCACGTAAAAAAATGGATCTAAATATGTATATGTTGTAGATTATGATAAGGGTGTTTTACGGTGAAAATTTCGTAGGTGTATCGTTTAAAAAACATGAAATTAAAATTTCAAAAATTTCAAAAAAAACAACCTCACTCAGTAAGACCAACATACACAAAAATTGGCAGTTAAAATTGCCGCTAGGGCCGCTACCGCTACCTAGGGATGGGTAAGGCGGAAAACACACTGCTCCGCTCACCGCGGCGAATAGCGGTGGCGCGGATTTAAACTTTGTACTGTAAAATGTTGATTTGTATGGAAAAACCGCCGGGTACCACACACTGACACCGCTTCTCCGTCCGGAGGCGCGATTCGCCGACGAATCCGCGCTCCCGCGCGGAGACGCGGTGCGATTCGCAGGGTATGCCACACTGACGCCGCTTCTCCGCCCGGAGGCGCGGTTCGCTTGACGGATCCGCGCTCCCGCGTGGTGCTATTCGCAGGGTAAAGCGTGAGTCTCGCAACATAACGGGGAGCGGGGGGGTTGCCTGACGCGGGGAGAAGGGTGCGGCGCGCGGGGGTGGCGGTGTTGCAGAGCGCGGGGGGTGCAGAGCGCCGGGGGTGGTGGCGCGAGGGGCCTTGCGGGGCGCGGGGGGAGGGTGTTGTGGGGTGCGGGGGGAGGGGCTGTGACGCGGGGGAGGGGGAGTGCGGCGCGGGGGGAGGGAGAATGCTGCGCGGAGCGAGGGGGGAGTGCAGCACGGAGTGAGGGTGTTGTGAGGTGCGGGGGGAGGGGGGTGCGGCGCGGGCGGCCTTGCGGGGCGCGGGGGGAGGGTGTTGCTGGGCTCGGGTGGAGGGGCTGCGGCGCGGGGGGAGGAGGAGTGCTGCGCGGAGGGAAGGGGGAGTGCGGCGCAGGGGGCCTTTTGGGCGTGGGGGGAGGGTGTTGTGAGGCGCGGGGGAGGGGTTGCGCCGCGGGGGTAGGGGGTGCGGTGTGAGGGGCCTTGCAGGGCGCGGGGGGAGGGGCTGCAGCGCGGGGGGAGGGGGAGTGCGACACGGGGGGAGGGCGCGGTGTTGGGGGTGCGTCGCGTGAGGGGTTCACGAAATGATCCTTGTTACAAACAAAAACAATCTTTGTTACATACATACACGTTCGAATATTAAATAAACGCATGACGAAAATCGTCGTGCACCGCGTCTTCGGACGAAATTCGGACGGAAACCGCCCGGTGGCGCGGAATCCGCGCCTTCGTCGTGCACCGCGGCTTCGGGCGAAATTCGGACGGAAACCGTCCGGTGGAGCGGACCGCTGCCGCGCGCGAATTCCGTTACTCCGCGCTCCCGTGCGGATTCCGCCTCAATGTGTTTTCCGCCTAAGTACTGCAGTATTTACTCATGCCAGAGTAAATACTCAGTAAAAACTATTATAAGTACTCTTTTTTTACTTTTTACTGAGTATTTATGTTTTACTAACAAAAAATTAATAAGTTATTATATTTTATCTAATATTTATCTGTATGACACTTTTTTACGTTTTTCTACGTTCTTTAAGTTTTCTAAGTTCTAAGTAGTCTGACGATATAACATTATTAACATTTTATTTAGGGGATTCCCCTTAAAATCTTTATCAATAGAGTTGTTATTCGTAGTGTTACCAACTAAAAAATCACTTTAGGCTCCGCGCACACGGGAAACTTTTATGTACCACTAATGGGTGTAACTTGTTTTGTTTTTAGGGTTCCGTAGCCAAAATGGCAAAAAAGGGACCCGTATAATTTCGCCCTGTCCGTCCGTCCATCATAGCCATTTTACTCGGTGAGTATTGGCACTATGTAGATGGTTTTTTTATGGAATGAAAGTCCACTCCCGCATAATAAATGCACAAGCATATCGCTTCGTGCGAATAGGTGGTATATCAACTACGAAGGGATGAAACGCCTCCCTGCGCCTAGTGAACCAAAGGTGGAATGGAGCTAGGGGAATGAGGTCATGAAGTTCTTGAGCACACTCTCCGAAATGAATTCGATAAAAAACGATAAAGAGGCGGCTTTGCGGCGATGCTCAAGGCTTTGGAGCTTATTTAAAATAAACTCGTCATCACCTATTAGTCTCCTGACGCGTCGGTCGATAGCATCCAAGGTAGCTGGTAGCGGGGTTCTTACATTATATCAGGACTTGTGCCTGATATAATGTAAGAAGCTGTCCAGGTGTGAAGTACCGTCTCACCTTATATAGGATACGTAGGTCCATTGCAGCTACTTTAGCCTTGGACTCTATGTATTGTCCGAAATTCATGTTAGATGTTATAGTCACTTCTAGGCGCTCAAGGTGGTCAGTTATCGGAATCGATTCATCTCGGAGAGTAGGAGTCAAGGTGAAAGGACTCCTTTTGGCAGAAAAAAGACACGCCTGTATTTTAGAGACATTGAACCTAACGAGGTTGTTGAAATGAAATGAAAATATTTTATTCGAAGTAGGTAGCAGTGTACACTTTTCGAGCGTCATTCTTTTATCTACCTAATTCGAGGTTCCTGCCACTCGGAACTCGTATACCCACCGTTTCGGGAAGTGTTTGCGGAGTGAGAAAAAACGGCGGGCCCTAAAGGCTCTCCCCCCGCAAACCGCGCCTCACCTCCGCATCACACTCCTCCCCCCGCACCCCGCGCCTCCCCCCACACGCCGCGTCTCCCCCCGCACCCCGCACTCCCCGCACCCCACTCCTCACCGTCCCCCGCACCCCGCTCCTGTCCTCTGTAATCCGCGCCTCAACCCCGCACCCGCTCCCCCCGCACCCCGCTCCCCCAAACCCCACTCCTCACCGTCCCCCGCACCCCTCTCCTCTCCCCCGCAACCCGAGCCTCAATCCCGCACCCTGCTCATCCCCCCCAGCAACCCGCTCCTCCCCTCGCACCCCGATCCCCCGCTCCCCGCGCCTTCCACCCGCACCCACCCATCCTCCCCTACACCCCGCGCCTCCCCCGTACCCCTTTCCCCCACCACCCGTACCCCGCGTCTCCCCCCAAAAAACCGCGCCATAACCCCGCAACCTGCGCCTCACCCCCGCACCCTGCTCCTCCTCTCGCACCCCGAAACTCACCCTCCCCCGCACCCCGCTCCTCCCCCACCTGCACCCCACACCTCCTCCTCCTCCCCCTGAACCCCGCTCATCGCCTTTTTGTTTTGTTTGTTGTATAAATCTACGTCCTCTTTAGCAAATTAGTAGTAATGAAGCGCTAACTTCTTAGTTGAACGGGAATCGAACCGGTTTCAATTGAAGTAGAATCGATCAGTTAAATTAGATGATTAGCCAATATAATATAAGCGATTGAATTTAGGGTTGAAATATGAAGCACACAGAATTTACACAAAACTATTATTTATTGCGAAAACTTAAATAAACAAGCAAATGAATAAGCAAAATGGATGCGCGGTAAGCTAGCGAGAACCAAAGGTGAAGTGTCGGTCACGATGTCTTCGTACAGGCTCGGTTGCGCGGGGTCTGCGCGGGTGCGCAGGGGAACTGCGCAAGCGTCGTCCGTCTATACAAACAGGTTTCGCTGGCCGGCATACATGAGCTCGCCGCTGTGACGTAGTTGGTGACGCAGCGAATTGGTGTGGTACAATATGCATAAGCGGAGCGGAATAGGTAGCGGGTTAACTCGCTACATTACTCCCCCGCCGAGACCGTTACTACGGTCGATAGTAGTCTGGAAAAGTGACAGTGCGGCCACTTCTAGTCGTCCGAAAAGCATTCTTTGTTTCTGGTGAATGACTGGTAGATGAATTCAGTGTGACTGGGGTCTCCTCACTGACTAAGTATGCGGGTTTGAGGCGATCTATGGACACCGTTTGTTGTCTCCCTTGAACTTCAATGTCGAATGATTTTGACCCTCGGCGCAGGACCTTGAATGGGCCCATGTATGGAGCTTGCAGTGATCTTTTTTCTGGGCCTTGACGAAGGAAGACGTGGCTTGAGTGTTGAAGATCTTTCGGCACGTAAAAAGTATGCTTTCCATGCCATGTAGTAGGAGTTGGGGCCAGTTTATTCATGTAGGCCGACAATCTGCTGACGAAATTGGTCACATCAATGCCGTCGTCTTTTGTTGGTTGGATGAACTGCCCTGGTAACCGCAGAGGTTCGCCGTAGACGAGCTCAGCCGCTGACGCCTTAAGATCGTCTTTCCATGCACTACGAATACCAAGCAACACCAGTGGTAATGCTTCGACCCAGGATGTGCTAGAGTGGCAGGTGATTGCAGCTTTGAGTTGCCGATGTAATCTCTCCACCAGGCCGTTTGCTGCAGGATGGTAGGCAGTAGTTGTATGATGTTCAGCGCCAATCAATGCTGCAATGCCTTTAAATAATTGCGACTCGAATTGTCGACCCCGGTCAGTTGTGATGTGCTCGGGGCAACCGAATCTTGCTATCCACCCCAACATGAAGGCAGCTGCACATGTCTCTGCTGTGATGTCTTGAATCGGAATTGCCTCAGGCCACCGTGTGAAGCGGTCGACGAGCGTAAGGCAGTACCTGTAACCAAGTGAATATGGTAACGGACCGACAATGTCCATGTGGACATGGCGGAAACGAGCAGATGGTGAATTGAATGGTTTCAGTGGTGCTTTTGTATGTCGTGAAATCTTGCAAAGCTGACATTGCTGGCATTCTCGAGTCCACATTCGACAGTCTCTCTTCATTCCTGGCCATACAAATCTCTGTGTTACTAATTGGACTGAAGCCTTTGCGCCGGGGTGGCTAAGATTATGTAACATGCTGAATACTTGTCGGCGAAATTTGGTCGTGACAAATGGTCTTGCATTCTGCATTGAAAGGTCACAATAGAGATTCAAGTCGGAACCTTCTAGGCTCATCTTCTCTAATTTCAAGCTGGATCCGTTTCTAAGCAATTCCATTAACTCTGCATCTGATTCCTGATCATGGGCTAGAGACTGATAGTCTAAAGGCACTGCAAGTTCTTCGATGCGTGATAGGCTGTCAGCAACAACGTTGTCCTTCCCCGCCACGTACCGAATGTCAGTGGAAAATTGGGCAACAAAATCCAAGTATCTGAACTGGCGAGGTGATGAATGTTCTCGGTGAGACTTGAAAGCAAACGTCAGGGGTTTGTGATCTGTTAAAATGATGAAGTGGCGAGCTTCAACCATGTACCTAAAATATTTAATGGCTTCATAGATGGCTAGTAGTTCTCTATCGTATGGGCTATACTTCTTCTGCGCGGAGCTAAATTTTCTTGAGAAAAATGCTAATGGTTGCCACGAATTTTTTATTCTTTGCTGAAGGACAGCGCCCATCGCTGTATCGGATGCGTCAGTTTGAACTGCAAGTTCTGCGTTTATATCTGGATGGGCAAGGAGTGTTGCTTTTGAAAGGCCGTATTTACAGTTATTGAAGGCCTCAAGTAAATCTGGAGTGAAATGAATGGGTGCAGACCCTTTTGTCTTTGGTCCGGCAAGAAGAGCGTTGAGAGGGGCTTGGCACAATGCTGCATTGGGAATGAATCTGCGGTAAAAATTTACCATCCCTAGAAATCTTCTGAGTTCTTTGACCATCTTTGGGGGTGGGTAGTCTTGAACTGCTTGAACTTTATCCTCGGTTGGTCTAATCCCATCTGCTGAAACAGTAAAACCTAGGAATCGTACTTCTTCCTGCCCAAGTACGCATTTTGCTGTATTTATTAGCATGCCATAGTCTGTGAGACGTTGAAATAGCTGTCGTAAATGATGCTGATGTTGTTCAGCTGATTCTGAGTATACCAAGATGTCATCAATGTATCCGTAACAAAAATCCAGACCTCGCAGTGCCTCATCCATGAACCGCTGAAACGTTTGAGCAGCGTTGCGTAGGCCAAATGTCATGTATGGGAATTCAAATAGCCCAAATGGAGTGGTGATGGCAGTTTTGGTGATATCATCTTCATGAACCGGTATTTGATTATACGCCTTCACAAGATCAATTGTAGAAAATAATCTCTTACCAGCAAGTTGATAGGCGAAGTCATGGATGTGCCTTACAGGGTAACGATCTGGTATAGTTCGTGCATTCAGTGCCCTATAATCGCCGCAAGGACGCCACCCATCGTTCTTCTTACGAGCCAGATGTAGAGGCGAGGACCAAGCGCTCTCAGATCTTCGAGCTGTGCCATTCTGCAGCATCTCCTCAAATTCCTTCTTGGCGATCAGTAGTCGTTCTGGATCAAGTCGTCGTGGGCGACTCGAGACTGGTGGACCAGGTGTTACTCGGATATGATGAACAGTGTTATGTTTTGGTACCTCTGGTCTTCCCGATGGTCGAGTTATATCTGGAAACTCACGGATAATGTCATGATATACAGAATTACTAGGCACCATGGTACGGATCGAAGATATATCCTCGGCTGATTTTTGACGTGGCACGGCTATGGACAGAGATGTTATACCGTCGGCCAAGCGTTGGTTACGGCAGTCGACTAACAGGTTGTAGAATCCTAGAAAATCCACGCCAATGATGGGTTTGGAGACATCTGCCACAATAAAACGCCAGGTAAATGCACGGCGTAGGCCTAAATCCAATTCAAGGTTTATGTATCCATACGTTGATATTACCGTACCATTTGCTGCGAACAACTCGTACTGTGTCTTGGAGCGTAGCCCGTTCACACGAGAACGTGGATATACGCACAAGTCAGAGCCTGTGTCGATGAGGTACTGGATTTTGGTTTTGCGGTCGGTAATGAATAATCGGCCTGATGATGGGGGGCAGACTGTTTCGGCCACTAACGGCTGCTCTTCTCGTTTCCCGCTTTAAAGGTGCAGGGTTTCACACAGTTTCTCGCCCTAGAACCGAAATTATAGTGATACCAACAATGAGGGTGGCCTTCAGGTGGGCTTCCTAAGCGTGATCGAGACCTGGATCTGGACTGTCCTCTGAACTTATTACTGTAGTCCATTGAGCGTGAGCGGGATCGAGACCGACGTTGCTGGTTCAGTGAAATACTTTCCACCTGCCGTGCTAGCTCTGCAACGGTGTTGCATAAGGAGTTAAACTCTGTACCTGTAACTACAGAGGTTGACGGAGTAGGGTTGCATACCTGAGCAACAGTTGGTGGCGAAATATCATGCACGTGGTCAGCTACATCAGCCACCTCTTCCAGAGTACTGTTTTTCTGTAACGCGACAATAGTTTGAAGATTAGCTGGTAGTCTAGTGGACCAAATAGTGCGCATGATGTCTTCAGTTACAGCTTCACCAGCTAAATCTTGTAAATGTCTCAGGAATTGTGAGGGTTTTCGGTCTCCCAACTCCTCGTGCATTAATAGTTGTTTAATTTTGCGCTCTCTAGATGTGGTAAGTCTCTTTATTAGCTCTGATTTGAGCTTTTCGTATTTATCAGTTGGAGGCGGGTTTGTGATAATATCTTTGACCTCAGCTGCATATTGGTTATCGAGCTGTCCAATGACGTAATAGAATTTGGTTGAGTCACTTGTGATACCAGATAAAATGAACTGACCTTCTATTTGCGCAAACCATACTGCGGGTTCCTCAGGCCAAAATGGTGGTACTCGAACAGCTACACGAAATACGTCACTACCACATCCGCTTCCGCTTGTGCCACTTGGACCATCGGTTACACTTGCATTGTTCTTTCTTACTCCGTCTTCATTGCTGCCATCTTTGGCTTTTTCTGAATCGTTCGGCATATTTACTGGAAAATATGTTGATCTCCTGTTCTTTGTCGTAGGTCACCAATGAAGCGCTAACTTCTTAGTTGAACGGGAATCGAACCGGTTTCAATTGAAGTAGAATCGATCAGTTAAATTAGATGATTAGCCAATATAATATAAGCGATTGAATTTAGGGTTGAAATATGAAGCACACAGAATTTACACAAAACTATTATTTATTGCGAAAACTTAAATAAACAAGCAAATGAATAAGCAAAATGGATGCGCGGTAAGCTAGCGAGAACCAAAGGTGAAGTGTCGGTCACGATGTCTTCGTACAGGCTCGGTTGCGCGGGGTCTGCGCGGGTGCGCAGGGGAACTGCGCAAGCGTCGTCCGTCTATACAAACAGGTTTCGCTGGCCGGCATACATGAGCTCGCCGCTGTGACGTAGTTGGTGACGCAGCGAATTGGTGTGGTACAATATGCATAAGCGGAGCGGAATAGGTAGCGGGTTAACTCGCTACAGTATAATATTAAAAAACAGAAATATTTGCCCTGGGTGGGGATGGAACCCACGACTCTCGGATCAATAGTCAGAAGCGGAAACCGCTGAGTCAGTGTTAGGTGTTATTAGTAAGAATAATTATGAAAATATCGAAATATCGACATCGCGACAGACCAACATCGACAGAGTCACGTCACTACGTCGCCGCAAACCCAGTGACCTTGTCGCTTGCGTCGTGAACAGTCATCGCTGTCGCTGTCGTTGTTGCTGTCGCCGTCGCTGTCGCTGTCGCTGTCACTGTCGCCGTCGCTTGCGTCCAGGCCACGGCCTTATATGTAGCAGGAATAGAGTTGCACAAAGAACCGAACCCTGAGGTACCCCGGCATCGATAACCAATAGGTCAGACAAGCAGCCATCAACGACTACCCGAATCGACCGTTCCCTCAGGAAATTGGATACTCAGTTGCACAAGCTCACAGGGAGCCCGTAAGATGGAAGCTTGCCAATAAGGCTGGCGTGCCAGACCCTATCAAAAGCCTTTGAGATGTCGAGAGACACAACGAGTGCTTCACCATGTTTCTCAATGGCCTCGCCCCAAACATGCGTAGCATACACAGGAAGATCTCCTCGGCGAAACCCGTATTGTCGATCGCTAAGAAGGTCATTGTCTTCGAGATATGCAAGAATGAGGTTATTCAGTACACGTTCCATAATCTTGGATTGTGGAAGTGATTGCTATGGGGCGGTAGTTGGCAGGATCCACACGGCTACCTTTTTTGGGCACAGGTTGCTCGTTGGCAAGCTTCCAGGACTTTGGGACTACACCTGTCTTAAGAGAGAGACGGTACAGACGTGTCAGAACAGGAGACAACTCAGGAGCGCAGTTCTTGAGAACTATGGCTGGTATACCATCAGGTACACTGGCTTTGTTCACGTCTAGATTGTAAAGTGTATTAAGAACCTTTTGGCGGATACAGATTGGAGTCATTGTAGTACCGCAAGGAGGTAAGTGGGGTGGTGTACTATTCGTAGAATCCAAACGCGAATATTTTCAGCAACAAGTTTGCCTTATCAGTTGCTATGTGAGCCAGTGTTCCATCAGGTTTCAGCAGTGGAGGCAGAGACGGCACGACAGAAATTCGCCTCGACCGATTTAGCCAGGGACCAAAAAGCCTTACTCCCAGAGGGATAGGAGGCAAGTTGTGATCCGATGCGGCGTATGTGGTCGAGGCGTGCCCTGCGTAGCGTCTTTTCGTAGGACTTTGCGGCTCTATTAAAGGTTCTTTTCTTATCTTGCGTACCCGGAGCTTTGCGACTGCGAGCATCAGCCCAAGCTTGGTACGCCGAATGTTTTACTGCCTCGGAAGCTGAGTATTCGGCATTGAACCACGGGCGAGCTTGATTCTCAAGAGGAATGTCAGAGAACGGGATGTAATATTCCATTGCCTGACAGATTACCTCTGAGATTGATGCCGCACAGCTAGACGGGTCTCAAGAAGAAAAAAAATTGCCCAGTCAGTGGTTGAAGAATTTAAACATATTCAACCATGAGTGCGCACAAGATGCTTTGAAGCGATATTCAAATATGGAAGGCAAGCGAAAGGTTAAAATAAACTCCAACACGAAGACCCAAAAAAAAAAAAATATCGCATGTTTTTTTTAATATATATTTTCCTCACATTGCATTGGTCTTGATTTTATTATATGTATACCATGATTACCATGTCATGCAAAAATAACCGATAAAAAGTTTTTACTGTCTCTAGAGAGTAAATACTCAGTTAATATAGTAAATACTCAGTATTTACTCAAACTCAGTATTTACTCTGACTGAGTTTTTACTCCCTTACCCATCCCTACCGCTACCCCATACTTACATCGCCATGCTCTTTGAGCTGAAATATATACAGCATAGCGTTTATTTACTGTAAACAAATTTTAAGTACCTAGCCAAGTACCTACATCTACCTAAGTTACATCTAAGTACCTACCCAAGTACCTGCTTTTTGTAGTTAGAAAATGTGGTATTCTTATAATAACCGATGTTATGTTTGTTATCAACGCTGACCAGGACCATAGAAAAGTGGAAAGTGATGAAAAGTTGATATATCACAATAAATAATAAACAAGAAAGCCACACTTGTGGGTGCAAAATTCATGACAGTTTTGCACACGTGGTCTGACTCGGTGGATCAGTGGTTAGCGATCCTGACCTCTGATCCGAGAGTCGTGGGTTCGATCCCCACACAGGGCAAACTTTTCTGTGATGAGCAGAATTGTTTGCTCTGAGTCTGGGTGTCTAATATCTATGTATGTATGTTTTTAAGTGTATATGTGTATGTATATCAGTATCTTCCCAAGATACAGGGAATCCTAGTTTGGGGCCAGATGACCGTGTGTGATTTGTCCCGGATATTATTATGGATATATATTATATTATTATATGTTATTAAATAGATAACCATATTTATTATCTTCCAAACGCCGACAGGGAGTCAAAAGTACTAAAAATATCTTCTTTTCTCAATTTCTAGGACCGTTAGGCAAAAGATAAGTTCAGTTCAGTTCAAGCCCCCCTCCAGCCAGCATTACTGCTGCAAGGACGCGGAGGCCCAAGACACCAGAGGGGGGCGTAGATAGGACAGGAGTGTAGGGCGGCGCAGTGAGGAGGGGGAGAGATGGGAGTTGGAACCAGCCCGAAGACTTGGCATCGTAGCTAGTATGGGGAAGATAGATACTATACTTGGTGTGTAATATATACAGAATGACTGTTTCAATGTTCATGTTGATCCTTGTCTATTCTGGGTTGTTTTCTTCTTCAGATTCCGTGTCGGTTTCCGGTACGTCGTATATTTCTTCAGCCATCTTTTTCATCTCACTTCTCCTCTCCGATATTGCAATCCATTGGCTTTTTGTAAGCTCCGTATAACCTCGGATGTCGTGGCGGAGGGAGTCCATCCAGGTATAGATAGGTCTTCCTATTTTGCGTTTCCTCTCCCTGTAGTTGTAGGCTGCGTGCAGGAGGTGCGGGGCTTCCCGTCTCATGATGTGACCTAAGTAGCAAATTCTGCGTACTTTTATAATCTTTGTGATGGTTTTGCCTTCCAGGATTTCATTTATCTTCTGTTTCGGGTAATCCTTTGCCATTTGTAGCATACTTCTTAATATGAGTCGTTCGTACGTCCTATTATATTTCGTCAGCGCTGTTACGTTAAGTCCGTATGTCATAGCTGGGGAAATCACCATTTTATAATATTTTATGGCCTTATCGCACCTCGATTTTATGGTCGATTTCCGGCTATGGCCAGCTGAGATAAAAATCCCTAGGTATTTGATTTCCTTAACCGGCTAGATAGGTGTCCCTCCTACTAACAGTGGTCTAAGTTGATAAGCCGGGGGGCCGAAGGGGTCGCGGACTAGTAGTTTAGACTTGGTTTCATTGAGTATAAGACCGACTGTTTTTAAAAGGGATTTTAATTTCGTAATTATCCTATCGAGCTCGTTTATGATGCTACCTGCGATATAAGGTCGTTAGCGAACGATAGAATAATATGCAATTTTATATTACGGTCCTGATCAAGAGTTACGAATGGTTCCTCTTCTTCTAAGGTTCTGAGTACATCGTCCATTAGTATTGTAAAAAGCCTAGGTGATAGGGGGCATCCCTGTTTTATTCCTTTTCCTTTGTTAATGATTTCGGATTGTTGTCCACGCCATGATTATATGTCTTTTCGTTCATGCATGCATTTATTATTCGGTTAGTAAATGGGATGTCTCAGGTCCGCGTGACTAATATGCCTCTGAGTGCGTGGAGGTCTACCGTGTCAAAGGCTTTCTCTATGTCGAGTGCTATTAGAAAAAAAATTATCTCCAGATCTCCAGTGTATGTCTAGAACCCTTCTTAGTGTGAAGATGTGGTCATCCGTAGACCGGTTAGCCAGAAATGCTGCTTGGTATGATCCTAGTTCCTGTATTTTTTCGTCTAGTTTTTCTAATAAGTAATTGGCGTACACACATTGAGATACATTACATATTGAGATTCTTCTGAAATCTCCTATTTGTTTGGGGTTTGATTTTTTTGGTGTGGGTACCTGCTTGGTTAGTAGCCATTGTTTTGGAATGTTATTGTTTAGCCAGGCGTCTCTCATTATTAGTTCCAACTGGAATATAAGTATAGGGGGTGCTGCCTTATAAAGTTCAGGTACGATTTGATCTGTGCCTGGGACGGTGCCGTTTCGTAATCTAGCTATGATGTTTGCTATATCTATTGCCTTCGGACAGTCTTCTTCGGAAATGGTTTGTGTTCCTTCTTTTATAAGCTCTATCCTAGGTCCTTCGCTTTTCTTTAACTCTGAAATCCAATTGGACATGGGTATGTAGTATTTTGTTTGCGCTCGTTTTACTTTGTTAGTGTATTTACGGTAGGATTTGTACGTAAGCTTCATCCGGATTGCTTTGTGTGCCTTACTAAGACCTTGAAAGAACTTTCGACTAAATTCTTTCTCTTCCGCCTCATGTACCTCACGAACTTTTTTGCGCGTTATTTTAACTAGGTCTTGGAGGTCTTTATCTTTTGGATTTCGATTTCTAAGAAACAGACCGCGCTGGAATTGGGCTAGCGCAATTCTTTCTTCTCGAGTTACGGCTCCGGATTTTATTAAGAGTTCGTGTGCTGTCTCGCGTAAGACCTCATTAAGATCTTCTGCAGATAGGTGGTTTGTTTCAATGGGATTGCCTGTATTGGAATCTAATTGGCTGTAATCAAGTCCATATTTGTTTAGTAGATTATCGATTTCCCTAGTTACACGATTTTGGAACTCCTTAAGAGTTTTGGTGCTTTGTAGGGACTCGTAATCCAGTATTTTGTAATTGTGTGAGATTTTGTTTACGGCTTGTGTCGGTTTGTTGTGGTTTATGGTTCTTTTGTTGTTTATTTCGTGCTTTCGTTTATGAATTTTTTTATATAGCAATTTTTATGGTTTTTGAATCGCTCCCCAAATGAGTTTGTGATCTGATTTAATTGATTTCGCCCACTCGCCTTTAAATTCATCGAAAAAAATGTTCTATTTCGCGCTAGTTAGAATGTGCTCTATTTGCGAAGTGTTTTGTCCCACTGTGTTACGGGCAGCCGATTATCTTAGCATTGTACTTATATGTATGTGTATGCAATAAGCAATTGCTAATGACTTGCACTTGATTTTTAACCCCCGACGCAAAAAGAGGGGTGTTATAAGTTTAACGTGTCTGTGTATCTGTGTATCTGTCTGTGGTATCGTAGCTCCCAAACGGATGAACCGATTTTTGTTTTGTTTTTTTTGTGTTATAGATAATTTTATCCCGAGTGTTCTTAGCCATGTTTCATGAAAATCTGTTCAGCCATTTGAAGATCATCAGCTCTTTTCTAGTTGATGAGGGGATCTGACTAGCTGCCTTATGTCCGATCGATTCGAAATTTGGTACCGTGTTACTTCAACGATATTTAAAGAACATGGTAAGGCAAGCGTGAGCTGGTCAGCCGTTTGAAGATCATCAGTTCTTTAATAGTTGATGAGGGGATCTGACTACCTTCCATATGTCCTATCGATTCGAAATTTGGTACCGTGTTACTTCAATGATATTGAAAGTATATGGTAAGGTAACCATGACCTGATCAGCCGTTTGAAGATCATCAGCTCTTTAATAGTTGATGAGGGGATCTGACTACCTTCTATATGTCCTATCGATTCGAAATTTGGTACCATGTTACTTCAATGATATTGAAAGTTATGGTAAGGTAACCATGACCTGATCAGCCGTTTGAAGATCATCAGCTCTTTAATAGTTGGTGAGGGGTTCTGACTACCTTCCATATGTCCTATCGTTACGAACTCAACTAACTAATCATTATAAATACCTTCCTAATATTTATACCTACTTTAAAAAGGACAAAATAAAAGTAAAATTAAAATTTTAAAAACCCCCCGACACAAAAAATAAACTCTAAAAACTAACAAATAATATTTTAAACCTATTATAATTATTATCGTCACATATATTATGTAAGTTCAAATATTTTTATTTTACAAGCGTCGTCGCGTCGGGGGACCGCTAAGTGAGAAAAACAGGTGTAGTCGCAGATTGCAACAAAATAATTTACTCCGAAAAAATCGCAAAATCGACACAACCGTCAACGACGTCTGCCTTTACGTGTATGCCCGTTCGGGTCGCCGCACTTGGTGACGCCTCCCCCGCGCCGCATACCGCACACCGAGCTCGCCGCGCGCGGCATTACGTAGTGCGTAGACTATGCATGAAATTAAAGATCGCTCGTACCTAAATGTAATTCTTAATAATTAATTAGCTGTTGTTGAAAAAATACTTTATAAACTTTAGCGGTCCCCCGACGCGACGACGCTTGGAAAATAAAAATATTTGAACTTACATAATATATGTGACGATAATAATTATAATAGGTTTAAAATATTATTTGTTAGTTTTTAGAGTTTATTTTTTGTGTCGGGGGGTTTTTAAAATTTTAATTTTACTTTTTTATTGAAATTGTTTAAAATGTGTTAGACTATATCTAACGTTAGAGTGAGACAGTATATATATCGCCAGTAGTCGCACTCCTCTAATCGTTAGAAAGGGATAAAAGATATCTTGGGTGCTATTACTGCTCTAGCAGGGAAAATTGTTAAATGAATGAATAGCTCTGTAATTACGATAGTGTCATTGATGTAACTTTGTATGTATGTCCAGCTTGTTAGCGCCCTCAGTATTTACATGTTTTTTGTTTCGGGCGATAGCTAGTTTTGTTGGTATTCACTTTGTTCGTGAATTTGCTTATAGAATTGTTAGTTTTACTGTTTTTAGGGTTCAATGTACAATGAATGTTTGTGTTTAGTATTGTATTATTGTAGAACGTAGGGAATTCTATTAGGTGGAATAAAGCATGATAGGTAGAAGTTATTAGTTTTAGAAATAATTAGAGATTTGTGTATAACTTTTACGAAAATATGTCTTTTTTTGTATGTATTTGTGAATTTATTAGTATGTTGGCGGTATGTAGCCTAAGTAAGCATTGTTTGTATAGTTGGAGAATGTTGTCAGCTTGTATAATGTAAAGTTGGACTGTTTTGTGTCGAGTAGTTTAGGAGATATGAAGAGGAAATGGAAACCTCAAACGGGAACTTTAGGCCGAGGCCAAGTGAGGGCCTGGGGGTCGTCTTTACAGCATTGCCAAGGGGTATAAAATGAAAATTAGATGTTTTTAGATAATTGCTCGAAATGTTATACTACCTTCACGTATATCGTATAGATCGTTATAATAAGTCATAGTGTTATTCGTAGTAATTCAAATAGAAAGTTCAGCTTCTCCATTGTCTCGATTGTGTTATTATTTCTTCGTGTATTCTTTGAAAGTGTATTGTGTTTGTTGACTTGAAGTGTTGTTTAGTACATTGGTACTTAACTTGTGTTGTGTTTTAGTGTTATTAAAGTGTAATTTATACCTTGTTACTTTGGTGTTTTCGTGGGCTTGCCTGAGTGTCTTCTATCCTTGAACCACCCTATGGTGAATGTTTAACTGTTGTGTACCGTTGTGCTTGGACGTACGCAACAGTTTGGTCCTTCGAGCCGGATAGATAAGACACTTATAAGTTACCATGTCGAGAGTAACGAGGAGTGCGAAGAAGTTGACGGAGGAGCAAGCTGAGCTCACATAAGACGACTTGGGAGATGTGCCTGCGGACTTGGAATTGTCGGTGGATGCGGACGGGGCGGCGGCCTTGCAACGAACGAACCCGCCGTCGTCATCGCTCGTGCCCACTCTTCCGCAGGGACGAATCATTGATCATCGGGATCAGAAGGAGCCCGATGAAGTCGATCTTCAACATGATCAACGGCCGCCACCACTGCGGATACCCGGTGACCCGGAGGGCAGCGTCCTGGTTGATCCTCGTGGATTCGTGCGACCACATCAACCGTTCGATGTGAAGAGCACCTTGGGTAGCCATGCTTCTCGCCACAGCCATAGAATGGCCTTGGATGCACAGCGGCGAGAGCTAGAACTGGAAATGGCTATGGAAAAAGCGAAGATAAGGGAGGATGAGCGACTATTGGAGTTGCAGCTAGCAAGGGAGAGAGCAAAGGCAAGGGAGGATGAGCGACAGTTAGAGTTGCAGATAGCGATGGAGAGAGTGAAGACACGGGAAGATGTCTTACAAAAACAGTTGGCAGCTAAGATGGCCAACATTGAAGCTGCAGAAGCTGCAGCTGATGAAGAAGCTGAGGAACGGCGCTCGCTGACGCAGGTTGCGACAAACCAGCGAGTGGAAGAGTGGCTGAGTCGAACGCCACGTATGGGAGAAGAGGTGCCTCGTGAACGTGGACTACCGCGCCCTTCTGCCGCCGATGTGAGGTTCGACGATACGCAGCCGCGTGCATCGACGCTAACGCCGAGGAGGGAGCGGTCAGAAGAACGCTCTCGTAGGCGGACTGAGGGACTGGATAAGTTAGCGGATGCGACTATTGGTATGTCTAGATCTAGACCGCGGCAGACATACGAGTTACCAAAGTTTGATGGTAACCCAGCTGACTGGATCACATTCAAGCGCACCTATGAACGCTCAACGGAAATATACAAGTTTGAAGCGTTCGAGAACATGGCAAGGTTGCAGCAAGCGATTGTGGGGCCAGCGAAGATTGAAGTGGAGGATATTTTGAGAGGTGCAAGTGATCCTCAAGAAGTTATGTGTACCCTTGAGGAAGTGTTCGGTCACCCTGGTGCGATTTTGGATTGTGTCTTAAGGAAGATTAAGACTTTACCGCGTGTGACCGAGAGTGGCAAGGAAATGCAAAAGTTTACTTCAGTTGTGAGAAATTGTGTGTCATTGCTGAAGAACATCAAGGCCGATGGGTACTAGAATAACCCTCAACTGGTGTGTGAGATACTGAACAAGCTTACGCCTCTCCAGAAGCATTTATATAGTGAGTTTTTAAAGTGCAAAGACAATGTTTGTAGTGTGGACTTGCGTGTGTCGCCAAGCTTGGACATTTTACTTGAATTCTTGGTTGAACGCTCGCGATCGGCATCGTTTCTGGTAGCCACGAACATGGCTGCACCCTCGGTTAGTGCGACTTATAACGCACCGCGTCCGCGAGTGTTACCTGTACATCGTAATGTACACAGAGTCGCGTCTCTAAGCTCCGCACCGGTTGCGTCGAGGAATGCACCGCGAAATGTAAGCTCCAGAGCAATAGCGTCAAGGAGTGTGCCGCGAACCGTAAGCTCCGCACCAGTAGCGTCGAGCAGTGCGCCGCGAGTAATGTGCGCGATGTGTGATGGCAATCACGTGCTGCCAGTGTGCAGAAAGTTTATAGCACTGGACAATAGTGAACGATGGAACGTGGCCAAAGACAGTCGACTGTGTTTCAAGTGTTTGTGCACTCGGCACAACCGGGAGTTTTGTCGTGCGAAGCGTTGTGAACAGTGCAACGCCCCTCATCATTCGCTACTCCACTTCAATGGTGTGCCGGCTGAGGAGCGCCCACCCGAGTTGACGCCCTCGGCTCCTGAAGCTGAAGTAAAGCGGGCCTTTAGTGTTGGAGGTGTGTGTACCAAGGCCTTGCTGAAGATGGTGCCAGTCTCTATCAAGAGAGACAACTGCGTGACACAGACTCACGCCTTGTTGGACGATGGTGCTACAGTGTCACTAATGGACAGTAGTTTAGTGATCAGTGATGTTGGTGAGCCGTGCCCTCTCACAATAGTGACCGCGAACGGACAAAGGGTAACGGACAGAGAATCACGGAAAGTGAACATTAGTGTTTGTGGACCTAATGGACTGGAACATTGTGTGAATGTGCGTACTATGGCTCATTTGAATCTGCCTACTCAAACTGTACCAGTGTCGGTGTATGAGAACGCTCATCTTAGTGATTTGTGTGACACCATGGATTGCAGTGAGGATCGCAAGGAGGGAGGGGAGACGAAGCCGCTGCTGCTCCTGGGCCAGGATAACTGGGAGCTCATCGTCGGCAGGGAGATCCGAAGGGGTAAGTCCGGTCAGCCGATCGCTTCTCTTACTCAGTTGGGATGGGTAATCCATGGCCCCTTGGGATACTGTGCATCCACTTCCTCTGATTGTGAAACAGTCCATTGTACAGCTTTAGTTAATAAGAGTAGGTTAGATAGGGATTTACATAGTTTAGTTAAGGCACAATTTGAATTAGATAGCATAGGTATAGCTGAGGTCGAGCGCAAGAACGCGGATGTTGAACGAGCCAACATGATTTTAGAACGCACTAGTCGCCGGGTCGAAAGTGGATGGGAGTGTGGTTTTTTATGGAGGGATGAAAACCCTACCTTTCCTGATAACTATAATCAGGCTTTAACGAGGTTAAAGGGAATTGAACGGCGCATGGATAAAGATCCGTTATTTGGCATAACATACGAAGCTCAGATCGACAGGCTTCTGAACGAGGGTTACGCTGAAAAGGTACCAGATGCATGGGAAGTACACCCTAAGTGGTACTTGCCTCATTTTGGGGTAGTGAACCCTAATAAGCCTGGAAAGCTTCGTCTGGTATATGATGCTGCGGCTTCATATAGAGGGGTTTCGATGAACTCGAAATTGCTCAGTGGACCCGTACTACTGAACTCGCTGTTCGGTGTGTTGACGAGGTGCGGATTTGGAAGGATCGCCGTCAAGGGGAACAGGGATGAGGATAAGGGGGCTCAATTGTGTTTATGGCGCGGGCAAGAACGTGATAGACGCCCAGATCTTTACGCCATGAACTCCATGATATTCGGAGTCACATCCTCGCCTTCGATGGCGATGGACATTTTGAACAAGAGTGCTAGGGATTTGGTCGACAAATACCCTAACATTGAACAGCCTATTGTGGATGAACATTGTGTGGATGACGGTTTGAATGAGTTAGATTTAGATGTAGATAATTTTAACTGGACTGATTCGCGAACGGTGCTGAGGTGGATAGCGTCGGACTCTAGGGACTATCAGAGTTTTGTTTCGCACCGTCTGAGCGAAATCGAATCAGGGAGTGATGGAAGCGATTGGCGCTGGCTTGCATCGGCGGATAATCCGGCCGATGAAGCGACCATGTTGGGCTGGCCTCGGGATAGAAGCATGCGGTTTTCGGGGCCCCCCTTTCTGCGTGATCCTCCGCACCTGTGGTCGAACGCAGTCACCGAGGAGGTGCCTCAAGTTGACCTTGAGCTGAAAGTCAACGTGACAGCTCAGGTGTAGGAGCCTCTAATTAATCATAGGCGGTACTCTGCATGGGAACGAGCGATGAGAGTAACGGCGAAAGCACTGGCCTTCAGAAAATGCAGAGGTTTTCTGGTCAGAAAATGCAGAGGACGGAAGACTGACGCCTTAGAACAAGGTGATCCCAGAAACATGGAATGGATATTGAATCCTCCGGCAGCTCCTCGCATGGGAGGAAGTTGGAAGAGACTCGTGCGCTCGATAGAAAACGCGCTTCGAGTCACCTTGCGCCAGAAGGCGCCTCGAGAGGAGGTACTGCATACCTTGCTCTTGGAAGCCGAGCTGACTGTTAACAGCCGGCCGCTCAGCTGCGTGCCAGAGGAAGACACAGCAAGTCCCACCGTCCTCACGCCGAACCATCTCCTGATGGGGACGGGACCGGGCGCCGTCTCATTCGAGTCGTCGTGTTCGGCGGACTTGGATGTCCGTCGACAGTGGAGGCGTGCAAACGCACTGGTGGATGTCTTCTGGCATCGATGGCGGCGGAAGTATCTGCCGTCGCTCCAGCGACAAGTGAAGTGAAAGTGACTCAGTGAGCGTGCAAGTAGATGATGTGTAGTCATTTGCAATGACTCACTCACTACCACGCAATTAGTCGCCTAAGGGGCAAATTTGTAAAAAAGTGAAGTGTATCCCGATAGAGACGGAAAAGTGCGTGTGGTAGTTGTTAAGACTGGTTACGGTGTATTGAGACGACCGGTAGCAAAGTCATCGTGCTGCCCACCGCCGATATTGTCCTAGGATAATTTTGTATTGTATAAATGTATCCTCGTACGGGGGGTGGAATGTTACGGGCAGCCGATTATCTTAGCATTGTACTTATATGTATTGTGTATGCAATAAGCAATTGCTAATGACTTGCACTTGATTTTTATTGAAATTGTTTAAAATGTGTTAGACTATATCTAACGTTAGAGTGAGACAGTATATATATCGCCAGTAGTCGCACTCCTCTAATCGTTAGAAAGGGATAAAAGATATCTTGGGTGCTATTACTGCTCTAGCAGGGAAAATTGTTAAATGAATGAATAGCTCTGTAATTACGATAGTGTCATTGATGTAACTTTGTATGTATGTCCAGCTTGTTAGCGCCCTGAGTATTTACATGTTTTTTGTTTCGGGCGATAGCTAGTTTTGTTGGTATTCACTTTGTTCGTGAATTTGCTTATAGAATTGTTAGTTTTACTGTTTTTAGGGTTCAATGTACAATGAATGTTTGTGTTTGGTATTGTATTATTGTAGAACGTAGGGAATTCTATTAGGTGGAATAAAGCATGATAGGTAGAAGTTATTAGTTTTAGAAATAATTAGAGATTTGTGTATAACTTTTACGAAAATATGTCTTTTTTTGTATGTATTTGTGAATTTATTAGTATGTTGGCGGTATGTAGCCTAAGTAAGCATTGTTTGTATAGTTGGAGAATGTTGTCAGCTTGTATAATGTAAAGTTGGACTGTTTTGTGTCGAGTAGTTTAGGAGATATGAAGAGGAAATGGAAACCTCAAAAGGGAACTTTAGGCCGAGGCCAAGTGAGAGCCTGGGGGTCGTCTTTACAGCATTGCCAAGGGGTATAAAATGAAAATTAGATTTTTTTAGATAATTGCTCGAAATGTTATACTACCTTCACGTATATCGTATAGATCGTTATAATAAGTCATAGTGTTATTCGTAGTAATTCAAATAGAAAGTTCAGCTTCTCCATTGTCTCGATTGTGTTATTATTTCTTCGTGTATTCTTTGAAAGTGTATTGTGTTTGTTGACTTGAAGTGTTGTTTAGTACATTGGTACTTAACTTGTGTTGTGTTTTAGTGTTATTAAAGTGTAATTTATACCTTGTTACTTTGGTGTTTTCGTGGGCTTGCCTGAGTGTCATCTATCCTTGAACCACCCTATGGTGAATGTTTAACTGTCGTGTACCGTTGTGCTTGGACGTACGCAACACACTTGTGACGATAACCAACGTCACACCGGTTCTCGATCACGCTGTTAACGCGTGACGACAACACGAAGCAACCGTCTACTATGAAGTGAGACGCGAGCGCACCCCGCCCCGCGCGCCCGCACGTTCCGCCATGATATAAGCGGACGCAGCGACCGCCGACCGGCGGTTGTGCCCGGCACGGGCTCAACGAATAACCTCTCTCCAGAGGTATTCGAGGAGCCTCGGCCGGATAGCAGCTCCCCAGGTGGAATTCCCCTCAGGAATCCCTCCTGCCTTCTGGGCTTTGCATGCCCATCCCGTCAGCTGGACGGCTCGACACATTGCGAGTCGTTAGGCTGTTCCACCCCCCTCTCTCTGAGCTAGTAATGCTCAGCGCCAGCTGGACGGCTCGACACATTACGAGTCGTTAGGCTGTCCGACACCCTCCGGAACCTTCCGAGCTGCAGATGCTCAGCGCCAGCACAGCTGGACGGCTCGACACATTGCGAGTCGTTAGGCTGTCCGCCGCCCCCAGAACCTTCAGAGCCGTTGACGCTCCACATCCCCGCCAGGTGCTCGCCTTCCACGAGCTGCCTCGCCAGCGTTACAGACAACGCCCCCGGGAGAAGGGTTTTACTGGGTTCGTAGGGTCACGTACCGTACCGTAGGTACTCACCGCACCGTAGGCACACACCACACCGTAGGTACTCACCGCACCGTTTCCGCCGCGTAATCATTAACCTCCTTTCCGGAGTTAGGTAAATGAGAATAGGACAAGTAGATGATAAGTATTGTACGTAAGGTCTAAGTAAATAATTAACAATAAACCTAATATTGTCGTAACCCTGTGTTTCACTTGACGAACCTCCTCCTCATTCAAATCCTCAGCATCAGCGATGCTAGGAATGTCAACGAGGCTGCCCTACACGAGCTAGTCGCAGGCAACTCCGTTACATTGGCGCCCAACGTAAAATCTAAAAGGAGGATCGTTCGGTGTTCACAGACCGTTAGTTAGTTTACCGATATTTCCGCCCGTTGTAACACAGGATAGCAGTTAGGAACATAGACAGTAATTAGGATGTCCACATCGTGGATATATAAGCTTAAGAAAGAAGCGTTAGTCGAAGAACTTAGGGTCCGTGAACTGGAGACAGAGGGGAAGACAGTCGAAGAACTTAGAAAAATACTAGCAAAGTACGTTCAAGAGAACGAATTAGAGAAAACAATGGATCAGAGTACAGAAACTGATACCATGCCCGAAATAACCAGAAAAGCCGGTTCCGCAGACAATGAGAAAATAATGAAAGAAATGAATAACTGGCACATAACCTTTGATGCTCACAAAGATCCGATTGACTTTATCGAAAGACTAGAAGAACTTCTAGAAGCTAGCAGTATCGACAAAGACCTGTGTTTGAAATATTTGCCAAATATACTACGAGGAAAAGTGTTGCTTTGGTGCAGAAACAATAGTTCATCCTGGAAAAAGTGGAGTGACTTTTTAGAAGATTTTAAAGTGTATTATTTCCCGAAAAACTACGATAACAAATTGCAAGACGCCATATTTAACAGAAAACAGAGATACAACGAACATTTTGTAACATATCTAACCGAAATACAGACACTAATGAGAAGATACGGAAAACTATCTGAAGACGAACAGTTAGAAAGAATCTACTCAAACATGAATATTGGCTACAAGACGTATGTTAGAAGACAAGACTTCAACAACTACAAAGAACTCATCAGACTGTCATCAGAATATGAAGAAATTATTGAAGAAAAGATGAAACAGTTCCGCAGAAATCAGCCAGACTATTTCAACAACAGAGAAGCGCCCAGAATGCTTGAGAACCAATCTCCAAAGTATCAAGATGCCAGAAGACCATCGCAAAGACAAAGTAAAGAGCTGACCGCAACAACAAACCAAAGGTATGTCAATAAGTTTTATAACCCAAACACTTGCTGCTGGACTTGTGGTCTGAAAGGACACAGATCATCAGAGTGCAGGTCTCAGAAGAAGATCATATTTTGCAGTTATTGTGGAAAATTGGGAACACTGAGTAGAAACTGTTGCAGAAAAGAAGCAAATCGCAATTTAAGATCAATATCGGCAGGAACAGTCACTACAAGAAACAGACTGTATGATAACAGACCTTTTATTACCATCAAAATAGAAGGTCAAAAACTGAAAGCACTAGTTGACACTGGATCAACTTCTTCATACATCAATCAAAAAACTTATGAATCCCTGCTCAGTCAAGGCACAAAGAAAATCAAGAACAACTGCAATTTGAAAGTGACATTAGCCGATAGATCCGTGGTGGCATTAAACAAAGAAGTAGTCGTGAACATTGAAATCAAAGGAAAAATACACAAATTGAAGATGCACCTGTTACCAATGACACCTGACGTGATCTTAGGGATGGATATCCTTACAAGATGTGGCATAAAACTGGATTGGAACGAGAAGTGCAATGAAGAAGATGAGAACACCGAAAGAGAAATTGTAACACCGAATGTAAATAAGAAAGAAGATAAAGTTTTGTCGATATCCGAAAAACAACAGTTAGAAAAACTATTAAAAGAAGAGTTCGAAAAATGTGATGAAACTCCCAGAGGTACAACATGGTTGCGACATAAAATAAAACTGAAGCACAGAGAACCGATAAAACAAAAATACTATCCCAGAAACCCCAAAATTCAAGAAAAGATAGATGAAGAAGTTCAGAAAATGCTTAAAGACGGCATCATTGAGAAGTCGAATAGCCCATACAGCTCCCCGATAGTTATGGTGAAGAAAGAAAATGGAGACTACAGGTTCTGCATTGACTTTAGGAAAATAAACGAAATTTCTGAAAAAGACGCCTATCCGTTACCACAAATAGACGACACATTAGAAAAACTCAGAAATGCTAAATTCTTCTCAAAATTAGATCTAAAAAATGGCTACTGGAACGTCAAATTAGATGAAGACAGCAAAGAGGCGACGGCTTTCACAGTACCGGGACGAGGGTTGTATCACTTTAAAGTCATGCCCTTTGGTCTTCACTCCGCCGGAGCAACCTTCCAAAGACTGTTAGACATGGTTATCGGTCCAGAACTAGAGCCAAATGCCTACGCCTACCTTGATGACGTCATCATCTGCAGTAACTCGTTCAGCGAACATTTGAAGCATCTGAAAATAATATTCGAAAGAATAAGAAAAGCCGGACTAGAAATAAACAAAAAGAAATGTGAATTTTGTAAACCACAAATTGAGTATTTGGGTCACGTCGTAACCCGTGAAGGAATCAAAATGAACGAGGATAAAATCAGGTGTATTCGAGACCTAAGAGCTCCATCAAACGTAAAAGAAGTCAGAAGATTAATTGGAATAACGCCATGGTATAGAAAATTCATTAAAAACTATGCACAAATAACCGCACCGATAGTAAAGTTACTAAGAAAAGATGTGAAGTTCCAGTGGACAGAGACTCAAGAAAAAGCCTTCCAAGAAGTGAAGAAGAAACTAATAGAAGAGCCTGTGCTAACACGTCCAGATTTCGCTAAACCGTTCACTTTGCAAACAGACGCAAGTGATGTAGGTTTAGGAGCAGTACTAACTCAAGAAGTAGAAGGGAACGAGAAAGTCGTTATGTATTCCAGCAGGTCACTGTCACCCGCAGAAACAAAATATAGCACTTCAGAGAAGGAGTGTCTAGCTGTTATATGGGGAATAAGAAAAATGAGAGCATTTTTAGAAGGATACCACTTTACCGTAATAACCGATCATCAGGCACTTCAGTGGCTAAACAAGTTACAAAACCCCTCAGGAAGATTGGCAAGATGGGCCTTAGAACTTCAACAATATGACTTTGATATCAAGTATAGAAGTGGAAAACAAAATAAAGTAGCCGACGAACTATCCAGAAATCCCGTATGCTTAACATCAGCAACCGGCGAAGAATGGTACGAGAAGAAAAGGAAAGAAGTAGAAAAAGAACCTCGACAACATCCAGAATACTGTATAAAAAACAACAAACTATACAGAAAAATAACAAACTCTTCGTATGGGGTCCATTTAAACCCAGAAACGGAATGGAAACTTTGCATAAACAAAGAAGACAAACAGAAGATTCTAGAACAAAATCACAATGTCCCGAACGCTGGTCATCTAGGCACCGCAAAGACGTTAAACAAAATTGCCCAACGTTACTATTGGCCAGGCATGTACAGAGATGTCTCAACATATATAAGAAAATGCAAAGAATGTCAAATCCATAAAAGTTCGCAAGAAAAAAGACCAGGTCTAATGCACACGCAAAACACAAAGGAACCTTGGGAAGTCATTTCCGTAGACCTTATAGGCCCCCTACCGAGGTCATCAAAAGGATTTTGCTGGATCATCGTATTCCACGATACTTTTTCTAAGTGGTCCGAAATAAAACCGTTAAAAACCGCCACTTCCACGAATGTCATAAAAGCCTTAAAAGAATGCATAATTATGCGTTACGGCTGTCCCAAAACAATAGTTTCGGACAATGGGAAACAGTTTACGAGTAAACAGTTCCAAGATGAGCTCAAAAAGTATGGTATCGAACAAAGACTTACCGCCCCGTATTCCCCGCAAGCAAATCCGACCGAAAGAATAAACCGTACGCTTGAAACAATGATATCGACATACATTTCGAACAACCATAAAAAATGGGATGAATTCTTGACGGAGTTCAATTTCGCACTAAATACCTCCGTTCAAGAATCAACTAAGTACACACAGCATTTTTAATGTTCGGACGCGAACTTCGAATGCCAGGTGATAAAAATATATTCCCAACGCCAGCCATACAAAAGAAAAGTAAGCTGTCCGAGTTGTACGAATTAGTCCGAGAACATCAAAATACCGCATCATCTAAACAAAAAAGACATTATGATGAAACAAAAAGAGATTGGAACTAGATACTTTAGTCCTTAAAAGAGACTACCCCCTGTCTTCAGCCACAAAGAACTTCTGCGCAAAGTTAGCACCAAAGTTTAGTGGTCCGTACAAGATAATTAGACAAAAGTCACCGGTAATATTTTTATTACAATCCGTAGAAAGTCCTCGCAAAATAGTTACTGCCCATCTTAAAGACATTAAGAAATTCCGTGAATAGGTAGTAATCAGCCGCATTTAAGTAACATAAATGAGTACCAAAAATAAATAAAAAGTTCATTTAATCGCAATGTAATTCTACTCAGATACTTAACCAATATGTGTATACATATGTTTATATCAAGTATACAGTCTGTTAGCAAATGTGAATTGACATTATTTAAGACAACTACATATACTAATATATATTATGTAAAAGCAATATACTTATGCCTACAAAAGTTTCAAACCAATGCGCTTAGTATGTTATCTTAATCAATCTTTACAACTTATAATGACAGTTTATGTAACCGAAAAATAACGTACAAAAAGAGAAATCAACAAGTCTAGTAGTTATTCACTCACACATGCAAAGTACCGTATACACATCATCGTTGTAAGGAAAACGTTAAAAAATATAAAAGAGACTGGCAATCCATTATAAACCTTATGTCAATGGTATTAAGAGCAAAATGTTAATAACGAGTAAAATGAGAAAATCGAAAATTGAGGGTAGATGAATATTTTCAACGCATCTGTAATTATTTAAATATGGGAAAAATAAAAGAGAAGTATAAATACATTATTTGTTTCCCAATATTAAAATGGATTGCCAAAATTAAAACATAGTGTTTTTCTTTGATCCGACCTAGATAAAATTATGCACCTATTGCTATAACATTGTAAAAATAGCCGAAATCTAAGGAAACAATAATGTATGATCTGTTTTCCGAAAAAAAAATGAAATCCGCAAATATATACCGACCGTAATATTGTATATTAAGAAAATGTATACCTACCGTAAATGTACAAAAATTGTATAAGGTATTTAATACCCAATTCTAAGAAAACAATTACTAAATAGTTTTTCATAGAATAAGTACAATTAATCCGTTAAGAAATTGTATACCTTCCGTTAAGACTTTGTATACATTCCGTTTCCGAACTATGTTACTTACAGATACGTAGAATAAACAGATACAGATAAAAAGATAAGATTGTTATTAGCTAGCTAGCATAGTCGTAGAATAAGATATAGGTACCTATAATAATTAGAATAAGAAGCGCGCTTGTAAAATATTTTAGTAAGTTTTATTTTAAATAAAAGAGAAGTATTCCGTGTGTATCATTTAAGACTCCGAATAGGTCATTAGTACTTGGTAAAATGTAAAATAATAAGAAGAAATAATAAGCCGAATGAAAATAGTAAGATGTAAAGAGATATTAAGTAGCGATATTGCCATAGTACAGGTAGGCCAGAGATTTTTGCTTCACAAAAATCTTTCCGGGAAGGAGAGGAATGTGACGATAACCAACGTCACACCGGTTCTCGATCACGCTGTTAACGCGTGACGACAACACGAAGCAACCGTCCACTATGAAGTGAGACGCGAGCGCACCCCGCCCCGCGCGCCCGCACGTTCCGCCATGATATAAGCGGACGCAGCGACCGCCGACCGGCAGTTGTGCCCGGCACGGGCTCAACGAATAACCTCTCTCCAGAGGTATTCGAGGAGCTAGGTAGAGCGTGCCCCGTGCGCTCGCGGTTCCCCTTCTGGGAAACGTAAACAGCGGATGGGACTGGAACCACCGGCCTTGGGGGGTCTCCTAGCCGACGCCAGTCATCTCCCTCCCACCCTTGCCCTTCCCTACCATCCATTCCTGTAACGTTGTTTGGGCGTAGCTTGAGCTTCGGTTCACTACTACCCTCTGCGTCTCAGGCTGCTAGGGACTTAGGCACTCACCCGTCAGTACAATAAGATTTACTGGCGGCACACTACACACCACACAGAGGATGGACACCATAGGTACCCACCAACCCGCACACACCTCTGGGATCTCCAACTCAGAGTTGTCCCCCGCCCACCTGGAGGCCCTCCGCCTCATACACGAGAAACCCGGGTTTCTCGATAAGCTCCTTCTGAGCATCCCACCCGAGGTCATGGTCGCCCTGCTGCCCGCCCTAAATCGCCGCGATTCTCCCCTCTCGCCCCAGCTCACCGAAGAGGCTTCACCTCTGTCCCAACCTCCGACGATCGCTTCACGACCACTAACCCCTGCCCCCGCGACTACCCCCATGGACTACCAAGTCCAAGACCGCGTATCTTCCTCTTCGGAGAGTGAGGACGGCGACGGCTTTACGACCGTCGACTCCAAAAACTCAAAGAAGAGGAAGCGCAAAGTCCCCGTCCCCACGAAAACGTCCAAAAAGGCCGCCACCGCCGCGACCTCAGTGACGACCCCCCCACCCGAGCACTCTGACCAGGAGTCCTCCCAATCTGCCCCTCCCGCATCTCAACCCCCCCGCATCGAACGCCCCCCGCCCCTCTTCATTCAGGACAAGGAGAAATGGAACAATGTTTCATTTCTCCTTAACGAACGCAAAATCGCGTTCACCTCTGCTCGGACCACCCAACAAGGGATCAAGGTCCAAGTCCCCACTCCCAACGACCATCGTCGCCTCACGACCGTCTTGAAAGCCGAACGCATCGGCTTTCACACCTACGCCCTCGAGGATGAGCGCATTTTGCGCGTCGTCATCAGAGGTGTCCCCAAGGAGCTTAACTCCAATGATATCCTCGAGGACCTTAAGTCCCAAGGATACCCCGCCCACGAAGTACACCGCATGCATAGCGGAAAAACAAAAGCCCCCTTCGATCTAGTGCTGGTCACACTAGACCTATCCCCCGCCGGAAAGCGTATCATAAATACGCTTACCACCGTATGCCAACTATCCGGCATACGCATCGAGATGCCCCACAAAAAGGGTCCCCCTGGCCAGTGCCATAGATGCCAACTCTATGGCCACTCGGCCAGAAACTGCTACGCCAAGCCTAGGTGCGTCAAATGCCTAGGCAATCACGGCACCCCTGACTGCCCCCGCCCCAAAGACAAGAGCGAGTGTACGGAACCCCCTGGTTGCGTACTCTGCGGTGCCCTGGGACATCCAGCGAACTACCGCGGATGCCCCAAGGCACCACGCGCTAGTCGTAGGCCTGGCAAAAAAGGCCACGCGCCCTCCGCCTCGGAACCCCGGCCCGCACGCCGCGCTGTCCCACGTACTGAGGATTTCCCACCTCTACGTCCGACAAAAACACCCGCCTTCACCCCCAACATCGCAGCCTCTCAGGAGCTGCAACCCGCCTGGAGAAGCCAAGCAGTCTTGGCTTCACCACCTCCACTCATGGAAACTCCAGTTTCCATGCCCACGGCATTCAAGCCGACCCCCAAGCCCCCCACCAAACCAGCTAAGATCAGCAAAGCGCCCCTTCCCCCTAAGGTCTCCCCTCCAGCGCCTGTCCCAGACACGGTGGAGGAAGACGATCTTAGCCTTGTCATCCGCTTTGCCAGCGCCATTAACATGGAGCAGGTCCGCGACCTGGCTAGGGAGCTCAGAGCAACCCAGCATAACACTGAACAGCGTTGCATAGCAATGCTTAAGCATTCGCGACTCATCGCAGCCATCTCGGAGTTCAATGTTAATTCTCCATAATGGATTTAAACCCCTCCAAAGGTAGACTCAAGCCCCGATCTATTACCGTCGCATTCTATAATGCAGACGGTATCCTCCCCCAGCGTTGGCAAATCATAGATTTCCTTCGCGAACACCAAATCGATGTCTTACTAGTGCAAGAAACACACCTTAAACCTTGCACTCGCGGGCCTAAAATCCCCAACTACGATTTAGTGCGTAACGATAGAGTGAACTCCGCAAAGGGCGGCACTCTCATCTATTACAAAAGGTCCTTGCACTGTATACCCATCGACACCCCCCCTCTCACGAGCATTGAGGCCTCTGTCTGTCGGCTAGCCATGACCGGCCACCAACCCATTACCCTAGCTTCGGTCTATCTCCCTTATAGTGGCGACAAACCACTACTCGGAAGCGACATCGAGGCCCTTTTCAATCTAGGAGGCGCAGTCATTCTGGCTGGCGACCTAAATAGCAAACACGAACGGTGGAATTGCGTATCCACCAATACCAGAGGTAGAGCACTTGACAGACTCGTTGACCGACTCAACTTCGACATCATTGCCCCAATGACCCCCACTCACTTTCCGTACAATGTCAATCACACCCCAGACATTCTAGACATAGCACTTCTAAAGAACATCAACCTTCAGTTGTGCTCGATAGAAGTGCTTCAAACTCTGTGTTCCGACCACCGGCCGGTCCTGTTACAATTAGGTCCCCCAACCCCCACGGCCCCGCACACCAAGACGATAGTTGACTGGGACAGCCTTGAGGACAAACTCAAAGCTACCAGTTCACCGGACCTTGACAACATACCCGACGACATTAAGTCTTTAGATGACGTCCGATGCGCAATCGATGCCCTCAGCAGCCATACTCAATCAGTCGTAAAAGACTGCTCCCGGCAAGTTCCAGTGCTGCCCCAGCACCGCTGGAGACTGCCGGAAGACGCGAGGTCGCTGCTGACCGCAAGAAATGCAGCCATCCGTGCCTACGACAGCTTCCCAAACGAGGAAAACCGCACTCGCATGCGAGCTTTACAGAGGGACGTAAAGCAGACCATGCAGAAGCTGCAGCAGACCCGTTGGGATGAACTTCTTGGGGGAATCTCGTCATCTCACGTCGCGTATTGGAGCTTGGCGAGAGCCCTCAAGAAGGATGTCGAGTCCCCCATGCCCCCTCTCAAACGCCCCAACCTTCCGGATGCCTTTGACGACTCCGAAAAGGCCGAGTGGCTGGCCGACAGCCTAGAGGCCCAATGCTCCCCCAGTACACTCCCAATCGAGCCCATCCAGCTACAGAAGGTGGATGAGGAAGTCGAACGGCGAGTAGCCCTCCCCCCGACCGAGTCTCTTGCCCCAGTCACCCCGTGTGAAATAGAGAAGGCCATTAAACAGCTCAAACCCCGGAAGGCCCCCGGCTCTGACGGCATCACCAACAAAGTACTCAAGTACTTCTCCCCGAATCTCATTGCTCTTCTAGCGTGCATCTTCAATGCAGCCATCGACAACTGCACCTTTCCCGACACGTGGAAAAGTGCAGACGTCATAGGCTTCCACAAATCCAATAAGCCCCGCTCTGAACCCTCCAGCTACAGACCCATAAGCCTCCTCAAGGCCTTGGGTAAACTGTACGAACGCATTCTCCTCGCCCGCCTAAAGGACATTGTCCAGTCCAAAGGCCTTCTACCAGACGAGCAGTTTGGCTTCAGAGCCAGACACTCGTGCGTCCAACAGGTGCACCGCATAACGGAGCACATTATAAGCGGCTTCGCCCGCAGACAGTTCACAGGAGCTCTCTTCTTTGATGTGGCGAAAGCTTTCGATAAAGTCTGGCACAACGGGTTGATATACAAACTATATCAGCTGGGACTGCCAGACCGGCTCGTACTCATACTACGAGACTTCCTCACGAATCGGAGCTTTCGCTATCGCATAGAAGGAGTCTACTCGTCCCCCCGACCCATCAGAGCCGGAGTCCCCCAGGGTTCCGTTCTAGCCCCCACACTCTTCTCGCTCTACATGAGCGACATGCCGCGATTCCCAAATGTCAACCTTGCGCTTTTCGCAGATGACACAGCCCTCTATCTATCCAGCCGCTCAGCGGGCCTCATCCTTCGAAACCTCCAATCCTCTGCCAGTGCCCTGGGCAAATGGTTTAGGAACTGGAGGATCGAAGTGAACCCCGAGAAAAGTGCAGCCATGCTCTTTTCATTCAAACGGCTCAGTACCGAGACCAATCCCATCGATCGCAGCATAAAACTGTTCGATCGCCCCATCCCGTGGGAACGCTCTGTCAAATATCTAGGCGTCACCCTAGATGACCGACTGACGTTCAAAGACCACATCAAACGAGTCCGAAACAAAGCAGCCTTTGTTTTAGGCCGTCTCTACCCCCTCACGAACAAGAAAAGTAAAATGTCCCTTAGAAATAAGGTGACACTTTACAAAACTTGCATCCGTCCCATTCTCACCTACGCCGGCGTAGCGTTCGCCCATACAAAGCCCAGTCTCATCCACCGACTTCAGGTCATCCAAAATCGCTTCATGCGCCGAGCCACGGGCGCCCCATGGTTCGTGCGCAATGAAAATCTCCATTGCGATCTAGAGCTTCCCACCATAGCTCAATACCTGAAGCAAGCGTCAAAACGCTACTTCGATTCCGCCCCCCATCACCCCAACCCCCTATTCGTAAGCTCCGCAGTTTACGACCTCCCCGCGAATCCCATACGCGTGATCCGACGCCCCCGGCACGTACTCGAGGATCCCGACGATCCTATCACGCTAGCCGTAGCAGCCATGACCCCCCCGCCCCAACCACAGAGTAACACCACACCGACATACTGCCCTCGCCGGCGAGGGCGGCGTCCCCCCGCTTCTCGCGCCTACCAGCGCTATCGGCACATACCGGGCCGATTCTCTCCGATCCTCCCCGTCGTCCAAGCAACGTCCTAAGCCGAGGTCCGTGCCCACCTGGGCGCCCTTAGGCAGTTGCATCTTTTTGCTTAGGCTGAGTACCCTACGTACTCGCCTTCCCTGTCCGGTGAAGTTGTAAAGGCCCAACGGCCAACAACAAACATGTCCGTTCGAAAAAAAAAAAAAAAAAAAAAAAAACGCCGACCGGCAGTTGTGCCCGGCACGGGCTCAACGAATAACCTCTCTCCAGAGGTATTCGAGGAGCCTCGGCCGGATAGCAGCTCCCCAGGTGGAATTCCCCTCAGGAATCCCTCCTGCCTTCTGGGCTTTGCATGCCCATCCCGTCAGCTGGACGGCTCGACACATTGCGAGTCGTTAGGCTGTTCCACCCCCCTCTCTCTGAGCTAGTAATGCTCAGCGCCAGCTGGACGGCTCGACACATTACGAGTCGTTAGGCTGTCCGACACCCTCCGGAACCTTCCGAGCTGCAGATGCTCAGCGCCAGCACAGCTGGACGGCTCGACACATTGCGAGTCGTTAGGCTGTCCGCCGCCCCCAGAACCTTCAGAGCCGTTGACGCTCTACATCCCCGCCAGGTGCTCGCCTTCCACGAGCTGCCTCGCCAGCGTTACAGACAACGCCCCCGGGAGAAGGGTTTTACTGGGTTCGTAGGGTCACGTACCGTACCGTAGGTACTCACCGCACCGTAGGCACACACCACACCGTAGGTACTCACCGCACCGTTTCCGCCGCGTAATCATTAACCTCCTTTCCGGAGTTAGGTAAATGAGAATAGGACAAGTAGATGATAAGTATTGTACGTAAGGTCTAAGTAAGTAATTAACAATAAACCTAATATTGTCGTAACCCTGTGTTTCACTTGACGAACCTCCTCCTCATTCAAATCCTCAGCATCAGCGATGCCAGGAATGTCAACGAGGCTGCCCTACACGAGCTAGTCGCAGGCAACTCCGTTACACACTGACCACGTAGTTTTGCACGATGTTCGGCCTCAAGTTGTTTTAATAAGGAGGTCATGTTGATGAGCAAATCCTAGTAGTAGGTTGCCATTTTCGTTAGATTTCGCGTGAAACAAGTTTTTACCTAAAATATTAGGTGCGAAAGATTGGGCCTCTACACTGAACCTATGTGGGCGTTAAAGTCACCTACTATTAGGGGGAATGATTGTGTATTTTGTTTAATTAGTTTTCCAATTTTTGCGAAACAGGTAGTTGATTTCGGAGGGACGTGGGTATTGATAAAAATGACGTCCACGGGTGTTCCTTGGTCAGTCAGGTCTATTGTAAGGTGAACTGTCATGACATTTGGGTCTATCCTTGTTATTTTTTTTATTGTATGAGGGACGAGTTTGTGAATAAGGATAGCTATACCTCTTTTTTTCTTTCGGTTTTTTATTTCCGCAAAGAAACCATTCATAGTTTTTTGATGAGTATGTTCCATTGGACATATGTGTTTCTTGAAGTCCGGCTAAGGCTATCTGTCTCTTATCTAATTCGTAGTCTATTCGTCTTTTGTCGCTGAATGACGCGCATCCACGGACGTTCCAAGTAGCTATTCGGGCTGGTCCGCGTTTTTTTAAAATCTAAAATAGCATTTGACATTATAGGCGATTTCCTAAGTAACCTGTGACCTGTAGTGTCAACTATGTCCTCAGGCGAGTTTTGGATACTTGGTGACTGGTAAGTTGCGATTGATTCCCCCTCGCTGTTTGTAGTTGGGAGACTAATTACAGTCATAGCAGTCATAGCAAAAGCAGTCATACAGTCTAGACTCGCATGCGACAGTACTTCAGGCAGAAATGACCGCAATAATAAAATGCGTACAGGAAAACCTGAGGTCCTATCAAAATAAAAACATAATCATATGCTCGGATAGTTTAGGCAGGCCTTATGGCACTGAAATCACATGAGATTTATTCGAAACTTACCACTGAGTGCGCTAATGCACTTAATCAGCTAGGAAGGCACAACAACTTCACCTTATGTTGATGATTATCGTAAGTACAGAAAGAACCGAGATTTTTTTTTAATTCCCGGTTCTTCACGCGATAAAAGAACCGGGAATAACCGGTATTTTCGAGACCGGGATTTCCCGGTTCTGAACCCTAATCAACATGAATACCTAGAAACTTGACTGAATCCACTAGTATGATTTTTTTGCCATTCAGCGTGATGTCTAAGGCGGAAAACATACTGCTCCGCTCACCGCGGCGAATTGCGGTGGAGCGGATTTAAACTTTGTACTGTAAAATGTTGATTTGTATACAAAAACCGCGGGGTACCACACACTGGCACCGCTTCTCCGCCCGGAGGCGCGATTCGCACGACGGATCCGCGCTCCCGGATGCAGACGCGGTGCGATTCGCTGGGTACCACACACTGACACCGCTTCTTCGTCTGGAGGCGCGATTCGCGCGAGATAACTTTTGGCGACTGGAGAAGTTGTTTTTAAAAATAAACTAAAGTTTTAAAAGTAGATTTTAATCTAACGTCTACATGCTACGGCTTACGCTAACAGAATGTCCTTCTAAAGGCTACGTACAATAGTTTTTATACTATTACTTAATTTAGCTGTTATTATACAGGGTTTGAATGAGGCGGAGGTACGTAGCCCGTCTCGGGGGTGGCATCGTCATAGAGGAAACAACAAGTAAAAGTTAAATTAAAGGTACAATAGAGGAAGTTTAAATTGTCCTTTAAAAACAAACTTTTGTTATTCAGTATTCGGATTAGTTCCTCAGGATGCGGGATGACTTAACGATCTTTTGTTAGTAAACACTTGTGTCTATAATATTCTAAATTAACATCGCTTAACTCTGTCCCGTTTGAACTGAGAATAATCCCGGAGTGATTGTTCTCAGTGGAACAGATTGCGAAACGTTTACGTTTACGTATTCTTCTTAAAACATAACTCGTTATGCCTTTTAAGATACAATATAACTAAGATTAAAATTATAGTTACTATCACTAAACACATGGTACCGAACTTCACATTCACTTCTGAAGAAATTTCACTAGCACTGTTCATTGTTTTCAAATGATGGATTTGCTTCTCGAGTCCACGCATGTCGTCTTCGAAGAGCAGAGGGGTCCTTGTCTCCACTAGGGTTTACGGAACGGGACCTTTTTTGGAAAACCGGGAATTACGGTACTGGCCTTCCAAAGAACCGGGATTCCCGGTTCTTTCGGTACTTTCGATACTAGTTAGTTTTTTTATTAACGAAGTATATTTTTACCGCAAATAACTCCGGTAATATTAGACTTTTTACTTTGGACTAACATTTTTTCAAAAAAGAAATATGTCGATGAAAGTGACAGAAAATTATGCTCCATATAATCATTATTTAAATTAACTTATAATTTATCAATTTCTGTCGTCTTGATAAAAATGACGTCCACGGGTGTTCCTTGGTCAGTCAGGTCTATTGTAAGGTGAACTGTCATGACATTTGGGTCTATCCTTGTTATTTTTTTTATTGTATGAGGGACGAGTTTGTGAATAAGGATAGCTATACCTCTTTTTTTCTTTCGGTTTTTTATTTCCGCAAAGAAACCATTCATAGTTTTTTGATGAGTATGTTCCATTGGACATATGTGTTTCTTGAAGTCCGGCTAAGGCTATCTGTCTCTTATCTAATTCGTAGTCTATTCGTCTTTTGTCGCTGAATGACGCGCATCCACGGACGTTCCAAGTAGCTATTCGGGCTGGTCCGCGTTTTTTTAAAATCTAAAATAGCATTTGACATTATAGGCGATTTCCTAAGTAACCTGTGACCTGTAGTGTCTACTATGTCCTCAGGCGAGTTTTGGATACTTGGTGACTGGTAAGTTGCGATTGATTCCCCCTCGCTGTTTGTAGTTGGGAGACTAATTACAGTCATAGCAGTCATAGCAAAAGCAGTCATACAGTCTAGACTCGCATGCGACAGTACTTCAGGCAGAAATGACCGCAATAATAAAATGCGTACAGGAAAACCTGAGGTCCTATCAAAATAAAAACATAATCATATGCTCGGATAGTTTAGGCAGGCCTTATGGCACTGAAATCACATGAGATTTATTCGAAACTTACCACTGAGTGCGCTAATGCACTTAATCAGCTAGGAAGGCACAACAACTTCACCTTATGTTGATGATTATCGTAAGTACAGAAAGAACCGAGATTTTTTTTTAATTCCCGGTTCTTCACGCGATAAAAGAACCGGGAATAACCGGTATTTTCGAGACCGGGATTTCCCGGTTCTGAACCCTAATCAACATGAATACCTAGAAACTTGACTGAATCCACTAGTATGATTTTTTTGCCATTCAGCGTGATGTCTAAGGCGGAAAACATACTGCTCCGCTCACCGCGGCGAATTGCGGTGGAGCGGATTTAAACTTTGTACTGTAAAATGTTGATTTGTATACAAAAACCGCGGGGTACCACACACTGGCACCGCTTCTCCGCCCGGAGGCGCGATTTGCACGACGGATCCGCGCTCCCGGATGCAGACGCGGTGCGATTCGCTGGGTACCACACACTGACACCGCTTCTTCGTCCGGAGGCGCGATTCGCGCGAGATAACTTTTGGCGACTGGAGAAGTTGTTTTTAAAAATAAACTAAAGTTTTAAAAGTAGATTTTAATCTAACGTCTACATGCTACGGCTTACGCTAACAGAATGTCCTTCTAAAGGCTACGTACAATAGTTTTTATACTATTACTTAATTTAGCTGTTATTATACAGGGTTTGAATGAGGCGGAGGTACGTAGCCCGTCTCGGGGGTGGCATCGTCATAGAGGAAACAACAAGTAAAAGTTAAATTAAAGGTACAATAGAGGAAGTTTAAATTGTCCTTTAAAAACAAACTTTTGTTATTCAGTATTCGGATTAGTTCCTCAGGATGCGGGATGACTTAACGATCTTTTGTTAGTAAACACTTGTGTCTATAATATTCTAAATTAACATCGCTTAACTCTGCCCCGTTTGAACTGAGAATAATCCCGGAGTGATTGTTCTCAGTGGAACAGATTGCGAAACGTTTACGTTTACGTATTCTTCTTAAAACATAACTCGTTATGCCTTTTAAGATACAATATAACTAAGATTAAAATTATAGTTACTATCACTAAACACATGGTACCGAACTTCACATTCACTTCTGAAGAAATTTCACTAGCACTGTTCATTGTTTTCAAATGATGGATTTGCTTCTCGAGTCCACGCATGTCGTCTTCGAAGAGCAGAGGGGTCCTTTGTCTCCACTAGGGTTTACGGAACGGGACCTTTTTTGGAAAACCGGGAATTACGGTACTGGCCTTCCAAAGAACCGGGATTCCCGGTTCTTTCGGTACTTTCGATACTAGTTAGTTTTTTTATTAACGAAGTATATTTTTACCGCAAATAACTCCGGTAATATTAGACTTTTTACTTTGGACTAACATTTTTTCAAAAAAGAAATATGTCGATGAAAGTGACAGAAAATTATGCTCCATATAATCATTATTTAAATTAACTTATAATTTATCAATTTCTGTCGTCTTTAACTTTTTCTCTATTCTTCAACAAAATGATAGCACTTTTGATGAAGATTTCATGGACTTCTTGAGAGCACTCGAAACACAGTCTACACGCTTTTATTTCATTATCCTACATATTAGACACTTAAATGGCACTTTATTGAACAATACACTATCAATATTATGCATTAAAAACCACGATATCTATTTTTTCGGATAATAAAACAAAAATGACAAACTCTTGCCGCGAGTTCCCGCCAAAAAGTCCAAAATCAGAAAGTATTGTCGAGGCAACTTCCCAAAACAAATAATAGAAAAAGATTATAAGTGCCAAAATGATAAATAGGAACTTTTTCAGAAAATACTGCGCCGAAAGAGTTTTTGCAATCGACCGGGCATAAACAAATTACCTACTTTTACGGAAAGATCGCGAATAAGACTGTTAATGAGCACAAGTAAAATACGCTTTAAAAGAGAATAAAAATGCGATTAAGGATTTAAGAGCACCATCGATTTCAAGTTCCTAACCTACACCTTGCCTGTCCTGGCATCAACTAGGCATATCTGTAAGGATACCAAATAGTTGGGCCATCACACTGGAATAAATATACCCTCTCCTTATAAAAGTGAAGCCATCATTCCCTGAACTAGAACAAGTCACAAATCTGAGACCCTTGGTAGCAACATATGGCCTTAACCCAAGTGTTCTAGCCTAACTCAACAAACTTCATAATCATCACCTAACTAACAATCTCTCCTATAAATCATCATTATCTACGCTATGTTCCGGATGTGAGATAACCTAGTCTGCTATCCTCCAGCACTCTATGGGCATATGGAGTTTTTCGCACCCTATGGAACACATTCCTACTATCTACTATATTCCTACCAACACTGAACAACTTTCAATCCATAAGAAATCCGAATCCTATTCTATAACTTCTAGACAAAATCTAACGATACATACAACACTTCATCGAAAAACTTATCGTGGCCCAAATCTTCAATAATATAGCCAGGAACAGACAAAGTGAAGAGTGGAGAGCCATCTCTCCCTTCCTCTCTGTAGATGCGGTGCTCGGCCGGTCGAATAAGGCGCAACAAAATGATGAGGTTGCCTCGGCACATGTAAACAAAAGTGTAGATTAAAGAGTGATAAAACAAAATTAATTATATTCCTACACTATACCTAAGCTATTACGATACTAATTCCTACAGGGTGTTGTTTTGGTCGACAACGGCCTTCTAAGGGATGAAAGTACAAAAAATACTTGTTCTCAATATACCTATAATATTTTTTTAATAAATTGATTCTACTGAAAAAATGACACAAATTTTCCCAAAATTATCAAAACGCATGTTCGCGCAGTCAGTCAATGACAGCCGGCTCATTCACGTATTTTCCTACAAAAAGGTCAATGACACTTAAATGAACGTGGCTGTCGGGAGAAATATTCCAAGATAGATTCTTCCTTGAACTCTTGTCTACTTTAGGCTCTACCTTCAGCATGGGATGTTTTTTGGAAGAACACGATTTGCGGAGTTTGTAAATAATGTTTTTATTGCGTAACACGTTACGGCGGCGCGACGTCAATCCAAATCTCACACACTCTACTTGATTTACACCACACGAAATGTAAATCTACATCGCTCAGTTTACGACTATTGACTATTGAATAAACACTTGTTCCTGATCATAGCCGTAGGCCGTAGCGTAAGTTCACGCGCAGAGGCGCTTGCTCTCGCTGAGAAAATCTGACGCAATTTCGGCGCGGAGGCACGCGGCAGACTGCTCGCGCCGCCGCGGCCGCTGCCGCAGCCGGGCCCCTCGCGCACCCCCGCACACCTCACCTCGTTGCTATGCAACCATTCATTGTTAAAATACGTTACGCAAGGAAACAAGGATACCACAAATAATTATTTTCTAAGATTTTCTTAAGAAAATTTAAGGTACCATTTTTATATTTTTTTCGGCATCAGTATCATTTATACTATCACCCCTGAAAAGCTCGTTGTCGACCAAAACAACACCCTATATATAGGGTGCTTCTAAAATATATGCCACGGCTGAAATGGGAGAAAGTATCACGTATAGTGATCACGAAAATGAGACATTCATGTCCGGAAACTGTTCTTTTTTTTCCATACAAAAAAATAACAATCATAAAAATAAATTGCTTTACTTTATTAAGCCATCCCGTATTGTGTTGAATGAAACCAGGCGCGCGAAAACATGCTTAAACGCTCCGACGTTGCTGCTAGACATCAAACAAATTCGGCACTTGTGTCGTGCTACAAAAGGCTTTGATCTGTCCGCGTCCTTTCGCATACTCACTCGGGAGCGGGGCGCAACCCGGCGGGCGGGGGCGGTTGGCGCCCGCGCGCCCTTCGTACAGGTCAGAGGTCAGTCAGTTCGCTATGCGCAGCGGTGACGCGCAGGCGTGACGCGAACGTTTTGCACCTCCTGCGCCCCCATCCGCGAGTGAGATAACGATGTCACCCAGACGTACATACGAATCAAGAGTATCTTGAAATGATACTCTGCTACCGCGATACCCTCTGATCGCGAGTGCAATAACATCCCTGCGCATGCCGTAAACCTGTATGAGCAAAGTTTTGGTGTAAGAGTCAGCCACCAGTGTTGTGTTGTGTCATCATCATCAACCGAAAAACGTCCACTGCTGGACTAAGGCCTCCCCCGAGGATTTCCACACCGACCGGTTCTGTGCGGCTCGCATCCAGCGGCTTCCCGCAACCTTCACCAGGTCTTCGTCGGTCCACCGAGCCTGCCCACACTGCGTATTCCAGTGCGCAGTCACCACTCGAAAACTTAACTGTGTTGTAAAACTGATGTAAAACTTTGTTGTGTTGTGAAATAGCTTGTAAATAAGGTGATTGACACTCTACTACCGCGAGTGCAAATAACATCCCTGCGTTTGCCGTAGACCCGTATGAACAGAGGTTTGGTGTGAGTCAGCCAGCCACCAGTGTTGTGTTGTGCAAATCCTTGTAAATAAGGTGATGAACTTAGAAACACGCCAAGTTACTTACTGTAATACACGTTCTTTTTAATTTTACGCATCTACTCTTGAGTAGATGCCTTACCTACCTAAACTTTTTACAGATACATTACAAGTACGTAATTTAACAGTCCAAAGCCTGTCAAAGTGCGATGGTAAGTTTATCACCTTGTTACGTGAATAAGCCGTTTTAATAACTGGTAAGTTTGTTTATTCTTCTCTACATTTAATTTAAAGACAATCAGCTGTTCACTAAATTAACCTGTAAAAAGAGATACCTACGAGCGTGCGTTGCTTTCATTCAGTGAAATGACATCATCGATATGATCGAGTTCATTCATGACTTCATGACGGCGCGTACGTACTTGACGGACCGTGTTGTGCGAAATTGAATCAAAGTAAAAAAAAATGTTTAGTCTCCCAAATCAATTTAACGACTCCGGGGCACGAATTTTTTTTACTATTGTAATCTATATGCATGACTCTTACTCCCATTGCAGCGGTGGCATATATTTTGGAAGCACCTTATATACACGGCCTTAACAAAATATTCGTAAAACATTTTTAATTTTGACTTTAGGTAACCCTAATTTGGTTACAGAATGGGTATAAAAATCTGAGAGATGTTTCGAAAATGTTTATACAATTCCTAAATTCTATAAAATCCATGTCATTTTGATCATCAGTTTTGTTACACTGAATCCATGGACACATTTTGTTGATAATACTAAGTAGACATATAAAACAATATAGAAATAAGTCAACAACTAAACTAGTAGTACAAACTGAGTTTTCTTTACACATTACGATGCTATATGACTTTATTTTCTTTACTGGACTCGCACATGGTGTTATTTTCTTTATTTCCATTGTGGGTCTACATTTGCTATTATCCCTTTTGATTATTGGACTGGATTTATAAATTACGATTTCATTATTTTGGACTCTAATATCAACAGCATTGCTAATACCAATGCTTTTTCTTCTCATCATCTCGATTTAATATTACATCCATTTCATTACTATCATTTGACTCAATCGAGCCAATAAGAATTTTCGTAAGGCAACTGGAGTTCGCTTGCTAGTATCTCTGAGATATATGATACATCTAGACCTGTATCTATGTAAGCTCTGCCTGGAAGATTATTAATGTATACTTCAATAAATAGAATGGACAGACCCTGAATGTGTGTGTCTTGTGTTGTCTGTTCCATGAGTTCTGCGTCCAATAGTTCATCATACAGTGTGGAGGTTTTAGTCATCTCCGTTGGCATGCAGTCTCTTGGGGTATCAGTTTCAGTTTTTGTTCCAACTTCCTCACAGACCATCGGAGTAGCACAGTTCCTTGAAATTGGAAGAGCATTAACCTTTGTTTTGTGTGGGGTTTGCGAAATAGCGAATCCTTCGATCAGTTCAGCTGCTACTTCCGCATAAGTTTTGCACGAAGATATGGTACATTTGCAAAAAGTGGAGGCTGAGCCTTCGAAAAATGCAGGTAACACCAATAACTTTGTTTCTTCATCCCATCCTTCGATCTCTGCAACCTTGTCAAACTTTTGCAAGAAATCGTGTGTGCTCCCGAGTATGCCATCGAATTTATTATTTAGTAAGTCTTCCATCATTAATTATAAATATAAGATACATAAAATAAACAAATATAAACCACAATAATAAATAAAATGTTTGACACTAAAAAGAATAAAATATTGTTGACACTTAGCTTCGTAAACATGTCCATCTCCATAATATAAGGTGCTTCCAAAATATATGCCACCGCTACAATGGGAGTAAGAGTCATGCATATAGATTACAATAGTAAAAAAAATTCGTGCCCCGGAGTCGTTAAATTTATTTGGGAGACTAAACATTTTTTTTTACTTTGATTCAATGTCGCACAAAACGGTCCGTCAAGTACGTACGCTCCGTCATGAAGTCATGAATGAACTCGATGTCATTTCACTGAATGAAAGCAACGCACGCTCGTATCTCTTTTTACAGGTTAATTGAATCGAGGAAATTACAGGCACAAGAGGCATTTCATCTTAGCCCTCTAGGTTGGCAACGCATCTGCAATCCCCTCCGGGGTTGCAGGTGTCTATGGGCAGTGGTGATCACTTACCATCAGGTGACCCACTTGCTCGTTTGCCTTCCTTATCACATAAAAAAAAAAAAAAAAAAAAAAAAAAAATTAGTGAACAGCTGATTGTCTTTAAATTAAATGTAGAGCAGAATAAACAAACTTACCAGTTATTAAAACGGCTTATTCACGTAACAAGGTGATAAACTTACCATCGCACTTTGACAGGCTTTGGACTGTTAAATTACGTACTGTAAAGTATCTGTTAATAAAAAAATTTAGGTAGGTAACGCATCTACTCAAGAGTAGATGCGTAAAATTAAAAAGAACGTGTATTACAGTAAGTAACTTGGCGTGTTTCTAAGTTCATCACCTTATTTACAAGGATTTGCACCACACAGCACTGGTGGGTGGTTGACTCACACCAAACCTCTGTTCATACGGGTTTACGGCATGCGCAGGGATGTTATTTGCACTCGCGGTAGCAGAGTATTAATCGCCTTATTTACAAGCTTTTTCACAACACAACAAAGTTTTACACAACACAGTACAACACTGTAAAGTTCTCGAGTGGTGACCGCGCACTGGAAGACGCAGTGTGGGCAGACCCCCCCCAATTAACACCAAAGCCTGAATAACAGCTGAATAATAAGGCACATGTAGACTTACAGCTGACTATCATTGCTCTATAACAGCTGAATAGCATGCTATTCAGTTGTTATACCTCTGATTTGGGCACAAATTATTCAGCTTTAAGTTCACATGTGTCCAATATTAGCTGAATAACAGCTGAATAAATGACGTATAGTTGTGTAATAAACGGTAACCGCAGCTAAAGCCTGAATAAGATACCACGCGTGACCAATTATACAGCTCAAACCGTTATGTGAAGACCACAAGCGAAGTGTTATTCATAAGAAACCTTACAATTGTATATTTTATGCAGCTATTTTTTTATCGATAATTCCCTTTATCTTTGTAAAGTGTTCATCCGCAGTTCATTTGTGAAATATGGTATGGAATTATAAGGATACACGAAATTAAGTACTCAATTTTATTATTAATTCGTGAAAAATGTTTGGGAAAGCAAGTTTACTGTGAATATAATACATATTATCTCATGGAATTTTCATGCGCCTCAAGAATATTAAGTTTTTAATAAAATTATACATTTGCACAAAATACGACAATTATTTAATTATTCTTGTTTGCTTTAGAAAAGATTAGAAAACCATAGTACAGTATAGGTATTTACATTTTAGAAGTCAAATTGAAGACAATAACCTAAAATCATCTGAAACTACATAAAATTTGAAAGAAAAATTGGAAATTTTGAGGTTATCATAGAAACAATATGGTGTCCATTACAAAGTGGCGGTGTGAACCGTTATTACTCTGTTATGTTATTGAAAGTTCTATAATATTTCACAAGACTTCTGTTACTCAGCTAAAAGTTGATTAAAGTAGAACATGTCGCACCTCCGCTAGAATACAGACACAACTGGAAATTGCATGTTTTCAAGATAATGCTATTTAAAGTTTCGGAAAAAACGTTTGGTCTGATATTTCTACAATTTTCCAAGTAAATGCACAGTTTTTTGTTTTGGGTCGGTTTATAATAAATACCCGTAAAATAGGTATGAAAATCATTCCAAATATCTTTAAAAAAAGATTGAAAATTTCAAGTTATGACATTATTGCAGATAAGTTTTCAATAAAAATATACGCCAGATATTCATCGCCAGATAATACAAACAGGTTTATCCAAAAAAATGTAATATTTTTTTAAATTATTTATTCATTTTCATCAGATCACATCGTAATTTGGTACTTTAGTTCAGCCTGTCAGCTTCTATTGCAATTTATATTAGCAAAAATATGTAATTGCGTACCAAAAATATGTCAGTACAATTAAAAACATTACGTATCAAAACTCCTACCCACATCCAAACATTTGAACCTACAAAAAGCTTACTCTTATAGGTAGTAATAGTAACTTAGTACATAATTCAGCAAACACAAGGTAGAAAATGTAATCTTGGAGTCAAGAAATCAATCAAAAAATAAACTTCACATAACAGCTCAATAAACAGTAAAAATACCGTAACACAGTCAATCATAACCATAATAGGAACCAACGTTGTCTTGAGGTTTAACACAAGATTTGGCTTTCTATGCAAAGTATTTCTGTCTAGGAGTATTAATTTATGCAATATCTTGTGCGTTTAATAGGTTATAAAATTAACACTTATTGTGGTACCTTATGAACACAATAGTTTTTATTTGTTATAAAGAATGTCCTTACACATTATTGCCATTTTAATTATGAAATAGCTTATCTGTCATGAGATCAATAGCAGAAGGACTAGAAGATAAGCAATACAAAATAATACTGAAACAATTTTCACATTCTAGTTGGTACTAGAATGTGTATTATTTTGTATTGCTTATCTATTTAAAAATAAATATTGAAACATAAAAAATGAAGACCTCTATTATTATTTGAATTATCATTAACAATGTCTGCATTAACAGGTGTAGATGTCTTGTTTCGACTTATTGACAAATGGACATTGAAGTCGTCTTCACTGATGTGTCCTAAAATATTCAATATTTAAATTGCAGAGTCAAACGATGAAATTTCATGACAATTATACAAATTACAACATAATAATAATATTTCACCTGGCTCTTCTTTATCTTCCGCGTCAGACTCACAGAACGTGACGTTTTTTAAAAAATCACCGGCTCCCGTATTAGTATTACGTGTTTTGTTTTCTGTAAGGAAATAATAATGGAATTATAAAATTTTTGACTCTATTACCAATGCACTTTTACTAAAATGCTCATAATTGTCTTACCGTGGGAGAGCCATGCTTCGGCGCGAATGGGCCGGCTCGACCGGAGTGATACCACGGCCAGGAAACCGGCGTGAAGCAACGCTTGCGTTGTATTTCGCCGAGTGAGTGAGGGTACCAGAGGCCCAACCCCCTTCCCCGCCCCCGCCCCCCCCCCCCAATGAAAGCGCAGTTCCCAAATACGCTACCCCAGGAGGGTACCAGCTGCGCGAGCGCTGGACAATCCCTCTCTGGACGTCCAGGCAGCCCCTCATCGTACTCTGGGGGGGGGGGGGGAGCAAAACCGTGCTTTCAACTGCACGAGGCAAGGGCAAACATACCATGGCACCCCATGCCAGCTGCTTAGTGACCGACAGTACGGTTTCCGTAAGGGCCGGTCTGCTGGTGATCTTCTTGTCTACCAGACACATCGTTGGGCACAGGCGATCGAGACTAAGGGGGAAGCTTTGGCCGTTAGTTTGGATATAGCGAAGGCCTTCGATCGGGTCTGGCACAACGCACTTCTTGCGAAGCTTCCTTCTTATGGGCTTCCCGAGGAATTACGCAATTGAGTCACTAGTTTTCTTGCAGACAGAAGCATAAAGGTCGTAGTTGACGGTGCATGCTCAGATTCTATGTCTGTGAATGCTGGTGTCCCTCAAGGCTGTGTGCTTTCGCCTACACTGTTCCTTCTGCATATCAATGATATGCTGCAAATCAGCAGCACTCATTGTTATGCGGATGACAGCACAGGTGATGCCTTCTATACCGACCGTGCCAACATTTCTCGGGAAAACGTCATCGAGAGCCGAAACAAACTTGTGTCGGAAATTGAGGCCTCTTTAAAGAAAGTCTCAGAATGGGGTCGACTTAATTTGGTCCAATTTAACCCCACTAAGACACAAGTTTGCGCGTTCACTGCCAAGAAAATGCCATTTGTCGTATCACCTCGTTTTGAGGACACTCCCCTAAATGCCTCAGCTAGTATCGGAATTCTTGGTGTCGACATATCGAGTGAAGTCCAGTTCCGTGGTCATCTAAAGGGTAAGGCTAAATTAGCCTCGAAGAAGCTTGGTGTGCTCAATAGATCGAGACGGTATTTCACTGCGGCGCATCGCCTGCAACTTTATAAGGCGCAGGTTCGGCCTCGTATGGAATAGTGTTCTCATCTCTGGGCAGGGGCACCCCAGTACCAGCTTCTCCCTCTGGACCGCATTCAACGGAGAGCAACTCGAATCATCGACTGCCAGGATATTTCAGAACGGCTTGACTCTCTGGCGCTGCGTAGAGATGTAGCCTCGCTCTGCATTCTCTATCGCATGTACAATGGGGAGTGCTCCAAGGAATTGTTCGGATTGATCCCTGCCGCCTCTTTCCGCCATCGTTCTACGCGACAACATATTCATCCCCATCACATAGATGGTTAGCAGTCCACAACTGTGCGTTTCACTAGAAACTTTCTGCCTCGCACAACCAGACTGTGGAATGAATTGTCGCCTGCGGTATTCCGGACCGATACGACAACCTTCAAGAAAAGAGCGTACTCCCAAATCAAAGGCCGGAAACGCACTTGTGACTCCTCTGGTGTTGCGGGTGTCTATGGGCGGCGGTAATCGCTTACCATTAGGTGATCCGTCTGCTCGTTTGCCACCTCTGCCATAAAAAAATAATAATATTGAAATTGCAGAGCGACACAATGAAAATTCATGACATTTGTTTTTTTATTAATTTAAACTTAATGTGACACATATTAAAATGTGTCATTGAGTTTCTTTGCAAATTTATGAACTAATGACTCAATAAGAAATGTAACCCTATTGCGACAAACATTAACTACATTTTATGATGAAAATTTATGAAATAATGACACAAGTCGTAATGTGATCCTTTTAATGATAAATTAGAAATGAGTTTTGTTCTTACCTTATCAGAAACAGCGACACATTTCACTTTACTACGCTTTAGAAGAGCACACGCATAGGTCCGGCCGCGACAACTTGAAGTGTGACACTGTTGAGGAGAGCGGGGAGGACGAACCCGGCCGGTTATAACGCTACACTTTTGGCATCTGGTGGCTTGCAAAAGGACTACGAATGTGACTATTTTGCAGATTAAAGAGCTCGTTTTTCTGAGCATTTCTGTGTGAATAACTCATTTTACAAAAATTTTAAGATGTGTCACTATTCCAGAGGAGGTGCGATGTGAACTATTATACCGCCGTAGGCTGCTTAGTAGCACTTAAATAGTTCACATCACAACATAATTTATTTTTATGGGGCCGCTGAAATTGGGGATACACGTTGAAATAACTAATTGAACCAAATTATGCATAGCCTGTGCGGGAGTAATTTTTTTCATCATCTTGTCATCTTAGCATGTTTTTGTTTACATTTATTTGTCATTTTCTACCCCTTACCAAAAGTCTGGTAATATTGTAATATACAGGATGACTGGTAATTAGTTGCGGACCCTGAAACAGTCTGTGAGAGGGGTATTTGCAACAAAAAAAAAGCTTCATAAACTATGGGTTCAAAATTTAACGGTTTTCGAAATATTTGGATCTTGAGTTAGTTTTTTTTGTATGAATAAGTATTTTATGGAATTGACTGCGACTTAACTTAAAAAAATGGTTATACATGATGTTAATAAAGGTATGCACTTTTTAAACTGTGGCTTCTACTCATGATACTGAACAACTTTCATGAGTAGAAGCCACAGTTAAAAAAGTGCATACCTTTGTGAAATCCCTATTAATAATAATAACCAATTCTACATTTTACTTGTGTTGTACCTACCGTGATTAAAATCTGATAAAATGATAATATTTTTACCACAATCCGCACGTTTCATGATTTTTTGAGCTAAGTCATAGTTCAATAAACAATTTTTCACACAAAATGTCAAATTGAAAATATGTATGTTAATATCTCGAAAACCGTTAAGTTTTAACCCATATAATATAGTTCTTATAACTTTTTCTGTTTTAAATAAACTCCTCTATACGCTGTTTCAAGGTCCGCCACTAATTACCTTACCCCTGTATAATGTAGGTACTGTACAAAGGATAAAAAGAGGTTTAGTGACTGACAGCTTGGATCCGTGAAAATTAAATATGTAGCGTACAATATGCGTCTATGGATTATTTTACGAAAGCAAATAGATAAATAATGAGTTCATAGATCCTACTAATATTATAAATGTGAAAGTGTGGATGTTTAGATGTTTGTTACTCAATCACGCAAAAACGGCTGAATGGATTTGGATGAAATTTGGCATGCAGATTGCTTTTAACATGAAAAAGGACATAGGCAACTTTTTATCCCGAAATCTTAAGTAGTTCTAAAGTCCACGCAGACGAAGTCGCGGGCAAAAGCTAGTAAATAATAAACAAGTTACAAAACAGTTGAGTATTTGAAGCGACTTGAAAGTATAAGATGTGTTAGCGGGCGGGACACACGATTTTTGTATGGAGAGAAAAATGCACTATTTTCAAAATAATAAAATAGACGTTACATGAAAATTATAGTTATGGTCCATCAAACTAGAATTCAATTCACAATTGCAATTTTCAGCACTTTCTAACATATTACTGTAGGTAATTCGCATTATTATGTACGGAACCCTCAGGGCAAAAACTCATTACACTTTGCGAGACGATAGGATTCATAGCTGGTTCATTTATGTTCTTGATTTCACCTATATGTGCTTTTCTTCTTACTCCCCCTGTTCTCTTTTTCATTTTCCATGTTTTTTTCAACATTTTGACACAATTAAGCAGCTACGTGCACAGAAATATCCGCAACAATTGCTTTTACAACATAAATCAACTTCTAACTGAATAAAGGTTCACACAAAGTATGATACGCAACTCAAGGCTAAGTAAGGATGCTTTAATTGGCCACAACTACACCATAGGTCTAATAACTATTCACGAATGGTCTCATATACAGGTTTAAGATTAAAAATGAACACTTAAACAGTCGCTAATGACTTAAAGTGTAATGACTGAATAACAACGTAAATTTCAACATTATGCAATGTAATAGTCCACATGATACCCTTTATACAACTATAAGCTTTATAAGCATTCACAAGTTCTCTCTTATATTGCACCGTAATAAGGGTGCACATGTGGCCCTTTCTGCAGCCTTAACCTTTTTCCTACGCTACTAAATTGCCATTACTCAGCTACGCTGAATAAAACCGTAGATAACTACCATTATAGCACTTTTAGTATTATAATGGTGGTGAAGGACACCATTATAACTCGCTTATTCAGGTTAAAGCGTATCAGATCACTTATAGATCGAGTGTGAACCCTTATAACTAATTTATATTGCTTTAAGTTCACAAAGAGACCAAAAGAGAGCCATTATACAGAGATTTGTGTTTCTTGGGCCGACTCGGTGGACCGACGAAGACCTGGTGAAGGTTGCGGGAAGCCGCTGGATGCGAGCCGCACAGAACCGGTCGGTGTGGAAATCCTTGGGGGAAGCCTTAGTCCAGCAGTGGACGTTTTTCGGTTGATGATGATGACACAACACAACACTGGTGGCTGACTCTTACACCTAAACTTTGCTCATACAGGTTTACGGCATGCGCAGGGATGTTATTGCACTCGCGGTCAGAAGGTATCGCGGTAGCAGAGTATCATTTCAAGATACTCTTGATTCGTATGTACGTCTGGGTGACACGGTTATCTCACTCGCGGACAGCGGTCGGTATAAAACGTTCGCGTCACGCCTGCGCGTCACTGCTGCGCATAGCGAACTGACCTCTGACCTGTATGAAGGGCGCGCGGGCGCAACCGCCCCCGCCCGCCGGGTCGCGCCCCGCTCCCGCGTGAGTATGCGAAAGGGTGCGGACAGATCAAAGCCTTTTGTAGCATGACACAAGTGCCGAATTTGTTTGATGTCCAGCCGCAACGTCGGAGCGTTTACGCAGTTTTCGCGCGCCTAGTTTTCATTCAACACACTACGGGATGGCTTAATAAAGTAAAACAATTTATTTTTATGATTGTTATTTTTTTGTATGAAAAAAAAAGAATAGTTTCCGGACATGAATGTCTCATTTTCGTGATCACTATACATGATACTTTCTCCCATTTCAGCGGTGGCATATATTTTAGAAGCACCCTAAATAAAATCTTCTTTCACTTTTCTTCAAATTATATTTTGGTTTTTCGCTTGGCTTTTACGAGAATGGGGTTTCTTAGAGCACCTCCACCATTTATAGGGTTATTTATTAAAAGATACTGATAGATGTTTACATCATGACGAACCCTTAGAGAATCTTGGTTCCAAACTATCAAAATCCGACAGCGAACGATTTAAATCTTTATTATTTTTAATAGAAACGTTCCGACGCCCGCCGAAAAGACCACAATCCGCGGCTGTAGAGATTCCATCACTACAGTACCTACTACTGATCTCACCGCAAGGGTTGTCACAACATTCACATTTTTTGAAAATACAAATCACGTAGACTGATCTCGTAGAAATAACATAGGCATTGCGAGACTAACCGCACAGAGAGTCACAGAAGAGAGAGATCAACCAAGAAATACCTAGTTACGAGGAGAAGTTCTAAGTAATAATAATAATAATAATAAAGACTTTATTCAGTAACTCATTTACATTGGTGATACACATTATTGGAAACTTCTTTTAAGTATTTAAGTACTTGTGTCAGAAGCTTCCGCTCTTCCATAACATACTTAACATTATGAGTTAACTTAGATAGTATAGTTACTAAAGTACTAAAAATATATTAGTATCAGTGTGTGTGTTTGTGTTTGTTTGAGTCTTATCATAAGTATCATCATTAGCCAAATGACGTTTACCTTGCGTTCACCATCCTTTCATATGTTAGGCACAAGTACATAATTGTGCTAAAGTAAGTACCTAATCAAAATACTTAAGGCGCGAAGTACACACAATCTGAGCAGGTTGATGCATGACAATATAATATCGACCGTAACGCCCTACTCATTTTAAGTTCAGATCAGTGTGGGTACCATCGCGGCGGTTACGTCAAGGCCGAACGCAAAATTCTCGAGATTTCGATGTTTTTATTACTTTTCTTGGCTTTCAAATAAGTTAAAAAGAAACCGTTCAAGATAAATTGAAGGTATTAAAATGGCCGATTTTTGTGTGTTGGTTTCAACATAAACAAATATTGTGTTTCCGAGAGAATTTGCAATTAATGCAAAATACAGGGCCTACAGGATATTTTTTTTCATCAAAGTTTTTGTGATTTTTATGATTCTGTTCAAGACAATTTGTTTTTCATTGTTTGAAGTATGTTATATATTTTTTCCATCATTATTTCAAGAATTTGAATTGAATATTGCGATTTGGCTATACTTAGCGCCTTAAGTGCGTGTGACATTAAAGATCGCCAGCGGGTTGCGTGGGGGGGGGGAGTGAGGCATAGGGTGAGGGGCGGGGTCCGGGAGTGATGATTGGCAACTACCAGACAATATCATATCAACTCCCTGAGCGAAGCCGGGCACTCCAGCTAGTTGATAAAGTCTATTGCTCATAAATTTGAGAATCGAACCCACGACCCTCTGATCAGTAATCAGGAGCGCTAACAACTGACGACGTATCGATTCAGTCAAGTTCAGCTATCGTGACCTTGCCTAGAACGACCGTATACGTCTATAAGCATGTATAAGCTTAGGATTTTAGTGGTTTGTATTGAGCTGTCTCTCTGTGTTACTCTGTGGTCCAGCTGATACTTAGGTGCTCCTGCCCAGAGATGTGAGCGGTATTCCATATGTGGCCTCACTTGAGCTTTGTATAGCTGCATGCGCTGTCTGGATGTGAAGTACCGCTTTGTTCTATTGGGTAACCTTACCCTCGAGGTGACCTCAAAATTCGACGCTGCTAGATATGCTCGGAGCAACAGCAAGAGTTGTTCCTTGAAACTAAGACGCTACAGTAAATAGATTTTTGTTGGCGGTGAACACGGAGACTTGCGTCTTCGTGGGACTAAAATGAACTAAATTTAGTCTACCCCATTCGGAGACTTGCTCCAGAGAGTCTTCAACTTCAGACACAAGCCCGGTACGACTCCTCCACTCCGAGGGATGTTTGTTTAGCCTGTGTACTTGCGCATCAGCCGTACTGTCATCTGCATAGCAATGAATACCGCGTATTTGCAGGAGATCATTGATATACAGAAGGAATATAGTTGGCGATAGTACAGAACCTTGCGGGACACCAGCATTTATGTGTTTAGTGTCAGAGGAGCAGCCGTCGCAAAGGACTTTAATGCTCCTGTTACAGTAGTACACAAAAAATAAGGCGCGTCGGTAATCTTCGTTCGCGCAGACAAGAACAAAACATCGACGGAAACACCCGAAACAATCAACGCACGGTGACAGCTCTCTGACAGCTGACAATTTCATTGAATCAGGCGCGAAATCAATCAGCCAATAGCGGCAGAGATTTTCGGAACGGGTAAGAGCGGGTGACAATGAAGCTACTTGATTGGTCCATCAGTTTCCCGCGTAATTAAAATATTGTCTACTGCGCAGGTACATCGGCAAGCCTTATTAAATGTGTATTACTGTACACAGAAAGCTGACGATCCAATTCCATAATACCACGGGTAGGCCGTATGCTGGTAATAGAACCGCCTTATGCCAAACCCTATCGAACGCCTTAGCTATATCGAGGCTGACTGCCAATACATGTCTCCCCTTGACTTTCAATGGCTTCGGCCCAGCGGTGTGTTAGGCATACTAGAAGATCACTGGCTGACTGGCCATGACGAAACCCGTATTGGTAGTCACCAACGAGGTTGTGATCTTCCAGATATGCCATCTATTTAGACTAAAACTTTTAAGCTTTTAATTGTGTTCTGCAAATCACAGTGTCATTCAAGACTTTACTTTCGTGTGTGACTAAATGTACACGATTCACATACCGCGTAGGGACGAGTGGAACTGTGCGGTTCCCGAAACTCTCAAATCTGGTGACCTTATCTGGTTCACAGACGATTCCAAAAAAGAGGGTTTTGTCGGTGCTGGAGAATACCGAGAGGATTTGGAGATGAAGCTGTCATACAGTCTAGACTCGCATGCGACAGTACTTCAGGCAGAAATGACCGCAATAATAAGATGCGTACAGGAAAACCTGAGGTCCTATCAAATTAAAAACATAATCATATGCTCGGATAGTTTAGGCAGACCTTATGGCACTGAAATCGCATAAGATTGATTCGAAACTTACCCCTGAGTGCGCTAATGCACTTAATCAGCTAGGAAGGCGCAACAACTTCACCTTATGTTGATGATTATCGTAAGTACAGAAAGAACCGAGAACCAAATTGTATTTTCATTATAGCTTAAATTTGCATTTACTTCGTTTTCTAAATCACTGTGTCATTCGAGAGAAATTCAAGAGTCAATTTTACTTTCGTGCGTGATTAAAATGTCATTTTACTTTACAGATGCTGATTCCCGAAAGTACCGAAAGAACCGGGAATTTCTTTTTTTAATTCCCGGTTCTTCACGCGCTAAAAGAACCGGGAATTCCCGGTATTTTCGAGACCGGCATTTCCCGGTTCTGAACCCTAGTCTCCACCGTTGGTATTGTGCCAATGGAAACAGTTTGTATTTTACTGGTACTTTCTGAGTAGGCCATAAGTATATGTTCTTTCAAATTAACCAAGCAGCGATTATTAATTATTAGTGCTGCTCCATGAATGTTTTCGTTTCTCGTTACGCCGTCACAAGTGGTTGATATTTCTGCCGGGCTATCAGCGTAGACAAAGTAAGTGCTGTTTGTATAGGTATTCCTCAGGACTCACGACGCTCGTGAGGTTACACGAATTCCCCTTTGTATGTAGTATGAGTATGATATTACGCTCACGGTCAAAGGTCTCTGGCTTCTGGTACATATGTCTTCCTCTGTGCACTCCACTGCTATTATTACCTGGTTACGTGAACGCAGCATATCTCGAGGTTCGGATAAAGGATAGGTGCAGGTAGAAAGGATTTTTTGTACTGTTGGGACTAGTTTTATATGGTCGTATTTTTCCGATTCTACCAAAGGTATTCTTAATGCAGAGGTAATTGTATCTGGCTCATGAAATAATTTTACATATATGTATTTTTCGAGTCTTAACACATAAGTTGTAATAAGTTGATCGTTAGGTATACTTTTAATGATTTCTTTAAGTAGGTACATGTGGTTTAATTATGGAGTAATGAAAAATGTTATGATTCGCAAAAGTTCAGTTCAGTGCAGCAGCTAGACGTTCCAATAGTTCATTCAAGGTCTGTACATCATTTAATATAATCATTAAGAAATAAACTTCGTGACGCATATACCACGACGAGTTAAGTTGTGTCATTATTATTTCTTGATTTTTATACAAATTTGTTAGTTTTTGCTGAAAATCGTCTAAAATATCAGCAGTTAAAGAGAATTTTGCTTGCATTGCATGTCTGTTTTGTTTTAATTCTTTTTCTATCCGTACAATATCGTCGTTATCTGCGTTACCCGTTATTGCCTTAATAATACTTCCAAGCCCATTAATCAAACCTCTCTTATATCTACCCTTAATTAAATTGTCTATATTAACTTGGTTTTCTTGTACTAAGTAACTTATCCACTCCTATTACTTCTAAGTCTCCGTATCCCTTCTTATCTCTACTTATTCCATTAAAGCTTTCTTGAATCTTTTTTTTTGTTTTTGTCATTTCGTTTTGCTCCAAAAGACCTTTTGTGCTTACTGAATGCAAAACGTGCCAGTAACCATCTATCAGCTTTGCATTTCCAAGGCTCGTTATTACTTTAATAATCAATTCATTTTGGTCGTAATCTTCGAAAGCTATTCATCATTATTATGATATTAGAGAGCATTTCAACAAATAGTTCCTATGCCGTTATGTTCGCTCCCCTGTCTATCAACGACATCAACACGCGAAGACGCTTCTACCGATTTTGTTACTGTGTGTCTGCGTTCTATGTATTGTGCGTCTGAGTTCTATGTAGTGTGTGTGGAAAACATTGCTGCCAACATAACGGCATTGGGACTATTTGTTGAAACGCTCTATACTTAGTAATATCAATCAGTTTTGAAGATTTTTTACAGATATTTGTATTTCTAATATTGATCAGCGTCATCTAGTTGAGATTAGAGGAAGCCGTGGAAAATTCCCTATTAATTTTACTTGCAAAATCTCGATTATAGATTTTGAAAACATCAGCACCTGATATAATTATATGCCGTAACATAGTTGATTTCATGACGCTCACAGTGAGGCCAGGCTGAGGTTTAACATTTGGGTATTATATGGTAGACCTCCCAGTGGGAAAATTCATAATGAAATGTGTGAAAGTCGTTAAAGTTTTAAATCCAAGTTGAAATGGTGCCTGGGCATCCCCGTTCCTCGTAGTTTGTTTCCATCTTATTTATATTTATATTAATCTTATTTTTGTATGGAAGGTACCAAAACCAGATTTTTCCCATAGTAACCAACTATCTTATGTAGTAGCTTGTATACAAATATGATACTGTACAAAGTTTCATCAAAATCGTTAGAGCGATTTTTGAGAAAAAATAACAAAAAACTTATTTTTGTATGGTAGGTACCAAAACCAGATTTTTCTCAAGAGTAACTTTCTATCTTATATAGAAGGTGATATAGAAATATGGTGCTGTACAGTTTTATCAAAATCACAGCCCGGACACTTCATACAAATTTCGCGCCATTTTTACTACATAGAAATTTGACACTTCTTCATGTCTGTACACGTGTTTATGCATGTGTAGTGTCTAGGGCTGCCTCACGGGCTGCCTATTGCCTACATAAAGGCTGCTTGGACATACAGCCTTGTCTTGAGGGATTTGTCTTTGGCAGGATTTTACTTTTTGGATCCGGCCGGGTATCCGATAAGAAAATAGTTAGTGCCGCATAATTTAGTGGACAGAAATAATAACAAATACCATTGGAAGAAACTGTTTAAGCAAATTAAAGAAAGATTAACTGAATAATTAAAATTTTAAAAACGGTAAATTCTGACGGAAGAAATCTAATTTTTCTGTCCGATTACCATCAAGGCGATTCTTTCAGAGTTCTGTACCACAAAAAAGTAAAAGGATCACTCGTGGGTCTGTCTGTCCGTCCGTCTCGGTCACAGCCAATTTGCTGTGAATCTATCGGATCGATTGAATAAATTGAAACTTAGTACACAATGTATAGATTAACCCAAACACGGATGTGTAACATAAATAAATTCCGAGGGCGGGCGGTTTATCGATCAAAGATTTATGGAAATGAAAGAATTTCATAAACCTTTTAATATGATTTTTTTAACTTATCCATGAACATGAACTAATCAGCTGATAATTTTGGAAAGTCATATTGCAAATGAATATGTCCTAGGAAATTATTCTCAGTTTCATCGGCTACTTACCACTATTTAGGTATTTCGAAATGTAGGTACATAATAATCTGTTAAAATCTCCATAATCGTCACGTATTTTATGTAAAATAAAAAAACCGTGTAAATATATTCCATATTGATACCGTTGTCCCTATATTTTTTTGTATATTGATATTGTAATTAATTTATTGAAAGAAAAAAATTGTGATAAAATATACATTACAAAAATGGCTAATACATTAAATATTAGCAAAATCTTAATGACATTGTTTATAAATAAAGGATTATTTGTTGTTTTGATCAAGTTATGTGATGATTATGAAGATATTTACAGATTTTTGTGAAATGCCATTTTATTTATCTAGTTGAAATCTAATAGGGAGTATTCAGATGACGTATGTCACACCGTTCATAAGATTCTCAAAAGATGACGTTTCTAAGCTTTGGCAATGTATTTTTAAAAGCAGCGTAGAATTAACGGTATCAAAATCAAGATTCGGAACCGGTTAACAAATACCGGTTAATTTCGTTCGAATTTCGGTTAACGATTCCGTTCAGGTTAAAACCGGTTTCCAGCTAAACCGGTATTTTTGAATATAATACCGGTTAAGCAGGGAGCGGTATTCTAACCGAAATAAGAACGAAATTAACCGGTTAAAACCAAACGCAGTCATGGTCAGGCGCGCCGCGCTGTTGCCACTGTTCGTGTCTTTCGCTCTCTTTCTCGCAGTCACCGCGCCGGCGGGCGCCGCACGCCGAGCCGTTGCATTGTTTTGCGTGTATTGTTTACTGTAATTGCCAAGAACGTGTTTACTATGACGTTTATAAGATATCGTTATATTTTGACCTTACTTTTTAGGTTACATATATTTTTTAATTTAGTTCCATGTTTAAGCTACATTGAACATTAAATCAGTTATTGAAGGATAAAAATAAGTAATTCAAAATGATGAAAATAGTATTACATAATTATTATGATTAGTAGATTTTAAAGTATGTGTACAATTATAAAAAAGTGCGTTTGAAATTTTAAGGGGATACTCAGAATTAGAGATTTAAAAACTGGTTTTTCAGAGGTGAAAAAAAAACGTTCGATTTTTTTTCTGGCGCAGGTTTTTTTTCAGGTGTATGAAAATGAAATAAAATATCCTTAGGTAGTTATCGTTAAATAAGTGTATCATTGTTTTGTTTATTAATTTTTAACATTTGAAACGAACGTATTTGTTATTTATAGTAATTAAATAGCTCGAAATAGTTGGCACTCTCTAGGAAAAATATTGAAAAAAACCGATCTACATTTGATCTCGACCTCCGTTACTTTTGCAAAAACTGCAAATATCTGGGAAAAAGTAAAATATATCAAAAATCTGACAGAAAATTTTAAAAGGTAAACGAAAGGCGTGCATTACATGATACGCACATTGACTATGAAAAAAAATCGCAAAACTAATTTCTTTTCGATTTTACATACAAGTTCTTGATTCATTATTCAGATACCTCGACCACCGCTTTTTTTTTGTAAAAAATGCAAATATCTCTGAAACGGTAAGAGATATCGAAAATCTAACAGAAATTTTGAAAAGCTCAACTAAAGGCATATAATACATGAGATGCATGTTGACTATGAGAAAAATGGTCTAACTCATTTTTTATCAGATTTCCCATACTAAATGTGAACAGTGAGTTACGAATTTGTATGGGAAACTGAAAAAAAATTGAGTTTGGCTATTTTTTTATAGTCAACATGCGTCTCATGTATCATATGCTTTTACTACAGTTTTTCAAAATTTCTGTCAGATTTCCGATATCTTTTACCGTTTCCAAGATATTTGCAATTTTTGCAAAAAAAAAAACCGTGGTCAAGATATCTGAATAGTGAGTAAAGAATTTGTATGGGAAACTAAAAAAAAAAACATACAAATTCCTTACTCACATTTTTTATATTTATTTTATTTTTATAAAAAATGTAAATATCTCTGAAACGGTAAGAGATATCGAAAATCTAACAGAAATTTTGAAAAGCTTAGACCAAAGCAAATAATACATGGGACGCATGTTGACTATGAGAGAAATGGCCTAACTCATTTTTTTCGGATTTCCTATACTAAATGTGAGTAAGGAATTTGTATGGGAATTTTTTTTTTGTTTCCCATACAAATTCTTTACTCACATTTAGTATGGGAAATCCGAAAAAAAAAGAGTTAGGCCATTTCTCTCATCTCTTCCTCTCGACCTCTGTTACTTTTTGCAAAAACAGCAAATGTCTGGGAAAAGGTCAAATATATCAAAAATCTGACAGAAAATTTGAAAAGGTTAACGAAAGGCGTGCATTACATGATACGCACATTGAATATGAAAAAAATGGCAAAACTATTTTTTTTTCTATTTTACATACAAGTTCTTGATTCACTATTCAGATACCTCGACCACCGTTTTTTTTTTGTAAAAAATGCAAATATCTCTGAAACGGTAAGAGATATCGAAAATCTAACAGAAATTTTGAAAAGCTTAACTAAAGGCATATAATACATGAGATGCATGTTGTCTATGAGAAAAATGGTCTAACTCATTTTTTATCAGATTTCCCATACTAAATGTGAACAGTGAGTTAAGAATTTGTGAAAAACCCGTGGTCAAGATATCTGAATAGTGAGTAAAGAATTTGTATGGGAAACTAAAAAAAAACCCATACAAATTCCTTACTCACATTTTTTATATTTATTTTATTTTTATAAAAAATGTAAATATCTCTGAAACGGTAAGAGATATCGAAAATTTAACAGAAATTTTGAAAAGCTTACACAAAAGCAAATAATACATGAGACGCATGTTGACTATGAGGGAAATGGCCTAACTCATTTTTTTTTTCGGATTTCCCATACTTAATGTGAGTAAAGAATTTGTATGGGAAACTAAAAAAAAAATCCCATACAAATTCCTTACTCACATTTAGTATGGGAAATCCGAAAAAAAATGAGTGAGGCCATTTCTCTCATAGTCAACATGCGTCTCATGTATTATTTGTTTTTGTGTAAGCTTTTCAACATTTCTGTTAGATTTTCGATATCTCTTACCGTTTCAGAGATTTTTGCATTTTTAATTAAAAAAAAAGTTTTCTTTTCAAAGGGCCTAGCCGAACTTCCATAGCAAAACTGCCCCCAATAGGAACTTATATCGTAACCTATGCTATATTGTAGAGGATGCTAATAGAAGTTGATGGAGTAGATACTAGCTCCATATCTTCCTTAATTGAGGAGCTATTTGAAAAAAAGTGTCTGGAGACGACGTTTTTTCAAAATGATATATTTTTATTATTTTTAAAGTTAGGAAAATAAAACCAATTCCAGTGTTTATGGTACACTTTATAGTTTATTTTATAGAAATTTTCTATGAGCCAAGCCTAAATAAAAATATCAAAAAAATGCAAACAAAATATTTAAAAATTGATTTCTATCAGATCTTATAAAATTACCACTTTGAAAAAAATATATAATAATTGTCTATACCTTGCCTAACAGCATGCCAAGTTTCATTAAAATCCAAAAGGTGCAAACTGTCAAAAAAAAAAAGTTAAATAAGTGGACCACCTTACGACCACTACGTTGAACGCTTTTAAATTGTAATACATTTTATATTTTTTCAATATTGGACATGAACAGTCTATAAAAAAACCGGCCAAGTGCGAGTCGGACTCGCGCACCGAGGGTTCCGTATAAATTCATAATCACACATGTCTTGAAATCTATATTTTTTATATTTAAGTTGATTGAATGAAAGGTAATTTGCGGTTTACGATTTAAAAAAACGTATTAAAAAAAAACTACTTATTAGATCTCCTTCAAACCAATTTTCGGTGAAAGTTTGCATGGTAATGTACATCATATATTTTTTATAGTTTTATCATTCTCTTATTTTAAAGTTACAGGGACACACATTTTACCACTTTGGAAGTGTCTCTCGCGCAAACTATTCGGTTTAGGAAAAAATGATATTAGAAACCTCAATATAATTTTTGAAGACCTATCCATAAATAACCCACACGTATAGGTTTGATGAAAAAAAAATTTTTGAGTTTCAGTTCTAAGTATGGGGAACCCCCAAAATTTTTTTTTTTTTCTATTTTTGTGTGAAAATCTTAATGCGGTTCATAGAATACATCTACTTACCAAGTTTCAAGAGTATAGTTCTTATAGTTTCTGAAAAAAGTGGCTGTGACATACGGACGGACAGACAGACAGACAGACATGACGAATCTATAAGGGTTCCGTTTTTTGCCATTTGGCTACGGAACCCTAAAAATGAAATAATTTGTTCTGAATAACAATTAAAACTAAATTCATAAAAGAATAACTTTTATTAATTATCATCACTATTTTTGTAAATTATAACGTGATATCTATTTATCGAAATAAATTGAACAGCCACGCTGTACACACTTTCTTGGAAATCCCTTATATATATCATTTGGCATACACAAGATTGCAATAGCTTAACATAAATCAGCAATAAAAATTAATAATAACTAGCAAGTGATAGCCTAAAAATTATCAGTGTTGTTTTGTATGGGAGGTACCTTATTCTGGCTTGGCCCGTAACAATTCATGACCTAGTATAGTAGGTCGTATAAAGTTATTAAAAAGTACACAGTTTCATTTAAATCGTTACAGCTATTTTTGAAAAACAAAAAAAACGAAAATCTATTTTTTGTATTGCAGGTATCAGAAGCAGATTTTTCCTATGGACCTATTTAATATCATAGGTAATATAAAAATATGGTATTGTACAAAGTTTCATCAAAATCTTTAAAGCCATTTTTGAGCAAAAAAATTACAAGTATTTTTACCATGGTGGAAAACCTAAAATATGGCGTTATTTAAAAAAATTAAAATGGCTAGAGATATTAAATATTGCCCTAATCCAAATTTCATTCAAATCCGTCCAGTGGTCTTGGCGCTTATTGAACTTTTTCTACAATTTATTTCGATAAACAGCGATCACGTTATAATTTATAAAAATAGTGATGATGACTAATTATTTTTTATGACTTTCGTTTTAATTATTACTCAGAACCTATTATCTCATTTTTTTATAAACTGTTCATACCCAATATTGAAAAATTTAAAAAGTATTACAATTTAAAAGCGTTGAACACAGTAGTCGTAAGGTGATACACTTAATTTAACAATTTTTTTTAACAATTTGCACCTTTTGGATTTTAATGAAACTTGACATGCAGTTAGGCAAGGTGTAGGCAATTATTATATATTTTTTTCAAAGTGGTAATATAATTAGGCCTGATAGAAATAAATTTTTAAATAATTTTTTTGGGTTTTTTTGATATTTCTTTTTAGGCTTGACTCATAGAAAATTGCTATAAAATAAATTATAAAGTTTACCATAATACTGGAATTGGTTTCATTTTCCTAGCTTTAAAAATAACAAAGTTATATCATTTTGAATAAAAGTCGTCTCCAGACACTTTTTTCAAATAGATCCTCAATTAAGTGAGATATGGAGCTAGTATCTACTCCATCAACTTCTATTAGTATCCTCTACAATATACCATAGGTTACGATATAAGTTCCTATTGGGGGCAGTTTTGCTATGGAAGTTCGGCTAGACCCTTTTCTGTCAGATTTTCGATATATTTTACCTTTTCCCAGACATTTGCAGTTTTTGCAAAAAAAAACATTTTTTTATTAAAAAATGCAAATATCTCAGAATTATGTATGGGAAATACGAAAAAAATAAGTTAGGGCATTTCTCTCATAGTCAACATGCATCTCATGTATTATTTGCTTTTGTGTAAGCTTTTCAAAATTTCTGTTAGATTTTCGATATCTCTTACCGTTTCAGAGATATTTGCATTTTTTATAAAAAAGAATGGTTTTCTTTTTAAATTTTCTGTCAGATTTTCGATATATTTTACCTTTTCCTAGATATTTGCAGTTTTTGCAAAAAAAAAAATGTTTTATTAAAAAATACAAATATCTGGGAAAAGATAAAATATATCGAAAATCTGACAGAAAATTTGAAAAGGTCAACGAAAGGCGTTACATGATACGCATATTGACTTTCTTTTTTTTAAATTTTCCCTACAAATTCTTGATTCACTTTTCAGTTATCTCGACCACCGTTAGCCCCTAAAGAAACAAAATTAAATTTAAGTGTGAACAAAAAATAGAAAACTGGTGATTTTTTACATGAGGGCTTCTTATAAGACGTTTTATTTATATATATAATCGTCCCCGATCAAGATCAAAACATTGAGTAGATATTTAATATAATATATTTAAAAAAATGAGTGATATTTTGCCTTAGGGGTACATAGCCACTGTCAATAACCATGAGAATTATCTCCAAGGTGACTTCGTTTTTTTTTTTTATTAAGTTTTATTCGATTTTAACCCTTGCACACTAAATACACTAGGAATATTTTTATGAAATCTAATAGTAATATTTTTTAAACTAAGACAAGAAAATCCCCGATCAATCTGTTGCACATTTTCTGTAATAATCTAATACAAATTATAATTCGCGAGCGGGCGAGCGGGGGGCGCGGGCGGGGGAATGCGGCATGCGCGGCGCCCGCACGTTCTTAGGTACTTCTAGCTTAGCTGGTGATTTGCTGCAACATGTTGTATTAGAAATATTCTGTTCTATTATACTTTTCTATTTGGCATTCCACATCTCATAACGAGCGTAATTTTGCCTATGTCGAGTGAAAAATGGGAGAATCTTCAATAAAAAATAGCGAAACGCCAATGTCAAGTGAACGCTCCACGTGGTGCTTTGTTGTCGGAACTCGGAAAACGGAGCTGTCTCCCGAATTAATTTACAGTAGGTAAATCTATATGGTAAATCAGTAGGTAGGTGCTATGAACACGTTTGGATGCCCACAATCCAATCAGTATGACAATTATTGAATACCTACCTATTAATTGTGTTTTTTATCACATTTGCGTTTCGTACTATCCATCTAGCTATCCGCGCACTCGTCTTTTTCGCACCCAATAGCTCCGTCTCTGTCGCTCACTGGCTATGCGTACGTGGCAGTTCACGCATCTTCTCGGCGTTTGAAATATACCTAATTAATGTCTAATACATTTTAGGTAAAATGCGTTTTTAGAAGAAACTTCTTTGTTTGTACAAGTGACGATGATGATTTACAATAGATAACATTAGTGTTACGGCACAGCCAAGAAAATAATTGAAGTCTCTTTAATGTGTAATACAGAAATATTAAAAAAATCATTTTTAACTGGGTTCTGAAATAGTCACCTAGGTGAAAACTTAACACATGTTCAAGCCTTATAATTAGATTTAAAAAACATAAAAATATCCGAAGTCTCCATTTTGTAAGTATTATTTTTGACGCAATAACATAAAAAATATCGTAATTTTAAGAATTTATTGCTTTAAGCTAGAGACAACTTAAGTACCATATTTATAAGGTAACTATAGTTAGTTTTCACCAAAAGTGCATTTATTGTTTGGCGTATACAAGTTAAAAGTTACAGTTACAGTTAAAGTTACCTGTTACAGATGCCTGTATATTAAAAGAATAAAATTGAAAATTATATGACAATATTGCTTTCGACGATATGAAGGAAACTACGCCATTAGTTTGAACACTTTCATTCAGAAAAAAAAACCAAAATAAAAACGTAAATAATTCGTGTGGCGCGTGCGGGTGGGACTTGCATTTAGTACTGCGCAGATGGATGCGCAGTAGCTCGGGGTAAGATGGCCTTAAGTACTAGGACTGCAGCAGGACAAAGAATCTCAAGGCGGTGATTACGGAGAGGTCAGTCTTTAATGGTTGGTCGCGATGATTTCATACAAAACGGCTTTCCGTCCAGTACAACTTGACCCGTGCGTATTTACAATGGTATGAATCACTCACGGACGGCGGCGGAGGTGCTTGTGTGCGTGCGGTGCTAGCCGGCTATCGGAATGTAGAACATCTTGTGCGTTTATGTTCTCCTATTTTAGTTGCACGATTTTTAAGAATTGAAATTGTAATTAAATTTAAAAAATAAAGAATACAGAAAACACGACTGATCTTATCAGCTGTTCGGGGGGAGAGGGATTCTTTAATTTAACCGGTTAATTCCGTTCGAACGAAAAAATATCGGTTTTGGTTAAACCGGTTAAATATACCGGTAACCGTAACCTGAACGAAACCTTAACCGAAATTATTTCGATATAGGGGTCAATGACCGAAACCGGTATTTTCAAAAAACCGGTTTCCGAACCCTGATCAAAATAGATTGAATATAGTTGAAAATATATAAAAAGCCACATGAACATAGATTCTTATTAATTAAATTAACTGAAACGATAAATTTACAACTTTGTCAAGTATGGATGACCTGAGTGCATTCCGGTTTCTCTAATATATGTAATTTCTTCTTCCGAACCAAAAATAAATAGATTTCAATACATTTTTATGATTAAAATGGCAATTTAGAACTCGGTATCATGTCAGACTCCATTTAAGAAATACAAAAACAATACTGACAAGCTTTGTGCATCAAACATTATGAAAATAATTTTTTGGATCAAAATACAAAAAAATAAAATAAATGAAAAGTAATCTTCGAAAGCTATTCATCATTATTATAATATTAATCAGTAATATCAATCAGTTTTGACGATTTTTTAAAGATATTCTTATTTCCAATGTTGATCAGTGCCATCTAGTTGAGTTTAGAGAAAGCCGTGGAAAATTCCCTATCATCTTGTCTATCATGTTTGTAATATGTCCATGAGAAATTATTCTCAGTTTCACCCTATCACTATTTAGATAGGTATTTCGAAATGTAGGTACAAAATAATCTGTTAAAATCTCTATAATCATCACTTATTTTGTCAAAATAAAAGAAAACCGTGTAAATATATTCCATATTGATACCGTTGTACCTATGTTTTTTTTTGTATTTTCAATAAGCCATTGATATTGTAAGTAATTTATTGAAAACAAATGTGTGATAAAATATTCATTACAAAAATGGCTAATACATTAAATATTAGCAAAGTCTTAAAGTCATTGTTTATAAATAAAGGATTGTTTGTTATTTTTATCAAAATATGTGATGATTATGAAGATGTTTACAGATTGTTTTGAAATGCCATTTTATTTATCTAGTTACGCCTTCACTGGTACTGCAGATGTGCTGTTCCTTGGAATATTTCCAAAAGACTATAATTATATCGCAGTCTTTTTGACAGACGTGAATATAAAATGACAGACAATATACATTTTAAATGAAGACAAGGCTATATGTACATAGAAGCCATTACGTCATTCCAAGGTTGCACTCTGACAGCAATCGTTTTGTACCTTCTCTTTCACACTTAAGCGATTTATATTATGCTATCCTGTTCTCAAAGTGAACGGTTGCGGTCAGACCGTACTCTCGGAACGTACACCACAAATAAATGTCTTTAATTTGCCAACCGTGTGCCAACCCTTGACTATTAGGTCACACATCGGTCACACAGGGGGGGTGACATCGCCTTCAAAGAGCGGCAGGGAGTGTCCATACTGTATAAATATCCTTATACTGTGATCAAAATCGTTAGAGCCATTATTGAGAAAAATAACAATAAACTTATTTTTGTATGGAAGGTACCAAAATCAGATTTACCCATAGTAACCAACTATTTTTAGTACGGCCAATTTAATGTTTAGGGTCAAAAAAAAAATGTTAAGCTGATTTTTTGCACAGTCGTTCCTTGGGACTATAGAAGTATACCCTGAAAAGTCCCAACTCCTAGGGTGCCGGCGTCCCCCTTCCCCCCCCCCCCCCCCCCCCCTTCAAAAGGTCCCGATTTTCAGTATTTTTCATTTTACTCAAAACCAGTAGGAGTAAGATGAAAATTGTTAAAGAAGCAATTAATCCTTATTAAATTATCTATCAAACGGTACTACTTTCATGTCAGTAGGAGTTTTAGTTATTGAGATATGCTTGTCTATATATGACAAAAAAATTGAAAATACCCAATTTTGTACCGATTTCTTGATTTTCTGAGAAAACTGTAAAAGTATTTATAAAACATTGTTAGTAAAAATTATTCCTTTCATGTTTAGCAACAAAACGAGACTACATTAATAAAAAAATACAAATAATTAATTAAGTTGTAATTCATTACATCTCAGCTGATAAATACTTATGATTAATTTTCTACATATAAATTTCAACTCTAAAGCATCGTGACTGACAACTTGTAGTTATTATCTATGTATAAAGTTGTCACATGGATTCAAAAAAGCCTTAAAATAGAAATAAAATAAAACATACGATTCTTTAATATTTACGAATTACTATATTTATTCGCCCTTTTGATCATCGATATCTATGTTATCATATTATTTACGAGATGAACCACGGTGTCGACCCATAGTGCCTGCCAAATTTTACTAAATAGTACTATTTACATTAAGTATGAATAATCCCTGTTGCTCTCTGAAGGCGACCCCACCACCCCTAAGGTCCGGAGACAGTCCATACAGTCGCCAGTCGACACTCGTCACGCACTTCTCGATCGCGTCTACATTTTAGATAGGGAAATTTTAGTAGGTAAATAACTCAATGTATGGAGTATGGTGTGTCCAGGATGTGAATCTGCAACTGGTTTAGTGCAAATGGAAGCTTGGTAGCCACAGGTATAACGCTTTACCCCAAAAGTTGAGTTTGAGTGAAAAATACTGAAAATTAGGTATTTTTTTTCGACCTCGCCATACTAGCTTCACCTAACTTGCCCGTACTATTTATGTAGTAACTTGAATACAAATATGATATTTTACAAAGTTTCATCAAAATCGTTAGAGCGGTTTTTGAGAAAAAATTACAAAAATCTTATTTCTGTATGGAAGATACCAAAACCAGATTTTTCTAAGAGTAACCTACTATCTTATACATATAGTATTGTATATAAATATGGTACTGTACAAAGTTTTATCAAAATCATTTAAACCATTTTTGAGAAAAATAACAATAAACTTATTTTTGTATGGAAGGTACCAAAACCAGATTTTTCCCAGAGTAATCTATTATCTTATATAGTAGGTTGTGTAGAAATATGGTACTGTTCAAAGTTTCATCAAAATCGTTAGAGCCATTTTTAAGAAGAAATAACAATAAACTTATTTTTGTATAGAAGGTACCAAAACCAGATTTTTCCCATAGTAACCAACTATCTTATGTATTATAGTAGCTTGTATACAAATATGGTATTGTACAAAGTTTCATCAAAATCGTTAAAGCGATTTTTTAGAAAAAATAACAAAAATCTTATTTTTGTATAAAAGGTACCAAATCAGATTTGTCCCAGATGTAACCAACTATCTTATGTACTAGGTTATATAGAAATATGCTACTGTACGAAGTTTCATCAACATCGTTAGAGCCATTTTTGAGCAAAAAGAATCAAAAATCCAGTGGTCTTGTCACTAGAGCCCGGTAGACTTTGGCATTTGTAACCCTCTACTGCTTTTTAGTCTTGGTGTCATAGTAGGTACTGAAATATGAATTCCGGAGTGGAATAACGTCAATACACCTCTGGTAACTCATAGCAACGAGTGGAAATAGAGCTATGAAACGCAAGCCTACTTCTTACTAGTAAGAATACTTGCTGGTGTCCTGGTACTCAACAGACTGGTAACCCATAGCAAAAGCGGACCAGACACTATCAGTAATAATGACAGTATTTTCAAGTAATGACAGTATACTGACATTATACTGATAGTGTAGTGGTTTGAATGATGGTCTGGCGCATACTAACCGATGGAATGTCAATATACTGACGTAAAAATACTGTCATTATTATACTGAGTGTCTGGTCCGCTAAAGAGTAGGAATAACGTAAACAATTGTCATTACGGTTGATTTTGCCATAACTTTGCTATGTATTCAGGAAAAAATAATAGAGTTGGAAGGTCATCGATTCACTAAACTCTAACAAAATCAGTGAAAATTTTGTATCAAAGGCAAAAAATTCAGTATAGGAATGCGTTTCAGAACACTTAGATGAGAGTTATTACGGCCTGACAGCAGGATAGCCGATAGCCTATTGTAATCCTCACAAGTGTGAAAGAGACAGACTGCCTGGTGTAAACTTTGTCTTGATTCTGGAACGGACCGAGTGGAAATACTCTCTTCTATGGTTCATTCCAATCAAAAAAAAGCAAAGCGTAAACAAACTTACTATGGATCTGACGCATGTCAATGTCATCTGCATACTATGTTTGTTTACCTTTTGCTTTTTTTTGATTGGAATGAAGTATAGAGATGGGTTTTTGCCCGGGCAGTTTTGAGTAAATGCCCAATAAACGTCCATTTATGCCCAATAAATGCCCAATTTGTATGGCGCAAATGGACGTTTATTGGACATTTATTCAAAATGCCCGGGCAAAAACCCATCTATACTCTCTTCGCAAAAGATATAGACAGCAGTGTGACCATTTGTGGCAGATTTCTGCCATTTGGGCAGATTTAGCTATTATTTTTTAGCTCTGGCAGAATAAGCTGACGATTTGAAAAAGTGGCAGAATTCGTCACATTTCAAGGAAACCATTAATTATTATTTTTGAAATACAAATTAGAAAACTTATAATTTTCTGTCTTATTATTTACTTTATTTTTTTATGACTTATTTGGTGGACTCACTGAGGGAATATTCTCCCAAGTAAACTCATAAAACAAAAATAAGGAACAGGATTCTAAAAAAACATGAATGGGCATTAATCACAACAAAAGAAGACTGTATTTCCTTTAAACTAATTAAAGAAATGATTAAAAAAGATGACGTTAAAATCAGTGTATAATGAAAATGAACAAGATCATGAATTTGAAGCAAATATTGACACGTAGTAATAGTATAGTACCTACATGTTAAGTGAAATAATTGACCACGCTGAATACGTTAAAAACAACCGACTTCAATCGCAACAACTCCAATTTTGATATGTTTTTATTGATTTTCTCAAAAACAGCTGAATCGATTTCGATAAAATTTATATGGGACCACATGTGAAGTATACCCTTTTAAACAAAAAAAGAATTTTTCAAATCGGTTCAGGCGTCTTCGAGTAATCGGTGAACATACATAAAAAATAATAATAATAAAAAAAAAAGATTCCGACGAATTGAGAACCTCCTCCTTTTTTTTGAAGTCGGTTAAAAATACCTATTATAATAAAAATATCGTAAGTTAAATAAAGAAATTATTTTGAATACTTTATTTTTATTTTATTTTTTAAAGTTCCATATCGCAGAGTTTCATATTCTTAAATTACTAAAGACTGCGAAGCCAGACGATTGGTTGTTTATTTGCAGTCAGTGAGTTCGAACAAAATATAATAATTTTTCTATTGAACATAAGTAATTTTTGAACATAAGTAATGTTTTTTAAGTATTCTTTTTACTGTATTTTATTTATTCATTTCCATTCCCATGGAGGCAATAATATGATGGCATATTTTTGGCATTTTTGGAGTTGAGTTTGACAGATTTTGGCAGATTTTTTGCCAGTGTCGGGCAGATTCTCCAGTTTTGAGATGGTTACCCTGATAGACAGACTGTATACAGCATAAATACGGATTTATTTTATATCCTCTTTTTAATAAAAGCTATTAATAAACGAAACATTTTTTTTAGTTGGGCCAGACTATAATATTATTTTGTGGCTAAGAGGCTAGTTTCTTCCGTTCCCTTTCATGATAAAATGGAAGAATTGAAGTCATCTTTGTCCCAATATAATGAACAGGTAGAGTAACTTCTATTCATTCATTCTACTAGACATCAGCATTAGTTATCCATCTTCCATTGTTTATATTAGAATATTATATTTGTTTGAGTCTGGGTGTATAATGTCTATATATGTATGTATTTAAATGTTTATGTGTATGTATATCAGTCTCTGGTTCCCAAGATACAGGAAATCCTAGTTTGGGACCTTGTGTGATTTGTCCCGGATATTATTAATATATTTGAATTGTTTTTTATTACATAGAAGAAGAATTCCTCTTGAATGAACAACTCTTTTCTTAGCTCTGCATGATTCGGGAAGCTCTTGTGTCAACAAAAAACGAGGAGGAACGGAAACCACTGCTAGCTCTACAGTCAGAGTTGGAGGAACTGGTGAAACTGACCCAAGAGAGTGTGGACACACTTGCGCAGGGTACTGGGTCAGAAACTGATAAGCTCGCTGACTCTACACCTGCTCAAGAAGGTAATAAGGATCAACTGGATGATGAATTTGCTTTATTCATGGTAAGTCTTGTAGGATGGTCTTCGTGAGCTAATGCTCATAACCAGTGATTGGAAATTCAGGGGCAATTATACCTAAAATTGGGGGGCTAGCATAATATGGACATGCCGTTTTGAATTATCAGAACGTTTAATTAACGTTTTTTAATTGCATACATAAAATTTTCAATAAGATCAACATTTACTATAATCATGCAATTAAGAATCCCAACGCTTTTTACGATCCCAGTTTCCCGGAATTTTTTGTATGAAAATCTATAAATGTATTCAGAAAGGCTATCCATACTATTCTTTCTTGGGAAAAGATGAAATTGCCGCCGAATTTCCGATCACTACTCATAATAGATCAATTAGATCTAGTTAGTGTTGTAATTGATGAAATTGAACTTGTTAAAAAAGTGCATTAGAAATTTTGGGGGGCTACTCAGAATTAAACGAAAAATCGCAGACGCATCGGCCGCTCGCCGCAATGTGGGCAGATGGCCAAGTATAATTGAAATGTCATTTTTGTTCAATTTTCATCTTTCAGTATATTTCTGACAATGGTCAAGGTAACATTGGACAAAATGTGTGTTAATTTATCGTAAAAATGCTAAGTTGCAGCGTTGTCTGGTGCAGTAACTGCACTAGATATCTCAATAAATCAAATTTGCCAATTCCATACCAGAAGTAAGCCATATATTGACTAAACATATGGTAGTGATGTATAAGACCTCATCAACTTTTCGATAGATTTAGCAAAAATACCCAACTGTATATTTAGTTTTATTCAAAGTAGACAAGATCTGTTCGACATTTTTTTTCTTCTAATTATTTTCAGTGTTCCAAATGAGCTCAATTAAAAATTATTATATGAGAATTATGACTACGAGCAGACACGACAGCTGCAAAATTTACTCTAAATATTTCCGACCAGCTTTGCTACCAATATGTTTTGTAAAACTATTTGGTTAGATTTTTTATTTTGAAAATGTTTACGCCACGATTTAAATCTTGACATCTTGTGGTAATTGGTCGAAATTCAAACACATGTTCTGCGATTCAAAAATTAGGCTAATGATGAGGCTTTCCTCTCCCGCACCCTCAGATTTTCTCTTCAACCTCGCTCACGCGGTTTCCTATTGAAACTGACATATTAGCGTTCTATAGAGAAGCGGAGCGACGATATAGAACTTCTTTGAGGAAAATATTGAAAAAATCTGTTCTACAATTTTTTTGATTCCCATACAAATTCTTGTTTCACTATTCAGATAATTATAGGAAACTGAGCATATGATAGTATGATAAAAAAGTAAACAATAATATATTGTTTGTTGCAGCAAGAAATGGCTGAAAGTGGAGCTTATGATGATAAAAATGTTAAGAAAAATGAAGAATCAAGTAATACACAGGAAGAAAATGATACCAGTGATATTGAGGTATTACCATATTTCCCACATTTCTATATTATTATTTTTTTACCCCCACTTGTTAAGCCCTTATTACTAAATGTGAGTTGTGTATCCTCTTAGAAATACAAAACAACAAAGATAGATAGATATATGTGTTTACCAATGACTGCTATATGTATCTTTAGAATAAATTATCTCATGACATGGCATTTACAATCACAGTAACAGTAGTTTTTATTCCGCAGAGTTCTTAGGATAGTGTAGAATACGTTCATGAGAGTAATTACAATATTACCCTGACAGTAGGATGAATTCTGTAGTTTTTTAAGTCTGAAAAGACTTGTGTACTGGGAAGGGACCTATGGGACCAAGATAAATAATTTTTGAAATTTATCTCATAATTAACATTAACATACCTTTAGTAAGTATAATGCTAAATGTTTTTTACAGTATTGTTTATATTGCAACTTTTCTTTTATGCAAATAAATCTTGGCTTAGTATGATGATGATCATAGCCAGAGACAAGATTCATAGCTTAGTATTTAGAACAGGCGCGGTCCGAGGGGGGGGGGGTTATGGGGGTCATGACCCCCCCCCCCCCCAATCGTGGACGTCAAATTGCCAGACCTTCTAAAAATAGAAAGAACAATGGCAAACGGCCACATATCAATTTACCTGGATTGAATTTTTTTTAATTATTAATCTGAGGTCCGGTAGTCTAAGATGGTTGTTTGCACCACAGCTTGACAGAGTTATGTAATTTCGAATGTTTCTAAGGTAACATAGCAACCTTGCGCTTTGCTGACGTAGGCATTACGTAAAGGTTACTTTAACACACCCTGTAGTGAATAGAAACACGCTATTCCGTAAATCACATATGCATTTATTCACTGCACTGCACACACAAGTATTATTATTGTTGTATATTATTGTATACACTACACACCCCCACAAACAAAAATCTTAGCGACACTCCAGACCGATAGCTTAGCCCAAAGTAAGTCCAGAGACACAGGCCTGAAACTTAGCTCGGGCCAACGGCTTAGTCAAGACGTCAGCAACGTTGTCTTCAGTGGTAACGTAATCAAGCTCTATGGCGTTGTTCGCTAGACAATCACGAACGAAGTGAAACCTTATGTCTATATGCTTCGTCCTTCGATGTGCGACGGGGTTACGAGCCAGCTTGATGGCGCTCTGATTATTCATAAGAAGGCTGACAGGGGAATCTTTTTCGAAAATTGAAGACACTAACCTTCTCAAGTAAATTCCCTCTTTACATGCCTCCGAGAGAGCTACGTACTCTGCCTCCGTCGAGGATAGGGATATGCAGCTTTGTTTCTTGCATTCCCACGACACCAAGTTGTTTCCTAGCTTGAAGCAGTAGCCGCTATAGGACTTGCGGTCTTTAATATCTCCGGCCCAGTCAGCATCTACATAACCAGAAATGGTAAATGCGCTGGAATGGGCTACAGGCTTCCTAAACAGTAGTCCTAGACTAGCTGTGCCTTTTAAGTAGCGTAGTACCCGCTTGGCCGCTGTCATATGTACTTGCTTAGGACAGCTATTGTACTGAGCTAAGAAACTCACCGCTGCCGAAATATCCGGCCGTGTATTACAGGAGAGGTAATTGAGACCCCCTATGAGCGACTGGTACCTTAAAGTATCTTGGCGAGATAGAAGATCATCACTCCCACCCCCCTCTGCCAAAAACTTGTGGGTATCCAACTCCAGTGGCGTTTTCACTGGCTTACAGTCACTCATACCAAAATCTGTTAAGAGAGTTTCGACGTACTTACTCTGATTCAGAGATGTCGAACCATCCTCTTTTCTTTCGAGTCGCATGCCTAGACATTGCCTAGCTTCACCTAAGTCTTTCAACTTAAAATATGTTTGTAAACCTTTTAACAATGAATCCTTATCGCCTACATTTTTGTAAAACACTATAAAATCATCGACATACAAACAAATGTAAACACCATTGCCGTAGTATAGACAACTGTCAATTTCACTACGGGTAAACGACAGTGTCAAAAGGACTTCATTGACTTTTTCATACCAGGAACGGCTCGCCTGTTTGAGACCGTATATGGCTTTTTGTAAAAGACAAACTTTTGATTCGGAACCTCTTTCGATGCAACCTTCGGGTTGTTGCATTAAAACCTGCTCATGCAACTCACCATTTAAAAATGCGGTATTCACGTCGAAGTGCTGAATTTTCAGGTCCATTTGGACGGCTGCGGACAGCAGCACTCTGAGTGTGGATCTGCGTACGACTGGCGAAAAAGTTTCAAAGTAATCGATGCCGTGTGACTGGGTAAAACCTTTAGCTACAAGGCGGGCCTTGTAGGTCCTATTCCCATCGGCATCGAACTTGTATTTGAAGATCCACTTATTGCCAACAATTTTAGCACCTTGTGGCTTCTCCACTAACTTCCACACTTTATTCTCGTACATAGAGTCCAACTCACGCTGCATAGACGCTCTCCAGTCGTCCTTGTCTGGTCTGCTTAACGCTTCACTGACCGACTGAGGCTCCTCTTCCAAGTTGAAGCTAAACAATCCTAGCGCCTCTCTTAGTCTATTCCGAAGAAGATATCTAGGCTCTTCGTCTGTAGGCTAGGTTCTACAGTAGGTACCACGGCAGAATCCACTTCAACAGCAACTGGATCAGCCACTACCTCATTAGAACTAGCTACAGCATCCTCAAAGGGTTCCTCCACTGGTGTTGGGTTAGGCTTAGAGCCTAGCTCCCACAGGACCGAATTTTCCTGTTCTATAGTTTGAGGGTGACGCACTGAATCAGGAACTGACTCCTCAGTAAATATCACGTCTCTTGCCGTGATTGTACACCGAGGGTTATTGAGATCAGCAAAGCGATAGCCTTTTGTATCCTCGCAGTAACCTACGAAAAGGTATTCCTTCGCTTTGGCGTCCCACTTCCTTCGATTCTGTTTTGGAACGTGTACATAGGCAGTACTACCGAATATACGTAGATGTTCAAGACTTTGGACCTTTCCCGTCCACAACTCCTCCGGAATGCTCCCAGAGTTGGCACTATGCGGTAATCTATTCTTGATATACACAGCAGTACAGCATGCTTCTGCCCAGAACTTTTTATTAAGTTCTTTATCAAGAAGCATAGAGCGAGCCATCTCTACTATAGTACGGTTTGTACGTTCCGCTACCCCATTCTGTTCCGGAGTGTAAGGGACAGTTAACTGACGTTTTATGCCCTTACTACGACAGAAGTGATCAAACTGTGCATTAACAAACTCTTTTCCGTTGTCCGTCCGTAGACATTTTACGGTTAAACCGGTCTCATTTTCCACACGCGTTACAAAGTCTTTGAAATATACAAAGGCTTCTGATTTCTCCTTGAGAAAGAAAGCGAAAATCTTTCTCGTAAAATCGTCCACTATAACCAGCATGTAACGAGCACCACCATACGAACGCTCCGACATCGGGCCGCAAACATCTGCGTGTAGTAGAGCAAGCTTTTCTGCTGCTCTCTCAGCGACACCCACTGGGAAAGGCATACGATGCGCCTTACCTTTGATACAGGCTACACAAGGCTCCATCACACCTTTTCCTCCCAACTCGAGATTAGGTAGCTTGCGTAAATCATTTAGGTTTACGTGACCAAGCCTCCTATGCCATAACAACAACGAGTTCCTAGCTTCAACTGTAGCAAAAACCCTTTCTACAACAGGGCAACAATTGTCCAACTTGTAGATACCTGAGGTTTCGCTTGCAGTTATCACAAGCTTACCCGAAATATGGCCTACCGAACTATGGGTTAAACGGCAACCACCCGTGGTGAAAACAACTTCCCATCCCTTACTTACTAACTTAGATACGGAAAGTAGATTTACTCTTAAATCGGGCACATAGTAAACATTATTTATGGGCAAAAAAACTCCTTGCAGTTTAACCATAATGTTGCCTACACCTATGCTCGATATCTTGTCATTATTTGCGCACGTCACAACATTCTTATCAGTAACCTTAATGTCTCTAAACCAATGTTTTTGAAAAGACATGTGATTACTAGCACCGCTATCCAGATAAAAATCCGTCGCACTAAAGGTTTCGTTGATGCTGAACGAAGTACACAGGGAAATGTTCTTCAACTTCGTTTGTGTACCGGAAACAGATGCTTTCTCAGAAACTTTCAGCAACGGGCAATCTGGCTTCTTGTGCCCTTTCTTGCCGCACTTAAAACATTTTATTTTTGATTGCGACTGTTGTGACTGCTTACTCTTCGCGGCTAAAGCAGAACTGGATGAGGAATCTTCAGATGCAGTTTGACAGGAGTCCTCTTGTAGCAACTTTTGTCGAACATTTTCAGAGGTAAGTTTCATTCCCGAGTGCTCTAAGGCCATACGTAGGGGTCTATATACATCAGGCAAACCTCTTAAAAGTACGACAGCAACCAGGTCATCGTCAAAGCCTTGATTTATTTCCTTTAACTTCTGAGCGTGACCCATGACAGCTGCCACATACTCTTGCATCGAACTATGTTTCTCAAATTTTTCATCCAATAGGGAATTCATAAGGCTAATCCTTCTGTTAATACCTTTATCCTCGAAGACTGCTGCAAGCGAATCCCATGCCTCCTTCGCGGACTTAGCTTCTTTGACGTATGGGTACAGATGAGGCTCTAAATGCAGGCAAATAATAGCTAAAGCCTCCTGATCCTTCTCCACTTCATTAGCTTTCTCACTTGTAGGAGTAAACGTAGTGTAGTTGAAGCACTTTTCGCGTATAAGGAGCATTTTTAAAGCAAATTTCCATGACGAGTAATCATCTAGCCCATTAAGCTTAGGAATACTGAATTTGTTCTGGGCCATGACCTTTTAAATTATTAATCTGAGGTCCGGTAGTCTAAGATGGTTGTTTGCACCACAGCTTGACAGAGTTATGTAATTTCGAATGTTTCTAAGGTAACATAGCAACCTTGCGCTTTGCTGACGTAGGCATTACGTAAAGGTTACTTTAACAAATTTGTTAAAGTATGTATAAAAATAAAAAATACATAAAACTATTCAGGTGTTACTCCACGACGTATTCCTTCGAGAATTAAAACTCTCTGAACCAGAGAAAAAAAGATAAAATGAATAATTTCCTTACACTAAAAGTGAAACAAGAAATAATCTTCTACAATTGTAAAGTGTCTAGCGAATGGCAACACTAAAATCACAACAATGACATTTTGATCAGGGCCGCGTTCAATGGGTACACCCTGACAGCATCTGTTGTTGTGTTGTACTTTCCCTTTCGCACTTATGGGATTTATATCAGGCTATCCTGTTGTCAGAGTGAACGTTTGCTGTCAGCACGTAGCCTCGGAACGCGCTACGGGACCAGTTAATCAACTAAACTTCCAAAAAGAATTAATTAATTTCCTCCGGTTGCAAAAACCATACTGATTTATTTAAAAATCAAGAGTAAATATTTAACTTATTTTTGTTTTCGTCTTTACTTTATACGTTTTAAAAAGTCAGGTATGATCTTGCCATAATTCTTTGACGAATTAATAAATAATGAACCTTTAGTATAAATAGCTTCTTCTGTTTTGTGAACGATCGATATTACTGGATGCATATCCGCAAAAGAAGTCGCTCACGCTTTGTTATATATATAAACAAGGAAGATTAATTATACTGCCTCATAAATTACTGGAGGGACATGCAAAAGAGGGCGTAAAATTGATAAAACTTCTTAAAAATGCACTGCAAACTGAAGATTTTACTTCGATAAATTAAAAAAAATCATAATCCGCGCTCGCTTCGCTCGCATCTTTACACCCTGCATAAGGGTGTTAAAAAGGTGCATTTGAAAGTTTTGGGAGTTACTCAGAATCAAGTTTAGAATACAGGATAAATATTGAAAAAATCCGATGTACAATATTCAGTTAAAGTTATTCAGTTAAAATTTCAAACGCACTTTTATAACCCCTGTATACCTCTGCTCCCTCGTCAGTTATTGAAATATAAAGAATGATTTAAAACTTAACTAAAACTGTTTAAAAGTGCTGTGAAACTGCAGTGTTTAATTTAAATAAGTAACAATTTTTGCGCTCGCTACGCTCGCGGCTTTTTATACAAGCAGAGCTGTGGATTCTGCAACCTTGTTAATTAGAGTACTCGAGGAACATGCAGAGGTGACCTATTCCGTGCGCACTTCCTATATGAGGCCTATTTATACGGCGTTAAACGCTCGTTTGTTTCCATGCAAATGTAATAAAGTTACGTACTTACGGACTAAAAATGCGCGTTGAAAACGTTGTATCGCATTATCGTATTGAAAATGTTTGGCTGCGGGCTGCGACCGCGCCTGATTTAGATTATTAAACAATATACATAATTTTGTGTTTAAACTATACAATTTTGATGTCTATGTTGATAGGATGAACTGAGCACGCTCCTGGGTATGAAATGTGCTGTGTACCACACACACAAGTGGGGCGGGCAGCCCAGCCTCCATAACGCCATGGTTTCTGCTGTGGTGCCACATCAGGACAGTGATCAGTTCAGCGATCTTCAGGTAAGAAAGATGACTTTTTGAATGAGCTATCAAAGAAAATATTTTATAGGTAGCTATTTTAAATCAAATAAAGTTATTCTAAATCCAATGTAATTGTAATGTTTTAGGTTCAAGTATTGTTTACTCATCCAACACATGCAGAAATGTTACCATGTCCGTTTTACCTTGAAGGAAGTTGCAGATTTGATGATGAAAAGTGTAGGCAAGTACTGTATCTGCTATAACGAAACTTATCCTTTTTTATATTATATCACAATATGATAATTATTAATAGTTTATGTAAACAGTCCTATAAACCTTATTTTTTTGCAGATTTTCCCATGGTGCAGTAGTGCCATTATCTGACTTGAAGGATGCTATTGAGCCAAATTTTTCTACAATAAAAGCTGGAAGCAGAGTCTTACTAAAAATAAAACCACCAGATGATGAGGTAATTAATGTAATAACTCTTGCATGAATAAAGTTGCACCTATTTAATTAACAAACACTCATATTAATAACTAGCTTTCCGCCCGCGGCTTCGCCCGCGTTGACATCGTTTATGGTGCTTGGCGCACGCATCATTATATAGGGTGCTTCTAAAATGTATGCCACGGCTGAAATGGGAGAAAGTATCATATATAGTGATAACGAAAATGAGACATTCATGTCCGGAAACTATTCTGTTTTTTTTCCATACAAAAAAATAACAATCATAAAAATTTATTGCTTTACTTTATTAAGCCATCCCGTATTGTGTTGAATGAAACCAGGCGCGCGAAAAAATGCTTAAACGCTCCGACGTTGCGGCTAGATATCAAACAAATTCGGCACTTGTGTCATGCTGCAAAAGGCTTTGATCTGTCCGCACCCTTTCGCATACTCACGCGGGAGCGGGGCGCGACCCGGCAGGCGGGGGCGGTTGGCGCCCGCGCGCCCTTCGTACAGTTCAGAGGCAGTGTGACCATTTGTGGCAGATCTCTGCTATCTGGGCAGTAATTTACACTGGCAGAATAAGCTGACGATTTAAAAAAGTTGCAGATTTCGGCAGATTTCCTGGATATTTACCGAATTCTGGTACTTTTTAAAATCGTCAGCTTATTCTGCCAGTGTAAATTACTGCCCAGATAGCAGAGATCTGCCACAAATGGTCACAGTGGTCAGAGGTCAGTTCGCTATGCGCAGCGGTGACGCGCAGGCGTGACGTGAACGTTTTGCACCGCCCGCGCCCCCGTCCGCGAGTGAGATAACCATGTCACCCAGAAGCACATACGAATCAAGAGCATCTTGAAATGGTACTCTGCTACCGCGATACCCTCTGACCGCGAGTGCAATAACATCCCTGTGCATACCTGTGCTGTATAAGCAAAGTTTTGGTGTAAGAGTCAGCCATCAGTGTTGTGTTGTGTCATCATCATTACCTAACCGAAAAACGTCCACTGCTGGACTAAGGCCTCCCCCAAGGATTTCCACACCGACCGATTCTGTGCGGCTCGCATCCAGCGGCTTCCCGCAACCTTCACCAGGTCTTCGTCGGTCCACCGAGTCGGGGGCCTGCCCACATTTTAATATCTAAATTCCAGTGCGCGGTCATCACTCGAGAACTTTACTGTGTTGTGTAAAACTTTGCTGTGTTGTGAAAAAGCTTGTAAATTAGGTGATTGCTACTCTGCTACCGCGAGTGCAAATAACATCCCTGTGCATGCCGTAAACCCGTATGAACAGAGGTTTGGTGTGAGTCAGCCAGCCACCAGTGTTGTGTTGTGCAAATCCTTGTAAATAAGGTGATGAACTTAGAAACACGCCAAGTTACTTACTGTAATACACGTTCTTTTTGATTTTACGCATCTACTGTTGAGTAGATGCCTTACCTACCTAAAACTTTTTATTAACAGACTAGCTGGTGCCCACGACTTCGTACGCGTTAGTGTTCGGGTTTTTCCAATAGTTCATATGTTTTGCTAAATTATTCTTTAGAAATAAGAAAATAACAAAACTAAGTAAACAATAAAACGCATGAAAGAAAAAGAAAAAATAAAAAGGAAAAAAAAGGAAAAAGAAAAATAAAAAGTAAAAATAAAAAATAAGAAGAAAAAGAGAAAGAAAATGAAAATACAGTTGCATAGGATTTATATTCACAATCAACACTACCGAGGCATGGATCTCTTCTTATAGCTAGGGAAGGTTAGATCATTCTCCACACACAGGGTCTAAGTTTGGATAGTGGTAAGATGTGAGGATGAACTCCAGCTTAAGAAGTTTTTAACCGCCTATACAGGGTGTTAAAAAGTGCATTTGAGATTTTAAGGGGTTACTCAGAATCAAGTATAGAATACAGGAAAAAAATCGTGTCTACAACTTTTTAAATCGGAATAGTGAATTAAGAATTTGTATGGTAAATGGTAGAACAATTGCAGATCGGATTTTTTCAATATTTTTCCTGTATATTTTGATTCTGAGCAACCCCTTAAAATCTCAAACGCACTTTTTTTAACACCCTGTATTAGGTAGTTAAAGAAAAAATTGAAGAACTGGTCCAGTAGAATGCCTACGCCTTTATAACATCCTGTATACTACCACTTGATAAATATTGCCCTACACTATAGTTGGGTACGAAATAAAAATACCATTTACAAATGTTTTTACAAGTGTAGTTTGCTTCTTTCACTACGTTATACGTATATTTTCGATATTCTGCAGCTACCTACACCGTAAAACAATATAAACATATCTCATCGAAAAAGAGGATCCCGTCAGTTCCCTCGGGACACCCTTGACAATTCCGGGTCAAAAATTTTAACTGAATATACCTTTGATTCGCCTAATCTAAGAGTGAAGGTTTCACCTTAATACTTAGATACAGTTTCCAGCTTTTCCTTCGGGATCCCTTTGAATTTCCAGGACCAATATTATGTATCGAATGATACGAAAGTACCGTAATCGACACGCCTTTTCAAAAAGTTAAGGTTTTATCTTAATAAACTGAGTTATTGTGGAGATACGGTGTTGTCGTTTTCCTGTGGGAACCCTTCATGAAACCAAGATTTAAAAGTTTGGATGTTTAGTACTTCGTATACCTGGGCTCCAACATCAGTAACAACAGTTCCTGCGAATTGGAAATTCGAAGACGCATTGGGATGGCAAAAGGTGCAATGTCACAGCTCGCCAAAATATGGAAGGACAGAAACATCTCTAAACGCACCAAAATTAAACTTGTACGCACACTGGTCTTCTCCATATTTCTCTATGGTGCTGAAACATGGACACTAACAATGGCCGATCGCACCCGCATAGACGCCTTCGAAATGTGGTGCTGGAAAAGATTGCTGGGTATACCGAGGACAGCACGACGTACCAACGTGTCAATCCCGCATGAACTCAAGATAACTAAGAGGCTATCATCCATCTGCCTTCAGATAATTCTTGAGTAGGTACTTCGGACGTATTGCTAGGAAGAGCGGAAATAACCTCGAGAAAGTAATGGTTACTGGCAAAATGGAAGGAAAGAGACCGCGGGGCCGCAGCCCGATACGTTGGACTAATCAAATACGTGCCACTCTTGTTACCAACCACCACGATGCTCTGAACATTGCTGAAGACAGAACGAAATGGCGAAAGATCATCACCGAGAAAGTGTTGCCAAAGGGAGCTCACGACCCTCATCACTGAGGAATACGACGCAAGGAGAAGGATGTTTAGTAGTAATGATAAAGTATCATTGTGCCAAATTGAAATAAAATCCCCTCGTCGTACTCTGGGGGGGGGGGGGGGGGGGGGGCAAAACCGCGCTTTCAACTGCACGAGGCAAGGGCAAACATACCATGGCACCCCCTGCCACGCTGGCTGTGGACTTCTGCAACATCAGGGGCTTACATTCAAATCTAAATGCTGTACACCACCACCTTGAAACAGCAAAGCCGGCCTTGCTCTTTTTGACCGAGACACAGATATCGTCTCCAGCGGACACGTCGTACCTCTCCTACCCTGGGTATGGCCTCGAACACTCCTTTGTGCCTAGGGCTGGAGTGTGCGTGTACGTCAGAGATCAGTTCTCGTCGCCTCCGCAACCTTGAAGGTAGGGACCTCTCCACCATATGGCTACGCGTAGACGGCGATGACCATCCCCGCGTCTATTCGTGCCTATATAGGTCCCATACCGGCGATGGCGAAACTGACCGACTCATTGAGCACGTCCAAATGGCTGCAGATACTGTGCAGCAGCAGATTCCATCCGCTGGGATCGTGGTACTCGGCGATTTTAACGCCCACCACGCCGAATGGCCCGGTTCTAGCAAGACCGATCATGCGGGGAGATCTGTTCACGACTTCGCCCTGGCATATGGTTTGACGCAACTGGTTACTACGCCCACGCGAATCCCAGATGTGGAGAACCATGAACCTTCACTGTTGGACCTTCTGCTGACTTCTCATCCGGACGGCTACCAAGTATCCGTTGACGCCTCACTCGGCTCTTCGGATCACTGCCTTATCCGGAGTACGGTGCCACTCACGTGCCCGCCGCGACCGCGAGTCGTCTGTCGCCGTCGTGTGTGGCATTACAAGTCAGCAGATTGGGATGGGATGCGGTCTTTCTTTGCGTCCTACCCTTGGGAGCAGGTTTGCTTCACGCCGGATGATCCCAACTTCGCTGCCGATTCTGTCGCTGATGTGGTGCTGCAGTGCAGGGTATGGAGCTTTTTATCCCATCCTCGGTGGTCCCCATTGGCGGCAAATCCCAGCCTTGGTTTGGTCGGTCCTGCAAAAAGGCTTCTCGCCGAAAGCAGGAATGTTACCAAGCCTGGGCAAATGCGGCGAAGGTACGGGATGAAAAGACCAGCTCATTAAAAAAGTTTAACTTTGCCTCCAGGTCCTTCAAAAGAGACATTGCCAGGGCAAAGTCAGCGCACATAAACAGAATTGGCGAGAGACTAGAGCGTCTTCCTTCGGGAACTCGTGCGTTCTGGTCTCTGGCCAAAGCTGTCCAGGGGAATTTCTGCACGCCATCATTTCCACCACTGCACATGGGAAATGATTCATTGGCCCACGACGCAAAGAAGAAAGCCGATCTTCTAGGCAAACTCTTTGCGTCCAACTCAACGTTGGATGACGGGGGAAACGAGCCGCCGACCATACCGCGGTGCACGAGCTGTATGCCGGATATCCGGTTCCACCAACGCTCAGTGCGTAAAGCACTTTTTTCCCTCGACATTCATAAGTCGAGTGGGCCCGACGGAATCCCTCCTATCGTGTTGAAGGTGTGTGCTCCAGAGTTGGCTCCAGTTTTAACGCGCCTTTTTCGGCTCTCTAACTCCACTGGCGTAGTCCCGAAGTCATGGAAGATGGCTTTGATGCACCCGATCCCTAAAAAAGGTGACCGCTCGAATCCGTCCAACTACCGGCCGATAGCCATAACCTCCTTATTCTCAAAGATGGAGTCCATTATCAACAGCCAGCTCCTTCGGTATCCAGAGGACCGCCAGCTGCTTAGTGACCGACAGTACGGTTTCCGTAAGGGCCGGTCCGCTGGTGATCTTCTTGTCTACCTGACACATCGTTTGGCACAGGCGATCGAGACTAAGGGGGAAGCTTTGGCCGTTAGTTTGGACATAGCGAAGGCCTTCGATCGGGTCTGGCACAAAGCACTCCTTGCGAAGCTTCCTTCTTATGGGCTTCCCGAGGAATTACGCAATTGGGTCACTAGTTTTCTTGCAGACAGAAGCATAAAGGTCGTAGTCAACGGTGCATGCTCAGATTCTATGTCTGTGAATGCTGGTGTCCCTCAAGGCTGTGTGCTTTCGCCTACACTGTTCCTTCTGCATATCAATGATATGCTGCAAGTCAGCAGCATTCATTGTTGTGCGGATGACAGCACAGGTGATGCCTTCTATACCGGCCGTGCCAACATTTCTCGGGAAAACGTCATCGAGAGCCGAAACAAACTTGTGTCGGAAATTGAGGCCTCTTTAAAGAAAGTCTCAGAATGCGGTCGACTTAATTTGGTCCAATTTAACCCCACTAAGACACAAGTTTGCGCGTTCACTGCCAAGAAAATGCCATTTGTCGTATCACCTCGTTTTGAGGACACTCCCCTAAATGCCTCAGCTAGCATCGGAATTCTTGGAGTCGACATATCGAGTGAAGTCCAGTTCCGTGGTCATCTAGAGGGTAAGGCTAAATTAGCCTCGAAGAAGCTTGGTGTGCTCAATAGATCGAGACGGTATTTCACTGCGGCGCATCGCCTGCAACTTTATAAGGCGCAGGTTCGGCCTCATATGGAATACTGTTCTCATCTCTGGGCAGGGGCACCCCAGTACCAGCTTCTCCCTCTGGACCGCATTCAACGGAGAGCAACTCGAATCGTCGACTGCCAGGATATTTCAGATCGGCTTGTCTCCCTGGCGCTGCGTAGAGATATAGCTCCGCTCTGCATTCTCTATCGCATGTACAATGGGGAGTGCTCCGAGGAATTGTTCGGATTGATCCCTGCCGCCTCTTTCCGCCATCGTTCTATGCGACAACATATTCATCCCCATCACATAGATGGTTGGCAGTCCACAACTGTGCGTTTCACTAGAAACTTTCTGCCTCGCACAACCAAACTGTGGAATGAATTGTCGCCTGCGGTATTTCCGGACCGATACGACATTCAAACCTTCAAGAAAAGAGCGTACTCCCAAATCAAAGGCCGGCAACGCACTTGTGACTCCTCTGATGTTGCGGGTGTCTATGGGCGGCGGTAATCACTTACCATCAGGTGATCCGTCTGCTCGTTTGCCACCTCTGCCATAAAAAAAAAAAAAAAATCGGCTTCGTAGTTTTTGAGTAATAAGGCTTTTAAGAATTAAAGTTTTTATGCATTCCTCCGGGAACCCTTGAATTTCCCGGGATAAAAAGTATTTAAGATGTTACTCCGGATTACGTAGTATAATCGTACGAAGTTTCATCAAAATCGGCCTAGCCATTTTTGCGTGATGCGCGGACAGACAGACAGACAGGCAAAAATTCCAAATTAAATTGTTTTGGTCTCTATATCGATAGACATGTCCCCTACAGGTATTATTTTCAAAATTATTCCATGTACAGAATCGGCCCCGTTACAGTTTTATTATATGTATAGAATTATAGATGTTGCATATTTTTACCAAAAATAGTAATAAATTCGCCGCTCATCTGCCAAAAATTACATCTATACTATTACATAGCAAATAGGTCGAAAGAAGGGTCGGAACCTTAAATAAGTAGATGTTTTATTGTTTATGTAAAATTGAAATTACTAGCCGGGAGACCGAGCGTCGCTCATTCAATCGGAGTTTTTATAAACTAAGATAACTTGTTTAGTAGGACATAAAAAAAATATTTTCTATAAAACATTTTGCAGGGTGTTGTTTTAGTCGGTAGTGGCCTTCTAAGGGACGAAAGGACAAGCAATATTTGTTCTGAAAATATCTATAATAATTTTTTTTATAATTTGATTCTATTGAAAAAAATACATGCAAATTATCCTTTTATGATAAAAAAAAAGCAGAAATTCAATGATACGTAATATTAGAAAGTTGTTCATAATTTAGTATGATTTTAGTCAGTAATATTAATTAGTTTTGGCAACTTTTTAGAGATTTTCTTATTGCAAATGTTATCAGCGCCATCTAGTAGCCGTGGAAAATCCTTATTGTCAAACACGGGGCAGGGCGGTACAATCATCAGATATGTAATTCACTTATATGGCGAAAGATGGCGCTATTTGTCTTAAAATACAAAGAGGTTAAAATATTTTTTATCACTCTTAAGTATTTTTATTTATTTATATAATATTTACATAAGTTCACACAAAATAAAAAATAAAAAGACAAAAAAAACTATAAAGTCTCATGGGTGGGATTCGAATCCCGACCTAAAAGCAGCAAAAGGTTCGCACTGAAACCGCTAGTCCACCAATGTAATTAGAGCAATTGTTAAAATAAGCAACATATGCGTTCTTGTTTTATGTAATTTCGCTCATATCTCCCGTTTTCGAAATCGTCGGGACACTTAACTCGTTTAATAGTATAGGATAGGGTAATCGATTACTTGCCTAAGTAATTAAGTTTCGGACCCTTCTTTCGACTCATTTGCTACCTAGCAATAAGGTCGCCTATTGTTTTCACCAATTTTCTTTTGTGTTTGTTTTTGTAATATTATATTTTCTTGTGATGCAATAAAGTATATTGAATTGAATTGAATTGCTATGTAATTTTTGTAATTTTTAAAAATATTCAATGTACAGGCACGCTGTTTCTACTGTTTTATTATAGTATAGATACATTACAGTACGTAATTTAATAATCCAAAGCCTGTCAAAGTGCGATGGTAAGTTTATCACCTTGTTACGTGAATAAGCCGTTTTAATAACTGGTAAGTTTGTTTATTCTGCTCTACATTTAATTTAAAGACAATCAGCTGTTCACTAAATTAACCTGTAAAAAGAGATACGATCGTGCGTTGCTTTCATTCAGTGAAATGACATCGAGTTCATTCATGACTTCATGACGGAGCGTACGTACTTGACGGACCGTGTTGTGCGAAATTGAATCAAAGTAAAAAAAAATGTTTAGTCTCCCAAATCAATTTAACGACTCCGGGGCACGAATTTTTTTTACTATTGTAATCTAAATGCATGACTCTTACTCCCATTGCAGCGGTGGCATATATTTTGGAAGCATCTTATATTTTTGTTACGCCCTGTCAAAGGTTAATCCACGGGAAACGTGAATAAACAGAAGAATGATTTCATTTGATTTTGATTTGAATAAACGCTAATTATTGTATTTCATAAATATATGCAAGTACATCGAATGAAGAAAAAGGCGAGCTACATAATACTATGTTAACTTTCATGTACACTGGCCCACAGAGATATCTGAACACCTACTAAAGCTATTCGTGATACATGGTGTATTACAGAGAGGTTCAGATATCTTTGTGGCTGTCTGTACATAATTCTTATCCCATATTTTAACTCGTTGGGGGTTGAATTTTCAGAAAAAGAGACTAACTACGTCAGCAAAAGTATTTATAGTTCATTCCAATCAAAAAAAAGCAAAACGTAAACAACCTTACTATGGAACTCTGCCGTGTCACACCAACATGTACTATCTTAAGTTACGCGTAACAAATGTAAAATGTATTTTTTCCCTTTATACTATACATACAACCAAACACAATTGAAAAAAGTTAAGCCGTTTTCGAGATATTGAACTTGTCAAACTGATATAACTTCAATATTTTGAGGTGCTGTCACGCCTTTCTGTTTCAACTTTAGATGTATTAGATGTGCGCTCCAGCAAAAACAATAACGTGTCGCGGCTATCTGTATTATCTGAAGTAATTATAACAGATAGGCGTGACAACAACTGTTTAAGTCTCGCCCCAGAATATAATATAGTCCTTAAAAATCCCTGAAAATTTAAACTACATATTATACTAATGAAACTGAACATTTTTCCACAAGAAACCAATAATCAGAATTAAAAAAAAAATTCTTTTTTGGACTTAAAATAACCATTTAACCAAACTCAAAATGCACAGCAATCAGCAGAACCTACAATAAGTAAAAATATACTATGTACTTCGCGAAATGTACGAGTCGCAAAACGTACAGTACGCAAAATTTACAAATCTTAGAACGTATAGATGTATGATAAGCAAAAAGAAGATTGCACAAATAGAGTTACAACGTAGATACCTTGGTATTTTTAAGGGTTCAGTAATGCTATGGAGGAACACATACCTAAAACATACCATACATTGTAAAATACCTGAAAAAATGTCACAGGACTCTACTCATAAAACTCAATAACTTTCTCTGAGGGACCTATACTCAATTTGTTAAAAAATGTTTGGGCTTCAAATAGAATATTGGCGGATCAGTTGTTATGTAGTATGAGCAATCCAAGGAAATCTCTTAATATTTTGATAAATATTGTACTGTTTCCTTGGATTTATAACATACCTAGACAGTTTAGTAATATAAAGTCGTTCCGTCTGTAGGTTTCAGTCGGACATACACATTGACATAATATATGAAATATTATTTTATATGAGCTTTTAAGGATGGGTTACCTCTTTATACCCATTGTTGTAAATAATATTTCTTGAACTCGATATTTTTCTAAATATCGTAGGAGCTATTTCCGTAAAACTTCTCCAGATTTCAGACTTCAACATCAGATCTTGAAATCCACCAATTACAAGGTAATCAGCGATAAGGTCGTGTTTCGATTTATAATGAAGTTTTCAACATCTGATGTTGAAGTCTACTAATATTACTGTGTTTTGAAGTGTTTCGACGCTGTGAATATTCATACAGAAGGAAAAAACGAAGTAAAGATGTGTCTGACGAATATGAGTGTAACTTATCAGGTGATACACTGACTTTCAAAAGGGCTTGCCACTTTGTTAAATCACCCAAGTAGAGATCAATATTTTCAGGACCCTCTAAGTTTCATACATATGCGTGGTATGGAACCTGATCACTCAGTCCTTGCCGAGTCTGAGTAAATGATTCAACTGCTCTTAAAGTGTCTTGAAACTGTACCTATTCATCCAATCTGAGATGATCTGAGATCGACAGGAGTCTTTATGCTCCTAAGATGTGTTGGGTGTAAAACCCCTTCACCTAGTCTTTACTGAGCCTGAGCAGGCGATTCAGCGGCTTTCAAAGTGTTTTGACGCTGTGCCTATTCATCCACGTGTAGGTCACTATCAACGGGAACCTCTAAACTTCAAAGATGTGTTGCTAAATTTCAACTGTCTTGAAATTTAGCAGCTTTTAAAGTGACTCGACCCTGTGGCTTTTCGATTTTGAGATTTTTCAGGCGTGAAAATTGTTTACTGAGTCCTTGTTGGGACTACATAGGGTTTCATAGATTATTAAAGCGGCTTGATGCTTTACCTGTTCATCTAGGCAAAGATCAGTATCAGTAGTACCCTTTAAGTTAAATCATTACTCATTACTCAAATCTAAATATGTGCTTCAGTATTTTTTTAAGCAGCTGGACACTGTACCTGTTTACCCAAGTGGAAATCAGTTTCGAAAGGAGCTTCTGAGTTTCTATGCCTAGCGTGAAACTTATGCACACAGGCTGTGCTGAGTATGAGTAAGTAGTTCAGCGGCTTTCAAAGAGGCTTCATAGTATATTTGTTTATCCAACTGGAGATCAGTATCTACAGGAACCTCTAAGTTTCTGAGACTTGGCAGGTATGAAACCTCTTGATTGACTCTTTGCTGAATCTATTATAAATAGGTAATTTAGTTGCTGTCAAGGCAAGCTCCTGCATTTTCAATTCGGCATTATGCAACTTTGCGTTTGAAAATATTGCCGCTCCCCTCGATCCACTTGGTTCCCCTTACTGGATCCACCGGTGGATTGAAATGCACTCTTTAAGTTTCGTGCTGCAGCGGCCTAACCTTTATGAAATTGAGAGAGAGGAGCAATTTAAAACTTTGTTAATTGCATTTGTTAATTCATCGTAAGATACATTTTCCGGTTCTATGTAAATATTTTAATCTAGCAAACTAGAATTTCGGGAATTAATCTGTTCATACATATTGTTGTAAAATTATACCTAGATATAATTTTTTATGTTGGTATTGAAAAAAAAAACTGTAACTAACCTCAGAAAAACAGAAATGACTGGCCTAATTATAAATATTATACGATATTTTCATCTTGCAAACTGGTATTTTGGGAAGTGGTCATTTTGCGACTCCAGTTTTGCTGTTTTTATCGATATTTTTTGCAAAAATATAGGTACCTAAATATACATATGTTTTAATATTTTAAAAATATTTTATTTAAGCAATTATAATATGAACCAGCCTGCCTAAAAGCAACTTTAAACTCAAAAAATATAATTTATATTAGAGATCGATGTCAAGCCTAACTGTTATAACTATAGTTAGAACTTATCGCGTGACAACGTTTGTATGAAACTGTTGTCACGCCTAACTGTTTTTTTGGAATTAAATGAAAAATAGGAACATTTTCAAAAAAATAATTGAGACCTCTTGTTGTACTCGATTTTTGGAAACTTTTGTGATTTAAATAATTTCAATACACCATGTAGTTTATTTTCTACATAATAAAATATGTTTAAAACTTTAAACCTCATTATCTCAGATTGCCCTTTTTTGAGATAGTACAGATTCGTATGACACGGCAGAACTGACACATGTCAATGTCATCTGCATGCTATGTTTGTTTACCTTTTGCTTTTTTTTGATTGGAATGAACTATATTGAATAGCGAACTTTTCCCAATACAGTGGCGCGGATCTCTTCCCATATCTCGGGAAGTTTAGGCCCTACTCCACACACAGGGGCCGAGTCCGGATTGATGGAGGTTGTGGGTTTAATGGCTAACCCAGTCTCAGAAGTTTTCAAGCCGCTTATAATGCCTTCCCACATGCTTTAACGACTGCCATCTAGTAATAGCAGCCAGCACTAATGGCTAACGTACCTTTGCGAAGCACGGAAACGGTCGAGATAAATGCCACTAACGTTCAAACCCATCTGTGTCATGACCGTGTCTGTAGTCAGTTAACCTGCATGATCGACGCGACCACGCTAGCTCGCAAGACCACTGGCTTTACTACCTTGCGTAGCACGAAAACGGTCGAGATAAATACTATTAACAATTAAACACACCCGGGTTATGACCGTGCCTCTAGCTGCTCAATTAACCTGTATGATTGACGTGACCACGCAAGCCCACTAGAAGAGGTCGTTTTTACATTTACAGTGTAGATATATGACGATATTTTGATATTTATATCCCTAACTTGAGAAATGATGATTGATGCATAAAAATTTTCATCCCCTATTTCACCCCCTTCGAGTTTAATTTTCGCAACAAAAAGTAGCCTGTGTTCTTCCCCAGGGTCCCCTCTATCTCTGTACCGAAATTCATCAAAATCGGTTCAGCGATTTCGGCGTGAAACCGTAACAGACAGATAGACAGAATTACTTTCGCATTTATATTATAAACTATTTGCTATGTAATTTTTAGCAGGCGAGCGAAACGAAATTACCTTCAAATGACGATATTTTTTTTTTCTTGGCATCCGATTTCGAAAAACCTATATGTTGCTCCAAGCCAACCTTAATCTATTTAAGAAAACCGCATAAAAATCCATCCAGTAGTCTCAGAGATAAGCGTGGACAGACAGACAGTTTTTTTTTGTGTTCTGTTTCTCTTCCTTTATCACCTTCTCACTGTTTTTGGATGAACAAACACGCTGTTTCTACTGTTTTATTATAGTAAAGATATTATTTCATTTTGCAGGATATAAGCCTAACAAAGAAATCTATGGAGAAATATCATTTATGGCACAGAGCAATTGTAAAAAATGTCGACTTTGAAGAAAAGCTTTGCACAGTTAAAATGGAGCATGGTACACAAGCTGGCGAAAAAAGAAAATCGGGCTCAGATGAACATTGTGTCCACTTTGAAGAAATCTTTCCACTTAATAGTAGGATATTTCTGTTTTACTTCTTCTTAATTCGGGCAATTGGCCCTCTGGATTTTGTCACCTGTCACTTTACAGTGCCACCACTTTAAAAAAAAATAGACCATATATTTTGCTCCCTTTACTATTTACATTCATGATTACTTGTTTAATTTTCAGACGACTGTGACACAAGCTCAGATTCAGATGATAGTCTCAGCGACACCGAGTACCCAGAACACAAAACGAGCAGAGTTGAAACAGAGCAGGATCATCAAGCACTGGTTATTGAGAAAAGTCTGCAAAACAACGGCCCAGCCATGGGCGAGTGGGAACGTCACACAAGAGTGAGTATGTATTCAGTTTTAAATTAATAGTTTATTAGAAATCTCTTTCTGTTGTAATGGATGAGCATTTCTCAATTTTACATGCCTTATGCGGGCATACAAAATTGAGAAATGCTCATCCATTACAACAGAAAGAGATTTTGATGCAAATAAAACATTTCATTTCAATGAAGTCGTCAGTGTTATATGGCAATCAAACAAAGTAACTCATTATCTCAGCTAACCCACCACGCAGCGTGTCTCTTGTATTTTATTAAAACAGATCCATGGTAGGCTCCAGCCCTTTCTGTGACTCCAAGTATTAAAGGGTAGCATTACATTGTTTGTTTGTAAACTCTTTGTTCTATTGCAGTGTTTTTCAACCTGTGGGTCGCGACCCCCAGGGGGGTCGCGAAGCCTTTCTCAAGGGGTCGCGGGTAAAAGAAAAAGTAGTGTTTGTAGGTGTTACACTGCAATGAAAAAATAGGATTTTAGTAAAAAGGCTGAGCCTGTTTATTTTTGAACAATTTGTCAAAACGCGGTTCTATTTTGGAGACGATAATAACTTAATATTTTCTACTTGAAGAAAATTATAAACGTAGTCTTTCAAATCACTGACATTTTGTATGTTTATGGGCCTAGGAGGGGTCGCAAGAATTTTTTAACTTGTAAGGGGGCCGGGTAATGAAAAAGGTTGAAAAACACTGCTCTATTGCATACGCTATATCGAAAAGAGGTTATTTTGGTTCAAGAGTATTAGTTGTGTCCGCCATATGGAAGACAATATTTGTCTTGATGGGAACATTTTCTTATTCTAAGACAATATGTTTTGGAACAAGACAATATCCTCTGGTCAAGATAAATATGAGACAACCATTATTCTTGAACCAAAATAACCTTTTTTCCGTGGGACTTATAAAAATATAGCAAAGGCGGACTTATGTTCGCATGAGTTGGATAATGTAATGACTGTGATACTGTGCACCACTGTAGGGTATCGGCTCCAAGCTGATGTTGGCCATGGGCTACGTGCCGGGCACGGGGCTGGGCGCGGCGGCCGGCGGGCGCGTGCAGCCGGTTGAGGCGCGCGTGCTGCCCGTCGGCAAGAGCCTCGACCACTGCATGGCTATCTCGGAAAAAGCAGCTGCCCAGGATCCACTCAAAGTAAGTAGGAAAGCCTAAGGGCTCCCACACATAACTGCGAATTCGCATCGCATCGCAGAAATCTGCGAACTTGCCCATACAAAGTCTATGTTATTAGTATGGGCAAGTTCGCGATGCGACTTCGCATCGCAGTTTTGTGTGGGAGCCCTCAATCAGTCTCTGGTCAGTTTGTTGCCGGATGAGAGAACAAAATTTTGTTTTAACAAGTAACTCAGATGACCTATTGTTTGTATTGTATACGTACCTACCTACCAACAATGCAGAGTTCAAGTTGTAATGGTTCAAATTAAAACTAAGTAAATTTTAATTAGACATCCACGAGATCTATAAGTTCGTGCTTTTTTTAAATAAAATACTCTCGGTGCGGCTCAGCGGAAGGCGGGCAGATATCCACGTGACTAAGCGTAGCCTGCTGCACTCTCGCGGCGCAGCCCAAACTGTATCACTAGTGTCACCTCTATACTCTGTAGTTATCGTAGTGTGCGTACATGCAGAGTGTGCCTGCTGGCGCTCACACACATAAGTCGCGGGATGTACCATTGTATGAAGATTACATATTTGTTTTTTTTTTATTACGCCTACATGTATTAAAAATACTCTTATTATCGTCGACCACCACATTTTATGATTATTTACCCATATGTAGGGCGCGTTCAATATACTTTACAACGCACTATAATAAATGAACTGAGGGAACGATAGCCAAGACACCAGACTGCTGTTTATCATATCCACGGGAGCCCAATGTTTATATTAATTTAAAAAATTGTGCTTAAAATGTTGTCGTGTATATTTTAAGAATAAGCATTTTTTGCCCAGGTAACACAGAAGCTACGAAAGTTACAAAAGAAAGAGGAGGAGCGAAATAAAAGAGCTTACGAACGAGAAAAAGAAAGGCACGATAGGAACGTTTTCAACTTCCTTAATAGGACTTTAGGCAACAAGCAAAATCTAAAACCCAGTGCCACTGCTGGTCCTTCAACTGACATCAAGCAATCATCTACAAAGGAACTAAACGTTGAACAATTCAAGATTGCTGAAGATACTAGAAGGATAGAGCGTGAAATAATTAAACTCAATACTTCTTTAGCAAGACAATCCTCAGGTTCAGAAGGATATAGAAATATAAGCAAGCAACTAGTTGACAGAAACACGGAATTGAACAAACTGAAGAGTAAAGAGCAACAAATAACTAAAGAAAAGAACTTTAGAAAAAACAAACATAATATGACAGTTTTTTAACGTAAGATCCATAGTTCACTGTTACTTGAATGTATCATGTATTTATATAATAGATAAGTTTGTATTTTAATTTAAATAAATAATAGGTAATAATAAATCCTACGTTTTTTTTTAAATTTTCAACTTTTATTTGGATTAAAAAACTGCAGATATGTATCAGGAAGGCAAGCATATGATCACAAATAAAATCAAGTACTGTTGTGAATCGTCGTCGTCGATATTCTATTTCAAGATCTGATGATCAAATCAGCAACAATTTTTTTTGACTGCCTCGGTGGCTACTTAGCGATCCTGACCTCTGATCCGAGAGTCGTGGGTTCGATCCCCACACAGGGCAAACTTTTCTGTGATGAGCAGAATTGTTTGCTCTGAGTCTGGGTCTATTATATCTAAATATGTATGTATTTAAAAGTACATATATGTGTATGTATATCAGTCTCTGGTTCCCTAGATACAGGGAATCCTAGTTTGGGGCCAGATGGCCGTGTCACAAAATAGACAGAAGCGCCACTCAATACAAACCACTGAAATCGTTAGCATATACATGCTTATAGAAATATACGGTCATTTCGAGCAAGGTCACGATCGCACAGTACGTGATCTTGCCTACAACGACCGTATAGGTCTATAAGCATGTATATGCTTAGGATTTTAGTGAGCGTATTGAGTGGCTCTTCTGTGTCTATGTGTTTTGTGGCCGTGTGTGATTTGTCCCAGATATTATTATTAATTTTTTAAAACAAAAAATCCGTAAAGCTCTCAGACTAAAAGAACTTTTTGGTAAAGCTGATTCCTTTTTCAGGGTTCCGTAGCCAAATGGCAAAAAATGGAAGCCTTATGGATTCGTCATGTCTGTCTGTCTGTCCGTCCGTATGTCACAGCCACTTTTTTCCGAAACTATAAGAACTATACTGTTGAAACTTGGTAAGTAGATGTATTCTGTGAGCCGCATTAAGATTTCCACACAAAAATGGAAAAAAACAATAAATTTTGGGGGTTCCCCATACTTAGGGACTGAAACTCAAAAAAAATTTTTTTCGTCAAACCCATACGTGTGGGGTATCTATGGATAGCTTTTCAAAAATGATATTGAGGTTTCAAATATATTTTTTCTAAACTGAATAGTTTGCGCGAGAGACACTTCCAAAGTAGTAAAATGTGTGTTCCAACCTGTAACTTCTAAAATAAGAGAATGATAAAACTAAAAAAAATATATGATTGGTTTGAATTGGTTTGAACGAGATCTAGTAAGTACGTAGTTTTTAATACGTCATAAATCGTAAACCGCAATTTACCTACAACGAACTACAAGAACTTTTATATTATGTTACTTGCTGCTACGGAACCCTTCATGGGCGAGTCCGACTCGCACTTGGCCGCTTTTTTTTCTAGCCTATATTGGCGCTTTGCTTGTTTTCGTATTATTTTAATAGTACATTGTTCATCAAGGCGAGAAAGTGACCGATTACCAACAAGAGATGTGGTTTGAGGCCCGAGGCGCAGCCGAGGGTCTTAATACCCTCGAATTGGGAATCGCACTTTCTTCAGAGTGATACATGGTGCTTTATACTACACCTACTAGGAAAATAAAAAACACATGTTCTTTTTTCAAAATGATGTTTGGAAAAAGCTAGTGGCCAGTATCATTTTGCGAACTTGGAGATAAAACTTTTTGACATTTTACATTTATTTTACCGACATAGTCTTACCCAAAATTTAAATAAAGCACGTTAGTAATGGATTTTCATAGTTTTCCCTCCCGCTCAGCGAGTTTTCTTCTCCCGCATATTTGTACGATAATAATGACGTACATTCTGTCTCAAATTATTAAGGTAAGTATTAAGGTACTTTCTAAGTAAATGTAGTATAAAAACTTTTTTATTCTACCTAATTCAAAGTTCCTACTACCAAACTTATACACTCAACGTTCCTATTTTTATTTTAATCCGCTTGCCCGTGGTCCATCTAGTTGGTACAACAGATAATTTGTGACCTCTTCATTAATTTCAGTCACGCATTGTACACTTTCTCGCGAATTCCTGATATGACATCTCATCTCACATCTGGCGTACATAGGATTTCATAAAAATACACATACATATACATCTTATGATGTATATTTTTGGGTTTCAGTGCAAGAGAATCGATCCCCATCAAAATCTCAAGTTCGATTTTTTTTGCCATGACAATACTTCCTTTACTCATTACTCATTCGTCACTCGCTGATGCTCGCTCCTCAGTCGCTCGAAAGTAATAAAAACACATGTCATTACAAATTCTTGTATTTACATTATGTGATGTTTATAGATTAAAATAAGCGTACATGGCATAAAATTATTATATCTATGAAATATTTTTCTATAAATTAGATATTTGTACTATCAAACAATATTACAAGTACTTTATACATTGTTAATGGGTAGTGTGACTAGCAAATAATATTTGCTAAATAAGATGCCTATTATAAGATTGTATTGTAACGTTTTTAGTGACAGTGGGTCAAATTGTAAAAGTTATTTTAAACTAGGCTAACTAATTTAGGTATATAATCAAAGCCGGATCTCAATTTTTTCAAGCTCTAGTCTTTTGTCTTACATCTACCTAAACTTGATTGAGTATAAGATGTTACATAATTAATTTAAACTGTTGTTAAAATTTTAAATTTATATCGCTATTTGCTACATGAGCAAGATATTTGTACTTTCCATTAAAAAGTGACATGCGTTTATATATTTTTTATTAATCACTGAAATATTATCAAAATATAGGATATTAATTATTAATATTAAATTCTGAACTGGATACAATATTAAGAAACTTCAAACTGTATTTATAATCATATTATAACACATGTAAAGGTGAATGAAGTGAGCAGCGCTTCGCGCGCTCAATGGATTCGTTCCCATACAACACTTGATGACAAAACGTCTATATCAGTACTATATGGGCTTTGTATCAATACGATCATATGCACCACAAAACTACAATTACCACTAGACTGTGCATTGAATTTCACTCGCAATCGTATTCCTAAACAAATTCATCACAGAGATTTGTTATTAACTGTATACAGCGAAAATAACCATCACCATACGTATCCTTATATTAGTTGTGTACATTAAAAATTAGTGCCTATGCATGTAATCATTACCTAAATTATATTATATTAGGTATAATACAGTAGAGAGTAACGAAATAAAAGAGAGACTTTCTTTGTACTAAAACTAAAAGTTTTGTTAAAATAATAAGTACACGCATTATGAGACTCTTGGCCACACATCAAAGTCACAAAAGTTATCATAATATTAAAAATGTGATGTCTTTATTTATCATATAAATATAATAAGTAACTAACTTGTGATACAGTTGCAGCTGCATTTAATAAACAGAAACTCAGTTTGCATTACTGACCTAACTTCATAACGAAAGTCACGTGAGATTCGAATTGGATACCTGTATAACCTACTGCAAGCAAAACGCAGCTAAACTAAAATATAAGACTGTAGGGCAACAAAAACAAATACACTTTCAACATCACCAAATCATCCTACTTTAAAACAAAACCCTTGTCCAAAACTGTCCTTGTAACTGCACTAAGGCTATGCACTGGCTATGATTTAAAACTAACCACGCATACAAACCAAACATAATAAAGAGGTCCATTAGAAGAAACGTCCTGGCAGACAATGCGAAGTATAATATTGTTTTTTTTTAAACATCGCTCTCACAATAATTTTAGCAACCTTTCGTACTGAAATAACGGGTATGCCCGAACACACACAATAACAAATAACATTATGTACTTAGCCGAATCCCTAGTGCGATCCTTTCAGCCTGTCGAGGACACAAGCCATGGTGTCATTGACATTGTCGAACACGGGAACGTCGGAGCGGCGCGCGAGGTCGATCAGATAGTGCCGCCCCCGATTGTAGTCCTTGATCGCTGCTTCGCTGTACTGCGAATTTAAAAATAAAATTAGGTTAATCTCTTTTTCGTTGTACGTGTTTTTACGCTTTATCGAAACGTTTTATGATGTCAAGGTAGATTGGGCAAGGATGTTCCGGTAAAAATGATACTTCCTGATATTATCACTAAAATTAACTAATCAAAGTCAAGTACAAAGATTTCGTCAGCTATTACTCAAAGTATAAATCGTCGCAAACAAAAAACGGCCAAGTACGAGTTGGCTTCGCTCTACTAAAGTTTTGTACATAAATTACCAATGTTTTTTTTAAATAGACCTTTATTATAAACTTTTTGTGAGTAGAAGCAAAAAAAAGCTTTTTGTGTGACCCACGAAAGAACTTAAGTTTGAAAAAAATACGATTCAAAAGAATATGTAAAACATTTAGTTAAAAAATAAATATCGAATTTATGAAATAAATAATGTATCACAGCATACAAATTACATAATGTTAATGAATCAGCGTTTTCAATATTATGTATGTATTACAGTATACGGGTACATCATAAGTCGTGTGTGTGCGTGTATGTGTATTGTACACTACACAGGCCAAGTTATACTAACACTATGGGCGTTGCCTGCAATAAAGCTTTCTTATTACTACTATTACGTGTACTCACTGTATGTGCCCCGGGGCGCGGCTCCATGGTCTGCACGAGCAGCACGGTGGCGCCGGGCCGCAGCCCCATGTAGTGCGCCGCCAGCACCATGGCCGCGAAGCACGGCGCCTCCGCGCTCATCGAGAACACCAGCACGCGCGACCCTAGCAGGAGGTCCTCGTCGTACGTTCCTGGTGTGACCATAGAGTAAATATGTAATGAATGAAGTTTCTTTACTCGTTTATTACTATTAATTGTACGTTCCTGTTGTGCCTATAAAGTACATATTATTATGTAGTAAATGAAGTCTCTGTACTCAATTCTAAGTACTGACTCGGTGGCTAAGTGGTTAGCGATCCTGACCTCTGATCCGAGAGTCGTGGGTTCGATCCCCACACAGAGCAAACTTTTCTGTGATGAGCAGAATTGTTTGCTCTGAGTCTGGGTGTATTATATCCATATATATGGATATATATGGATATAATACACCCAGACTCAGAGCAAACACATATACTTTTTAAATACATACATATGTATGTATGTATTTAAAAAGTATATGTGTATGTATATCAGTCTCTGGTTCCCAAGATACAGGGAATCCTAGTTTGGGGCCAGATGACCGTGTGTGATTTGTCCCAGATATTATTATTATTATTTCGGAATATAAAATTGGGCTACTCTGCACACTGCAGGTCAAATGGCATTATTATTAATTGTGTAAAGAGATTTCAAGCTAATGTCGAAGACCGGATAGAAGCATACATGACTATAATAGTGAAAAGACACAAGGTTCATTTTTCATAATTTTTTTGGCAAATGGGAGCAAATGACCTCACTGCGAAGGAAGTTGAAGATCGGCCAAGTAGAGTAGATTAAATCGGAAAGCATTTCCTGGTTCCAGTCAGGATAACGCACTTCGAAGAAGTGTCCGCATATAGTATAACGGCCTAACCTAATCACAGAGAGTACTGTCGGAAGAGTTCACATTTTGGGAAGTCGTAGTACTATGTAGCAAGTGGCCGTTCCTTACAAGTAGACGTCAAACCCCGAAAGGATGGATGTACTCTGCCCCTATCTAAAAATGGAGACCTCACCTCGCTGCGGGTAAGATTGGTGAAATTGCATAGCGCAAACCACTCAACGACATACACACTCGTATATCTAGTATAAGTAGGTAATATTAACACGACAATTAGTTTCTGTTTGGATATGACCTTTCTAATGGATATTTCAATGATGATATGATTCTTTCGTGTAAAGGAATCAAACATACACTACGTTTGTACAGTCTTGAACGGGAACTAAACTTGCACATGTTAGGTAGATTGTTTCGAAGATCACTATTGACAGTTCTTAATGATCAAATAATTATCTCACCTTTGAACGGCTGCGGCGTACGATCCTCCGTCACCGAGTAGAAGTCCGATGCACTGAGTCGATCGCTCGGCTCCGTCGAGGCGTTCCTATCACGCAGCTGCACGTCCTCTTCTGGTGAAGGGGACAGCGTGGAGGAGTGAGAGGGACGGGGCTTCTTGTCGTGCCGAGGGGACTCGGGGTGGGCGGAGGCGGAGCGCCGCGCGGGCGCCGAGAACATCCGCGTGTAGTCGTTGGCGCGCGGTATGACGTACGTGAAGCCTTCTCGTCGTAACACTTCTTCTGGACGAATGTGGTTCGACTGGATATAAAGTTTGACGTTAGAATTTACATATGTATTTAATAACATAATATGAATTGTTGAGCGGATCTATAATTAAGGCTTGGTCATTCCATTCTCCTTTTCAGTGAAAGCGCGGCAATCTTTTCCAAATCAGTACCATACTAATTACCACTTTGTTATTATAAGTAGTCGGTCCATTGGGCAATTCTATGTACTGTTAAGGAAGTTAATTATATTATACATCGTGATTCACCGTGACTCCGCTCCTTAATGCCGGCCGAGGCGAAGACATTATTGCATACTATATTGCTTGTTTTAGCTCGACAAACCGCATAAGATGAGTGGCTGGCTGCCTCCTGGAGAATATGAGACGCATGCCAAAATTCGTTCAGGATTCAGTAAAAGTTGATTCATTTTGTCATTTTTCAAGTTTTTTTTTTTTTTTTTTCTGAGGAAATCTTACAGATAATTAACACTGTAATGGGTACAATAATTAACAAAAAAAACCATAGCTCATAACAAGTTTTCACCTATAGAAACGTGAAAATAATAAAATGAATAATGCGTCACGCTAAAAATAAAACAGATAATAAAAGTGTTTGAAAAAAATAAATGAAAGTTGCCATTCCATAAAAAAGGTAAATACCTATAGATACAATATATAAAAATACACAAAACAAAACCTTTGTACGATAACAATGTGTTTCGAATTGCTAAACATGAATTTAACTATTGTTCCGTATGTTGTGTAACGTAATGTGGTTGCGTCTAGTAGATATTCTAGTAGGTACACAAAGACCAAGTAGAGTTAGAAGGTCAGGAGCGTCGAGATGACTGTTAAATAGTTTTGTAAGTAGTGTTAAATCAGCAGCTTCCCTTCTCAGTGATAGAGGAAGGATATGAAAATGCTTACAACGAGAGTGATATTCAGGTATTTTAGTTTTAAATTTATAATTCAGATAACGAAGGAATTTACGCTGGACTTTTTCAATTTCAATTAAATCAATGTAAATGTTATCCCACCAAAAACATTTTCATGTAAAAATTTTGCCAAGACCAGTCTACGTAGCTTACCCTGTGAAAAAGTTATCAGATCTCCTATAAAGCCAAGCTCTAAAGACTGCACGCTCTAAACCTACAAGCTCTACACTACACCTTACTCAAAGTATATGAAAAAGTGGTCATATCTTATGTAGAGCCAAGATTTTTGATCTATGCGCCGTTTTGCTACCGTCACGAAGATTTCATAGGCATTCGTTCATTGGGTGTGAAATAAAACGGCCAAGCCACACGTTTTGACTAAAATGTAGAATTAGTGAAGGTAGGCCTGGTAAAGTTAGGGCGCATAGATCAAAAATCTTGGCTCTACATGAGATATGACCACTTTTTCATATACTTTGAGTAAGGTGTAGTGTAGAGCTTGTAGGTTTAGAGCATGCAGTCTTTAGAGCTTGGCTTTATAGGAGATCTGATAACTTTTTCACAGGGTAAGCTACGTAGACTCGTCTTGGCAACATTTTTACATGAAAATGTTTTTGGTGGGATTTCATTTATTTTTGTAAGGTAGTTAATGGATTTTTTTTTGTTTGTTATAAGAAGTATTTTAATTAATTTTCACTTATGTAGCACAAACTGTAGTGCAAGTCTCATACAAACTTCCACCGTAGTAGGTACTATTATCTAATCTGTGCTTCTACCTCCTATTCCCAGGGGATAGGTTAGGTTAGGTTTTTTAATTTTTTTGTTGTCTTTGTAGTAATATTAGCTTACATACCAAATTTCAGCTTTCTAGGACTTCAGGAAGTACCCTAACAATTTTGATGATCAGTGAGTCAGTGACGAAATCGAGGGTTTTGAGACATTAATAAAATCTAAAGTATAATAGCTACGACATTCAAACTTTGTATGTTTAATGATTGTACTGATCGCATTCTATCTTGAAAAATTTAACTATTTAGCATTATCCAAAGCAAAGTTATGAGAGTTCAAAAAAACGACGAAGCGTTTCGAGAAAAGGTAGGTTCCATATTTGTGATGCGTACTCTAAGTGACTTCTACTAGTGAACAGTAGAGAATTTTTAAAGTTTTAGCATTTTTGAAGGATTTCGATAATCGAAATAAAAATCCTAGAGTTTTAGATGCTTTTGAAACAATATTAGTTATTGAGATAATTTTTTTACCATATAAGTATATTATAATTGCTTTGCCTTATAGTTTATATAAGTATTTTTTAATTTTGTAAAAATAGAAACTTCCTTATTGCCTAGTGCAAAGGGACTATTAGCTTAGCTATAGTGTCAGTGAAGTGTAGTGGACTAGTGGAGCACTCACGGGGAAGGCGCCGCCGAGGTAGACGTCGTGCGTGGGCGCGCCCAGCATGGCGGGCAGGCGCTCCAGCCGGCGCTCCGTGCCCGGCGTGAACACCGCGTCGCCCTCCGAGCCCGCACTGCCGCCGCCGCCGCCGCCGCCGCTGCCGCTCTCGCCCTCCGCCGCCCGGCTCGTGGAGTTCTGGAACGAATGAGTACGTTAGCAATTAGCATGTGTAAGACATAATAATAAAATATAGGCGTGAATTTTTTTTTTCATCATAGACGGGTTTAAGATGCTCATTATTCTATTATCGATAGCTGGCTGCTAGTTAACCGTTAACCGAATCCCGCACGTCGCGCTCGCGATTTACCTATTTTTCTGTCTTCTGTCTGTGCCTGTGAATCTTGACACCTTGAACCTTCTATTCTTTAATTGTGCTGGCCTTCCTTTGTATTGGTTTTTGAACTATCAATTATTGGTAGTGTACCTACTTACTATACTCTTTTTCCACGTCCCGTATTAGAGAAATGAAAACATGTGGCCGACCATCAAAATCAAAAACGGTTTAGAAAAATAATAAAAGAAACTATACGAAAAAGACCTAAAGTATTTCTCCAGTATATCCAAAACTTCATCAGAAGCCCTAATATGGAAAATAACTTTCACAGCAGGAAGCACGACAGAACATTATACGAACCTTAGGAATGTACAGTCCGAGTTTCCGCCCATAGGCGCGCAACCTCGCGTTGTAGACATGCATGCCGTTGGTTGGCGGCGGCTGCGAGTCGGCCCGCTCCGCGCCCGCGCCCGCTGCCGGCTCGCCCTCCGGCCCGTTGCGGCTCTGGCACTCTGTTGACAACCACAACTTTGTGTTATACGTCGTCTTCCTAATAACACAGGTTGTTAATAAGGCATTTGGATAAGAAAGATAATACTGTGTGTTAAAGTTGCCTATATTTTAGATGTTTTAGAGAGTAGAGATTAATTGAGTAGTACGAATAGGAAAACTAAAACAATAACGAGCAAAATAACCCAGCAAACACACCAACAAGCAAGTGTGATTTTACGATCAATTCGTAGAATGAACTGGAAAGAGAGTGGAAGCATTGTTTATATATTATAACTGTTACATTGAATGACAGCATTTCACACACTATCAGCCAACTGTTTCATGGTATCAGTGATAACAATTATAACGTATTTAGCGATTAAATGCAGCGTATCGCAGAGAAATAAGTTAAATATTAAAATGATCGATAACGTAAATAAAAATATTCGAATACAACGATGAACAAAAACTAAAAAGAAATTATAACTCGAATATGAGATAAAACAAATGAAATGGATGTAATAGCGATATGATTTGAGAACTCGGTGCTGCGACGCACCGGGAGTAGAGGGAGACAGCGCGATGCGATCGCAGAAGGAGCGAAAGGCGCGACGCAAGCGCGCTCCCACGCCCCCGCGCGGGCTCTCTGGCGCCGCCGCCAGCCCTGAACAAGCACCACCCTTAGTCAAGGGGAGAAAGCTCCAAACTACTTTTTTCAGCTATGCGTGTACAATAAAATTATTCCCACCAACACAAAACCACCACCTATCTCATTATAGTCATGAACATTGGACATGGATCTAGAATCGATCATAGAATGAATCACGAAACAGTTTAACCCGTCTAAAAGAACTGACCGATCGATGACTTCATCCGCCGTTATGGATTTTAAATACTTGAATGGACATTTACATAACATAATAGTCTGTGCTTTCAGTACAAGCGCCAGACTAAACAATAAAACTAAACATCGTTAAGTTCTAGGTCCATGCATTGTATTAGCACAAACTACCAAGATAAGACGAACATGAGTACTAAGAAATTTACAGATACACGAGGAAGTTGCCTGATTCCTTTATATTGTTCGGCAGATAACATCATAAAGTACGAACCTGCATCGGCCGTTGCTGCCAGTTCTGCGACTGCGGCGCAGAATGTTTCGAAGTCCACAGTCTCGATATTCGAAGGCAAGCAGCGGTCTGCGAATTCCCTCTGCACCCTGGTCACATCTCGCAACGCATCAACTGCCTTCGAGCGCGGTAATCTGCCAGTCCTCCCTCCCGCTGCATCGTACGCCCGTTTTAGCCTCTGGATAGTGTGACAGAGCGAGTAGCGCGGGTGTGTGCGCGCACCACGTAACACCGCTCGAGCGCATCGCAAGGCGGCGGGAATGTCGGTAAATACTGGCAACCCTCTTCGTTCAACGGCCTCTTGTAACGTAGCACGGGCTCTTGACAGTTCTATGTATTCTCTGAAACGGAGGAAATAGTCGTGACTACTCAGTCCACTTATGTATCATAAAAACAATAGATTAAATTAGATTAGATTCATTTATTTCAAATGATAAATTTAAAATTACAATAATAGCTTATTAAAAATGTCAAAGTATAATATGATCATCAAAATAACTAAAATTAAAAATTGAATAATACAAATATGTAGTCATTAATATAAAATTCAATGTCAATGTTAAAATAATAATAATAATATTCACACCATGGATAAATACAAAACAAAAAATAAAAATGTCACTATTACATAATGGTAATGGTATTTTTAGCACTTGAAATTCGCTTTCCTATATATTCTTGCCTATCTTTCAATGTGCTAGATTTTATTAGGTCTGCGTAATGATTTAGGCAGTTGCTGAAAGCTTTATTGTCGGGATACTGACATTTCAGCTCGCAAAACCCTTCAAATTGTTTTATTTTTAAATACCTAGCAGACTCTTCAGTCAACCATGTTTTTTTTTTTGATAGGAACCATTTTTAAAGGGACATCTACATTTGTATAATATGTAAATATTCGAAATATTTTAGTGAATTTTACGTCTACGTTAATTAAATTATTATTTACAAATGTCCAGTCATAGTTTAAAATGTCAATATAATTTGAGTTGAGAATGTATGTTGAGAATACATATAAGTTGAGTAGTCTGTACAAACTAGTTGCAATAAAAATCAGCTTTCCTCGAGCATACTCACTGGTCGCTAATGGTTTCTTTGCCTATAGTCTGGTGCCTCGTATAGGGTCGCAACACCAACAGCAGGTCACGAGGCGCAGCCGCTATGTGTGCAGCTTCCACACCCGTGGCGACCGCACGCGTCTCACTATCCAATACGAAGAGGAGCGCGCGAGCGGCTGCCTTTGCACGATGTTCCACTTCAACCAGCTCTTTCGACCAGTCCTCCACTTGCTGTATGTACATACAGGTACATTAGTATAGCTAATAACGGCACAACCGGTTTCTAAGAATATACAAATACAATTGTGAAACTATTTATAACAATTATCAAACCGACTGTATCTATTACGTTTTTATCTATCACGTGTGTTAGTTAATTGGTACAAAAGTATTTCAAAAGCTTTTACCGGAAACGTGTCGAATCTCTACTTCCGAAACAATTTTTATATACGATCTGAGATTTCAAATGTTATCATATCTTATCAAATAACATGATCGATGTAATTCTTAGAAGTCGAAATAGTAAAATAATAACAAAAGTGTTTTTATTCCATCCGCTTAACATTTGGAGTCATAACCCTGGGCAGTCTTGACATATAATGTATAGTTATAAGGTATATTTCCTTGACTTCACTGCCAGCCAAATAAGGTATCTTGTTATTATAATTAGGCATTTAATCAATATCAAAATCGACCTACTCAACAAGAACATCATTAAACAAAATTAGCTAGATTTAAAATATGGACTAAATTATCGCACTCTGTAATATTTTGTAGTCATTAATTTACTTTGTATAAATATTAAATAAATCAGAAACTACCGACAGCTACTAAGCTTTTATAAAATTAAGTGTTACATTGTTTTTTATTGGATTTCTGATATAGTTGTACTTACAGGATTGAAATAGGTGATTCCCATCTTCTTGAGCATGGGGATGGCGATATCGGACCGCCAGGTGGTGGGGTTGCACGACCCGCCCAAGAACACCTCACACGGCGGCGGCGGGGGGGCCTCGCTGCCTGCGAAAGACCACACATTAGGTATTACTCGTATAATTATGAACAAAAACGGCATCACGCGAATTTATTATGGGCTTAGCAAAGACGAACAACATTTGGGGATAAATACATTTACAACAATCAAGTATTGAAAAGTGTTTATGACATTTCAGTGATGTGGATGAAGAGTTTCGTCAGAAATAAGGATATCTTAGGAAGAAACAAACACAATGAAACAAAAGTGAAAATGATGCCAGAATGTAGAACTAAGTAAAACACATTTATTATGTAATTTTCTTTACGTTTAATCTGATGGCGTCCAATATAATAAATTGTAAGGATGTTACATTGACTTGATCACGTGTTCACAACGCACGCAGTTCATTCCAATTCCAAACGGGGTCGTGTCGAAACGTTCTCGTACCTATCTACGTCAATACTATGAATAATATCTTACTTACGTATTGTAAATACCTATTGGGATAGGGTAATGGGAGGTGCTGAGCAATGTATGACCTGCTAGTTTACGTGCGTAGGTATTCGTTCAAGCCAATTCATAGCGAATTGATGTGTACAACGTTCTTTCGCTTAACCAACAGTTGACCCTATTTCAAAAATGAGATTCAGACACGCAAAAGAACTAACAGTTACTCGTAATTGCTAACAATTGGTCTGAGCCCGAGCACGCAATAGATCGTGAGCTCAAACCACAGCATGCCAGTCGACAGTTACTTATTAAGATTGAAAAATTCGTAGACTATAATAGTATACCAACAAAACCACCAGAACAAATCGCTGGACGGAGAACAAATCGCTGAATATACCTACGTGTATCGAATTATACTAACAGCTAAACCTTTTTTTGTTTAGAATGACTGACTAACAAACTGCAAGCAAACAAGTCTTCCGCATAAATGGTTAATGAATTGAACGTTCTATAAATAGTAATGATACAAGTGTTGCATTGGAATGGAAAGCTCAGGTGAGCGCTGAGTGCTGACCGTCGTGAGCGAGGCGGTGCGCTGAGGTTCGTTAAACCAGCGACATCAATCATTGGCAAATGATGTTGATGACTATGGGAGGCGTGGGCGGACACACCAAAACACGCCGTGCATCGATCTACTTAAAACACCCACTTGCCGATCGATTGATGTTTCCTAAATATAGTACTATATCATGTGTGAGATCACGACTAAATTTCGAGAATGATGACTGAACTTAAACAACTTTCACAGAGTATTTAATTTTTTGAGCGTTTTCAACCACCGAAGCAAAAGGATTTCATAAACAAAACAATGTGATGTTAACTATAAACACGTTTGTCCGCCACGACTTATGTATGGGGTAGTTCCTGTTTGTCCCTGCGTTCTTGTCCCCGAATGGGGACAAACAACATTTTTAGTTTTGTATGTTCCTGAATTTTTATGCGGGGATATAGGTAAGGGAGTTTTAAAATTTCGGTCGTCTTCGAAAATATTTTGGCAAGAAAAATATTTTATTTTATTTATTTTATTAAGAAATGGTTAATAAAGTCAGTGATCATATTTACTAATTATACATGGTGATTGTATAATTAGTAAATATTAAAAAATAGCATACTGAGTCCAGTCAACCAGGGGTCAAAAATGTATGGTTACTGAGATATTACGGTTTTTTGATTTTTTGAAATTTTCTGCCTTGTAACAAAAAACAATTAATTATAAAAAAAAAACATTACACTGTTAACATTAAATTGTTTAACATTAATTGATGACATAAGTTCCTTGTTTTATAAGCTATCTCAAAAGATACAAATGTTATCAACTTTATCAAAGTGAGGGCGCATTTCTCAGCTTTAAAAAAAATCCATTTAATGTTTTTTTCATAATTAATTGTTTTTGGTAACAAGGCAGAAAATTTCTAAAAATCTTAAAACTGTAATATGTCAGTAACCATATTATATTTTTGACCCCTGGTTAACTGGACTTAATTTATTGCAAATGACCTCTAGTATAACCCCTTTGAAGGATCAAGTCGAATTACCAATCACCCTGTATAATTGACGTTGTTTTACTTCAGTTTAAAGTTTTTTACCTCATGATAATTAATTTATGGTAGTTTAATACTATTTACAGAAAGAAATGTTCAAAGAGCTGAATTGTTATAAAACATCATTTTCGGGGACAACTTTAAAATTCCCGTATGTCAAAAAAAATCGTTTACAAAACATTTTAAATTTCAATAACATAGCATAAAAAAAGCTGGGATAAACAGGAACAACCCTATTTAAAGAGTGCCAAACCAATGGGCTGATTGAAATCAAATTTTGAAATTAAGTTTTATGATAAATCTAAGTATCATTTAAAAGTACTTTTCATATTATTAAAAAAAAAACTATCATTCAACGAATTTGATGCAGTAACATGTAGTACCTATCAAGTGACAGTATTGCTTATTCTGTCCAAGTATGCACTATTTAAGGATTATCTTCACGGACACAATTTACTGACCTCACTGTTACCTGGCAATACATAACGGCTATTTTAGTTTCATTTTTTAGGGTTCCGTAGCCAAATGGCAAAAAACGGAACCCTTATGGATTCGTCATGTCTGTCTGTCTGTCTGTCTGTCCGTCCGTCCGTCCGTATGTCACAGCCACTTTTTTCCGAAACTATAAGAACTATAATGATGAAACTTGGTAAGTAGATGTATTCTGTGAACCGCATTAAGATTTTCACACAAAAATAGAAAAAAAAAACAATAAATTTTGGGGGTTCCCCATACTTAGAACTGAAACTCAAAAAAATTTTTTTCTTCAAACCCATACGTGTAGGGTATCTATGGATAGGTCTTAAAAAATGATATTGAGGTTTCTAATATAATTTTTTTCTAAACTGAATAGTTAGCACGAGAGACACTTCCAAAGTGGTAAAATGTGTGTCTCCCCCCCGTAACTTCTAAAATAAGAGAATGATAAAACTAAAAAAAAATATATGATGTATAGTTCATTCCAATCAAAAAAAAGCAAAAGGTAAACAAACTTACTATGGAACTGACACATGTCAATGTCATCTGCATACTACCTTTGTTTACCTTTTGCTTTTTTTGGATTGGAATGAAGTATACATTACCTTGCAAACTTCCACCGAAAATTGGTTTAACCCGTTGTGTTAATTTGTTTTTATGTGTCGTTGTGTTGAATAAATGATTTGTCTGTCTGTCTGTCTGTTTGAACGAGATTGGTTTAACACCGAAAATTGGTTTAACCCGTTGTGTTAATTTGTTTTTATGTGTCGTTGTGTTGAATAAATGATTTGTCTGTCTGTCTGTCTGTTTGAACGAGATCTAGTAAGTAGTTTTTTTTAATACGTCATAAATCGTAAACCGCAATTTATTTACAACGAACTACAAGAACTTTTATATTATGTTACTTGCTGCTACGGAACCCTTCATGGGCGAGTCCGACTCGCACTTGGCCGCTTTTTTCTTTTATGAATCAATCCTGTATTATTATTGTTCGCCTACGAATACAATTATTTTATTGCCAGATTTAAGTTGATAAACTGTATGTGTTCGCGGGAAAGTATGTGCAATGCCGCTATACACGCTATACAATTTATTTTAATTATACAAGCATGTGTCGCACTTAATGAAATGAGTTGCAAAATAGTGGACTATCTCTCTAGTCTTAGCGTGTGGCACAATTAATAGTAATATCACAGGTACTTATACTATCCCGCTTCAATTAAGTAATTAGCGAGGTCTGAATGAATTTGCAAGAATTACTTTGCAGGGCAATTCACGGCCAAATAACACATCAATCCAATTCGGGATCTTCATTCGATGCCAAAACAAAAACGTAAACACAGCATGTGGTTAACAAACGCACGGCACATCCCTTCTGCGTGACATCTCACCGGCACAACACAGCAAATTCAAACATAACTGTCATTTTGAATTTTAAACACAGGAATCTTGCCAAAATACACTAAACATATCTTTATGTTTTCATCAATTTGTAGAAAATACTATTAAACTTGGCGCCGCTGTACGTAAAACAAACGCAGCTGGAGGGATTTGAATTTTAAGCGGATCGTGACAGGAGAGTGTTTACTATGAATAGGAACGTACAAGGCACTATCATCGTAGTCGGCGGCATGTCTGCGGCTGTCAGGCTGGTGAGACACTCGTGCCGCGCACGCTGCCCACCGGAACGGTCGGAGACCAACTGGCACTTGCGCGCGCCGCGCGCCACACCACACCGCACGAGAACCTATAGATCTACGATCATCCACACGATCATCTTCCTACCTTTGACCAATACCGTCTCGTTTATTATTCCGTTCCGTTACTCGTTGAGATATCGCCATAATTATTAATTATGTATGGATAAAATCAATAGATGATACGAGGCTCACTAAACCAGTTATTATATCCGGGCAAGAAGACAATATTATTGTCATCGTCGAACATGTCACCTCGAATATGCTAAACAATATGATATCATGACTAGCAAACAAACTTTGAACTAAGAATAAAATAGATGGAAATGAAAAAGGAAATCAAAACATGCTTGCAATTGCACTAACTAATTAGTAGATATCGTGAAAGAAGCCATTTGATATGCACATACACTTTGCAGGTTATATGGAAATTGCAACCCAATATTAGCAAACACAAATAATAATAATTGTAGGAAAACCATGAACACCTATCAACAACTATAAACGAGTTAACTACTCTAGGGTAGGCAAATAAACTACCAAGGCGACATTAGAGTGAATGAAGTCTTCCTGGAGATAAGGAAGTTGATGCGAGTTTCGCGATGTTTGTTTACGTTCTCTTTATCTAATAATATTTAGTGTCATATGTTTGCCTGTTGTACAGCGTTCGACGACCGACACGTGGGCGCACACGGGCTTAGCAGTGTAGCGCTAGAGACTACCAAACAATTTGATATTTCTTTTCGACATAAAACAAATATCGGAACATAGAAACCAGCGTGCACCGCGTACAACTTCCGCTCTCCGTTTATAGTTTGTTGCGGAAGAGAAGCGAAGGTCGCTCAAGGCAATGAGTCTACTAACTTTCGCGCCTTTTTAGGTAAAACGCGAAATGAGGAACAAATCTCTACCCATCTACGGCTTACATGGATTTTTCATATTATCGAATATCGCACATTATCAAAATATACTTGTATTTACCTGCTCTTTATGTTTCTGTCCTATTATTATACGTTACACACATGCTGAGAGATTGACGCAAATCCGACGTATCGGAGTGGGAAGCATATTGCGAGCAAAAATCCAAGAGATCAAAGATTGATATTAGTATAACACGTAGCTATATCGAGCTGGGATCAATAGGATCCAATCGTACAATAGGAAACGCAGAGAGATTGTTCTTACGCAGCTTACTGCATTGACGTGTTGGCTATACAAGTATATACGTTATGCAAGTGAATATTAGCTGACATTATATTGTTCTTGATTATGACTATGACTCAAGTATAAACTAGTGTATTTCCGGTAATTATTGCCAAGTATTATTAATTTATTGACTATGCAAACCAATACAGCGGAAAGGGTATGTCTTAGTCTATGATTTGTATATTTTAGAGGAATTTGGAACGATAATAGAAACGCGGCGACTGACCGATAGTTGACTGACAGAGCGTCGGAGGTCGAAGGCGTGGGTCGAGTTGGCGACACTGAACTTATATTGTACTAATCAATTCAGATGTATCGCCCGTTTATACTGAGACACAAGCCACAGCGGCGCTCCTGTGTATATTTCTGGATTGGTACCGTGCGGAAAGTTTAGTCACTATTCGTCTGATACCGTTGTAGGACGAAGTTTCTAAGCGACCTTCCGCAACAAAATTAATCGATCTATCAGCCTCCTCTGACTTACGGTCACGATGTTATAGTTAACTCAATAATAACTTCTTATAACGATCGATTTGTCTCAGCTAATCATGAGTAGAGTTGCCCCGAATAGTTGTTATGGCGAATAATCGAATAGCGAGTATTCGTCATTCCCTATTGCGAATAGTCGAATTATTCGCCAAAATTATTCGACAACAAAAACGATACTTATGATGTAATTATTATTAATAATAATATCCGGGACAAATCACACGCGGTCATCTGGCCCCAAACTAGGATTCCCTGTGCTATGGGAACCAGAGACTGATATACATACACAAACACATTTAAATACATACATATTATAGATATGATACACCCAGACTCAGAGCAAACAATTCTGCTCATCTCAGAAAAGTTTGCCCTGTGGGATCGAACCCACGACTCTCGGATCAGTGGTCAGGATAGCTAACCACATAGTCACCGAGTCAGTCAGATTATTAATATTAAAGAATAATATCTAATGATATTAGGTTGTGAAACATAGGGTGTTAAAAAGTGCGTTTGAGATTTTAAGGGTTTACTCAGAATCAAATATGGAACGGTTGCGATAAAGTTTTGTTTTACTGACATCTCGGCTTCCACGATATCTGTTGCACGTAATTGGTGAGGAGATACAGGTAGTTTTTTTTTGGTTCGGTCGCGTCATCGGTCACGTTGAGGGAGGTAGGGATCCACCTCCAATTGAAAGGGTTGGTGGTCTCCAGTATCTCTCCCAACCTGTGCGCCACAAAGGGGTTGAACGCACGAGCATCGCCCCGAATCCATTTGAGGACAGTGGTTGAATCGGTCCAAAAAATGCTTTCGGAGGGATTGAAGCGGTGAGCTTGTAAAATTGTTTCTGCGAAACGCGAGGTAATGAGTGCAGCTTGTAATTCCAACCGAGGAATCGAAACGGGTGTAAGAGGTGAGACGCGTGCTTTGCTCGGGATTTGCGAGGGATTTTTATACTGGCGGCTGCTCGTAACTGTGTGAACCAGACCTTAAATTCACTGAGGTACACTTCTGGTAGTTGCTCGTCCCAGCCAGTGCCTGCGCGCCACATTCGCTGAATCAAAATACGGCCCCAGATGACGAACGGCATCAGAAACCGAGTAATCGGTTTCCAGCATTCTCGCGTTTTTGTTTTTAATATAGAGCGCGATAAACGGGCTTGAGACCGCGCTAAATATCACAGATGACGTTCTGTACTCCTTCAAGTTGCCGTCCTTTCCACGCCAAAGAAACCGTTGGGCGTCCCCGTCTCGTGGAGAGATCCTGACTTGAGGAAACCTCTCCTTGATATCTCCATTTAAAGCCACTTAAAACTCTGCGGCTCGCCGACCACTTCTGGGCACGATGGCTGCAGGAATATCTTCCAACGCTCCGACCGAGAGGTCCCACTGGCACGAACAGACGCAATCTTGGTGAGGGTGATGTAGTTCTGATCGCCGACGCTGGCCTTCCTCGTGGCCTATGGCCCCTGGGAAGGGTAGCGAAGGTCTATTTAGGGCCCAACGTCCGCGTAGCAGACGTCTGCACCAGGGGTGGCACGCTGCGCCGACCGGCCAGTAAACTTGTTTTAATGTAAGCCGCACCCCAGACAGTTGCCACCAGTTGATAGTGTTCCACTGGGGGTCTGGTATGTTGGCGACTGGCTGCGATGCAGCCTCTTTCGTACAGATATGTTTTATGTATATTCTTCTTTTATTGATATACTTTTTGATATTGATTAATGTCAGATTAGATAGGTTTTACTTGTTCGCTTTGTCAGTTGCTCTGCTTGTGTTATTATATCGAAATATATAATATTTCCAGTTAAATACGTGTTTTCACCAGCAATCACCATTAAATACAGTCAACTTAAACCACTAGTTATCAGTAATTGTCGTAAACGCGACAAATAAGTACAATTTATCGGTAAAATGCCAATAATTACCAATTACAATGTTTCATCACTACAATAAATGTAACATTATTTTTTAAAACCAGTTTTAATTAGTAAAAGATAAAAAATACTGATTGATTAAAAAAAAAAACTAGGTTTTGTATACAAATTAATGAGCTGCGAATGCTGCAAAAAATGCGAATAATGATGAATAGCGAATAATAGCGAATATTCGCGGCAACTCTAATCATGAGTTACGGTCGATTGAACCGATTGAATAAGTACATTTTCTGAAGTAATTTCTGTTTTGTTTACAATTTTACCTACACGTTTCATTTAATATGTATACGGAAAGTATAAAATAAGTAATAACCCGTGGACCGCAAGGGGGAAGCCATCAGAAATCAGTCTAAATACACCCTTATTGTACTGATTCATAACTCCTATATTCCTTGTGATGTATATACAAATACATATATACAGTTTTTAAATGAAATTTACCGTTCACATGTTTGTCTCCCACTTTATCTCGAACGTCTGCTGTCCAAACAGGCGACTCCGGTTTTGCAGATCTGTAACAAAATAATTAATTAATCATTACTTTAATTTGTCGATCATCTGAATGTATGACCTAATATGTTGGTACGTATTTGCAAGGATTCAGTGCATGACAAATATCTTATTGTGCGGTATTCTGAGGTTAACGCTCGCACACAGGACGAGGCGCACAGGCGCGGAACCGCGGAAGCCTGCACTACCGGCGGCGCGTGCGGCTGCGGCGCTTGTCCGGGGTTCAAGAGCAAATGCAGTTTCCTCTTCGCGTCATCGACAGAATTATAGCGAGCCACAATGCATTTGCATGCATTAAGTATTATGGTACAAGCGTTTTATTTCTCATTTATTGTAAGTGCAAGTTAAAGTCATGCTATATTATACTTTTCGATAAAATGTTTATCATAATATTATGATGCAGTTGCTTGGAGTAGAAACAGTTAATAAAAGTTAACATAAATTGCGTACTAGTTTATTAGCTGCATGAGATGGTTATCAATTTAAGTAATGACTTGAACTTGCTTCCCAGCTAGTTTTCGATGACGTAACCGCATCGCCATAACGTCCGTCACGACCTCATCATTCAGGACACGCTCTCAAGATCTGTATCTGCTCAAACACTTGTGGATCCCGTTTATAAGATATTCATCTTATGGTAGATAATGAGCAAGTATGTAAGCTGAAAGAGATTTATGACAGATGCTACTCATAATAAGTGTTATTACCAGCAATTACATCTTTCACCATCTATAACGGTACACACAACGTATACACATGCTTCGCGATTCCATACACAGTAAAATATAAGTTTGTTTGCAGTTTACCATTGCGATGTTAAATCTTCAATTCAGGATGAGCTCCTAATACCTAAGCCGTTTAAGCTTATAAATGCTCATAGGCAGCAGATGCTACTTTCCATCAGTCTTTTGTCACCTTACACAAAAAAGTCTAAAAGATGAGGTTGTAGACTTACCGAGCTTGCCTGGAACACCGGCGCAGTTCCGCCGCGAATACGCAGAACTCGCCAAAGGTTAGCGTGAGCGACTTGCGACGCGCACACTGCCTTGCGCAAACCAGCATCTCAAACACTGCAACAAAAGAACACAAATCAGTTGTATGTCTACGTATAATACCAAAAATTATACCTTTGATTTCTACTACTTCAGGGATCCCTTTCATAATATTTCATTAGCCTCAAATATGGCAAGACATGATGATTTGTTATTTTCTGCTCGAATTTTTTTTTGTAACAGGAGTCTGAAAGCAGTTCCTGATTGAATAGGTAAATAATAGCTCAAAAAAAAGTGGCTTCTACTTATGACACAATTTTCCACAAGGAACCATTCTCAAATCTCAAAAAATGAGACTCTTCGAACAGTCGACGAATCAGCTGATCAATTAGTATCAGAAAATAGAAAACAAAAAAACTGTATTAGTTTATGAGGGGTGCCCTTTGTATCGCATAAAACTTCGTGTCATAATTGCCTATGGCATAACAAGTTAGGCATAAAAATCTTGCGCAGAAATATAAATCTGCCTAATCGTAATTATGCATAATTATTATTCCCCCTAAACTTTAAAAGTAATAAACAATAATGTGCTAAATTAGGGATGACTCAACAATAATTGTCCTAATTGAAAATTACATAAATATAGTAGTGACTAAATAATAAATGGCCTAAATAGTAATTGACATACCTAACTGAAAATTTTAAAAGCCCTAATTACACGGAACACGGAGGTCTTAACTACTACGGGAGCGAGCGAAGCGAGCTCGGTAATTCGGAGCACCCCGAGACTGATAATTTAGGTTCGGAGACTGTGGGGCGGAGGCCTCACAGTCGCAGTGTTAGGTTTGATTGATAAAACATCCACAGATCGACTGCTTACTTGCTTGTTTGCTTGCATGCTTCCTTGCTTGTTTGCATGCTTGCTTGCTTGCTTGCATGCTTGATTAAATGCTTCCCTTCCTAGCAACATACCTACTACTTACCAATACCCTGTATTAATATACTGGTTCTTACAACCTACGCTATAAGTAGTTATGAGGTTAAAAATAAATAAAACAAAATAAATAAACAAGCTTTAAAATTACTGATTAATTAAAAAATATATATGCGTAATGCATTGGGTACGAGTATTACATTTCTTTGTATTTAATATAAAAAATAAAAATAATATATTAAAATTTAATCATGGCATTTTAGTAAAAAAAAAACATGCAAAATACATTTTGAACTATAATTAATTATAATTGACCTAATTTTTAATTTTAATTAGACAATAACATTTTAAAATATACTTTTCAAATTAATAATATATAATATAATGTGTACTAAAATTTATTATAGTTTGTAACGTTGTGTAGAACCTTACAAATAAAATAGATAAGACATTATCTAGAATAATTAAATTAAATCAAATATAACAATTCTTATAAAAATAAATATAATATAAAAACAAATTATTAAAACTAAATGAACTATAAAAACTAATAATATATCTAAACGGAACCCTTACGTTATTAATTAATTGCGTTTGGTTTTCTAACAACCGCTCGCGCATCTCTAAAAACGACCACCTCTGATCGGCTACCGAGAGCAGGGTGGGGGTCAATTTTGCGTCGTCACTCCAATTCGAACTCTGAGAGCACCTACTGTGTCGTTCAGCTGTTTTATAAGTACATAACGAAACTATGTGATATATTTTTGTGAGCTGTTTAATCCCTTAGGGTGAGTTCTTATTTTAATAATTTTATAAAAACATAAGCTGTAAGCTCTATTAATTTGCTAGAGCGTGCTATTAATTTGGGTCGCTGGACTTGAAGGAATAGCTACGTGGCACTCTATCAGCGCAAACTAAGGCCGGAATATGATCAATTCCAGGATCTTACCCTACCGTTGGACTACTACCCCTTCGGACCTCCGTTTCAACAAAATACTGCCTGCAAGGACGTCTTGGCTAAATCCATGTTTGATCGCTGGGATCGCTGGATTCTTCGATCTACCTACCTCAAACCGTGCCACCTACGTGCATAGTGGAGCCCTAAGGCCAGCCAGTGACCCCTTCCTAATTTTTTTCAAAGGACTATCTATCTGCGGAAAGTGAAATTATTAGGCCGAAAAATAAATAGATTATTTAAATCTAATTAAATAAGTATTTTTTTTTCAACCCACTCTAACAAATTTCTAGTCTGTGGACCCTAAACGCCACAAGTTATTCTTATTAAATTAAATTTAAGTTACTGGCAATAGCTTTTGGCAACCTAACTTATATTTTTCTTCTTAGGAACGAAATTTGATATGCAAAAATACTATTAGTATATTTAATGTTATGCAACTTATTATTTAGGCAAATTTTCTATTATTCGAATGAATATTATGCTTAAGTTTGATATGCTATAATATTATTAGGAAATTTAACATTATGCAACTTTATAGTTAGAAACATTTCTAATTATTCTAAGTTATATTATGCTCATATATTTTAGGAAAACATAAATATGCGCAAATTTTTTTATGCCAAAATATTTTATGCACAATAATGTTATGCAAAGGCCATATAGTCATAAAAAAGTTATGCTATATTATAGAGACCCGTTCATGAGTAATAGACTTTTTTTTTATCTTTTTGGTTTTACAATAGAGTAGAATAGAATACTTTAGTTGCTTTTAAACAAGGTTAACAACAACAATATTACCCTACTATGTTTATGTCTCAAGACTAAAGTCTTTGACCAGTGTGTGTTGCCAGTGATGACATATGGATCCGAGACATGGTCGCTTACTATGGGCCTCATAAGAAGGCTCAAAGTCACCCAAAGGGCGATGGAGGAGCGTACTATGCTCGTAGTTTCTCTGCGTGATCGAATCAGAAATGAGGAGATACGTAGGAGAACTAAAGTTACCGACATAGCTCTCAGAATCGCTAGACTTAAGTGGTAGTGGGCAGGGCACATAGCTCGTAGAACAGATGGCCGTTACGGCAGTAAAGTTATCGAGTGGCGACCGCGCACCGGAAGACGCAGTGTGGGCAGGCCTCCGACTCGGTGGACCGACGACCTGGTGAAGGTTGCGGGAAGCCGCTGAATGCGAGCCGCACAGGACCGGTCGTTGTGGAAATCCTTGGGGGAGGCCTTTATTTGGACGTCTTTCGGCTGATAGATAGATAGATGTTTATGTAAGGCTCTGTTCACACCTAATACCACAACCACACCACAGCGACAACCACGTGGGCGATCGCTAATTTGTATGAAAATGCATAGTTTTATTCAAACGGACCACATTTAGCCGTCAAAATCAACCACGTGGATAATACCGACCACACGAACAACTACAAGGAGCTGCAGCGAAACTATTCACACGTAACCACATTTTGTCGCTGCGATGTGGTGTGGTTGTGGGTGGTACGTGTGAATAGAGCCTAATGATTTTGTTAGACATACAACATTATTATAGACTACAGTTCTCTGATGTTTTGACTTAGCAACAACTAAATATTTTATCATGTTATGAAAACAACAAATATAAGCTTCTATGTAGACATACATACATACCTTGGTTCGGTCCGTGTTTTGTTGCACCCCGTATTATATGAAAATACTACCAAGTTTTGTAAGGTAATAATAAGGAAAACATTTTATAATTATATGTCTAGTTTTACACGTGGTTAAGTATCTTAGACAAATAATAGAGTCGTTCAGGTGTTACGTACACTGTATCGCTGCTTCTTTCTTAACGTCATACAACAATTAATTACGTAGTAGATTGATGTTTACGACCATGCCACGAGGCAAGCAGGATAACAATGCCAATTACGAACCTCCTACTATTCTGAGTCTCATTCATATTAATCAATAGGAAACTATGTTATACTATACAACAACAATAACACGCGTAGTCAAAGGGCTTCATAAGTGATATTTCATTTATCTATCTAGTATAAACCATACCTTTTAACAGCATCAGCATCTCCTGATTTATGCATCAGGAAAATCGATATATTTCACCGCCAGCCATCTTAAAAGCGCTGTGTTCATAATTTTAGACACCCAAATCATACAAATAATCTAATAAACTACCTACCTACTTCTCAATGGCAGCAAATTGTGATAGGCACTTAATGGATATTCAATTGGTAAATTGGCAGGCAATAGATCATTCCGTTCCGACATCACGCCGCGCCGTCGCCGCACCGCTACAGTTATCGTGAAGCAGGTCGCTGGTCACCGATGAGCAATAGGTGAGATCACTGGAGGCATCGCACCTGCTCCACTCACGGATATCTACGGCAAAGACTGAACAAGATTTAAACTGCCGACGCGTTAACGGTTAAGTATCTTAGACAAATAATAGAGTCGTTCAGGTGTTACGTACACTGTATCGCTGCTTCTTTCTTAACGTCATACAACAATTAATTACGTAGTAGATTGATGTTTACGACCATGCCACGAGGCAAGCAGGATAACAATGCCAATTAAGAACCTCCTACTATTCTGAGTCTCATTCATATTAATCAATAGGAAACTATGTTATACTATACAACAACAATAACACGCGTAGTCAAAGGGCTTCATAAGTGATATTTCATTTATCTATCTAGTATAAACCATACCTTTTAACAGCATCAGCATCTCCTGATTTATGCATCAGGAAAATCGATATATTTCACCGCCAGCCATCTTAAAAGCGCTGTGTTCATAATTTTAGACACCCAAATCATACAAATAATCTAATAAACTACCTACCTACTTCTCAATGGCAGCAAATTGTGATAGGCACTTAATGGATATTCAATTGGTAAATTGGCAGGCAATAGATCATTCCGTTCCGACATCACGCCGCGCCGTCGCCGCACCGCTACAGTTATCGTGAAGCAGGTCGCTGGTCACCGATGAGCAATAGGTGAGATCACTGGAGGCATCGCACCTGCTCCACTCACGGATATCTACGGCAAAGGCTGAACAAGATTTAAACTGCCGACGCGTATGTGAAATGTTGTGAATTTTTATTGTTATTCAACTACGTTTGTCGTTATATTACCTTATTTATTACGATGTCATGCTATGTTATGTACGTAGAAAGACAACAGATTCATCTATTCAGATTGCACAAGATAATATTACCTATTGTTAACTTGTTGCTAAGTTTTCTTCAAAATGTCATTACGCTAACCACTGAAATGAATATTTCGGTGATTTTATTTTTAAATATTAATAGCAGTAGTGGCTTTTATTGCAATGCAATCATATTTCGTGTTCTATCGGCGACGGCGCGTCTGGTTGTGTATGACGCAAAAACGACCAAGCAATAAATTTTACATTCGAGCAATTGGACGATCACTTATTGAATGTGCGAGGTCAATAATAGCACTTTGTTGTGGATTGACCGCGCAATAGCTAGTAACTGAACTATGGCCTTTGACGATAAATCTTTCATATACTATTTGTACGTTTCAACTAGGTTAATCCGAAGATTCATTGGCTTATGATAGGTAAATAAAAGGAGGTGTAGCAGAATAGATTGCGATTTATGTGACATTATTGCGCATTTTGTGATTATATGTGACAGAAATGTGCTATATGAAACTGTATTTTTAGGGTTCCGTAGCCAAATGGCAAAAAACGGAACCCTTATGGATTCGTCATGTCTGTCTGTCTGTCTGTCTGTCCGTCCGTATGTCACAGCCACTTTTTTCCGAAACTATAAGAACTATACTGTTGAAACTTGGTAAGTAGATGTATTCTGTGAACCGCATTAAGATTTTCACACAAAAATAGAAAAAAAAAACAATAAATTTTGGGGGTTCCCCATACTTAGAACTGAAACTCAAAAATGTTTTTTTTCATCAAACCCATACGTGTGGGGTATCTATGGATAGGTCTTCAAAAATGATATTGAGGTTTCTAATATCATTTTTTTCTAAACTGAATAGTTTGCGCGAGAGACACTTCCAAAGTGGTAAAATGTGTGTCCCCTCCCCCCTGTAACTTCTAAAATAAGAGAATGATAAAACTAAAAAAATATATATGATGTACGTACATTACCATACAAACTTCCACCGAAAATTGGTTTGAACGAGATCTAGTAAGTAGTTTTTTTAATACGTTATAAATCGTAAACCGCAATTTACCTACAAAGAACTACAAGAACTTTTATATCACGTTACTCGCTGCTACGGAACCCTTCATGGGCGAGTACGACTCGCACTTGGCAGCTTTTTTACTTACAGGGTAATACATCACAAATTATTCTTTGAATTTTTAAAGCCCTCATTTTTATTATTTTATGTGGAATAAGCAAGTATCATTGACAAACTAGATGAGCAAATAGATACTCGTGGCTTATTTCTTGGAAATTTCTCATTAATCATGACATGACTAACACCTATGTAATAGTTTGTCATAAATTTCGTGAATGGGAAACTGAGCGGGTAAGAAACTACCTACACAAAAATATTTGTTTTATTTGATTACTCATTCATCATTATCTACTTATAACAACATGAAAATGTTAGTATTTTTTATCATAAAAATTTAAACTAGAATTCTCACTGCTAACTAAGGTAATATCAAGTGCTTTGTAAGATAAATCTTATGATTCAAATGTAGTATAATATTACGCACAATATACAAATTATAACTTTTACTTACATAGTATACAAATGTTAAATGTTATAATTAGTGTCCGACCGAAACAGGATTTTCAGTCAAAACCTAAACCGAACCTTCGGCCTCGGTCGGTTTCGGCCGAAATCGAAACCGAAACTTATTCAGACACGTAAAAAAAATAGGTAATTTAAAAAACTAAAAAAGACGCTTTGATCTCGCACTGAAAAGTATAAAAAATAATTTAATATCTAAAGTTTTATTTGTTACGAAATATGCTTTTTCCTTGCAAATATTTAACGTCATTGAAGAGTAAACGCAAATATATACTTATGTATATATTTTTATTTAATATTGATGGGTGATATTATGTATATGCTAGGTAGATGATAGCAGGGTTATTTTTGGACCCCCCACCCCACCAAAACTTTACAGTGGCTTCTACTCATGAAACTGAGCAACTTTTCCCAAGCAACCAATGGTCAATTAGATCAAAATTTTTTTGGACCTTTCATACTAATTTGGTCACGTGATCGGCCTTTTTTTTATGGAGATGCCCAATTTTTTTTTTGCGAATTGACCACTGGTTATTTGGTGAAAGTTGCCCAGTTTCATGAGTAGAAGCCACTGTAATGTTTTGGTGGGGGAACCAAAAATAATCCAGTATAAGTAAACTTGTAACTTTTTAACGTCTACTGACTAATACAGAAAGTGTGGAGCGCTTTATTTACCTTAATTTAATACATTATGTGTACATGACTATAAAGCACTTCTAGCTTTTTGAAGCAGCCAGTAGACATTAAAAAGTTACAACTTTACTAATAACTACCTAGCATATCTGTCATCGCACGTACGTACTAATGGAAGGTGATGACCAGAGTCTAATGCTAGAGAGAGACCTGTTATTTAGAAACTAGTACCTATATGGAATAGTTATTTCTTAGTAAGAATAACAGTTGTAACACCTGTTACAACTGTTATAGTACCTACTATACCTATTTGAAAGTTAAGTACGACCCACTTCTACTGGCGACCACTAGTTTACCACGAACCACGGGCACGAACGAAGCGCGACAATTCACAAACAGTTTAGTTTCGGCCGATTATTGGCGAAACCGCAACTATGGCCGAAACCGAAACCGAACCTTCGGTCGGTCTTTAGTTGTAATACCAATGGATCTTACATGGTTTTTATACTGAATCGATAAAATTATGGTACCTATGCGGAACCAATGCGGAACCAATGCGTGAATTTTATTAATGACTGTCATTCATGACTCTATGGTTGATTCAGCTAGATAGCGGTCAGAGACGTCATTTTATCTTTTCATTTAGCAGTACGTCATACGATAAGGATTAAGGGCGCGATAGCCATTTCGATGATTATAGGTGCGTAAAACAATTAACCTCGTTGCATAGTAGACATAGACTTCCAAAAAAAACTACATATTTACAAACCTTATACAACTGATATGATTTGTTTGGAACGTACATCAAGCAAGACTTCAAAATTCGTCAAACGCATGTACACTTGACAAAAAGTATGTTCAGTTAAAACAAAACGACACACATGCAGATCAAACGATAAGAGGTAAGTAACGAGGTCTTAATGGTAACATATTATACAGTTATCTCTGAATTTGAATATGCATGAACGTTTGAATGAATGACCTAGAAATAACTGACTTTTTCCGGTCTACGAAGTCCACTTAACCCTTAATGAACTAAGTAGTAACTGTTGAAGTGAACTAGAATAAGAATTGTCACTGTAAATTACATGAGTGTCAATTTTTTTAACGATCGGAGGATGCAGACATCTAATTATATACCTCGAACCATTCTAAGTTCAAGGTGACAAAGTAGTACTTTGTCTGGGTATGCCTTGACTGACTTTATCCAGAACTCAATCCAGACATGCAATTCCTTTCCCTTCAGGATTTCCAAATTATGAATCCGGTAGTTGATTGCTACCCATCTGAGTTACTTTTTTTTATTAAATGTAAAAAACTAAACATTGTTCAAAATATATTCCAACTTGTAAACAATAACGTCACTGTTGCCACAAACTAAAAGAGATAGATAGACGTCATTGTTCAATATAAATAAATAAAATTATATGTATTCGAAATCTAAGCGAGTAAGTTTTTCTGTAATTTTAATACAGGATCTGTTTACTGAACAACAGATCATAATTTATTGTGATGCAGTCAACTCCTCGACTGGTACTTATTTATTCTCACCTTGAGTTTTAGTTGGATAAAGTTCGATATCGTTGAAGAGACTCTGTACGCGGTCGGCGGGCGCCGGTTCGTCGGGCGGCCCAACACGGCACCCCCAAGCGGCAGCCACCTCCCTGTAGCAAAACACAGATAGTTAATTTTTATAAAATAAAAATGCCGATCTATCTGGTGTCCATTTCCGAGATACGGAAAGAGAGATAATGTTGACCCTTTACGTTTTTGCAGTCACACGACACAACTATGTACAATGTACATAACGGCTAGAATAAAGCAGTCGTCAACAAACAACTTCCACTGCCTCATATAATTAACTTTGCCGATATTATTTCATGCAATATAGATAGATACCTTTGTGACTTAGTTTATCTGGACACAAAACAAATATGTACTTACATGATAACAAAATAAAAATAGTATAAGCTATTAACTAGTTATAAGTATTACTAGATACAGGCCTGGCGCACTTCGTGCTTTAGGCACACTTTAGGCATAAATTTATAAGTACATGAACGGTTCCTGCCGATGCCGTCCGGGTATAGTCTATCGGTTGCCACGCGCTGGCCGAATTGCGCGTATCCTACTAAACTCACTAGCGCCGCGTCTTTTTTACTTTGTTACCATACTTTCGTACCTATTTACAATATTACAATAGTGAATAGTAGAAAGAAAAAAAATGGATTTCCATACAAAGTTCATCCCATCTGACGGATTTGTATGAAGAGTCCAAATTTTTTTTGCTTTTTGAGTAGGTATGAGCTTCTTGAGGAGAGTTGTTCAGTCTGATGAGTGAGTAGAAGCCGCAGTTAAAATATTGCCAGACATTTTTTATTACCCTTTACATAAGCAGTTTTTCAATAAGAACCTGTATGTGTAACGTATTTTTTTTTACAAAAACAGATTAACAGTAGTAATTGACACGGTATTCTTTATAATTTTTCACATTGAGGGAACCCTCACCGCGTAAGAAGAGATAAGAGTTACGCGATCGAAAAAGATTGATAATGTAGGTAAATATCGATGTAGGTATTTGACGCTGTTGTGAACTGAATTGAACTTTATTGCGTCGCAACCAAGCTCGCTATTTATTTAAATCTTGCTGTACAGTGAATCTTCTGTACCTGTACTATTGAGTATTCTGTGCTAGAAAGTAGAAATGAAGAGATAAAACTCACTTTAAATACTAGGTAAAGTAGGTAAGTTATATCGGTAAGATCGGCGAATGTGTATTATATTTGTAATACGTTGTCATTAATATTGATAACATAGCTGCAATGGGCATACAAAAAACCGTAGGCAGATAGATACGACGATAAAGATAAAAAAGACAAATTGATGAATTTCGTTTTATAAGCTTCGGAACCGTATGTTATGTATTATAAAAAAATATATTTTTAGACGAAAAATTAAACATTAATCCATTTTCTATGAAACCAAACCTGAAAATCAAGTCACAATTGACACGATGCGTTTAAACAAGATTAATAAAAAAAAGCGGCCAAGTGCGAGTCGGACTCGCCCATGAAGGGTTCCGTAGCAGCAAGTAACATAATATAAAAGTTTTTGTAGTTCGTTGTAACTTAAATGAAAGGTAAATTGCGGTTTACGATTTATGACGTATTAAAAAAAAACTACTTACTAGATATCGTTCAAACCAATTTTCGGTGGAAGTTTGCATGGTAATGTACATCATATATTTTTTTTAGTTTTATCATTCTCTTATTTTAGAAGTTACGGGGGGGGGACACACATTTTACAACTTTGGAAGTGTCTCTCGCGCAAACTATTCAGTTTAGAAGAAAATGATATTAAAAACCTCAATATCATTTTTGAAGACCATATCATAGATACCCCACACGTATGGGTTTGATGAAAAAATGTTTTTTGAGTTTTAGTTCTAAGTATGGGGAGCCCCCAAAATTTATTGTTTTTTGTCTATTTTTATGTGAAAATCTTAATGCGGTTCACAAAATACATCTACTAACCAAGTTTCAACAGTATAGTTCTTATAGTTTCGGAAAAAAAGTGGCTGTGACATACGGACAGACAGACAGACAGACATGACGAATCCATAAGGGTTCCGTTTTTTGCCATTTGGCTACGGAACCCTAAAAAGAGCCAGTGCCTACAGCGAGCAACGTCCGACCGACAGTCAAACGAATGTTTAACCGGTGACTCCGAAAGCCGATGCGGTGTTTGGATGGAATGCGCTGATGTTGAATTCGCGGATCCAGAGCCCACCAGACAAAATAATGTATCTTGTTCCATGAACACACAGCAAGGCGTCACGTTTTAGTCGGCGGCGACTTACTATTCGCATAACGCTGAATCAGTTCGTTCCCATGTAACACTCAATGAGTTTTATCTTCACTATGAGTGAAGATTAATGAAATACCACACACGTAATTCAAAATTCTAGTATAGTTACTTTTCTTCAGAGTTTGCTCGATTATTTGCTTAGAAAACTGGAAACTCACTGTGGCGTCAGACTGGGTTGTTCATTTCTACTACAATCACATTCTGTCGGTAAAGATTCCACTTTACTGAACACAGATAGTAAACAAGAAAATATAAAGCCAATACTTAAATTCATGACAAGAAAACAAGATGCTCTCGTGAAAACGAACAGAGGCAGACTACACAGTACACTTATTGAACTCAATACCTACGTGCATAAACAACAAGGAATATCTTTCGTAATTAGATGAGGGATGACGTGAGCGAAAGGCAAATGTCAGGGCACTTCGATCTTGACCTAATCGATAAACTAAACGGGGGTCGAGCGAGGCACCAACAGGCAACTTATTACTTTTCATTTTGACTTTTGATTTGGTGGACGAGTAACAAAAAACAACTTAGTTCAATATTATTGTCGTACATTTCCACATGATAAAATGTCCACCTATATATTAAAACTTACTGCATATTTTTACAAGAACTTATACGGGCGTATACGGTGGATTTAAGGTAATTCATTATTATTTTTTAAATAAAAAAAATGCTTTTTAACCTCACAGTTTCCCTAAAGAAAATATTATGTCCCCGAAGGCGCGTGCGTTACAAAAAAGTTAAAGACTCTTCGTGTTTACCTTTTTCTGACAATTAAGTTCTACGGATTGTTTTCTGTCATGATAAAAAAAATTATTTAATTTAAATACCTTTCAAATAAGTGTCCACGAATTTCTTTATAATTGTATGTAACTCATATTTGTAATGTTCACAATTTGTAGAAATAATATTTTTTAAATGCGAACACTATGAGTACTAAACCAGGCAATCAGGAAGAAGCAGCTTTGACAGTCGCCCATTTTGTCGACTTGCGTTTTTTGTATGCATCGTGTTTTGGCGTACATCAATTTATTTCAACAATTAGATATTCCTTTTGGTGATGTAGCAGATTACACTACTTTACAAGGTTTTTTGCCCATAGATGAAACTAATGTGAATTGGTAGTTAGATACTGCACTGGAAAAAAAAATTAGGACGTCAAGTTTTTAATTATTTTCAATGATTTTACTAACCACATAAAAATAAAAAATGTCATAGATTACTCCTTATTTTACGTTTATTAGCGTCATTTTCTCTTAATACAGACCAGCAGTAATCGGCTAACATATTTTTATTCCAAAAATCTTGGTACCTCTGTTCATAAGTCTTGAAGTCCTGGTGGAAATGTTTACCATATTCATAACTTACGATTCCCGGTTCTCAGAAAAAAAAACCCAGGTACGAATGTAAAAAAAACAATTTTTAACTACATGTTCACCCCCATTCTGTAGTCTTTCCTTAATAAATTGAAAACAATTTCTTCATAATTCTCCGATTTATTGTTGCCTAAAAAATTTTCACTACTGCTTTAAATGAATACCAAGCATCTTTTGCGACACTGGATAAGTCACCATCGAAAATGTCATACTTTAATATCTTTCTTATTTGAGGCCCCACAAAAAGTCCTTTTTTGACATTGGCATCAGAAAGATTACAGAAAATGGAGGTCCATCTTTGTCAAGTGTTCCATAACGCTGGGACGCCAAATTGCAAGTGCTTTTTTTCTGCAGCCTTGTTCAATATTATACCTACTTCTATAATACTCATATAATACTCGGAACTCATTTTTATCAAAATTTGTTACCGAGATTTGGAAATATTGAAACTATGTAGCTCATTTTATGGCTTCAGTGATTTTATTTGATTGTTCACTTGTTATTTGACAGGATAATTTGATACCAAACATAGCAAAAGTTATTTGGGCTTAATTTACATTGTCTTGACGACATTTTAAAACAAATTAAAATGTTTAAATAATAGCTTAACACAACAACAGCAAATGCTAACTCAGACACGATTAACAAGATACTCATAACTTTATGAGAGTATAGGTATAGAAAAACTTGACGTGATAAAAATAAAAGACATGTATTTTTGTAGTAAGAGGATAGGAAGAAAACACATTCAGTATGAATTATCTTTGGGTAAAAGAAAAAATATATTTTTGTAACTATTATTAGTCTACCTAAAAACGGTGTTGTTTTCACAGAAGAATTTTTGACAGAAAAGTTTTGGTTATAGCAGGCGATCCTTATTTTGGATTGTGTATATTTATACCTAGTGATATTCAACAGGTACAGGTGTAACTACTTCATCTTTGTTGCAAATTGGTACGTTTAATTGTAACGTAACAAATATGGTGATACAAAAAGGAAAAAGGGAACATTCCATAATTGAGTTCCTGTGTTTAAGTACGTATTTAATGAAAAAAATATACCATCGGTACCTACTTATATTTAATCTAAAAAAAAAACTTTCTATTTCATCAAATCTTTGTTTAAGATATGAAAAAATTGATAACTGTGCAGAAGAAAATTAATTTTGAATTATAAATTATTTTCAAGAATATCTACATTATTTGTGCTTGTTTTTTTTTTTAAATTCCAAATAAATGAATTCTATTCTACATTGTATGAAGACCATTTTTAGGGTTCCGTAGCCAAATGGCAAAAAACAGAACCCTTATAGATATGTCATGTCTGTCTGTCCGTCCGTATGTCACAGCCACTTTTTTCCGAAACTATAAGAACTATACTGTTGAAACTTGGTACGTAAATGTATTCTGTGAACCGCATTAAGATTTTCACAGAAAAATAGAAAAAAAACAATAAATTTTGGGGGTTCCCCATACTTAGAACTGAAACTCAAAAATTTTTTTTTCATCAAACCTATACGTGTGGGGTATCTATGGATAGGTCTTCAAAAATGATATTGAGGTTTCTAATATCATTTTTTTCTAAACCGAATAGTTTGCACGAGAGACACTTCCGAAGTGGTAAAATGTGTGCCCCCCCCCCCTGTAACTTCTAAAATAAGAGAATGATAAAACTAGAAAAAATATATGATGTACATTACCATGCAAACTTCCACCGAAAATTGGTTTGAACGAGATCTAGTAAGTAGTTTTTTTAATACGTCATAAATCGTAAACCGCAAATTACCTTTCATTCAATCAACACAAATATAAAAAATATAGAGTTCAAGACATGTGTGATTATGAATTTATACGGAACCCTCGGTGCGCGAGTCCGACTCGTACTTGGCCTGTTTTTACTGATTGGGATTGGAGCATTAAAATATTTGACAACTTAAGTAGTGATATTGAAATTTTACATGAAAAGCATTGATAATCTTACGAACATACGATACAATATAATACTATACTTATTGCATTACTTAGACTTATGTTAAAAAGTTAAACTTCGCCAAAATACTTTTAATTGTCATAACGTTATCTCTTTAATACTGCTAATATTGTATTAAACAATCAAAATAATTACATAAGTAATGTCCAAAAACACTTTTTTGAGTGTTTTTTTTTACAAAACTATCGTTGTTTTTCCTTTCCTGTCACACGAGCCTTATAATTCATTTTTGTTATTATTTTGTAACGACATTTATTTTTGTTATGTCATTCATTTTGGTTTCTTTTTGGTGACTACGAAAATTTTGAATATTACCCTTATATCTTCTGAATAGGTACTGTAGAGACTATATAGGTTAGGAGGTTAGGTCTTAAGTCTGCATAGGTTTGTATAAAAAGTAAATACGACGTTGATTCGAATATTTGAAATGATAGAGTAGAAAACAAATGTATTGACGGAGTTTAAGTTGGTACCTCGCCCCGAGTGCATGTGAATATCGAATAAAATATATAAAAATATCAAATTGTTTGCATCGATCCCTACATGGTGGAGGCGCAGGGTAGTGCTAAAATAAGGCGCTACATGGTGAAGAAAATAAAACAAAGGAGCAGTAAACGAAGCTAAGTATTTTATTTATTAGTTTATTCGTGTGGTAAAAAAAAAAATATGGAGACAGCCCTGCCCAAGTTCGATGGGATCAGCTCGAACAGCGAAGATTTCATATTCGATTTCAGTAATGTCGCGGCCATAAAAGGATGGAGCGCGCCGACACAAAAACAAGCAATCGCTGCTTATTTAAAGGGGCCGGCATTGTCGTTCTACAAAACGATATACAACCAAGAAATTACCTTTGATCAAATTGTAGAAAAAATTAAGGAAGAATTTCCACCGATACAAAACTACATGTCGATATTCTTTGGTAAGCGCCAAGAACAAGGAGAGGATCCACTGAGTTACTTTTACTCACTGTATGAGTTATTTCAAAAATCTAAAATAAATGACGTTAACATTTTCATTACACAATTTCTCAAAACTTTACATTATAGGGATAAATACGATTATCTTCACGGGTATACAATAATATTGAGGAATTAAAGGGCGCAATACTGCAGTTTCGCTGATTTGGAGAAAATACAATTCTTGAAGCCTGGGGAAGAAAAACAATGAAGATGATGACAATGAAATCAAAGAATGAAATTGAAACAGATTTGGGGAGTAAATGCAAAAAAATCGGGGTTGAGTCCATGTAGGTATAGGTAGGATTGGGTGTGCATAGGTAGGGAAGTAGTGACAGGGCTCGCTTAGGACATATGCATCCAGCAAGTGTGACCACTGTCCACCATTTTGTTAGGAGTCAGGTTAGGAAGGTGAACCAAGGTCCACCCAGGCTATAGTTGCTAGGAGGTGTGACAGGTCTTACCTTTGGTGGTCTAGTAGGGATTCGTTCAGGGAGGTAAACCAAAGGTCCATCCAGGCTATAATTGCTTTGAGATGTGATAGGTTTTACCTTTTTGAATTAATTTTCAAAATTTAGTTTGTCAGCCTTGATTTCAATTTCAATTTCAAGTAGGAAAGGAGATTTGGGCAAGTAGGTTTGATAGCTTAGTTGGTTCAAAAAAATTTATACCCAACAAGCTTCTTGAATGCAAACTTTTTATTAAAGCTCCTCTTACCAGAGATAGGTATAATTCACTAAATAGATGAATGAATGATTTTATTTTGCAAAAGAGTAGATATGTTTCAAAGAGTTGAGAAAAGATTCAGAGATTGTGCCCATTCTTTTTAGTCAGGTCACAGATAAGAGAAGTAGGTTTGAGATGATGGCGACAACGTGGCGTTTCTTTTGGTGGCGTTTTGAGATGCCAAAGTCACTATCGAGCAATTGCACTTTTGTCATTGGCGAGATGATGGAAACCGCCATTTCTTTAACTTGCACTAATTAACGCAAAGCTTGGGACTTTTTGGCGGGAACTCGTAGCAAGGATTTGTCAGTTTTGTTTTATTATCCAAAAAAATAGATATCGTGGTTTTTAATGCATAATATTGATAGTGTATTGTTCAATAAAGTGCCATTTAAGTGTCTAATATGTAGGATAATGAAATAAAAGTGTGTAGACTGAGTTTCGAGTGCTCTCAAGAAGTCCATGAAATCTTCATCAAAAGTGCTATCATTTTGCTGAAGAATAGGGTAGTTGACTAACAAAGAGTAAGAATTTGAAAATAAAATGAAGAAAATAATACTGAAGACGTAAACTTTGAAACTAAAAAGAAAAAACATAACTAAAGACGAGGCGGTATGGCCATGGAGCCTTAGCCTGCCCAACAAGGGCGAAAAAAATAATAATAATAAAAACGCAAAGCTTGTCAGGGACTAGCTGGTTAATTTTAACAGCCGGTGTCGTTAGTCATCTGTTGTAATTAATAATGTTCGCCACAAAGGTAGGCTAGCTTTTGTCTTGTGCAGGAAAATTTTGATTGCTTGCTAACTGACATTAACTTAACTCCAAAAATTAACTTACTCAATCAAAATTTTTCTCTGTACCGGGGGGGATGTAGAGACTATATAGGTTAGAAGTTAGGTCTTAGGTCTGCATAGGTTTGTATAAAAAGTAAATACGACGTTGATTCGAATATTTAAAATGATAGAATAGAAAACAAATGTATTGACAGAGTTTAAGTTGGTACCTCGCCCCGAGTGCATGTGAATATCGAATAAAATATATAAAAATATCAAATTGTTTGCATCGATCCCTACAGTACTGAGTTTCGTAGAGTTAAATGTAAGAGTTAAATGTATTTAACTGGATACTATCTACTGGTTTGTATCCTGAGAAGTGGAAAAAGTCGCGCGTTTGCCCCATACCAAAAACAGGCAGTAAAACAAAGGTGGAAAACTATCGTCCCGTTGCAATACTTTGTGCATTAGCGAAGCTTTTTGAATCGACTTTATATAGCCGCCTTATTACTCAATGTCTGCCGTACATCACAGGGTCGCAGCATGCCTTCTTGCCGAAAAGATCTGTGGCTACAAATCTCCTGACTCTAGTGGATATATTATCAACGGAGTTGAACAAAAAAAATCAGGTAGACGTAGTATATCTAGATTTCCAGAAGGCATTTGACCGGGTAGACAACGACATCCTATTAGAGAAGATGGCGGCTATGGGATTCACACAGAGGCTGTTGAGATTGTTCGCGAGTTACTTGTCGGATAGAGAGCAGTTTGTTCGGTACGGTCCGTATGAATCAGAATACTATCAAACACGCTCGGGAATAAGTCAAGGCTCGAATCTAGGTCCATTCCTATTTGTAGTACTAATTAATGACCTAGCGGATGTAGTAAAACACGCTGAAATATTAATTTTCGCAGACGACGTCAAACTGATCCAGCCAGTAGGTTCTCAAGAAGATCACGATGCACTCCAGAATGATCTGAATGCAGTGTATAGATGGAGTTATATTAATAAATTGTACTTTAACACAAGTAAATGCGAAATGATGAGTTTTACACGTTCACCTTCCCCAAATGTACAGGTTTACAAGCTGGGAGAGGAGCCTATTGCTCGAGTGACAGGTGTGCGAGACCTTGGTGTCTATTTCCAGCCTGATCTATCTTTTCATTTGCATGCAATATCAGTGGCCGATGCCGCCTCTCGGAGACTGGGATTTGTGCTCCGAAATGCAGCCCCCCTCACACTCCAGGCTACGCGTACATTGTATGGAGCTTTAGTACGTAGCTTGCTCGAAACAAACGCTGTGGTTTGGTGCCCACATGAGAATAAGTATATACTCATGCTAGAACAAATCCAAAAGAAGTTCCTAAGGTACCTATATAAGAAGACGTTTACATATTATCCTTACATATATCCAACACTGTTCTTGCAAGGTTGCTTAAGTTATGACTCTCTTCAACTCCGCAGAGACTTGGCTCTTGCTAAGTTTGTCGTTTACCTTCTTAGGGGAAAAATAGACAGCAGTATGTTGATGGGTGTTTTTCTGAGGTTGTATGTACCAGACAACTATCGGCGTGCTCGAAAGCATGCGAGGCTGTTTGCGCCTCCTCTCTCACGCACTGAGGCGCACCGGCACTCCCCGGTGGCGCGCGCGCTCGAGCTGCTCAACTCCGCACTTGCTGACACAGAGCAGTGTGATGTGTTTGTGAGTAATATAGTGAGTGTGTTGAATGCATGCAAGAAAGTGATAGAACGAAGAATGCCTGAGAGCTCTATAATACATATTTTGATAATGTACATTTGTTTCTTTTTTTTTTTTTTTGTTTTTCTTTGTAAGTGTATCATTGTGTTCTGTATGAATTTGTAACGTAATGGCATTGACTGTAAAGTTGCAAATGTTGAATAAATAAATAAATAAATAAATAGTAAGATCTATGTTTGTTGTTTAGTTTAGTATATAGTAGTGTACGCGGTTAACTGTTATATGTATGTATTAAAAATCCACGTGGCTTCTACAGATAAGACTAAACTTAACTATTTTTATTATGTTTTGGTCAAATATTTTTCTTCGGTAGTAACCAATCGTTACAGGACTCCTCGGTCCTCATACCTAACCTGCCCCAATGAATAGTCCACTCAAACATTTGTTTTTACAATAAGTCCCTCCCTACAACACAATAACACAACACAACGTGTAACGACATTATGAATTAATGAGTCATTGACCAAAATATTGCGTAGTAGAAAACGTATAGAGGAGGCAATCAACTTTACTTACCAAAAAAAAACTTCTAACGCGCGCGAATTATTAAAAACTTTACGAGTATTTTTTTTATTGATTGGTGTTTCAGAATGAATTGGTCGCGTTAAGTAAAAGTTTCGTAGTACATAATAGCTTTCCTTGCACTTTGGCCTCTTTTCAAATTAATAAAAAACATGCTGTTAACTGTGATTTAATTAAGTACTACTCGTATACATTGTAATATTCTGAGGCCATGTAGTGCTTTAGAAAATGAAAAGTTTTCGACTGTAGTTAAATAAAATACATCAGTATGTATTTTTGTAAATTTGAAAAGAAGCGAAAAGGTAATCAGTAATACAGGAAAATATTAAAAATCTATTGATATTCATATAACAATCTACTATAATTTTGTTTGTTATCCTAACAAACTAATGAACAACTATTAAATGGATAAACAAACAGACATCGGGCCCTGACGTTCGTAAACCCATAGATTAGTAAACGTATGGATATTTTTAATGCGCACTTTTTACACAAATCTGCAAACAACAATAATAATATAATATAATTATTAAATTTCTAGACAAGCTAATTATCTTTTATTATTATTCAATGTATTGAAAATTTTAACTGAAATCGATCATTAGGAATTATTTTGCTCTACCAACAATTAACAACAGTAAGTCAGTAACGATCCTCTACCAGGTAAATTATACATATTAGTCATAAAGTTTCCTAAGCTCTTCATCATCTACACGGAAAGATTAAATGACTAACTCGGAAAGTATCATATTGTAACATTTGTGATTTGAAACATTCCGAGAAAAAATGAAATGTTTTAACCCATCGATCTCATTATCTGCGTCATATTTTATTGTCAAGTTTAATTTCAAGAGGCGAAAATGTAAGATGAGATCACACTTGGCAGTCCATCAAACAAAGCAAGTCAAGTAAATAAATACTACAAATACCTACGTAAACTGACGACAACGGAAGAGATCTGCGAATCTCATAGTTAACTCATTTATAAATATAGGGTGACTTTAAATTAGTTCTTGATACGAAAGGCTATGCACGTGCTCATGATAACGAACAACTTTCCCTATGGAACCCACAGTCAAATCGCAAAAAGAAATTTTGGACTCTTCATACTAATTTGGCCGATCAGTTGATCGATTTGTATGGAGTCCAAAATTTTTTTTGCGATTTGAATATAGGTTCCATATGGAAAGTTGTTTGTTGTCATGAGTACATTCATAAGCCTTTCGTATCAAGAAATAATTTTTAAGTCACCCTATATACCTACTTACTATATTAGGGACATAACCTAATCCAAAAGATGAGAATAGTCAATTTAGATTGTTATTTTTTTGATAAATAGAAACTGCCCTGTATAAACAAAGAAGTTTTTCTGACTTCTGACTTAATAAATTAATAAATTCAATATTCTAAAATGACTTGAATTCAATATTCTAAAATGAATGAATGATGATAAGCATGTGTAAAGCATCAGTAGAAATAATTCTACTTTTGGCATTATCACAATGACTTTCATCGAGTGAAATTCACCAATCGTCGAAGCAAAGTCGAGGCGAGATTGATTTGGCACTATTTGAGATTACGTGATACATCCTTGGCATCATCGTCATTTACTGTGAAGTTAAGGTCATCAAGGTTAAGGCGTTGCGAAACGCCATTATTTTTAACCGACTTCAAAAAGTACGGTTATCAGTTTCTCTTGTATGTATTCGGGTTGTCCTCTATTTTCAAGAGAACCACAAAACGGATTTCGATGCGGTTTTCACTGGGATGATGTAAAATTATTTAAAATTATTCTTTAACCCCTAATTAAAAAGTTACTACTTCCTCTGATTTATTTTAAGAATTCACTACATAACTGCTTATTTGTACTCAAAAGTGTTTAACGTGTGGTGTAGAGCGGACCATTAGGGACTGAATCCTTGCAGCAGGTCAATCAACTTTAAATATTAGCTTGTTTTTGAAGGTACACAAATTTTTACCTTCTGTCCTGAAATTAATATAATTTTAGTGCTATCGATCGATCGTCCGTCACATGTCAACATTCTTACAGTGATAGTAAAATACAAACACGTTTTTAAAACATACGAACGGAACAGTCAAATGTTACAAAAATACACCATGACATCATGGTGTGCGAGTGAGAAACGTATCGCCCTCCCACTCCTTCTACGCGATTATAAATACGAGAAGTGCATTTACTCCATTCGTGGGTTTTTGCTAGAGATTTTATAGTTTTATCAACTACCTATAGAATATGTGATGGATGTGTACGTACCTATTGTTTACTATGGTACGAAGTAGAATTACGTTGTATGTAAGTGAAGGCTTTTTATAAAGAATAAAAAAGTAAAATCGTTAAAGGAATTCGCGCATACATACTACAGTATTGGTTTATTGAATAGCTTCAAAATAAGGTGTGTCTGTTTTCGGCGATCTTCTCTTTGGAGAAGTAGTTTGCTACTAAATCGAATTGAAGTCAAACGTATAGAAAGCTTGTAGGTAACCGTAGGAATAATTTTAGCTAGATAAGGTTTGGTTATCAACATTTACGCAGAAATTTTCAATTTTCTACTACAAGTCACTGTAGAGAGCAATGCAGTAGTCGTTGATGTCTTTTGTATGGCCGTGACATTTCAATAGAGACGTGTTCATAAATCAACTGTTAATTACGACAAGCTAAAAAGTGTAATATGTATTATACTAAAAAACCGACTAAGACGGTTCAGGGGTTGCTATGCTATAGTTCCAAATATAACATAATAATGTATAAAAAATATTTTGGTTAACATTGCAAAATATCAAAATTTTAGATTAGTTTTTTGTTTACGATCTAGAGGCAGATAGAAAAACAGCAAAGTGACCCCAATAATTGATTAGGAGTAGGAATTCGCGGCCACTACAACAATAATTATATCCACTACGTGTGCGTGTCCCTTCGAAGGTCTAGCGACAAAACCACTGGACGGATTTGTATTAAATTTGTAATAACTTAATAAGGCAATATTTCTTCGCCTAATTTCCTAAAACAATTTCTACGGTTGCCCCACCATAGTAAAAAAAACATATTTTTTCTCAAAAATGGCTGTATCGATTTTAATAAAACAATTTACGTTATCATAATTTCATACGGCTTACTTGTAACAGGAAGTTCATTATTCCGGATAGGTACTACAATCTCAGATAATTTGCAAATTTTTCTTCAAGCGTGATTATGAACCCTCCCTACTCATGACTACTAATTAGCAATGTTTATTACTGAATTGTATTTATCAATAACAAACCTTGTAATAGCAGGCGGTTGCGAGAAAGTATCGTGACTGTTTAATTTATTTCAAGTCGCTTTAAATAAAAATATGTACATCATCGAAACAAGTGAAGCAGCGACGTCTGGTAAGTTTAGAATGGGCTTACATTTGTTTTACTTCTACAATATGTTTTTATAAATGCGCTGAACTGAAATTGAACCTAACACGACCGTGTAAATGATTAAAGTCAACATTTACATCTATTTTCATAGAAAATAAAAGGCTTCTTTTAACCTAGTAACAAAATTGCGTGTATAAATATGTAGTTTGAAGTATTAAAAAATTAATAAATTTAGTTTAAGATTTTATTTTATTTGAAATACTTAAGTACCTGTAAATAATTAATTAATTTAATTTATGGATGTGAAATAAATAATTTATTTATGTTCTCTGTTTATGTATTTATAACGGATCTAAACGAAATCAGTCTCACCCCACATATTACCTTAACCCTGTGTTAGAAAAGAACTGTAACCTGAAACACGTAAAATACAAAGATAAAGAGTCGGCACTCGTTACTGCTTTCGGCGTACCGATAAGTTATACTTACTGTGGTTCAAAATTTTTGTACCTATCGCTCGACAAAGAGATAATGTGTGATACTTCTTTTTAAATTAAAAATTTCGGTATGATATACCAAAGTATTTTATTTCGTGTACATTTTTTGTGTAGTCTTACTTGACTGACTTGACTTACATTTACAATTACAAATACAATAGACATTTTATTGAGCAACATAAACGTTTGCTATTGTTTTTTATCGATCCACTAACCAAAGTTTTAGGGGTACCAAGACCAACTCGTAAGTAAACCAAAATAATACGTTCAAGATTTTAACCGATTGTAGTGCAAAACAAACAATACAAAAAAACTGCTGCGCATTAAATCGACTAGTGGTGTAGCAGCGTAATTAGCCACACCACATCACCTCCACCCTGCGACCTGGACAAACAAGTCACCATCCAATGATGTCATGCTGGTGTTGTTGACCGCGCGCGGTCGCCTCGCCTCGTCGGTCATCATCTCCTTACAAGTGCCGAAATATACTTAATGACGACAGGTTCTACGCGGTCCTAATAATGGCATGGCACCAAGAAGGTAAGTCACTTACCTGGCTAAATTTCCTTTAAGCTTTGTAAGGCCATTGGGTTTGTGAGGCACGTGAACGTCGCGCGCTTCGTAAAAGACGGGTTCAGGCGCCATTGTCTGCTGGGCTTTCTCGCCGACTAGCGGCTCCATGCGACAGGAGATGGCCACTCTCTTAGGTGGAGTGGCTCGTGGGTAGGTGTGGTGGCGAGCAGTGCTAGCCGTCGCCGACGATGTAGATTCGTTTCGCCGCGGTTTTGGCAAAGTTCTTGCACACAGAGCCGTTGCAGCATTCTTTAAATGACTTCTGAATCTATTATTGCTTTGGGTGCTCAGTATAGCACCCTCCATTTTTAGCCACGGTAAATTCTCACTGCACTCACTTAGTGTATATTGGAATCCATTTTTATATGGATCACTTTGCTCTAACTATTAAATATCACAGCATTACTGGAGGAAGTTGTATCACAAATATTTCAAAATGTTTTAATACACTTATGGTAGGTATCGGTTTTTGTCATCTTGTTTCATTCAGGTGTAATAATTCACTTTTAACAAAACTTGAATCTACGGTTCTTACACATTCTTGATAATTTAAGTCCATTTCCAGAATGAGTTGCACCTAAAAAATTCATTAAACATCAATTTATAAACAGGTGACTAATACAAAATTTTATTAAAGAAGAGTTTATTGACCACCCTGACAACCCTGATGTCATACTTTTATACGTAAACGTGACGATTCCTTGTAGGCAAAATACTTAAAACTTTAATTTATATGAAAAGGACATACCTACATTACGCTTGAATTTGTGGTTTAAAACTTAGTAATACTGACAAAGCAACTTTATTTAGTGCGATTTATTACATCATCATATTTAACTTCTGTAATCGACTTGCCCAATTACTGAGTGATGAATTACACCTCAAAAATGTTAATCCATCGTTTAGTAGGTATATATCGTTACATTTGTCGCTCAGTATCAGCGTCAATCGTAAGGATAAGACACAGGCCTGTTTTAAAACACAATCAATCAGTTTCGTCAAATACCTAAGATATTAAACCGTCTAGCTAGGTACTGTACTTGTACTTAGTACATGTACTTTTATTTATATTTTGCGGCTTAATTATATTTAAAGTTACATGTAGCAACACCTATATAAAATGTAAAGATAGATTATTTTCTGACCTTGAGTAAAACTGAAATGGTTTTTTGAAGATTAAATGAATCTTTTTTTGTATCCCAAGCACTTCTCAATAAACTAAGTATTGTTACTTGTAAGTACTATATGTATAGTGTACCTACCAAATTACGAGTCGGCTGAATACTATACGAACTATACATACACGGAGCGCATTGCGGAAGGCTTCGCGGTGAAACCACAGTACGGGGGGAGGCGCGGCGAGGGGGAGTGTGGGCGCGCTGACATCACCGCCGGAGCCAGCCGCTCTTACATCATCCATCGCCGGCCGCCTCCTTACGAGCGAGTATAACCAGCCCGCGCCCGTACCCGCGCCTCTTATCAAAAACTGATCGAACGAACAGCTCTGTGTATACTTTATTTACTTTTGTTGCCGATTTAATTGACATCCAGTTATGTGCTTTATTTGTTAAAACAATCACATTTTATTATACAAAGTACCCAAGTGAACATGTCTATCGAGTCTTACTAAACACTAATTCATAAAGAACTCATCGCTTTTAACGTATTAAGCCTCCCCCAAACAGGCGCGTTTTTTGTGGCGCGAAATTCGCGCGAAACTCGCAGGTGAAGCTGCGACGTCGCGTCGCAAAAAGCCGCTACACGTCGCGGGAATATCGCGCGAATCTCGCGCTACAAGTGGCGATACTTCTGCGACACTGCGTCGCGACACGTCGCGCGAAATTAGCGCGAATTTCGCGCGACAAGCGGCGACGCTACATGTGTCGCGCGAATATCGCGCTACACGTGTTGCAATATTCGGCGACGCGACAAGGTGTCGCGCGAAAATTGTGCGATATTTCTGCGACACGTAGAGGTGGGTCGGTAACAGATATTCCAATAACGTAACGTAACTGATTAACAGTCAGTATCGATAATGGACTTGGAAACTATTTATTTTTACTCCTCACAAAGGTAATAAGAGACGTTTATGTGTTTCTGTTTCCTCAATATCAATATCTCTAAATATTGCATTACAGAGTGTAGAATAATAAATGCATATACGATTCAAAAGGTTCTGTAAGTTTTAATTGTCGTCCTGAACTTGGAACAGGTTATATTATAACAAAGATAAAATAAATATACAAGGATAAACAAGAATAATAATAAATGCTTTTAAGTAATGAAAAAAAAACTTCTTTCTTGCATTCAAAAAAGGGTCTTTGGGTGGCCCCAGACCTACCGATTCTGTTCTGCCTAGAACGGGTGGAGACGCGGGCAAAAGCTACTATCAGATAAACAATCTTACTAGCTAGGAAACTGGCACATGAAAATGTAAATTGTCTATTAAGTGTGTAAACTGGTGCAGTCGGGTAAAAACATAACCCACCTTTTGGCACAGCCGGGTAAAATATAACCCTCCTTCTGTCGTAGTCGGGTAAAAACAATACCCTCCTTCTGGCGCAGTCGGTTAAAAAACATAACCCTCCTTCTGATCCAGTTGAGTAAAAAACATAACCCACTTTCTGGCGCAGTCGGATAAAATACTTAACCCTCCTTCTGGACCAGTCGGGTAAAAACATAACCCACCTTCTGGCGCAGTCGGGTAAAAACATAACCCACCTTCTGGCGCAGTCGGGTAAAAACATAACTCTCCTTCTGTCGTGGTCGGGTAAAAACATAACCCTCGTTCTGGCGCAGTCGGATAAAAACCTAACCCTCCTTCTGGTCCAGTCGGGTGAAAAACATAACCTACTTTCTGGTGCAGTCGGGTAAAAACATAACCCTCTCTCGGGCCCAGTCGGGTTAAAAACAAAACCCTGCCTCTGGACCAGTCGGGTAAAAGCATAACCCAAGGTGGGTTGGCGCAGTCGGGTAAAAACATAACCTTCCTTCTGGCCCAATCGGGTAGAAATATAACCCTCCTTCTGACGCAGTCGGTTAAAAAACATAACCCTCCTTCTGGTCCAGTTGAGTAAAAAGCATAACCCATTTTCTGGCGCAGTCGGATAAAATACTTAACCCTCCTTCTGGCCCAGTCGGGTAAAAAACATTACCCTCCTTCTGGCGCAGTCGGATAAAAACATAACCCTCCTGGCGCAGTTGGGTAAAAACATAACCCTCCTTCTGGCTCAGTCGGGTAAAAAACATAACCTTCCTTCTGGTGCAGTTGGGTAAAAACATTACCCTCCTTCTGGCGCAGTCAGATAAAATACTTAAGCCTCCTTCTGGCCCAGTCGGGTAAAAAAACATAACCTTCCTTCTGGCGAAGTTGGGTAAAATCATTACCCTCTTTCTGGCGCAGTCGGATAAAATACTTAACACTCCTTTTGGCCCAGTCGGGTAAAAACATAACCCACCTTCTGGTGGAGTCGGGTAAAAACATAACTCTCTTTCTGGCGCAGTCGGGTAAAACATAAACCTCCTTCTGGCGCAGTCAGGTAAAAAACATAACCCCCCTTCTGGCGCAGTCGGATAAAATACTTAACCCTCCTTCTGGCCTAGTCGGGTAGAAAACATAACCCTCCTTCTGGCCCAGTCGGGTAAAAATATAACCCTCCTGGTGCAATTGGATAAAAAATATAACCCTCCTGGCTCAGTCGGGTAAAAACATAACCCTCCGTCTGGAGCAGTCGGATAAAATACTTAAGCCTCCTTCTGGCCCAGTCGGGTTAAAAACATAAGCCACTTTCTGGCGCAGTCGGGTAAAAGCATAACCCTCTTTCTGGCGCAGTCGGGTAAATTAAAAACATGGCTCAGTCGGAAAAAACATAACCCTCCCTCTGGCCCAGTCGGGTTAAATACATAACCCTCCTTCTGGCGCAGTTGGGTAAAAACATAACCTTCCTTCTGGCGCAGTTGGATAAAATACTTAATCCTTCTTTTGGCCCAGTCGGGTAAAAACCATAACCCTCTTGGCCCAGTCGGGTAAAAAACATAACTCTCCTTCTGGCGCAGTCGGGTAATGAAATAAATACTTGCACGCAATAATCGTTATTTGAACAAAAGCTATTACGTACTAGTTACAAAAACGGAACGCGGAACGCGAATCGCGGCGCTACTCTACCTTGGCCCCCCCGGGCCTCACCCCCGTTGTCGCGTCGCAGGTAATTCGCAGAATTCCGCGACAGCGACGCGACGTGAAGCGGCGACAGCGGGGCCTGGGGCCCGGGGGGCAAGCGCGGCGTCGCAGAATATTCGCAGCCACACAGAGGGGGTGAAGCGGCAACAGCGGGGCCCGGGGGGCAAGCGCGGCGTCGCAGGAAAATCGCCGCTACACAGGGGGGGTGAAGCCGCCACATCGGGGCCAGGGGGGGCTGTAGCTGCGAAATCGCCGATTTATCGCGGCAGTGTGTAAAAGCGACAGCGTCCCAGTACAAAATGTACTGAAAGTAATTATTCGCGCGTTATTCGCGCTACAAAAATCGCGCCTGTTTGGGGGAAGCTTTATTGTTTGTAGACGTTAGCAGATTATAGAGTCACGAATTTAAATAGGTTAGCAAAATAGAGGCGCAACAAGGCCATATTTAACATTTTTATAACAGATTCAGATTTAGTTGTACGTGTAGATATAGTACAACATAATTAACTCCCTTTTAGTATTTGTGATGTGATCGTATTTTGTGGCGCAGTAGCAAAATAAGTTTGTAGCCGAGATTCTAAAATTGTCTTGCAATTCTAAAATTGTCTTGCAAAGGCAACAGTCGGTCAACCGTAGTGTAGCTGATCTCGCCGAATCGAAAAGCTTGTATGTAACGTAACCCATATTTCCCACGCCAATGATGTCAAATTGGTTTATCAATCACTGCGGGACGGATGTGGAGTGGAGTGAGCGGTGTCGGAGCAAACCGTGGGCGTTGTTGTGTAGACATTGAGTTGAACACAACTACCTACTGTTTATGCACATCCGCCCTGCCTCTTCGTATAAGCTTATTTCAAAAAGAAAACCAAATCTATTACAAAGTAGGAACCTATAAGGCTTTTACTCTACAGAGTGTAACAAAACTATACATATACGAACGAACCGGAATATAGGGTGACTTTAAATTAGTTCTTGATACGAAAGGCTATGCATGTGCTCGTGATAACAAACAACTTTCCCTAAGGAATCCATAGTCAAATCTCAAAAAAGTTATGGACCCTCCATACTAGACATGTACCGGATAATGGATTTGCCGGGTACCCGGCTGATCCAATCGGCCGAGTAGCCGGGTAGCCGGCGCCGGGTACCCGGCAATGAAACACGTCACGATCATGTCTTAGATCATTACTTAGACTTTGCCAGTGAACTGTAGGATGCACTTAGGATCGAGTTCCCTCTGGAGTTACCATCGCGGTCCACCTAGAGATCGGCTTCTGGCTTGGACGAGTGCCTCGCACTCGCAGAGTATATGAAGAGGAGTTTCCTCTTCCTCGAGGCAGAATCGGCACTCGTCGTAACTGCAAGCTTCATTTTATTAACGTGGTTATTAAGCTTGCAGTTAGAGTTCTGACTAGAATCCTAAGTCCAGGCTTATAAAGTCGTAGTGCTATAGACATGTATTCCCGCGAAAAACCAGATATGAGCGCTTTCGAATTCTTTTGGCCTGGTGCACTAGCCCAGACTGTTCTACTCTGTTCCTTAGCCCATTCCTGCAGCATTATTCTTCCGGAGCTGCAAGGGATGCAGATATAGGGTCCTTCTGAAATACCTGAAAAAATGTTAACAGTGGCTTCTACTCATGAATCAGTACAACTTTTCCAATCAACCCGTAAAAAGATTTTTGAACTTCCCATACAAAATTGTCGGTTCAGTTGATCAATTAGTATTAGGACTTCAAAAATTGTTTGCCAATTTAGTATAGGCTCCTTGAGGTAAGTTGTTTAGTTTCATGAGTAGAACCGTGGTCAAAATTTTTTCAGCTATTTCATTACCCTATATATTTAAGTGGTGGGCAGAAAATAGAGGTCACAAACAGTCACAATCCTATACTGTGTAACCTGCCGGCCCGCAACTTTTCCCCACCAAATAGCTCAGTATACAGCGAGCGTCTCTTTTCGAAAGCAGGTAACGTCTACGAAAACAAACTAGATCCTGATCCAATTTACACCATAATTTACAAACTGTAAACCTACAATACTAAATAAGATTGAAATATGAACGACAGTTACATAAAATATGTACCTATACTTTTAACTTCAAAATAACGTGTTTTTAATAACTCGGTAATTACCCGGCGGCGCTATTACCCGGTACCCGGCCGGATCCTTAAAAAAGTGCCGGATCCGCCGGGTACCGGATCCAAACCGGGTATCAGATCCAAACCGGGTACCGGATCCAAACCGGGTACCGGATCCAAACCGGGTACCCGGTACATGTCTACTCTATACACATCTGTCAACGGACCGGCCAAATTAATATGAAGAGTCCAAAATTATTTTTTTGCGATTTGACTATGGGTTCCTCAGAGAAAGTCGTTTTTTATCATGAGCACATGCATATTCTTTGGTATCAAGAACTAACTTAAAGTCACCCTATATATCGTACACGTAGCACTTGTCACCCCGGTTTGGTGTTCGTCAGTTAAACATTATCTCTTCTTCTATGGTTACAATGTGTTATAGGCATCAATTACATAGGTGAATTTTCTTATAAAAAGTCCGTTTTATAAGTAAGTATTCAATTCATATCCAGTTATTGTGTGAAGTCACGTTCAGTCCTTATTTAAATTAAATACAATTGCAAGAAAAATACCGGCTTTTGTGGATCGACTGTCCATTGAGCATTAAATACGAAACAGGATGTCATCTTCCCAACAATGGCGTCTTTGCTCTTTATACTGTTTAAAGTTAATATGATTCAAGATTCAAATATATACAGGTTGTCCCAAAAACCAACGATAATCCAATATAAGTGCTAGATATATATCTAGCACTTATATTATCCTGGTAATATAAAGTGCAAAGGAGAGCGGTTATAATAATGTTTCATTTAAGATGCATATTTAGCAATGCTTTTAATGATTAGGGGAATTGTGAATATTTTTGTTTGCGACTCCATCTATTGAGACATATTGATACTATTTTCTAATAAGAACAATATAAAATAAAATATTTATTGCATAAATAAATACTTAGGCAATAAATAAAGTAATATTATAGAACAAAAGTAGGTTTCTACAACAACGCTATAGTTGTTTACGATTCTATAAGAAATTGAGTTTGTTTTCGAGTTATTCAATTTTCTTTTTAAATAATTAGAAAAATATTTATACATTTATGTTATTTAATATTTTTATTTTACACTTTTTAATTTTAAAAAGATCAAGTGAAGAAGTAAATTGTCTCGGCTATACTAAAGACATCAACGACTGATGCAGTATTAGTAGTATTTTTCAAGTAATACCGAAAATATTGAAAGGAGAAACTAAACTATGTACACTTGGAGACACTTAAAATAAATAAAATCTTATTACGCAATTTTTGCACTGCTTAGATATTTTAAAGTCTTTCTGCATAGCAAAAGCAAGTACATTCTTATAGCAAGCAGTAGAAGAAATCAGTAAAGGGACAAGTATTCTCGTATTTTTGCTGAAGAAGAAAATCGTGGTTCTAACTTCTAAGATAAGTAATGTAAAATGTTAGAAATCATGCCATAGCAATCATTTTTAATCTCATTTTTAAAATGAACACTGTACTTTCTCTGTTAAGTTGGCAAGATTTAGAATTTGAGTTATTCACAATAAACATACTTGTAGATAAAAAGTAAATATTGACTTGATAAATTACTGTAATTAACCTGTTTTTCTTAAATAAACAGTATGTGTAAGGTGATTTACTCAGCGTGAGGTTATTTTATTTCGTATCAGTTGCCAATAATATCTACTGGCATGTGATTGGCTGAACAGAATATTGATTGTCTCTATCTATTATATTTAATTTTAAAAACTATAGACGCTTAAGTGTATAAATAAATACATATTATTAATCAAATCAGAAGCTGTATTTTTAATTTTTATTAAACTGTAATGACCACGTCATAATGGAATGCAATTAAATCATAGTACATTGTCAAAAAAGTACTTTTGTAGGTACTTATGTATTCTATATGTGTATCTTATCAACTTAATATTCATCAAATACCACAACACTACACTGTTGTGTACCTAATATGTAATCAAACAAAATCAAAATCATTTTTACTATTATCACAGAAAATTAAATTGAATTCTAATTTAAAATTGTTTATTTTCCATCTGGTCACTTGCCAAAAATATACAGTAAGTACTACCAATTTACCTACGTAAACATGGTGAGGTACTGGATACGAAAAATAAGCTTATAACGTTTTATTGGAACAAACCTTTTAAAATTGTTTGAGTGAAAACTTTTCATGAAGATAGTGTCTGTCAAATTTACAAATATTTACCTAGGCATGTTCCTCGATAACACTATCCAAATATAATTTTACGTAAATCACACAACGATCGCATCGTTAACAACGAACAGTCGCACAAATCTGGCATAGCATCGTCGTATAGAAGAAGATTGATAATAATTATGTATTTTGATGTTTCACCTGTTTATAAATCAATAGCAGTTTTTCACGAATTTTACGAGACTGTGACCATTTTAAATCAGTTTTACACAACTTCACTGTAAATATTCTGTCATGTCTTTCCAATTAGGCGAACTGAGTTTGTTTAGTGTTTTGTTTGAGCGAGCGCGCGTGTACCGTCGGCACAACAGGTCGCGCGATACTGGTTGGGTGGAGTGGATGGGTGGTTGGATGGACTATTGGCTGGCTGGGCGCGCGATAGCGGCAGACCCTACGCCTTCTACCACAAGAGTGCCCGCTGAAAAATCTGTCGCAAGCACGTCGCAAGCTTAATAGTTTTCTTAGGTAGGTAGGTACTCAATTTTGTCAAGTACCGTTAATTAAACTATCTCATAGTTCTTTACCATTTTATACTATCAGAACTAAAATATTTCAGTGATAAGGATGTGTAAGATTGAGTCCAACAGACTTTTATCTAATTACATCTTTGTGTATCTTATTTATAATTTTAAATCTTTATCCTATACCTTTTTAATTCAAAGATTAGCAATTCGATTATTAATATCAGTTTCATGCAGAATGACATATCACAAAAGTTTTAACCGACAAAGCACTGAGGGAGTAGAACAAATTAGATGTATTCGTACAATTACATGAGAGAGTACAGGAGAAGAGTTATCTAACAAAGATAGCGGTTCACAGACTAGGTTTAAGTAAATACGTAAGCACACCTCGTTGTACGCCTGAACGATTGTTGTAAGCAAAAATGGTACATAACGGTACGATTCGATGCAAAATGACATCATCGTTTGCCTTCGTGGTTACTTTAGCACATTTGCGATTAGCAATAGATTCTGACCGAATTTTATGAGTTATTATGAGCGCCTCATTCATGGGGTCAAAAGGGCTAATGAACTGGAAAACACGATTACAAAAGGTTAAAGGTTGAACTTGTGTATATACTTGTATGTAACTCTTTTCTTTTATTATACAAGTGATGTTTTAATGGCAGATATGAACATATCCAGACTTTGTACCACTTTTTAAATATATGACAACAAGTTTTGGACTCTTCATATAATACAAAAATAGTTAATCCGACGATAGATTCGTATGGAATTTTTTTTTGACGTTTTTTCTACAAGTCCAAAGATGATTGATTAATGGTACAGTCTAGATATGATCCTAGACGCCAGATAAAAAAAAAACCTTGTTGGCATAACAATTTGTGAATTGTTATGCCAACAAGGGTTTTTTTGTCCGGGGTGTGCCGGACACTTCATACAAATTTCGCACTATTGTTTACTACATAGACATTCATGTTTGTACACATGTAAATGAGTGCGTGATGTACTAGGGTTGAATCGAGATTCAATAATTAGCCCTCATTGTCTTTATTGTTAGCTAGACTTTTACAAATAAAGTGAAGGCTGTATATCCCAGACAAGGCTGTATACCTTAGAAGCCTTTAACTCTTTTCTTAAAAAAATAAAATTGTCTTTGGTTATTGTACTATGCTTTGGTTTGTCAACACCTTGACTGGTCACACATCAGTCACACAGGGGGGTGAGGTAGCATTCAGAGAGCGGCATATACTGTAGTTTTGAATAATTTTATTACTGATTTAAATACCTCCTAAATAATATCCAGAAGAACAGACACGATTAATTGCGCCGTCTCTACAATTATACGTAAAACAAAGATGCCAAGCGCAAATCATCCATCACCAAACAATGACCAAAATAAAGTTGATCGCGTGGGGTGCAGTGCAGCGATATTTTGGCAGTCGGGCGGTGCGTGTCGCGGCACTGCCCGATGGCATCATCGTCGGCCGCTGAGGATAGTGACGTCATCACCTTTTCCAAACGTGGCCGCCAGACGAAAATAGTCCCCGCCCCACCACCGATAGCCCCTGCCTCGTACCGTTCGTTCTTCGTCCGTCACCGACCGTTTTAGCTAGCTGCCGACAGCCATCAGCATAAGCCGCGGAACACTTTCATATTAATGGCAAAGCGGAACGACGCCGACGACCTAGCGGATTTTTTGAATGTGCCAATTAATGTTCTTTAAATGGATAATAAAGCACCAAGCAATGATCTGAGACTGCAAGTGAATATACTATTCTATTCCTAATTAACAAGGCAGCCGTACTGAAAGGGTTGGATAATCATCCAACATATCCATGTAGAATATACATAAATACAGTTATTGTAGTTTGTACTGATGTTCTAGACAGCCATAAAGCTAAAAGTAACAATTTTACAAGCCTAAAATAATAAAATAAATAACCGGGACAAATCACACACGGTCAGATTCCCTGTATTATGGAAACCAGAGACTGATATACATACACATGCCACAGAACATATTATCTGTATTCAGTAAATAAATAGCGAAGGGTTGACTTTTGTTTTTCAGTCGGCTTTCCTTTCTGCCACTGCGCACTGGTTCATCTCCAGTTTATGCTAACTTGTATATTGCTCGCAAAATTTTGAAACTGTAGGAGGCTTGTAGTTTATAAAAAGATCTGGTAGAGAAAGTAGAAAAAATATTGCAACATTACGAAGGAATAATTTTATTTCACTGGTTGCATTATCCCATACACTAAATTGATAAAGCAATACGATAAGAGATATCAATACCCAATCCAACACCTCAGTTATATCCAAGGTTTGTTAACAGTTTGCGGCGAGTATATATAGCCTACATGACTGAAAATCGTGTCGTCATTCACTGCTGAAAACGCACCGCGACAGTTGATCGGTTCCGAGAAACCTACTCGCGTTTCCTGGAAGCGCTACTACGAACACACACATGGATTGAACATTGTTGTGTACATAGCACATGAGGCACACACAATCTGGCGGCCTGATAACAGGCAGCCGAGCCGTGACGCTTCGCATCGTATCGCTCGGTGCGCCCATTAACAAAGTGGTACAAGGCAGGCGCACGTATCGCGTGCCCGTTTCGGCTTACTCCTAATAATCAAACAATTACAGCGTTAGCAATTTACGACGACCCGCACTCAACAGGAGCAACGAAGGCAACTAGGAACGTGACAAACAATAGCAATGCAATGTATTAATTTGTTGTGGGTTATTTGAATTCGAGCTACGACATAACTCAGGGATAACAATCTGCGTTCCCCTGTATCATATTATCTTTGTGGAAATGGAGCACACTTATACCATTTATTACTTCGTGAAGATGACATGGAGACTAGAGTTTAATGAATGAAAAGTAAAACCTTAGTTAAAAAACCGGCCAAGTGCGAGTCGGATGAAGGGTTCCGTATCTGTACCATCGTACAAAAAACACGACTCTTGTATGTGGACCCGCTTTAATATTTAAATCCTATTTTATTTTTGTAGCGACTACAGCAATACAATCTCTGTGAGCATTTCAAGCGTAGTTACGCATATTTTTTGCCTTTTGTGTACAAGGGAACCTATCGGAGGCCCTGGGCACTTTAGAATAATAGGACCCTCTGATTATTACAGACGACAATAGGCAGTCAGACAGAACTGCCATTGCCTCTTGTTCATTAAAATTCCAAAATAACAAAAAAAAATAGGTATTATTGTACAGGGTTACTGGTCATTCGACGCGAATATTTTACGGGCTTATAGGAGGTCATTAACATTAACCCTATAATGTGTTATGCAAATGTAAACCATTTACGATATAACTTCATTTAAATTTTTTTCAATTTTTAATTTTTGGGCACTAATTGGCACAAATTGGGCACTCATTATCGGCAAAAGAATGGGTCCAGACAACCCCGGGGGCCTGCTAAAGTCCCGGACATCCGACTGTGGCTCTTAAAAGGTTAACAGATGCTGATCTGGGATGAACTACGGGGCTCCAACCGATCGCGGGGCCCTGGGCACGTGCCCAGCATGCCCAGTGGGAAAAAGGGGCCTGGTATTGAGGGCTAAATATCGATAATTTATTATTGGTTAACGAAAGGACACTCTACGGAAATAGAAGACAGTGCCTCGTCACTACTTCTATCTGCTTACCTTCTTTTGGTATACCTGTATGTCGCAGGGATATGATAAAATCAGGGATTTGAACAAATTCGTAAGAGATTTGTTCAAATCCCTCATGTTAAAATAATATCACGATTTTGTCATTTCCCTTAATAAATCTAATGATGTGATCAAATCCCTAAATTGAGTTAGTGAAATGATAAAAATAATTATTCTGTAGTATTTAAAGGTTCATTTGGTACAACTTACATTAAACTACACTAAAATCTTAAAAATCAACACTAGAATTTTACTTATTTTGTACTCAATGAACAAAAACATTTTAAAAAATAAAATACACAAACACACACAGTGCCTAATAAATAACAAATTGTTTTTGTGTATCTGTGTGTTTTTGTGTATTTTTCAAAATGTGTTTGTTCATTCAGCATAAAATAAGATTAAGATTTTAGTTTAATTTTATGTATGTTGTCCAAATAAACCTTTTAAATACTACGTAACAATTATTTTTATTATTTCACTAAATTAGTTTAGGGATTTGATCAAATCCCTGATTTTATCATATCCCTGCGACATGTATTTTATCCTCTGCAGCTATCTAGTATCTACATTAATTGCAAGTTCTCGAGTCCTTGCCTGGACGGGCAGACTCTGCCTTATAGTACCGACATTTTCTTTTCTTCTTTAGGGTTCCATACCCAAAGGCCAACGGGACCCTATTACTTATAAGACTCCGCTGTCCGTCTGTCTGTCAGCGAGCTGTATCTCATGAACCGTAATAGGTAGACAGTTGAAATTTTCACAGACTGTGTATTTCTGTTGCCGCCATAACAACAAATAACAAGAATAAATTAAAAATTAAAGGGGGCTGCTCTACTAGAGACGTGTTTTTTGGCCGAATTTTAATCTTGTACGATGGTACGGAACCCTTCATGCGCGAGTCCGACTCGCACTTGGCCGGTTTTTTCTTCTATAGGCAGTTTTTAGGATTCCGTACCTCAAAAGGAAAAAAGAAACCCTTATAGGATCACTTTGTTATCCGTCTGTCTGTCTGTCTGTCCGTCTGTCTGTCTGTCTGTCTGTCTGTCTGTCTGTCTGTCTGTCTGTCTGTCTGTCTGTCTGTCTGTCTGTCTGTCTGTCTGTCTGTCTGTCTGTCTGTCTGCTTGTCTGTCAAGACCCTTTTTCTCAGGAACGCGTAGACGTATCAAATTGAAATTTACATCAAATACTCAGGCCTGCAATCCCTTGAAGCTGTGAAAAAATCAAACTTATGCCGCATATACTTGGTAGCCGTCCGACAGATCTCCCCGCATGATCGGTCTTGCTAGAGCCGAGCCATTGGGCGTGGTGGGCGCTAAAATCTCCGAGTATCACGATCTCAGCGGATGGGATCTGCTGCTGCACAGTATCTGCAGCCATTTGGACGTGCTCAACGAGTCGGTCAGTTTCGAAATCGCCGGTATGGGACCTATATAGGCACGAATAGACGCGGGGATGGTGATTGCCGTCTACACGGAGCCATATGGTGGAGAAGTGCCTACCTTCAAATAACTTTTACTTTTATCTCTTTTGAATCCTTTCTTTCTTTATTATTCTTACTTTATTCTTATTTTTGCATATTTTATTTACAGACATGACATTGTATAATTCATTTATTGATCTAGCATTAAGATGTAATAGAATATAAGACTTTAAAAAAAAATGTGTTGGAGGGAGTTTCTTTAGGGCCCGCCGTTTCTTCTCACTCCGCAAACACTTCCCGAAACGATGGGTATACGAGTTCCGAGTGGTAGGAACCTCGTGTTAGGTAGATAAAAGAATAACGTTCGAAAAGTGTACACTGCTACCTACTTCGAATAAAATATTTTCATTTCATTTCATTTCATTTCAGGAGAGGTACGATGTGTCCGTTGGAGACGATATCTGGGTCTCGGTCAAAAAGAGCAAGGCCGGCTTTCTTGTCTCAAGGTGGTGGTGTACAGTACAGCATTTAGATTTGAATGTAAGCCCCTAATGTTGCAGAAGTCCACAGCCAGCATAGCAGGGGGTGCCATGGTGTGATAGAACCTTCACTGTTGGACCTTCTGCTGACTTCTCATCCGGACGGCTACCAAGTATTCGTTGTCGCCTCACTCGGCTCTTCGGTTACCAAAATATGTTAGACTTACTTGATGAGGCTGGGGGTTGCATCGTGCGCCGCTGCGGCGACCCGGCGCTCCGCAGCCGCGTCCACCATACCTCTGCATCACCGCGCTGGGCATCACCGTCTCGCCCCCGGTCCCGTCACCACACCACCACCACACACACTAGTCACACAGTACATACACAACCCTCAGTCCGATACCTGACACGATATACGCGGTTGCTATTAAATACCGATACGGGTGTAAAGTTACGTTATGGTTCATAGAGTGTGTTTGTTTTTCCACGAGAATTCTGTCTTGCTTGTGCGTCCAAAGAATCTGTAACAATTTTGAAAGCGTAAGGAACAGGCGCAGTGAAGTCCTTAGGAATGGCAGCAGCAGATATTATAAACTTGATAAACCTAATTCACAAACTCAAAGTATGATCTTGGATATATGGTTTTGAGATGGTGGCTATATTGGCCTTGTCTAGAATATGAAAGTCTCTTAATGAGCTATATAGAGAGAGCTACGAGCTTTGGCTGAAGTTTCTTTGCGAAATCCATAGACAAATTCCATGTAGTCAGAACCGTGTACAGTACTACGTACTTCTTTATATACAGAGTGCAACACAAGATGTGTCGGGCCCGTTAACTGGCTTACACTTATCGTGCTTGAACAACTTTTGTTCTATGACTTTGCTCAAATCATAAAAAACCAGACAAGTGCGAGTCTGACTCGCGCACCGACAGTTCCGTATGAACAAACAATACTGAGAATGTCACTATCTTATTTTAAAACCATAGACTTATAGGTTTTTCTGGTATCCTGTAATGTATGTATAATTAATTAATAAAGGTCTGTTTAAAAAAAAAAAAATAGGTCACTGAAATCTATGTATTATGTACTAAGTTCAACCTAATCGGTCCAACAATTCAGAGTAAATTGGCCGTGATAGACGAACAGGCAGACACACGAATGATCCTATTTTTTTTTCCTTTTGAAGTACGGAACCCTAAAAATTTGGGATCTGCATACAAAATTTACCAAACAACTGATCAATTTGTGTAAATATGAGTTCATGCGCTTTTTTTTGCGATTTGAACAAAGTCGTAGAATAAAAGTCATTCAGTATAATGTGTAGAAGCCCCAGTTAACTGATCCTATACCTACATATTTTTGTTACACTCTGTATAAACTAGATGTTGCCAGCGGCTCCACTCGCCTGGATATCGTTTTTGCTTTCGAGCGACGACGGAGTAAGGAAATATTGTCATGGCAAAAAATCGAACCCGAAATTTTGATGGAGATCGATTGTCTTGCACTAAGCCAAGACCACTGGACGAATTTGGACGGGGTTAGGGCCATGGGACCGATGACCTGGTTAAGGATGCGGGAAACCACTGCATGCGGGCAGCGCAGGACCGGTGGATGTGGAAATCTTTGGGGGAGGCCTTTGTCCAGCAGTGGACGTCTTTTGGGTGATGATGATGATGATGATGATAGGGCCATATTTTGTTAATATCTCCAGCTTTTTTTAATAACGCAATTTATTAGGGTTGCCGTGTGGCAAAAAACCACTAATATTTATTTTTCTCAAAAATGTCTAACGATTTTGATTAAACTTTGTACAGTACTTTGTTTTTATACTACACAGCCTACTACACTAGATAGTTGATTTCTTCGAGAAAATCTAATTATGGTACTTCCCATACAAACCGAAGTTATTTGATACTTTTTCTGAAAAATAGCTGCAACAATTTTTACGAAACTTTGAACGTTTCTATAAGTTTACTATACTATGTAGTTTATTATTCTGGGCAATATTGAAAAAAGGTACTTCCCGTACAAACCCACAGTATTTACTTTGTTAAGTCTACCACCCCTATTATTATAATTATTAATTCACATATATGGCGAAAGATGGCCCTATTTGTCTCTAAATACAAAGAGGTTAAAATATATTTTTTTATCACTCTTAAGTCTTTTTTATTTATTTACATAATATTTACATAAGTTCACACAAAATAAAAAGACAAAAAACTATAAAGTCTCATGGGTGGGATTCGAATCCGGACCAAAAAGCAGCAAAACGTAAGCGGCTGGCACCATAACCGCTAGTCCACCAAAGTACCTTTATGAAATAATAAGTGTCATATGCGTTCTCCTTTTATGTAATTTCGCTCATATCTCCCTTATAATAATTTTTTCGAAGATAATTCCCTCATAGATCGATTTTTGGTGATTTTTAACCCCTAATTCTAAATTTTCGTCAAAAGGTTTCAAACCGTTTTCGAAATCGTCGGGACACTTAACTCGTTTAATAGTGTAGGATAGGATAACGATCGTCGTAGAGGGTGCGCAGTGCGCGAGCATGGAAGTGTTTTTTAGGAAAAAAAAACTGGCCTGTTTTGCCCCTTGCTATGTATCTTGTACCTGAATATTTTTTAATTAATATTCAAAAATGTGTGCAATTAGACAGCTTACTGAAGGATGAAGGTTTATTGAAACGGTTTATGTAAACATGGGCGTATTTAGGGTTCGAACTCCCCCCCCCCCCCCTCCCCCTCCCCAGCATAGGACAAAAATATTGTTTTGTGTAGATGCAGTTCATTACAAAAAATATTTTTATATTCACACATGTTTTGAACTCTATATAAAATTCTCAGGCCTGCAATCCTTTGAAGCTGTGAAAAAAACTAACTTCTATGCCAACGCAATCAAGAGATACGGCCGTTTATGCCGCATATTTGGACACTCGCATGGGAATCAAAACCTATAGGGTACTTCCCGTATACCTAGAATCATGAAATTTGGCAGGAAGCAATGTCTTATAGCACAAGTAAAGGGAAAAGTCCGAAAACCAAAATTTTTTTGTTTGTGATGTAACAAAAAACATCAGAAACCCGTGTGACTATAAAAGCGCTCTAAAACAATTTGACAGTGCAAGTTTTTAGGCACGAGAGAGAGACGTTTAGAGACGCGGGGCGTTCGCGGCACGTCAGGTGTCGCGTTGGGCGGCGCGTTTTTCAGTATTCAAACAAAATGCTTGTGATGACGCTTCTAAATAAACGCACTGTAAGCTTTGCAAAAAAAGTTAAAAGAAACAGTTACAAATCGCATTTCCACACGATTTACCTAACAAGAGCCTGTCCTTATTTTTACAATAGGCTATCGTAAAGTACCTGTAAGGGTAAAAAATGCTCACACGAAAGTGTTCTACAACGCTTTGATAATTCTCATATTTCTGGACCATGTTAACGTAATGGGAAGCCCAATGGAATCCCTCCTCCCGTGTTGAAGGTGTGTGCCTGTTGAAGTTGGCTCCAGTTTTAACGCGCCTTTTTCGGCTTTCTTACTCTTCTGGCGTAGTCCCATACTCATGGAAGACAGCTTTGGTGCACCCGATCCCTAAAAACGGTGACCGCTCGAATCCGTCCAACTACAGGCCGATAACCATAACCTTCTTATTTTCAAAGATAATGGAGTCCATTCTCAACAGCCAGCTCCTTCGGTACCTAGAGGACCATCAGCTGCTTAGTGACCGACAGTCACCGTTTTTCCGTAATTCCGTAAGGGCCGGTCAGCTGGTGATCTTCTTGTCTACCTGACACACCGTTGGTCACAGGCGATCGAATTTAAGGGGGAAGCATTGGCGGTTAGTTTGGATATAGCGAAGGCCTTTGATCGGATCTGTCACAAAGCACTTCTTACGAAGCTTCCTTGTTACGGGCTTCCCGAGAAATTATGCAAATGGATCACTAGTTTTCTGGCAGACAGAAGCATAAAGGTCGTAGTCGACGGTGTATGCTCAGACTCAATGTCTGTGAATGCTGGTGTCCCTCAAGGCTGTGTGCTTTCACCTACACTGTTTCTTCTGCATATCAATGATATGCTACAAATCAGCAGCATTCATTGTTATGCGGATGACAGCATGGGTGAAGCCTTCTATATCGGCCATGCCAATATTTCTCGGAAAAACGTCATCGAGAGCCGAAACAAACTTGTGTCTGAAATTGAGACTTCTTTAAAGAAAGTTTCAGAATGGGGTCGACTTAATTTGCTCCAATTTAACCCCACCAAGACACAGGTTTGCGCGTTCACCGCCAAAAAATCGCCAATTGTCGTATCATCTCGTTTTGAGAACACTCCCTTAAATGCCTCAGCCAGTATCGGAATCCTTGGTGTCGACATAGCGAGTGAAGTCCAGTTCCGTGGCCATATAGAGAGTAAGGCTAAATTAGCCTCGAAGAAGCTTGGTGTGCTGAATAGATCGAGACAGTATTTCACTGCGGCCCATCGCCTGCAACTTTATAAGGCGCAGGTTCGGCCTCATATGGAATACTATTCTCATCTCTGGGCAGGAGCACTTCAGTACCAGCTTCTCCCTCAGCACAGGTAGCATGAGGCGTAGACAAAGCTGTTTGTCGCTGTCTCTTTCATTACCTTAGCGTTAGAACGGAACAAATGCTTTAAAAACGTCGTCGTGCTATCGGTACCGATGCTGGACAAAAATTACTCCATTTACTCCATTTAAAACCAAAATACAAAAAAATGTAACCTAAAAAGCTTATAGAATGTTTAACAAATCGCGAACTTTAAAGGAGTTTTTCTCAACTTCACTAATTTTAGGTTACCGCGTTATGTCATCTGAGGGCAGCAGGATATTTCAGATCGGCTTGACCTTTTGGCGCTGCTTAGAGATGTAGCCTCGCTCTGCATTGTCTACCGCATGTACTATGGGGAGTGCTCCAAAGAATTGTTTGGAATAATCCCTGCCACCTTGCCATTTTTTTTCGCCATCGTTCGCGACAACATTTTCATCCATGGAGATAAACGTGGTAGCAGTCCACAACTGTGCATTTCACTAGAAACTTTGTGCCTCGCATAACTAAACTGTGGAATGAGTTGTCGCTTGCGGTATTTCCGGACCGATACGACATTCAAGCTGTCAAGAAAAGAGCGTACTCCCATGTCAAAGGCTGGCAACGCACCTGTAACTCTTCTGGTGTTGCGGGTGTCTATGGGCGGCAGTAATTGCTTACCATCAGGTGATTCGTCTGCTCGTTTGCCAGCTATACCATAGAAACAAAAAAGATTAATAATAAATAAAAAATATAGTAATAAATATTGTGCAATAAAGAGTATTTATCTTATAAATAATCTATATTTCAGGTATTTGATAGGTGTTAGTCAGAAGCTTTAACTAACTATTTTAAGTAATTATAAGATTTTGATTTTTAATATTTTAAGGCCTTTTACTGCTATGTGCTATTTTTGGTGCTGTATTTGGGTGCTAAGGTAAGGTTTTAAGGGCAATAAATAAGGTCATCATGTTAATGAACCAAAATTGTGTTGTCATACTTTGTTTGTTAATAGTGGCTGCTCTAACAATATGCCAGAATATGTATTAAGATATGTACCTAAGTGATAAACAAAATAGTAAGTACAAAGAAAGAATGTACACAAACCCACAGAATTCATATCTAAAAATTACTTAGGTACTTGAACTTCATACTAAAGCAGGTGTTATTTGTAAAAAAAAGCTTATACATCTATTAACCTACAATATAAAAGCAATTTTCCAGGTAATGGTGGTATTCCATTCCTCAAATACCTATCTTTGTTCAATTTTGATGTCCAATATTTGATGAAATTGCTGCTATCCAAAAGTAATCCTTCTTCTATGCTTCTTATTTAATAATGTCATCCACTTTCTTTTATCAAATATACATTGGACAAAGATATTTGACGAATTGATAAGTATAATATCAGTTACCTATAGGTAAAGAAACTTACTATGGAAATGACACATATCAACGTCAGATGCATACTATTTTTGTTTACCTTTTGCTTTTTTTTTATTGGAATGAACTATAATAACACCCTAAGGTACCTACCTAGGTATTTTGAATGTCAGCTGTAGGCTGTGCTGTGTGTGACAATGTGATCTCTCAAGCCAGGTTATTCGTTTGTAGATAGGTACCTAAATGTCGTTTACTTATCACTATTGTCAGAAAATTTATTGAGCTTAGCTTGGGCTTAGCGAACCTACAAACATAACGATGAATAAAAACGTAAGAATATATTTTCTCAACAATTAGGTAAGTACCTACCTATATGTAACCTATTCAGCTCACAAATCTCAGCTGTAAACTGTGATCTACCAACCTAAGGCAAGACACATTATGAACAAAGATTATTTTATAACGTTGGGTTGTACCTCGGTAACTTGCTAGCTAATAGCAATTTATGAGATCATCGATAAAGCAAATGAAATAAAATTAAATATGACTCACTCGGTTTGTACCTACTCAGCTACAAGACTCGTAGGTTATCATTATCACTTTGTGATGAACGTCACACTCAATAACATTCAATATATGCGTCACTGATAGCACATACTCAGACATTATACAACGAGGCGAATTTTTCAATGGAATTTGTACATTTTGGATAAAATTAATTTCGATTCACAAACACACTTCAAAAAATCTGTTTCAGTCGGTACATGAGAGAGTGAGAGAGAGGTTAAATAAAAATCCGTATTCAGTTCCGTATTGAATTTCTGTAAATCAACCTTGTGGCGCCATCTGTTCATATATTACTGTATTATTTACTTTGATAATGGACAACAACCACAACCAAAATACATCGAAGTTAGCGATGAGCCTGGTGTCCTCGTAATGAAGTAACAATCGCATAACAAAAAATAGATACTTTTCTGGGAATTTATTAGCCTTCTAATGATAAATTTTGCTCATAAAATAATTTAATTTCTATTTAAATAAAATATAGAATCCTGTTCAGCTAATATTTAAAATATATTGTCATTTTAAACTTTTGTCAATTTACGTTTTAACAAGATCAATGCGTACATACCCAGAAACATATTTTTTGTGACAACAGTCTGCATCTGTTGATTAAATTTTGAAGCATATTTAGCTTCTAAACAAGGTCAACAGTTTTCATCAACTCTTGTGTCGACAAAAATAATTAAAATCACTGTCTAGTATGTCCATACTTTCACATTTTGTGCGTTATATCAGCCTCTGTTCAAGATACAAGTGCAAGTGTCCGCGAACATGATCAGTAAATTGTTTTTCGCAATCACAACGTTACATGAACATGGATGACCTGAAATGCGTATACGTGAAGAAAAAAAGATGCTACGGACTATCTCCAGAAATAAAAAGTAATGATATTATAATGATATCACTATCATTCGTCGAGACATGCAAAAGTGGCAGTGCCAGAGTATCACAACGAGTAAAACTTTCCTGTGACAAAAAGTGAAAATGTGATGTGTCAAACTGATTGTTTACCTCACGGTGGACAGGTGAGCGGGCTGTAAAGTGGCTCGCGAGGGTGGCGGGCGGCATGTCGGACCGGTCGAGCCCCATGAATGGCGGATACGAGGGCGAAGTGGAGCCTGCCATGAGGCTCACCGTCCGGAAAGACCTCTTTCCCGACGTACGGCTCCCCAAACTGGTTTCTGTCGAGCCAGACGACATCTCATTACAAGAAGACCTTGATAAGGTCTCCTGTGTCAAGCTAGAAACTGACTTCGAGCAGAGTATTGATGACATTGCAAATCAAAAACTTCAAGGAGTTAATGGGGTGCTACCGTCTCCAGCCCGATCACGGCACAAGAAACACAAGCATAAAAAGGATGTGGAGCGTTCAACTCTCAATGGTTATCTTCCTCCTGAAAAAAAGAGGAAGAGTTCACCTCGCGACTCTTCTCATAGGACGTCACCATTGCGGAATATATTGAAAGTGAAAGGTGGTAAAAATTTAAATTTAGTGAGTAGTAGTGAGTGCCAAGAAGATGATGAGGAAAGTGTGGAAGATGAAGAACAGATTGAAAGTTCAGAAGACGAGGTGTTAAAGTGCAGTTTGAAGTTACCGATAATAGTGCCGCGACAAAGTGGTAAACCTTACAGTCATAAACTAAGTCAATTATCCACAAAAAAAAGTAAATCTAAAGACTCTTACAAAGAAAGACGGACACATGCAGTAACACCGTGCAGTGGCAAACCTCGTTCAATGTTAGACATTTGTAGTTCCCGCAGCAAAAAGAAATCTAAAAAGTCTGACAGCATACCCACATATCGAAGTCAGATAGTTGATACCAGCAATAAATTAAAAATTAAAATAAGAAGGACAAGTGTACATGAAACGGTAAGCAACAGTTCATTAATAAAATATACATACTTTTTGTAGAGAAGCAGAAATAGTTCAGTGGTGGCTTACATGGTTGTGTTGATCACACAGGTTAACTGACTAAAGACACAGTCATAATCTGGATGGGTTATGCTGTTAGTAGCATTTATCTCGCTCTGCCATTTCCATGCTTCACAAGGCACATTAAGCAATTGGTGCCCGCTGTTATCACTAGATGGCAGTCGTCCTTTCTGTACTTTGGGAAGAGACCCGTGCTCCTGCAGAGGCCACAATATGAGTTGTTGACAAAAACAATAACAACACACTTTTATTAAAGTATATTTTAGATTACCTATCACATATTTACTTTATATATCATTCTGTTACATGTTTTGATAATACCACACTTGTCAAAGGAAGGAAAACTTATTGCTAGTTTTTAATTATCCAATTTCTATACATGAATTATTAAAGAAGAAATAAATAAATAAAAGGATCATAGCCTCCACAGCCACATGAAAATAATCTGTTTTGGGTCTTCTCTTGTGTTGCGTCTTTTGGTAGGTACTGTGGACTCTAATGTTTCTGACCACATCTTTTTACACACCATTTGTCCATTGGGCTGGTTATGTGCTTGGGTACTGGCACTAGCATATGCCTTTCAGCTGGCCTACATATACTTCTTCAACATATGCTTTGAGGGCATGATTTTTATCACTCAGTGCTTTGCGAATTTTTGCAAATTGAGTATAGGTATGTTCCCTGGGAAAAGTTCAGATGCTTGAGTAGAAGATTTATGCAGCTGTTTTAGATGTGCCTTATAGTAATTTACTCAAAAGGTCCTCTTTATACTTTTACAGTACTAAAATTAAAAATCTGTTAAAATAGTATGGCGGAGAAAATAATAAAAGTGCTCTATTTACGGAGTTCGTTTCCCTCACGCCTTAGCTACGACAGGTATCAAAATTTTCGTCTTGGTCCGTAGATCATGAAATAGCCTGTCGTAAGAAAGGGAAAGGGGGACAGACATAGCTATAACGTAACAAAGATGGCAGCAACCACATGCGATATTTCGTGTTTTTTTGACTTCTATTAAACCAAATTTATCGAATGAATGATGTCATTTTATAGGAAATCCAATGAGCTTCAATAACTTCTAAAATACTTTATATCACACCCCGGACACTTCATACAAATTTCGCGCCATTGTTTACTACAAAGACATTCATGTTTGTACACATGTAAATGTGTGCGTGATGTACTAGGGTTGAATCTAGATTCAATTAGCCCTCATTGTTCTTTATTATTAGCTAGACTTTCACAAATAAAGTAAAGGCTGTATACACCAGACAAGGCTGTATAGCCTTAGAAGGCTTAGCTCTTTCCTAAAAAAAATAAAACTGTCAACTTCTCATCTACTACTACTATTAAAAAAAAAAATGGCGGTTTCAATGATTTCGCCAATGACAATACTGATAGAGGCAAGGGATCAAGAAGATCGAAAATTTATATATGAGATAATAAAAGAGTTAGAAATTAAAGACTTCGAATAAATAAATGGAAGTATTACAAGAAAAATAAGAAGAGGAATTAAAGCTTAATGTTATTTGACAAGATAAAATCACTGATAATGTAGATGAAGGGAGAGAACGCAAGTGACAAGAGAGATGAAAGATTAATGGGACGAGGGATGGAAGGTGGCAAAATAAAACTGTCTTTGGTTATAATACTGTGCTTTGGAACTGTGCCAACCTCTTGACAAATGGTCACAGATCGGTCACACAGGGGGGTGAGGTAGCCTTCAGAGAGCGGCAGGGAGTGTCCATACTGTATAATTTCCTTATACTGTGCTTTATATGAAAACTCAATGCTTAAAAAGATATTTGAAAAAAACTGTTTTTTCACAAAAATCTTAACTTTTATTTCTTAAATAATTTCTTGATGAGGACGTTTTTGCGATCGATGTCATTATAAAATATGTAAGTAGTACAGTTTTTAAGCTTTTCAAAAAAGTAATTTATACATTGCTAAATTTAAAATGAAGTAAGTGAGCAATGACTGATTTTGTAACGCAATACCTATGGTTAGCGAGTGATTTACTCTAGATACCATTTAAACCTTTGTAAAAATCTAATGACGGGTTAGTATGGTTACATTTTGGTCTCTGAAATACAAATCTACCTATCAACAAGTTCTGTGAAAAATGGTGTGATAAACATCAACTATCAGTGAACCCATCCAAGACGGAACTCATATTGTTCACACATAAACGACGGCTAGGGAATCTACGATTACCCAAGCTATTCAATACCAGTCTATCCCTAACGAACGAGGTTAAATACCTAGGAGTTATCCTTGACAGCAAACTACTATGGAATAGACACATAGACCACAAGCTGGAAAAAGCTTGCATAATATTTTGGCAATGCAAAAGACTTCTAGGCAGATCCTGGGGCATTTCGCCAAAAATTATCAGGTGGCTATATACAGCTGTCATTAGACCAATTATCTCCTACGGTGCCATAGCTTGGTGGCCACGAACCGAACTCAGCACTGTAATCAATAGTCTGCAACGATTTCAGCGACAAGCCTGCTCTGCTATCACAAGTTGCATGCGTACAACCCCCACAGCAGCCCTAGAGACGATTTTAGGCTTACCGCCACTTGATCTATTTGTGCAACAAGAGGCTACAATGACAGCCATTCGTCTCAAACTACTTGGCCTGTGGAACAACCAAGAGGGTCCTCACCAGACTCTGCTACGTAAAGCGGTTGAGTTTCAGCCACTTATAGTAGCGCCCTGTGATAGGATCCCTACGAAACATGTGTTCGACAAGCACTATCGAATACAACTTTATGAGGAAGACATGGACCACTCGGGTATTGATGAGGTCCGTATATACACCGACGGTTCCAAAATGGAGTCTGGTACAGGTGCAGGCGTCTTCTCGCTAGACCTCAACATCCACATATCACTGGCACTGGGGGAGCACAGCTCCATATTTCAATGCGAATGTGTTGCCATCACCTATGCTGCAACCGCGGTCATGAAGAGAGGTATCACGGACTTTAGTATCAGGATACTCTCAGACAGCATGGCCGTACTACTTGCTCTGGAGAATAACACCATAAACTCCAGTTTAATCAACGAATGTCACTTAGCACTGGAGCGAATAGCCTCTGTAAACAGGGTCACCCTGCAGTGGATTAAGGGACATAGCAATTCATTAGGAAACGATGCAGCTGATGAGCTGGCTAAAAGGGGTTCTGAAACTACGGTAGCTGGCCCCGTGCCACTCCTGCCGATCCCTTTTAGACAAATGCGCTCATGGATAAGGCTGCAAACCGATCACCAACATAACACCAGATGGACCGATTTAACTAGCTGCAGGCAGTCAAAGATGGTGTTGACACAGGTCGTGCCAAGATTGACTCGAAAACTGCTCAGCCTAGACCGCCGCGATCTCCGAATAGTTGTAGGAACTATTACTGGGCACTTACCCCTTAATAAACAGTTATTTACAATGAACGTTACAGACAGCCCGCTGTGCAGAGGCTGTCTCGAAACAGAGGAAACAGTCAGCCACGTGATCCTGGAATGCACTGGTCTGGCCGAACAACGGACAAAAATCCTTCAAGATGTAAGGTCGCTCCGAGAAGCCTGTGAATGTCCCAGGAGACTTCTGTGCTTCTGGAAGGAGTTGGGTTGGCTGGACTAGCCGACCATGCCTACACGTATAAAGGACCAAATTGAGTCTAAATACGGAAATAGGAGTTCAGTAAAATACAAATACAAATACAACAAGTTCTGTAGCAGTGGAGTGAGTAGCTATGTCATCACCAAGATGACGGCAAAACGGTTTGGGTTTGCACTGTTTTTCGAAAACTGTTGAGTCGTAGGCTATGTACATGGTATCATTTAAAAGCTATTAAAAAGGGCTACGATTGTGTTCCAGTCACTACTGCTATAAATATTATAGTTTCGGAGATATTTTGAAAAAACTGATTTTTTTATTTTTTTTATTTTTTTTTTTTTTTTTTTTTTGGCCTTTTGTTGTAGCTTTAGGCCCAACAATTCTGCCAATGTCAACGTTGAGGAAAAATCAATTTAATAATTTAAGATTAACCAGTAAAAATGCTTAATCGGTAAAAGTGACTATACACTGATTTCTTTGAATTTAAAAACCTCCACCATATTTTATTTAAAGAACGCGCCACCTAAAACAAAATAACATTAAATGTTACATACTTATTTGTACAACACAACACAACACAACAATTATATGTATAAAGGAAGTATTTATGGGTAGAATTCGTAAATTGTTTTAGAATTTAATATTATTATGCTGAATATATTTACATAGTAAGTTAATAACGGGAGTATCAATTTGGGATAATAAAAACGATACATTGGTAGGACGAGGGAAATCAGGGGGCAGAACATCATAGAGGGAAAATGGGTACTTTGGGCAGGAGAATAGAATATGATCAACAGAGCCTTCATCGAGTCCACATTCACAGAGCGAGTGATCCCTTATCCGTATCTTGGCCAGGAATACTGGTGTAACTACGTGTCCTAGGCGGAGTCGACAAATTGAAGAAGTGGTTTGCTTGTTGAACTTCTTATATTTGTAGAACCAAGGCTTTTTGCGAATGGACGGTTGGATAGAACCATAGTGTCTACCTTTTATTTGTCTAGATTCATCCCAGACAGTGGCCCATGAATCATACAAATAGGAACGAGCCATGTTTACCATATCTGAGGAGAAGATATTATAATGAGTTAAAAGACCATCTTGGGTAGCTTCTTTAGCCCATGAATCAGCCCATTCATTACCTTCAATACCAGAGTGACCTGGAATCCATGCCAGAACGATATCTAAATTTACAACTTTACATTTATAGAGTAACTCTTTGATTTTAAAAATTAAAGGACATTGAATTTGTTTTCTAAACAGGTTACATGTGAGAGAATGTAAGCAGCTCAATGAGTCAGTAAAAATAATTGTCTTTTGAATATTATGGGAGAAAGCGTAGGAAATGGCTTCAAAAATAGCGACTGCCTCTCCAGTAAAAACTGAAGCATTATAAGGACATTTAAATTTTAAAACAATTTTATACTTTGGAATCCAAATCGCCGCCCCAGTACCGCCCTGATCAGATATTTTAGAGGCATCCGAAAACATCGTCAAATAGTCACTCCACTGTTCAGAAACAATGGAGTTAAAGCGACCATTAGCAAACGGGTCCTCTTTGCATATGCCAAAATTCATTATGATATTTGGTTTGAAAATCAAAGCATCATAGCTACATGTGAATAAAGGGAAGGTTGGGAATTGAACAATGGGAAACGGCAGATCTCTAATTTTGTTGTAGCTTATTATAATTTTTGGAGCACTTTTATTAGTCCAGTATCTACTAGAGGTGATTTTATTGGAGAGTAGGTTGAAACGGGTGAGAAGGGGATGGTTTGAATATTGAAAAGTTTTAAATACAAATCTATTGGAGAGATATTGCCTGCGGAGATCTAAGGGTGGGTCAACACATTCAACCTGTAAGGCGTTTTTGGGAGAGGATTTCATTGCACCTAGAATGATGCGATGACATTTGGCCTGGAGTAGATCTAATTTTTGAAGTGAAATTTTACTACATGGTTCAAGTAGAAAAGAACCGTAATCAAAGTGACTACGGACTAGGGCATTATAAATTAATTTTTGACAATATGGGTGGGCTCCCCACCACACTCCCGAAAGGGCACGCATAAGGTTTATACTTTTTTCGCATTTGCTGAGAATATAATTTAAATGGGGAATCCCACACATTTTGGAGTCTAAGATGACTCCCAAAAATTTTGCTTTAGAATCAACAGGGATCAGCTGGTCTTGGAAAGTAAGATTAACAATTGGAGTAGATCTCTTACGACTAAATACAACTGTACTGCTCTTAGAAGGGGATAGGTCGAGTCCATTGTCTTGTAACCAGATATTTAGATAGTATATTGCAGAATTTAGTCGATTGGATATCTCTTCAATAGATTTGGAAGAGAAGTAAAGTGTTAAGTCGTCCGCGTATTGCAAAACATTACAGAAGGAGTTTACAGATTGATCTAAATCATATGTGTAAATGCTATATAAAATGGGTGATAAAACGGAGCCCTGAGGAAGGCCCTTCCAAACCGATCTAGGGGAGGAAAGGTTACCTCGATGTCGGATCTTCACAGATCTACCCATGAATAAATTGCTAATAAAATGAACGATCTTTACCGGTATACTCAGCTGGTACATTTTTTGTCTGAGTAAGGGAAGAAGGACATTATCATAAGCTGAGGCAACATCGAGAAATACTCCCACAAGAGTTTCGTCATTAGAAAAAGCTAAGCGGATGTCAGAAGTAAATATGGCTAAACTGTCCATAGTGCTTTTGCCCTTCCGAAAACCGAACTGACTGGGAGAGAGAATGCCTTTAGTTTCTACAAACCATTCCAATCTGTTTTTAACGAGATGCTCCATTATTTTGCACAGAGTGGACGAAAGAGCAATGGGCCGATAGGAAGACGGGTTATTTGCATCCTTGCCTGGTTTTTTTATGGGCATGACTACTTGCGTTTTCCAGCGATCCGGAATTTGACCAGAGGCAAAAATGACATTTAATAAATATAAAAAATAGGTTTTGGTAAAATTATTTAAATTTAAAATAAAAGAATATGGTATTCCATCCTCTCCTGGGGCAGAATCTTTTAGACCATTTAAGGCACATTCTAGTTCGGAGAAAGAGAATGGTTCATCAAACCTATCTAAAGGGTAGGGGAGCTCAAAATGAGGGGGAGGGAAATCATAGCGATTGGGAACAAATGGAGGGGCCAGTTTATCTATAAAGGATTCTAGCCAAAGGTCAGAGTCATTAGATGATATCGACTCTGGAGAGAGGGATCCGCGATAGCGCCTAACATTGTGCCATACTATTGAGAGAGGGCATCTTGGAGAGATGCTCTCACAGAAATTTTTCCAGCTTTTCTTCTTTTTACAAGAGAAAAGTCTCCTGGCTTTTGCCGAGATATTTTGATACCGAATGAAATTTTCTCGAGTCATGGAAAGATTATAAGTAGCTTCACATTCATTACGTTGTTTTATAATTGAGGAACATTCAGAATCCCACCAAGGAGGGGAGGAAGGCTTATGTGAAATAGTTTTCTTTTTGGGAATATATAAATCAGCGCATTCAAGTAAAAATTGCTCAAACAAACTATATTTTGCCTGGAGTCTATTATCAGGCTCAGAACTTGAACTCGAGACTCTCATATCTACAGCAGATGCGAAGCTAGTCCAATCTGCCTCTTTGGTTTTATGTTTTAATAAGGGAACAGGGGGGGCAAAGGGTCGGACAGATTTACATAAAGAAATAATAATGGGAAAATGATCACTGCTATGCGAGGAAGTTAGTGTTTTCCATGACATAGAGGGAGTGAGATTTGGAGAACACAAAGAAAGATCAACTACAGATTGTGGATTTTGGTTTGGATAAGCTCTATGGGTTGGGGACCCATCGTTGAGGACACAAACATTAATGTTATCAAAAAGATCAATTAACGCATGAGAAACAGAATCACAATGATATGAACCCCATGAGATGTGATGGGAATTGAAATCTCCAAGGATTATAAGAGGATGGGGGATAGATGAGAGCAACGATTGAAGAATAGGAATAAGATTAATTGAAGGGTGGGGAATATATACTGAAACAAAATTAATGTTCATCACTCTGGCAGCAATGATATTAATATCAGGGGTTGAAAGAGCAAGTGGAATTTGAGAAAATGTGAAACGGTTATTTATGAGCAGGGCACACCCTGCATAGCCGTCGTCCCTGTCGTCACGGAGGCAAGTATAACCACGTACTCTAAAGTTAGAGCCCGGGGTCAGCCAAGTCTCCGAGACAGCAGCAACGACGGCAGAATATTTTTTGAGGAGAAAAGTCAATTCAAATTTATTTCGTCGTAGACTTCTACAGTTCCATTGCAGAAACTGCAGATCCATTATGTTGGTTAATAGAAATTAAGTTAGCTAGGTTTAGAATTTTGTCTGCCACGTTGTTCGGGAATGAATCGTTAAATTTAAGAATAATATTATTAAGAAGAGAGATTATTAAATCAATTAAGTTCTCATTTTGGGATTGAGGGGTTGGGCCATCTGAGCATACGAGTCTTGAAGGACCCTGGAGAGCACATCCATTTGGTAACGAGGAAGGTACACCGGCTGTGATAGAATCATGGGCTCTCTTGTCATACCCTGGGGGAGGGGGACGCCTCACACGGGGAGAAGAGATCACAGTTTTTTTGTAGGAACGTGACATGGTGGGTAGGGAGGGTTGAGAGGAAGAGGATGGATCCATAGGCTCATAGGTGTGGACAGGAGAGAATAGGGCGTTGGCCACTTCTGCGTATGATCTGCGAACATTTGGAAATTGGGATGCAGCTTCTGCATAAGAGACATTTTTCTCAGCCATTGCAATTTTGATGGATTTTTGCCTAGATTGCTCGGGGCACTTTTTGTTAGTTGCAAAATGCTGGCCTGAGCAGAAAATGCATGTAGACAGCTCTTCAGACACTTCGCAGCTCTCTCCTGTGTGATTTTGTGCACATTTGTAGCAGCGTGGGCGGCTTCTGCATTGGGATTTAATGTGACCAAATCTGCAGCAACTATGGCACTGGATTGTTGGCAGCTGGTAAGTTTCTACTGGCATGGATGTGTAGAATGCGTACACATATTTTGGGAGAACTTGTCCATCAAATGTCAGGACTACTGACATGGTAGGAACCCAAGTTGCCTTGTTGTCGACAAACTTTTTGCGATTGAGGCGCCTGGCTTTTAAAATTTTCCCGCAGTTTTCTGGAAGTTCCACTGAGTCAACTAGCTCATCCATGCTCCAATCAACCGGCACACCGCGAATGACACCCATGCGAGTGACATTATAAACCGGGATTGTAGCGGAAAAGTTATTTGCTGTCAAACAGGGATGAGCCAGAAATTCATTGGCAGCATCAGAGGAGGTGAACTCTATGGAGACTCTGTTGCGTCCTACGCTTTTAATGCCATCTTTTACTATGTTTTTGATATTGTTTTTGCAAAGTAGCAAACCGACTTTGATGGGTCGTAGGGTTAAACCTGCAGATGGATCTGCCTCCATCCGAGAGAGATGTATGATGAACGGACCATGATCTTCGCGCGTGTAGCTGCGGGAATTTTCTGTCAGACACGGGTGTGTGTATACGGTTTGAATAGAAGCAGCTGCTTCATCCAGTGAGGCAACATTCTTTTTGCCAGAAGTAGCGATGGCTTCAGCCGGTCTTTTGTGTCCGCGGGACTGAGTCTCGGACGGAGACGTATCCATTTGGGTTTGTCTTAGCTCTTGGCTAAAAAGAGGGGGAGACTCATTATCAGTAGTGGGATCTGGAGGATCAGGGGGATCAGGGGGATCCATTTGAGTGGGTACGCTTACCTAAAAACAAATAATAACAATCACAAAAAGCACAACGAACACAAAAGCAGCTAAAATTCTTAGAAATCTTCCAAAAGAAACACTAATTCTAGAAATTTTCTACAAGCACATGAGTTAACCTCGAACGCTAAGGGCAGACTCCCCTGATTTTTTTACTGAGTTTGTTTAAATCTTTGTCATACTTTTTGATATAACTTATAAAGTAACTAGTTGTTGCCAGCGCGTGGATATTGTATTTGTGACGGTTCTTTAGGATGGCATGGAAAAGTAATGACCAGATCCCCTTAAACTATGTTCTACTATGTTGTTTTCCAGCCTTTACTTAAAAGTATTCTATGTGTTAACCGAGTGCTTTATCTTTCTACCTACCAAATTTCATCCCAATGAAATGAATAAAAATGAAAGCGGAACAAACATGATGAAATAAAAAACTCACTTTCTAGCTATTCCTCCAAGAAACCTCAAGTTTTCTGGGATAAAAAGTATCCTATGTGTTAGTCTAGTGCTTTATCTATCTACTTACCAAATTTCATCCAAATCCGTTTAGTAAATAGTTTCGGCGTGAAAGTGGTACAAACGTGATAAAGTAAATATTTCACTCTTTAGCCATTCCTCCGGGAACCTTCAAGTTTTCCGGGATAAAAAATATCCTATGTGTTAACCGAGTGCTTTATCTATCTACCTACCAAATTTCATCCCAATCCGTTCAGTAGTTTCAGCGTGAAAGCGGAATAAACATGATAAAATAAAAATTTCACTTTTTAACCATCCGTCCGGGAACCTTCAAGTTTTCCGGGATAAAAAGTATCCTATGTGTTAACCGTGTGCTTTATCTATCTACCTACCAAATTTCATCCCAATCTGTTCAGTAGTTTCGACGTGAAAGTGGTACAAACGTGATAAATAAGTAAATATTTCACTCTTTAGCCAGTCCTCCGGGAACCTTCAAGTTTTCCGGGAGAAAAAGTATCCTATGTGTTAACCGTGTGCTTTATCTATCTACCTACCAAATTTCATCCCAATCTGTTCAGTAGTTTCGACGTGAAAGTGGTACAAACGTGATAAATAAGTAAATATTTCACTCTTTAGCCATTCCTCCGGGAACCTTCAACTTTTCCGGGATAAAAAGTAGCCTATGTGTTAACCGAGTGCTTTATCTATCTACCTACCAAATTTCATCCCAATCCGTTCAGTAGTTTAGGCGTGAGATGAGATAGTGAGATGAGATTAGTGAGATGAGATGAGATAGATATTAGGTTTCGGTATTTAGGTTACAATATATCTGACTGACTCGGTAGCTCAGTGGTTGGTGCTTCTGGCTGCTGATCCGAGAGTCGTGGGTTTGATCCCCACTCAGGGCAAAAATTTTGATGAGCAGATTTATTTGCTCTGTGTCTGGGCGTATTATATCTATACAGGGTGTTAAAAAAAGTGCGTTTGAAATTTTAAGGGGTTACTCAGAATCAAGTATAGAATCCAGGAAAAATATTGAAAAAATTCGCTCTTCAATTTTTTTTGCAGGTTTTCATACAAATTCTCGATTCACTATTTAGATTTAGTATGAGAATCTGAAAAAAATAATTGAAGAGCGGATTTTTTCAATATTTTTCCTGGGTTCTGTATTGATTCTGAGTAACCCCTTAAAATTTCAAACACACTTTTTTTAACACCCTGTATATGTATGTAAATAAACCCATATGTTTATGTATATGTCTCTGGTTCCCATAAAACAGGGAATCTAGTTTGGGGCCAGATGACCGTGTGTGATTTGTCCCGGATATAATTTTATTATTAATTTATTAATATTAGTTTTAAAATTGCTTTTAGGGAATTCAGCTATGTAATTGCGGATATAAATGGCATTCCATGTTACTAATTTGGTATTGGTAAGGTGGTGATAAGTAGTCCTTAACCATAGTCATAACTATAGGGGGCGGGAGCCACACAAAATAATAAAAAGTTAACAACATAATAGCTTATTACGCTAATTGCAAAGTAACAATGCTAGCTCTCCCTTATGCTGGGGCCAGATTATCGCGCGAATATTCGTTTCGCGTTATCGCGATAAAACTTCGTCTTCGCGCTACGACGAAGTACTTGTCCACATTTCATCGGGCGAACATTCGCATCGTGTTGTCGCAAAGTATTCGTACGAATAGTGCTTCTGACTACTGACCCAAGAGTGGGTTCGATTCCCAACTAGGGCAAACATTACTGTGATGAGCAGATTTGTTTGTTCTGTGTTTGGGTATATATCTGTATATTAAACGTTTATGTGTATGTATATCAGTCTCTGGTTCAGGGAATCCTAGTTTGGGGCCAGATGACCGTGTGTGACTTATCCTAGATATTGATTATTATACAGGGTGTTGTTTTGGTCGACAACGAGCTTTTCAGGGGTGATAGTATACATGATACTGATGCCAAAAAAATATAAAAATGGCACCTTAAATTTTCATAAGTAAATCTTAGAAAATAATTAATTATGGTATCCTTGTTTCCGTGCGTAACGTATTTTAACAATGAATGGTTGCCTAGCAACGAGGCGAGGTGTGCGGGGGTTCGCGAGGGGTCCCGACTGCGGCAGCGCCACGGGCGGCGCGGGCAGTCTGCTGCATGCCTCCGCGCCGAACCCGCGTTCCTTTTTCTCAGCGAGAGCAAGCGCCTCTGCGCGTGAACTTACGCTACGGCTATGATCAGGAACAAGTCTTTATTCAATAGTCGTGAACTGAGCGATGTAGTTGTTAATACATCGCTCAGTTCACGACTATCGAAATGTTTTTCGTGTGGTGTAAATCAAGTCGAGTGTGTGAGATTTGGAGTTATTTGGAGTGATGTCGTGCCGCCGTAATGTGTTACGCAATAAAAACATTATTTACAAACTCCGCAAATTGTGTTCTACCGAAAAAACATCCCATGCTCGAGATAGAGCCCAAAGTAGACAAGAGTTCAAGGAAGAAGCTATCTTGGAATACTTCTCCCGACAGGTTCATGTAAGTGTCATTGACCTTTTTGTAGGAAAATTCGTGAATGAGCCGGCCGTCATTGACTGACTGCGCGAACATGCGTTTTGATAATTTTAGGAAAATATGTAGGTCATTTTTTCAGTAGAATCAATTTATAAAAAAATATATTATAGGTATTTTCAGAACAAGTATTTTTTATACTTTCAATCAACACCCTGTATTTCAGTGAATAATTATTTGCTACACTTACGTTATCTGGAAAATCTATCACTTTATCATTGCTCTAATCCAATCCTAAATAGGTGCGACGCGTTTGAGCTCTGCGCATGAACTGACGAAGGCGAAGTGTAGCCACTTGCGCTAAGTTTATCGCGGTAAAATCCTTTGATGTGCGTTAGAAAAGCGACAGCGGCGCGAACCCCATTCGTCTTCGCGCGAATGATTCGCGGTATGCTGGGGCCAGATATGCGCGCGAATATTCGTGTCGCGTTATCGCGATAAAACTTCGCCTTCGCGCTACGACGAAGTACGATGTCCACATCATCGGGCGAATATTCGCATCGCGTTGTCGCGAACTGACTACTGATTCGAGAGTCGTGGGTTCGATCCCCACCTAGGGCAAACATTACTGTGATGAGCAGATTTGTTTTTTCTGTGTTTGGGTATATCTCTGTATATGTATTGTATGTATACTGCTCAAAAGAAATAAGGGCCAGCAGGTTATTTTGTTACATCAGTAAAATAGTAAAAGTAAAATATACAGGGTGTAACATTCAAGGTGTGCAATATTTATGGAGGTGATTAAGCTCCTTAAACTGATTACGAATCACTAAAAAAGAAGGCATCTTAAAAATATGTTTTCGAATGATTTTCAGAATAGGTAACTTTTTTCTATCGATTTTATGATAATAATCCCCCAACGGCGCGGCTTCGATAAGGTCATGCGACTGCGCAGCGGTCCGTGGCGGCATGCGCTCGTCACAGAGCAGACACATTCAGTATTCTAATGCCACAGAATAGTAAAATGATACAGAAAAAAATGGTTAATTAATTCAATTTAATTTTAATCATGAATTTGATAAATTATTCGTAATCAATAAAAGCTCATACATCTTCTCAACAAATATTGCACACCTTGAATGTTACACCCTGTATTTTTTACGTTTTAATAAAATAATGCCATTGTTTACAATTTTAGCTAATAAATGTGATTTGTCCCAGATATTGATTATTATACATATTTCAGTGAATAATTATTTACTACACTTGTGTTATCTGGAAAATATATCACTTTATCATTGCTTCAATCCATGGCGACTAAATAGGTGCGCCGCCTTCGAGCTCTGCACATGAACTGAAGAAGGCGAAGTGTAGCCACTTGCGCGAAGTCTATCGCGATAAAATCCTTTGATGTGCGCTAGAAAACCGACAGTGACTCATCTGGTTCACAGGCAGTTCCAAAAAAGAGGGTTTGCCGGTGCTGGAGTATGCGGAGGAGACTCGGAGACGAAGCAGTCATAGAGTCTGGGCTCGCATGCGACGGTATTTCAGGCAGAGATGTACGCAATAATAAGATGCGTGCAAGAAAACCTTCTGAGGTCCTATCAAAATAGAAAAATAATCATATTATGCTCGGATAGTCAGGCAGCCCTTATGGAACTGAAATCACATGAGATTGATTCAAAACTTACCCTTGAGTACGTCAGTGCACTTAATCAGCTAGGAAGGCACAATAACGTCACCCTATTGGACCCGAAACAATAGTGGGAGCGCCTCGTTGCACCGGAAGAAGAATGCTGCAGAAACAATCGCATTGAAAGCTAGCGAAAAATTACCGCCGCCCATACCTACCAACGCCTTGGCTTTCGTTTTTTTGTTCAATTCATTTATTAAATAGTTTCAGATTAGCACAACTACCACATGTACGTGTTTTTGGCGCGAATCTTGAATCAATATTGAATCAATCGCATTGAAAGCTATCAAAAAATTTTAGCTTTCAATGACATGGTGCAATCGCATCGAACTATGTTTAGACGTTTCAGTGCCATTGAAGCGATTAAATTGAAAGCAATATTGAACGGAAATTGAATCGTGTAACATCGGCTTCAGTAAAAACTAAAATTCCAATGAGTAAACGTATTACGAAACTATTAAGACTAGCTTTTCTTGAAGGAGCGACGGAAATGTTTTTTTTTGCAGATTTCCCCCAAAAACAATGAAAAAAATACCTATGTGATAGTAACAACAACGGTAAATTACTTTCAGCGAGATATTTTATTATTGTTCTACAAAATTAAACACAAATCCATTCAGCAGTAGCATGTTTTTATTTACAGATATGACATTATATAAAGGATGATTCTCTGATTTGGTGCAAATCGGTCGAAAGTAAGAGAAATTTTTAAATGTTCATTTTTATAAGCTCTGATGAAACTAGGTCACAAATCTTAGCTATGTGTATATTTTTTACGAAATTATACGCAGAAAATCAAAAGATATTAAATTATTATTTTCCACTTTGATGACGGTAATGATAAAGTAAAGATGGTAATGAGTTTTAGGCGGAAAACACACACGGATTTGCGGGGAAGGGGGGTTACGGGGCACGGGGTGGAAAGGTTTTCGGCGGGAGGGATTTCGGGGCACGGGGGAGGGGGTACGGGACGCGGGGGAAAGAGAGTGCGGTGCGGGGGTTTGCGGGGCACGGGAGAAGAAGGGGGTTTGGCGCGGGGATTACGGGGCACGGGAAGGGGATGTGGCGCGGGGAAAGGGGGTGCGGCGCGGGAATTGCAGGGTTCGGGGGGAGGGCGTGCGCCGCGGGGGGGTTGCGGATACACATATACATTTAAATATATACATATATAGGTGGTAGGGACTTTGTGCTAGGTAGAAAAAAATATTGACAATTTAAAAGCATGTGTAAAGCATCTACTTAAATAAAAAACATTTTGAGTTTGAGTTTGAGTTTATAGTTATAATACACCCAGACGCAGAGCAAACAAAGTGAAATAAATCTGCTCATTACAGAAATGTTTGACCTTGGTGGGGATCAAACCCACGACTCTCGGATCAGTAGTCAGGATTGCTAACCACTGAGCCACCGGGTCAGTCGGGCCAATACATTCAATACATAATTTCAGATCATTACCATCTAATCAACATCATTACCCTCACTTTAATTGCTGAAGGTAAAGAGTCTGAGGATAATGATTTTTCGAAATATTATTAAAGTTTACTCTGATACTTTAACATATACCAAAATTTTACTGATCAACCGTGTAAACACTCACCTAAAGCAAATATGTCAAGGCCAAAGTTTTATCAAAACAATAGAAACTTACCATATAAACCTGCTGAGGGGAAAGTAAAAAAAATGTCACAATCTCCTAAACTGCGAGAACTTTCTAAGCTAATTACGTAACTGCGTCACACATCCGTGCTTTCTAATGTTCATCGGACGACTGACAGATGACACATTGCGAGGACGGGGAGCGTTCAGAAACAGATTAAAAATTAACGCTGACGGTAAGGAGTTATTTTTCGTGACAAATTTTCTATCAGTTATATAATCAAGATAAACCTATACTGATAACGTTTGAATACATAATCGTATTCCTGAATATGTTCTCAGTCGTTGCTTATATAAAATTAAGCTAATAAAACTACATGTTTTGCACTATCCAGCCATATTCACCGTGACGTGAAAAAATACCGCTGAAGGTACGGAGTTTTTGAGCACTAAAATTAAAATTCACTTGTTCTTTTACAAGTTTAATAACTTATTTTATATGCCGGATGTGTAGAAGTATTCTAAGAATAATTCAAAAAATATTTGAAGTTCATAGGTCTTAAAGCTTTCTTAAAAATTTGGGGGACATGCGATTTGCACGAAATGAGAGAACGACCCTAAATCATCTTTTGACCTAGCAATAAGATGTAATAGAATATAAGAATTTTCAAAAAATGTGTTGGACGGAGTTTCTTTGGACCCGTCGTTTCATCTCACTTCGCAAACACTTCCCGAAGCGGCGGGTATACGAGTTTAGAGTGGTAGGAGTTCAGTGCGGATGGTGGGGGTATCGGGAGCCGGGTCGCTCCCTTCCCTCAAATATGGTTGAGGGGAGCGATGGCTGACTCTCGCGTTATACTCGTAATCGGGTGTTGTCCGTGTGAACTGGCCTATTCTTGTTATTGGTGTTTATTTAGTCAATAACACAACATTATGTTATTTAGTCAATAACACATCATCAGCCAAAAGACTTCCACTGCTGGACAAAGGCCTCCCCCAAGGATTTCCACATCGACCGGTCCTGCACTGCCCGCATCCCGTGGTTTCCCGCAACCTTAACCAGGTCATCGGTCCACCGAGTGGGAGGCCTGCCGACGCTGCGTTTTCCGGTTCGCGGTCGCTACTCGAGAACTTTACTGCCCCAACGGCCATCTGTTCTACGAGTTATGTGCCCCGCCCACTGCCACTTCAGTTTAGCTATTCTGTGAGCTATGGCGGTGACTTTGATTCTCCTATGTATCTCCTCATTTCTGATTCGATCACGTAGGGAAACTCCAAGCATAGCACGTTCCATCGCCCTTTAGGTGACAACATTATGTACCTGTGTATATTGTCGAGCCTTTACATTTTCTTGTAATGGTATGCAACTATACAGGGTGTAACATTCAAGGTGTGCAATATTTACGGATGTGATTAAGCTTCTCAAACTGATTACGAGTCACTGAAAAAGTAAGCATCTTAAAAAAAAAAATTTCGAATGATTTTCAGAATAGGTAACTTTTTTCTATCGACTTTCGATAATAATCCCTCAACGGCGCGGCTCCGACAAGATCGCGCGACTGCGCAGGCGCAGTGGGCCGTGGCGTCACAGAGCAGACACGTTCAGTATTCTAATGCCACAGAATAGATAAAATGGTAGGTACAGAAAAAATAGCTTAATTAATTCAATGTAATTTTAATCATAAATTTGATAAATTATTCGTAATAAATAAATTCTCATACATCTTCTCAACAAATATTGCACACCTCGAATGTTACACCCTGTATATGTATAAATATGATCAGACCTGTTTACACAAATGATGAAATAGAATGTAAGCCTTTTATTTAAAAAAGGTGTTGGAGGGAGTTTCTTTGGGCCCGACTTTCTTCTCTCTCTGCAAACGCTTCCCGAAATGTTGGGTATACGAGTTCGAAGTGGTAGGAGCTTCGTATTAGGTAGAAAAAATATGACGTTCGAAAAGTGTACAGTGATAACTACCTACTTCGAATAAATATTATTGACGAAGAATGACGTTCGAAAATTGTACACTGCTAGGTACCTACTGCGAATAAAATATTATATTTTCATTTCATTTCATTATTAAAATAAACGGGGCTTCTATCTTCACTTTCATGCAAAGTTGCGTACTGTTTTTTTTGTTAAAATGTCTTATCACAGGTTAGACATGGGCGCCGACCTTATATTTGCCGGCGGCGGCGCATCGGTCCAAATTGGTCGGCGTGGCAGCGCCGCGCGTAATTTTTTAATTTTGAGATTGGTAATAAGACAGAAACATTTTTCTACGTATATAAATGTATTTTTTTTATTGCGAATTGAAAAGGTATATAAAATATTATTTCATCTTCAGCAAAAGAATTCTACATTTGATACAGAACTACTCTAGATATTCACGCCTATCAGTCTTGCGCTGCCCGTATCCTGCGGCCCGCAACCATTACAAGTTGTCGCGACGGTCTACCGAGTGACAGGTCTGCTGTGTCTTCCGATGTGTGGTCACCGTTCGAGAACTTTGATAACCCTTCATCATCATTATCAGCCGAAAGACGTCCACAGCTGGACAAAGGCCTCCCCCAAGGATTTCCACACCGACCGGTCCTGTACTGCTCGCATTCAGCGGCTTCCCTCAACCTTTACCAGGTCGTCGGTCCACCGAGTTAGAGGCCTGCCCACACTGCGTCTTCCGGTGCGTGGTCACCACTTGAGAACTTTACTGCCATCTGTTCTACGAGCTATGTACCCCGCCCACTGCCACTTAAGTTAAACGTTTCTGTGAGCTATGTCGGTAACTTTAGTTCTCCTACGTATCTTCTAATTCCTGATTCGATCACGTAGGGAAACTCCAAGCATGGCACGCTCCATTGCAGTTTGGGTGACGTTGAGCCTTCTTATGAAGTCCATAGTAAGCGACCATATCTCGGTTCCATATGTCATCACTGGCAACACACACTGGTCAGGTAAGTCTCGATTGAATGAAAGGCTTTGTCATAGTCCACATTCTACAAACGCGAAGCATATTATAGTGGCCGATTATGCTTTTAATTTTTTTGAGTTGCCTGCTTCAATGTACAAATGAGATCTATGGTACTGAAATCTTTTCGTAAACCCTGGAAATTAATAAAACAAGCGTCCAGACGATTCGTGATGACTCTCAACAACTAAAAATATTGATGTGGGTCTGTAGGGTCTCACAATCAGCAGTTCAGCTAGGTCATTACCAATTTTGAAGAAGTGCCCCACCCAACTTTTGTGCTATGTGGTACGGGTTCGCAATGAAATCAAGCAACTTCTGAAGAGCTTCAAGTACCGGTTTTCGTCTACTTTCAGAAGCTCAGCCGTAATTCCATCATCCATCAACCAGTGCCTTATTGATATTAAGCTGTTTTTATGTGATAGATGACAAAGGAGCAGACGAATCACCTGATGGTAAGCGATCTTAAGCTGTTTAATCTCGTTTAAGCCAATGTCCGAGATATATTTTATATTTTTTTATGTGATACGTGGCAAACGAGCAGATGGATCCACTGATGGTAAGCGATTACCGCCGCCCATAGACATCCGCAACAGCAGAGGAGTTATAAGTGCATTGCCGACCTTTGAAATGGATGGGCGGATAGGGGGAGTGGGGGGGGTTGGGCCTCCAGACCCTCACTCACTCGGCGAAACACAACGCAAGCGTTGCTTCACGCCGGTTTTCTGTGTGAGGCCGTGGTATCACTCCGGTCGAGCCGGCCCATTCGTGCCGATGCATGGCTCTCCCACGGTTAGGGTTTGCAATCCGGATATCCGTTTTATCCGGATATCCGTCAATTTTACTATCCGGATTATTTGTAGCAAATTATCCGAATATCCGGATAATATAAAACTTGTCTAGAATTGGATTACAGAAGCATATTTTTAATCGAATTACGTTTACTAACGCTCGTTCGGGGGTCTTGATAGAAGATACTTTAGAATTTGAGTGAAAATGATACTCTTAGCTAAATTCTAGGCCATCACGATTTAGTTAGAATTGTTATCGACTCGATAAGAAGACTTATGGTAAAAAAGATATTTAATTATATGTATAGATAAACATAATATTGTTTACCTATGAATAAACCACTAATCAGTTCTGTGTATAGCAAGTACAAAATACACCAATGAAAAAACGCATATAGAAAAACGTATCAGTGATTTTCTTCAGGACACAAACAACAACATAGATTAACTCCCAATTTCATTATTCTTTTTATATATTACTTCTGAGCGATTGAAATAATTTAAGAAGTTCTTAGGATAGTCATAGGCGACCATAAGTCTCTCCGTCAGCAATGTGGCTACTTGTAAGTGTTGTAATCTCGTCAAAACCCAAGAGCCAGATTGACCCGACACTGCACTGTACCGAAGTCGTCTTGCCCGGGCGTCAAATTGTACGAGGGTAAAAGTGACACTTAAACAGCTGAAGAACAACAATGCGCCAGCTGATGATGGATCACGGCTGAGCTTTTGAAAGCAGGTAGAAAACCGATACTACAAGCTCTTCAGAAATTGCTGAATTCTGTTATGCTTGAGGGACGAACGCTTATGGTATGGCACAAAATAGTGATGAGATTCTTTAATAAAATGCAATAAGAACCTGCTGGCTAACTATAACACATCGTATTTCTAGAGTCATGTCAACATGAGTAAACGTTACTCTATCAATTCTTTCTCTGCATGCAAGAGATGCATCCATCGAGCATTTGGTATGGTTAGAGCAAAGTCGAAGCCACCAGAACACACAGCTGGTCTCCCATGCAATGGACAGATCAGTTGAAGACTGCGCTGGGAATTCTCCTTAATAAATGTCCGAGGACAGCTGCTGCGGTGCGAGAGGAATAGCGATGTGTTTTCCGACGGGCCACTAAAGCTACGCAATGTTGCCGACGAACACTCTGTCAAGAGTGAACTGATCCACATAGACGATCTGTTTTTTATAAGTCTTGGAGAGTCATTGCGAATCCTTTCGCAAGTACGTGTGACTACTTCCAGCCACCCAAAAAAGCCTGTTTCCAAAAAGGTTTCAGTATCGTAGATCACATATAGGGAAAAAAGTTCAATATTTATTCTGAGTAACCCCTTCAAATGCACTTTTTGTAACAGCCTGTATATGCTGTGGCAGATAACACAAAAGATGACTGAAGAGTGTCTGTCACTATCCTTGGCATTTTGAACTATTAAAAAAAAAGATTTGATCGAGACCTGTACCGTTTTGCAGTATTTCCGATGGCGCCAAAACGCCACCATGTCTGTCAGCCTCCAGAATCAGAATTAAAATCCACCAATATCTTAACATTCAAAATACCAGTTTCTCAAATTTTTGATCTTGGACCAGTGTGTGTTGTCAGTAATACGGACGAAACTAAGACATGATACGGGCATCATCAGAGGGCTCAAAGCTCAAGGTCAAAATTTATCGATTTAAAATACTAGTCACATGAGAAAATCTATTGAATTATGTAGTGCTCATACTCACTCAGGTGTCTCTTGATGAAGACTTCTAGAACAGAATCTCATGTATACGTACGCTCTGAGTCATGAATTGCGATATAAATAAATAAATTGAAACAATTCATTATTTTATTTTTTGGCGGTGTTAGAAATAGTATGAGCTGGTTAGCAGTGTGTTTGTTCATTTTAATCACATTTTTACATGAACACCTTATAAAAGAATACATTTAACTAAGAAAACTAGAGCATTTTCAAAATTATCCGAATTATCCTGATATCCGGATATTTTAAAATTTAATATCCGTTTTATCCGGATAGTAAATTTGAACGGATAATGCAAACCCTACCCACGGTTTAAACATATCTTCGTTATAGTGTCGATGTCGGATCGATTTGGATTAAAGTTAACTTATTCTTTGAAATTGGGTGATGCCAGGTACCTATCTCTAACATTTTTGTGTAAAATAAGGGCAATTAGAATTTACATACTCGTTGATGCGGTCTGAGAAAAGCCATACGAGTTGTGTTTTGTATCTCCACGCATGAATCGATTTCTTTCTCTGTTTGCATCTGCAATCTGCTCTAAATGATATGAGGTACGGTACCGTACTGCATGTTGAAAAAAACTACATTTAATTTAACCAAAATTACTTGCTGCTTGATCTGGTCGGCGCGAATTTCGGAAGAGTTGGCGGCGGCGGCGGCGTGAACAAATCGGCGCGACCGCGCCGCGCCGGCGTGGCGCCCATGTCTATCACAGGTTCACAGGACATGATCTTAGACTAGCACTAACTTTTAGAGTTGTTTGCAATCTCCAAAGACACAGGAGTTTCTGGGATGGGATAGGCCAGGATGACTACCTCAAAAACAATTTCGCACCCCTCCCCTTCCTCCACCAGAACATAAAGGCAACTATAGAGTCCCACTTTACTCGTTTTAAGGTATACTTCTAAGGAACAATTGTGATTAATAGTGTTATTAATCGTACGAATTTACGTACAAATATACAGTATTTTTATTAAAAGTTTAAATTTTTTTTGCACCACATTGCAGATAACGCCTACACCCACATCTATCGCTGATTTGGGACAGAGGAAGTCAAAGAAAAAGCGGGCGGCCTCTCCAGTAGCGAGTGAGAGTTCTGGTGAGGAATATGACCCGTCGAAGGGCGACACCGCGGCCGCAATCAGTGTCGCCGCGCCCAAGCCACGCCAGGTCCGCACTAGGACTCGGAAACCTACTAACTCGAATACGAGTAAGACAAAAAGTAAGAAGTAAATTTTTAAAATGCTCATTCGGTTCACCTTAGATTCGATTCTACTTCACTTTGTTGACATCCGAAAAACGTTGTTATTTTTACAGGTAAAACTGAAAAGACTGAAAAACCTAGAATTAGTGCAGGGGTTAGTAAGGATGTAGGACCTCAAAGTCCATGGGCAGAGTCTATACCAGAGGAGATCCTCACGCACATCTTCGAATACGTTGTAGCGACTCAAGGAACTTTACCGGCAATCATCAGGTAAGGCCGTGGCCAAAAACACATGTGGTATTACGGAATACAGACGTATATTCATTTTAATAAAGCTGATTTCTTTCTAGCTCTAAGGAAATATCTCCCATGTTTAGATAGTTTACTGGAGTTAGTTAATTTAGAAATATACTCGTTTCATACAATTTAAAACATTACAGATTTTTTGCCCCGAGTTTTTATTCGTGTTTTTGTAGAATAAGCAAAGTTAAAACACCCAAAATTTTAATTATTTAAACAATTACATATTTCTCGAGATGATAGTTTTTTAAAACATTAACAGATATAAAAAAGCACATCTCGAGCCCATGCATTAATTCAAGTTCACATCTCTTTCAAATTATTTGTCACCCAAATGAAATTACGGCATGCATTCCATAAAATCTTGTAATAAAGCCTCAATTACGCGATCATACGTTGTTTCTTAAGGATACGCGAATTTTCATGATAAAATGAATAACGCAATACTACGGTGACATTTACATATTAAACTGTTAATATTTGAAACCAGGTTAAGCAATTAATTATTAATTCCAGGTTAAGCAGGGTGTGCAAACTTTGGCACAGTGTATCGTGTAGACCAGAACTGTGGAAAAATGTAGATCTTGCGCAATATACAAAAGAGAAATGCAAAACAGATTACAAACTTGTCTGGTTGTTGGAGAACCGACTTTCCAAATGTCAAAGTTTAAATATCGGTAAGTTTAATTGGACAAAATAAATTGGTTTTAAAAAATCGTATTGAGTATAGGTTTGCATATAGGTTCCTTGAGGAAATTGTTCAGTTTCATAAGTAGTAACCATTTCAGGTATTTCAGAATGAGTCTATTATATTAATACATACTGTCTTCGGAACCTTGCACTATACAATACAATCCTTTAATTATAAAAAAAAAAGCAATTGTTGTTGCTCATAATCATTGACAATCATCTGTTCCTACTTGCAGCGCAATGGAAAGTGTGCAATGTGTCATGGGTCCTGGCGTGCGTGGTAGACTACTGCCCAGAGCTGGTGGAGTTAAGCGTGGCTGGCTGGAGCCGTATCACGCCTGAGCAGCTGTTCGAGCTGATGCAGGGCTTAACAAAGCTGCAACGACTAGATCTGTCACTAACGGTAAGGAATTCCCCTTTGGAATCTTAGCTACCATTGATTTGTTTGTAAATCGTTTGATCATAACCTTTCACTAATTTTAATCTGTCGTGGAGTAAAATAGAAATATCTTTCTTAGATAATAGCCTCACCTACAAAACAAAATGATCAGTCTTGCCATTCACTAGAAAGCCACTGTGACCTGGCATCAAAAGCGCAAAACCGAAGTGAAGTTCCGTACATTTTTGGTTTAATAAACTCAAACTCAAAATGTTTTTTATTTGAGTAGATGCTTTACATATGCTTTTAAATCGTCATTTTTTTTTGTACCTAGTACAAAGTCCCTACCACGCGGGACTTGTACACTCACGTTTCGGGAAGTGTTTGCGAACCGAGAAGAAACGTCGAGCCCAAAAGATAAATATAGAGCAACAACCAAAAATGTATAACTATTACTTATTGTCTTCATCTTGGTCGGTTCACTCAGTGTGGTCGTGGTAATAATGTCGTGGCCCATTGAACAATTCGTCGTCAATTCTCTTTCACCGCAGCTCTTCTGGTGCCTTAATTCAGCGATACTTCCACTGCAGACTGGATCTGATCTGTCTAGCGTATGGGTGACCTGTCTTATTGTACTTAGAGAATTCACAAAAAATCTTTTTAACTAATAAATTCATTCATAACGAATAAATTAAACTACTTGTATGTCCTCAGTCCGAGACTGCGGGATCGAACACGTGCCTGTCGGCGGCGTCGATGGCGCGTCTGACAGAGAACTTCGGCTCTCGACTAACGCACCTCACTCTCGCCAACAATAAGTTCACAGCGCTTCCCCAAATATTGACGTCGGTGGCGGTAAGTCCTCTCGAACTTCTGCTAAACGTTGTGAATTATTTTATAAGTTCTGTGATTCTGCAGGCAAGATTTTAACGCCGAACAAGTGAACAGTGTTCCATTAATCGGCAAATCAGCCAACTTTGTATCGAAAATCAAAATTTTATGTCGAGTATTCTGTATGGATTTCATGGGAAAAGTTGTTCAGTATCATGAGTTAGTTCCTGAGAACACCCAGTTAGTTTCCGGTAGTGGCCTTTTTACACCCTGCATATCAATAAATGAATTTAAAGGTTCTTCTGGGTCTTATAGATTTAAACAAAACATCGCTAAGAATAATAGATCGGGAGCCAGCAAGTTGTATAGGCCTGAACATATAAGAACGCTGGAAGCAGTCTATCTCGAAAGAACTTTTTGTTTTCAATCGTTTGGCTCGAGTCTTACAGTCCAGATCGGTCACTGAAGTTTTTTATGACGTTCAGAAAAATTTTAAACAGTCGTATTTGGGCATAAACATATAAGACTCAAAATGAAATTTGGATATGAAAGTATGTACATTGGACAACCCCATAACTTTTTTTTTCGCTGAAATCGGTCACCGTCCCAAATCAGACAGGGGTCAGAAATCGTAAAAAATCGGTTTTGGAACTAAACATATAAGATGTCTGCAACCAATGTAAATCGATAAAACACACTTCAACTTATACAAAAAGTTCAGTCTTACAACGCGAATCGGTCACAGTTCCAAAATCTGACTACTTTAATAGCTTAGGTTTTTTCGGTGACGATGGGCGATAACTCGATAACCATTAAGGTTAGAGGTATAGTTACTTCGGCAAAAATAAAATGCAGAAAATTACCAACAAAAAAGGTTATATTCATTTTTATTGTGGGATTAATAGATAATGAGCAAATTGTAAAACTGTTTCTCATAAACATCGTTTTCGTCTATTTCTCCATAACCTTTAAGATTACAGGTATAGTTTTTACAATAAAAATAAAGTACATAAAATTTGCAACATCAAAAGGTCACATTCATTTTCACTGTATAATTAATAGAAAAAGAGTAAATTGAAAAAATATTTTTATATTTGAATTTTTTATCTATTTGTTGATAAATTAAAGATTAGAAGTATCGCCGCTTTAAAAGAAATAAAGTTTATAATATTTTCAACAAAAAAGGTTCTATTTATTTTTATTATGGGATTAATAGATAAAGAGTAAATTGGAAAAAAAATTCTCATAAATAAAATTTTTGCCCATTTCTCCATAACTTTTAAGATTAGAGGCATAGCATGAATATGGTAAAAATAAAGTGCATAAAATTTTCAACACAAAAAGGTCAAAGCAAACATTACAGAAGAGATGTCCGTGCAATATCACGGTCTCTTTTTCGAAGAGTCTTCGAAATTTTTTGTGCTCGTTTAGAAGAATGTCGAAATCGAGATGACGGTCATTTAGATGAGATTATTTAATAAAATCCGTCATATTAAATTTAAAAGTAAACTAATTCAGTTAGTACCTGTAGTTTAACTATTAGTCATACTTTTCTACTTCAAAAGATTTTTCTTTGTTTTGTTTAGAAATTAATTTGAAGTTACAGCTCTTTTTTCAAATTATTATATTAAAATCGACACTATGTAAGTAATTATGAAAAATCATTTATCATTAAGCCCCAGGAACGTGAATAACTTACTTTTCTTAAATAGCACTTAAAAATTATGATAATACTATGAACAAAATTTATAACATAAAATCAAAAACAAACAAAATCAACATTTCAATAAAATTTTACTATAAACCATGTCATCATCATCATTAGCTGAAGGACCTCCACTGCTGGATTTGGCCTCCCCCAAGGATTTCCACATCGACCAATTCTGCGCTGCCCGCATCCAGCGGCTTCCCGCAACCTTTACCAGGTCATCGGTCCACCTAGTGGGAGGCCTGCCTACACTGCGTTTTCCGATGCGCGGTCGCTACTCGAGAACTTTACTGCCCCAACGGCCATCTGTTCCACGATCTATGTGCCCCGCCCACTGCCACTTCAGTTTAGCGATTCTGTGAGCTATGTCGGTGACTTTGGTTCTCCTACGTATCTCCTCATTTCTGATTCGATCACGTAGGGTAACTCCATGCATGGCACGTTCCATCGCCCTTTGGGTGACCTTGAGCCTTCTTATGAGGCCCATAGTAAGCGACCATGTTTCGGTTCCATATGTCATCACTGGCAACACACACCGGTCAAAGACCTTAGTCTTGAGACACTGCGGTATTTTGGACCCGAAGATATTGCGGAGCTTCCCGAACGCTGCCCAGCCGAGTTGAATTCGACGATTGATCTCTTTCTCGAAGTTGGACCTACCTAGCTGGACTGTTTGTCCCAGGTATACATATTTGTCAACAACTTCAAGTGTAGAGTCTCCAACCTTCGGAGGAGTGGGTGTGACATGCACATTTGGCATGATTTTCGTCTTGTCCAAGTTCATTTTAAGACCCACCTCTTTAAGAGGCTCTACTGAGTCCATCGAGCATTGTGCTTAGGTCTTCCAGGGTCTCAGCCATGACCATGATATCGTCAGCGAATCGAAGGTGAGAGATGTACTCGCCGTTGATGTTAATGCCGAGTCCTCTCTAGTCCAGAAGCTTGAAAACGTCTTCCAGGGCAGCGGTGAACAGTTTCGGAGATATGACGTCTCCCTGTCTCACCCCACGCTGCAACCGGATAGGTTTCGAATTCTGATCCTGGAGGTGGACCGACATGGTGGCGTTGTCATACAAATACTTCAGCACTTCGATATATCGATAGTCAATTTGGCACCGTTGGAGAGACTGTAGCACAGCCCAGGTCTCAACCAAATCAAAGGTTTTCTCATAGTCCACAAACGCCAAGCACAGTGGCCGATTATACTCTTCGGTCTTCTGTATAATCTGCCGGAGCGTATGTACGAGGAGTGATCAAAAAGTAGTGAGAACGATATATATACTCCTTGGTAAGAAAAAAAATGAATACTAGCAGGCATAGCTCAGATATTTGTAATATTAATAAAGAAAAAGTTTTCGATTCTCTTTTGTTTTTTTCTGAATGTAGTCATTTGTTTGCTTCGTGACAGAACGTGTTCTCGAAAATGGAGAAAAACGAAGTGCGAGCCGTTATTAAATACCTCTGTTTAAAAAAGTTAACGACGCAAGAGATTCACTGCGATTTGGAGGCAACATTAGGAGAGTCTGCTCCGCCGTATTCCACTGTCGCAAGGTGGGCTTCTCAATTTCGAGTAGGGAGAACGAGCACGGAAGACGAACATCGTTTCGGCCGCCCATCGACGTCAGTCACCCAAGAAAATGTTGATAAAGTCGAGAAAATTGTATTGAGCGATCGAAGAGTTACCATCCGTTACTTAGTTCAAGAAACGGGCATTTCATATGGAAGTATTCAATCCATATTGAAACAATCTTTGAATATGAGAAAAGTCTCCGCAAGATGGGTGCCGACAATGTTAACAGACAGTCAGAAACAAAATCGACTTGACATTTCGAATACATTGTTGGACAAGTTTCAAGAAGATTCTGAAAACTTTTTGTCTCGTTTTGTAACAATGGACGAAACATGGGTCCATCATTTTGATCCCGAGACAAAACAGCAATCTTCACAATGGAAACGGCCATCATCACCGACCCCGAAGAAGTTTCGTGCCGTGGCATCGGCTGGCAAGGTTATGGCCTCAATATTTTGGGACTCAGAAGGGATATTGTTGATTGATTACCTGGAGCGTGGAACCACTATAACAGGCCAATATTATGCAGCATTAATTCCCAAGTTGAGGAATACCATCAAAGAGAAAAGGAGAGGGAAACTTCGAAAGGGCGTGCTGTTTCATCACGACAACGCACCCGCGCACAGCTCGGCAGTTGCGATGGCTGCCATTCAACAAGCTGGCTTCGAATTGGTTGACCACCCCCCTTATTCACCAAATCTGGCGCCTAGCGATTTTTATCTGTTCCTCAAATTGAAAGAATACTTAACGGAAACAGGTACGAAGACGATAACGAGGTGATGGATGCAGTGGAGAGCTTTTTGCAGGACCAAGACAAAACTTTTTTTTTTAAAGGGATTGAAGCCTTGGAAAAGCGCTGGACTCGGTGTGTAGAGAGTAGGGTTTGCATTATCCGTTCAAATATACTATCCGGATAAAACGGATATTAAATTTTAAAATATCCGGATAAAACGGATAATTCGGATAATTTTGAAAATGCTCTAGTTTTCTTCGTTAAATGTATTTTTATATAAGGTGTTGATGTAAAAATGTGTTTAAAATGAACAAACACACTGCTACCCAGCTTGTATATTTCTAACACCGCCAAAAAAAATAATGAATTATTTCAATTTATTTATTTATATCGCAATTCGTGACTTGGAGCGTACGCATACATGAGGTTGTAGAAGTCTTCATCAAGAGACACCTGAGTGACTATGAGCACTACATAATAATCAAATCAAAATTCAAAATCATTTATTTCTTTACGTAGGTACATTAAGCACTCTTATAAACGTCATATCATTTTGCTGGAGGAATATTCCAAATGTCATTATCATTAAAATAATCTACAGTCTTATAGTATCCTCTTGAACAAATACAGCGTTTTATATGTTTCTTAAATTTACATTCTGGTAGTTCACACACGTCATTCGGAATTTTGTTATAAAAGCGTACACACTGCCCCACAAATGATTTTTTCAACTTACTAAGCCTCGAGAAAGCTATTTCAAGATTATTTTTACTTCTCAAATTGCGGTTATGTCTGTCACACTATTTTTGAAGAACAAGTTTAGATTTTTACGAACGTACATGATATTTTCGTAAATAAACTGACCTAAACTAATAGTTAAAAATGCCAGGCATAGTGACTGACAGTCTTCAGTTATCTTTTATGTTTTCTGCCACAGCATATACAGGCTGTGAAAAAAAGTGGGTTACTCAGATCAAGTATTGAACTTTTTTCCCTGTATATGTGATCTACGATACTGAAACCTTTTTGGAAACCGGCATTTTTGGGTGGTTGGAAGTCGTCATACGTACTTGCGAAAGGATTCGTAATGACTCTCCAAGACAGCTTATAAAAACAGATCTTCTATCTTGATCAGTTCACTGATGACAGAGTGTTCGTCGTCAACATTGCGTAGCTTTAGTGGCCCGTCGACAAAAACACGTCGCCATTCCTCTCGCAACGCAGCAGCTGTCCTGGGACATTTACTAAGGAGAATTTCCAGCGCAGTCTTCAACTGATCTGTCCATTGCATGGGAGATCAGCTGTGTGCTCTGGTGGCTTCGACTTTGCCCTAACGATACCAAATGCTCGATCACTTGCATCTCTTGCATGCATAGCAAGAATTGATAGAGTAACGTTTACTCATGTTGACATGACTCTAGAAATATGATGGTGTAATAGTTTGCCAGCAGTTTCTTTTTGCATTTTATTAAAGAAGTTCATCGCCATTTTTTGCCGTACGGTAAGCGTTCGTCCCTCAAGCATAATAGAATTCAACCATTTCTGAAGAGCATTTAGTACCGGTTTTCTACCTCCTTTAAAAAGCTCTGCCGTGATCCATCATCAGCTGGCGCATTGTTGTTCTTCAGCTGTTTAAGAGCCGCTTTAATCCTAGTACAATTTGACACCCGTGAAAGGCGGCTTCGGTACAGTGCAGTGTCGGGTCAATCTGGCTCTTTACGAGATTATAACTTTTACAAGTAGCCACATTGTTGACGGAGAGACTTATGGTCGCCTATGACTTTCCTAAGTACTTCTTAAATTATTTCAATCGCTCAGAAGAAATAAATAAAAAGAATGATTAAATTGAGAGCTAATCTATATTGTTTTCTGTGTCCTGAAGAAAATCACAGATACGTTTTTCTTTATGCGTTTTTTTTCGTTGGTGTATTTTGTACTTGCTATACACAGAACTGATTAGTGGTTTATTCATAGGTAAACAATATTATGTTTCTCTATACATATAATTAAATATATTTTTTACTAAAACTCTTATTCTTCTTATCGAGTCGATAACAATCCTAACGAAATCGTGCTGGCCTAGAATTTAGCTAAGAGTATAACATTTTCACTAAAATTCTAAAGTATCTTCTATCAAGACCCCCGAACGAGCGTTAGTAGACGTAATTCGATTAAAAATATGCTTCTGTAATCGCATTCTAAACAAGTGTTATATTATCCGGATATTCGGATAATTTGCTACAAATAATCCGGATAGTAAACTTGACGGATATCCGGATAAAACGGATATCCGGATATCCGGATTGCAAACCCTAGTAGAGAGACTCGGAGACTATGTAGAAAAATAAATTATTAAGATATCAATAGTCATTATATTCTATCTCATTCTCACTACTTTTTGATCCCTCCTCGTATGTGATGTATGGTACTGAAGCCTTTTCGGAAACCGGCTTGTTCGGGAGGCAGGAAGTCATCAAACCTGCGTGCGAGACGATTTGTAATGACAGCGATAAACCATGTAAACACTAACAATTTTAACTTCAAGACTTACACATAAGTAAGTACATAATTTTCTATACTTAAAAATTCAAGGTACAAAAAAGTAAGTTATTCACATTCCTGGAGCCCAATAATAATAATATATGAAATGGTGATGTAAATATGTTTGTTTTTTCATTATAACTAAGTGTTTAATATTATAAATGTGAAAGTATGGATGTTTGTTTGTTCGTTCCACTTTCACGCTGAAAATAATGAATGGATTTGGATTAAATTTGGTAGGTAGATAGATGAAGCACTCGGCTAACACGTAGGATACTTTTTATCCCAGAATCCTCGAAGGCTCACGGAGGAGTGGCTAAAAACTGTTATAGATGGCGCTGCCTTAACATTTTATCTCCCTGGACCCAATTCTGAAGTTTACGCAGACGAAGTCGCGGGCGGAAGCTAGATATTATTTGACAGGACTAAACTAAATTTAAGCGTCCTTTCCTTGTCTTTTCGATATAGAAGGAAAAAGACAGAACACTTAAATAAGGTTTAATCTTGTCAGATAAGTTTAATCACGAATACCGAATGGAGACCAATATGTCTCTTCCATAGTAGTGTTAAGTTCTTATAAATTCTTCAACAGTATGTCTTTTGCAATTTCAAAAAAACCGTGGTTATTTTTTTTTTATTCGGTTACCCTTGGATTTTTTGGAGCTCCTTCATTTGATCTTTTAATTATTTGATTCGATTTTTTAAAGACAACATGGTAGAGGATCATTGTTTCATTTTTTTTATGATTGACTTTAAAACATCAGTAGTATTCGAAACGTGGTGCTTAACTATTTTGCTGTCGTAGAATTACGGGAACAAATTTAGGAACTGATCACATGGTTTATTTTTTAACTTGTAAATGTTTATAAAAAAAAATATGGGTGCGTGATTTAGAAAGCTCAAAGATTGCATAAATTAATTCGACCCTCATACAACGATCACTTAGAACAATTTGTTCCACAGGTGCATTGTTTTCCGAAATGGTCGAATCGCCCAGACGATTCAGTGCTCTTCATGTTTAAAAAATTCACACCCGGAACGAAATTTGTACATCTACTTCTTTATGCCTGAATAAGAAGGTTAAGCCTCCCCGTACACATAGCAATATTAACTGTTCTTAAATTCTTTTGACTTTCCCCTTATTTTGATAAAACAACTCGACTGCATGATATTCGATTTATGATACAGCTGACCTATTAGAGTTTTACTTGTACAGTAAATAAATAAAAAACTTACTGATCTCGTTGATTGCATCAGTGACTATTATCCGACTTACACTTTCCAGAAATACAGCTTAAATCATCGCTATACAACTCTAAATATGTAAGGCTGGGAACTTTTGGCGCTGTCTGCATAAAAGTAGAAAACAATATTTAATTGTCTACATTTAGAAATTTAAGTTCTATGCTTTAATATTTGTATACTTCACAGGGTATTGATAAAATATTAATATTAAGTATACATATAAAAGTATAAATAAATGCTGGTATTGATGAAAATAACAATGTTACTCACTTTTTTGTTGTAGCATAAGATTATTCTATAAAAACAATTTGATTACACCTTAGTTTTTCAATTAACTTTTATCTGTTAATCCTACAGAAAAAATGCAACGGTTTTGTTACATATTTTATGTATTCAATTTTTTCTTATGTCACAATACCTCAAATTTTTAATTTATCAACAAATACATGAAAATTTGTAATATAAAAACGTGTTTTTTTTCTTCAATTTACTCTTTATCTATTAATTATACAGTGAAAATGAATATAACCTTTTTTGTTGAAAATTTTATGCACTTTGTTTTTACCGTAGTAGCTATGCCTCTAATCTCAAAGGTTATGGAGAAATGGGCAAAAACTTTATTTATGAGAAAGAATTTTACAATTTACTCTTTATCAATTAATCCCACAATAAAAATGAATAGAACCTTTTTTACTAAACATTTTATAAACTTTATTTCTTTAAAATCGCAATACCTCTAATATTTAATTTATCAAAATTTCAAATATAATTTTTTTTTTTCAACTTAGTCTTTTTCTATTTATTATACAGTGAAAATGAATATGACCTTTTATGTTGCAAATTTTATGTACTTTATTTTTATTGTAGTAACTTTACCTGTAATCTTAAAGGTTATGGAGAAGTAGATGAAAACGATGTTTATTAGAAACAGTTTTGCAGTTTGCTCATTATCTATTAATCCCACAATAAAATGTTCGTGCGGATGGTGGCGTATCGGGAGCCGGGTCGTTCCCTTCCCTCAAATATGGTCGCCATTCGAGAACTTTACTGCCCCAACGGCCATCTGTTCTACGAGCTATGTGCCCTGCCCACTGCCACTTAAGTCTAGCGATTCTGAGAGCTATGTCGGTAACTTTAGTTCTCCTACGTATCTCCTCATTTCTGATTCGATCACGTAGGGAAACACCAAGCATAGCACGCTCCATCGCCCTTTGGGTGACTTTGAGCCTTCTTATAAGGCCCATAGTAAGCGACCATGTCTCGGATCCATATGTCATCACTGGCAACACACACTGGTCAAAAACTTTAGTCTTGAGGGACTGCGGTATTTTGGACGTAAAGATATTGCGAAGCTTCCCGAACGCTGCCCAACCGAGTTGAATTCGACGATTGATCTCTTTCTCGAACTCTCTTATTCTTCTTACTTTATTCTTATTTTTGCATATTTTATTTACAGACATGACATTGTATAATTCATTTATTGATCTAGCATTAAGATGTAATAGAATATAAGACTTTAAAAAAAAAAATGTGTTGGAGGGAGTTTCTTTAGGGCCCGCCGTTCCTTCTCACTCCGCAAACACTTCCCGAAACGGTGGGTATACGAGTTCCGAGTGGTAGGAACCTCGTGTTAGGTAGATAAAAGAATAACGTTCGAAAAGTGTACACTGCTACCTACTTCGAATAAAATATTTTCATTTCATTTCATTTCATAAAAATGAATATAACTTTTTTTGTTGGAAATTTTATGCACTTTATTTTTGCCGAAGTAACCTTACCTCTAACCTTAATGGTTATGGAGAAATGGGCAAAAACTTTATTTATGAGAAACAATTTTACAATTTACTCTTTATCAATTAATCCCACAGTAAAAATGAATAGAACCTTTTTTACTGAACATTTTATAAACTTTATTTCTTTAAAGCCGCAATACCTCTAATCTTTAATTTATCAAAATTTCAAATATAAAAATTATTTTTTCAATTTACTCTTTTTCTATTAATTATACAGTGAAAATGAATATGACCTTTTATGTTGCAAATTTTATGTACTTTATTTTTATTGTATTAACTATACCTGTAATCTTAAAGGTTATGGAGAAGTAGATGAAAACGATGTTTATTAGAAACAGTTTTGCAATTTGCTCATTATCTATTAATCCCACAATAAAAATGAATATAACTTTTTTTGTTGGAAATTTTATGCACTTTATTTTTGCCGAAGTAACTTTACCTCTAACCGTAATGGTTATCGAGTTATCGTCCATCGTCAGCGAAAAAACCTTAGCTATAAAAGTAGTCAGATTTTGGAACTGTGACCGATTCGCGTTGTAAGACTGAACTTTTTGTATTAAGTTGAAGTGTGTTTTATCGATTTACATTGGTTGCAGACATCTTATATGTTTAGTTCCAAAACCGATTTTTTACGATTTCTGACCCCTGTCTGATTTGGGCCGGTGACCGATTTCAGCGAAAAAAAAATGTTATGGGGTTGTCCAATGTACTTACTTTCATATCCAAATTTCATATTGAGTCTTATATGTTTAGGCCCAAATACGACTTTTTTGACTGTAAGACTCGAGCCAAACGATTGAAAACAAAAAGTTCTTTCGAGCTAGACTGCTTCCAGCGTTCTTATATGTTCAGGCCCATACACCTTGCTGGCTCCAGTACTATAAGACCTTCAGAAAGACCGACAGTACGGTTTCCGTAAGGGCCGGTCCGCTGGTGATCTTCTTGTCTACCTGACACATCGTTGGGCACAGGCGATCGAGACTAAGGTGAAAGCATTAGCGGTTAGTTTGGACATAGCGAAGGCCTTCGATCGGGTCTGGCACAAAGCACTTCTTACGAAGCTTCCTTCTTATGGGCTTCCCGTGGTATTCTGCAAATGGGTTACTAGTTTTCTTGCAGACAAAAGCATAAAGGACGTAGTCGACGGTGCATACTCAGATTTTTATGTCTGTGAATGCTGGTGTCCCTCAAGGCTGTGTGCTTTCGCCTACACTGTTCCTTCTGCATATCAATGATATGCTGCAAATCAGCAGCACTCATTGTTTTGCGGATGACAGAATAGGTGATGCCTTCTATACCGGCCGTGCCAACATTTCTCGCGAAATCGAGAGCCGAAACAAACTTGTATCGGAAATTGAGGTATCTTTAAAGAAAGTCTCAGAATGGGGTCGACTTAATTTGGTCCAATTTAACTCCACTAAGACACAGGTTTGCGCGTTCACTGCTGTATGGTAATTCGATAGCTAGTGGACTGTATTTAAAGAAACAAACACGCACAGTTGAAGAGCCCTTCGACTTACCTCATATGCAGATGGTCCTTGGTGCTTCTTCCTAGGAGCTCCCTTCTTACAGGCACACTGTATGGACTAATCTGGATTCACTGGGGAGGCTCACAAGACTCTTCAAAAGGTATTTACACGAAAAATGATTTATTTAACCGGAGCGCGATATGCACCGTGTTATGCAGTTTAAAAATCTAAGGGGTTCGCAACGTAGTCTCTGTGGTGAACGGATGAACGCGCGAAATCCAAAAATGGCATATACGAATTTATCATACAACTGCCAAGAAAATGCCATTTGTCGTATCACCTCGTTTTGAGGACACTCCCCTAAATGCCTCAGCTAGTATTGCAATTCTTGGTGTCGACATTCTCCCTCTGGATCGCATTCAACGGAGAGGAACTCAAATCGTCGGCTGCCAGAATATTTCAGATCGGCTTGACTCCTTGGCACTGCGTAAAGATGTAGCTTCGCTCTGCATTCTGTATCGCATATACTATGGGGAGTGCTCAGAGGAATTGTTCGGATTGATCCCTGCCGCCTCTTTTCGCCATCGCTCTACGCGACAACACTTTCATCCCCATCACTTAGATGGGTGGCAGTCCATAACTGTGCGTTTCACTAGAAACTTTCTGCCTCACACAACCAAATTGTGGAATGAATTGCCGCCTGCGGTATTTCCGGACCGATACGACATTCAAACTGTCAAGAAAAGTGCGTACTCCCATATCAAAGGCCGGCAACGCACTTGTGACTCCTCTGGTGTTGCGGGTGTCCATGGGCGGCGGTAATCGCTTACCATCAGGTGATCCGTCTGATCGTTTGTCACCTCTGCCATAAAAAAAGAAACTGTTGTTCAGTGAGAGTACTATAAAATTATTGCAGATAAATATTTTTGAAATCAATTTTTCCAATTCGATCTTATTGGCACTTGGCGACTTGATCAATGATAGGTGCTAATAGTATTGTTTCCCCAATTGTTCGTCTCTTTTTCTGCTCACTACCTCAACTACTAAATTAGTGTTATTATTGACAAAAACAGGCGCATTGCCTGAATCTCGAGGTGCTGGACATATCCGGGGCGCAAGCGACGTCGCACCCGGCCGCGGTACCTCTGGAAGCGCTGCAGAAGGGCTGCCCCAAACTGAGGGTGTTCAGGGCCGCCAACGCGCAGCTGGTGCTAGCTTCCGCCACTACTTCGCAGCAAGTACGTATTTAGAATTTGTTACAAGAGTATAGTGTTGTAGACATCCGATAGCATTACCGACGTTGATTTGACGTGATTTCGTAAATATTTCGCAATCTCGTCGAAATCGCATAACTGAATATCTTATCTATTTATCTACTGTAACTATTAACTTCATTTTTATAAGTTTAACCGAAATGTTAATTGTGTCGCAATAGCAGGCAACTGCCGTCCTTCCACTTTCACTTTTAGTCAATTTACCAAAATGTACACTTATTTTTCCACATCCGGTCTATCCTTTGTGATAGAACGGTTAAATTGTGCCACACGATAAGAAGAAGAAGGCCTAAACGTTACATCAACTATAGGGCAGGAAGTATCCATGATGTGCAGATAGGACAGTGGTAATATTTAGTGGAATGCGTGCGCAGATGGAGGCGGCGGGCTGGGCGTCGCTGGAGGAGCTGTCGATCGCGGGCGAGGCGCTGTCAGAGCGCGTGGCTGTGGGCGAGTACCGGCTGGGCGACGAGGCGCTGGCGCGGCTGGTGCGCGGCGCCACGCGGCTGCGGCTGCTCGACCTGCGCGGCCTGCAGCGCCTCACCGACTCCGGCCTGGTGCGCGTGCCCGCCTGGGACCTGCAGCACCTCTTCCTCGGAGGTAATCTACCAGTGACTCCGAGTATTTTCAAGATATCTCTCCCATCAAAACTGTTTCGATTAACTTTTGATAGTGACTAACTAGTGGTAAAGGTAGCGGCTGGGAAAGCGCTCGTGGCTCAGTGCGGCTTGCGTGGTCGCGTGTTAACTGACTACAGACACGGTTTTAAACTGGATGTGTTTGACTGTTAGTGGCATTTATCTCGACCGTTTCCGTGCTTCGCAAGGCACGTTAAGCCGTTGGTGCCGGCTGCTATCGGTAGATTGCAGTCGTTAAACGGTGTCGGAGGCCTTGCAGGCGGCCTGAAAACTTCTGACACTGGGGTTGGCCACTAGCCCCACAACCTCCACCAGTCCGGACTTGGCCCCCGTGTGTAGAGTACGGCCTAACCTTTCCGAGTTATGGGAAGAGACTCGTGCCGCTGCAGTGGGGACGTAATGGGTAGTTAACAGTGGTAAGGGTGCGGGTGGTATAACACTGTTTACGCTAGACGGTGTAAGATCACGCGAGAAAATATTATTACTCAGCGTGTGCAACTTATTTAATTGTATCCCTCAATGTCCCCGTTGTGGGCCGTTATTTCAGTGTAATTTTTGGCGATAATAGCCGTCTTCGAACGCATTAAAGGGCAGATAGCAAAAACGAGCCATAACAGTCGCCATCAAAGTCAAAGTCAAAATATATTTATTGAAATTATAGGTAACAAAGTTACCTATAATTTCAATAAGTATAATTTGCCTAGCATGGCGTTCAGTAATTATAATAAAAAAGCAAAATAAGTGTGAACATTAATTAAAGTCAATATGAATTAAGTACATTACAATTAATATGGTATCATTTAAACGGTTAGCAAAATATTCGTATTTTGGTGAGCAGAAAAATGTATTTGGTCGGCAAAAATAACTAGTTGATCAGCAACTCATGGCCAACAAACATTTCGGATTCGATCAGCAGTTAATGTCATACTGGATTACTCAAAATTTGATTGAACAGCCAATTAATTGTTTTGACTGCATTAGGTGAGCCACATTTAATCAAATTGCTGTTGCAGCAGAAACATTTTGTTTAACAAACAAACTTTACTTGTCATGCACAAAATGGGCGCAACTATTAATTTCATTTATTTTATTTTATTTATTTATGATTTATTCAAATAAATGAATAAATAAATAAATGAATAAGGAACAAAAAGTCTCACACTTAAATGTAATATATAGCTGTTTTGTAAAACTAGACCTTTAAAGTTCCCTTAAATAACATTGTACATACTTTATATTTTCGGCAAAAGTTGCACCCAAACACATATACCTATTATTACTATCTTTGTTTGAGTGGGTGTATTAAGGTATTGCAAGAAGCGGTCGTGGCTCAGTGCGTCTTGCGTGGTCGCGTCGATCACGTTAGTTAACTGTTTACAAACACGGTTATAACCTAGATGGGTTTGACTGTTAGTGTTAATTATCTCAACTGTTTCTGTTATAACAAGACACGTACCGGCACTAATCGGCTGATATCACTGGATGGCAAACTTAAGGCCATGTCAGAGGCCTTATACGTGGCTTGAAAATTTCAAACACTGGTGTGGTGGCCATTTGGTCCATAAACAACCCACTTTAACGAAAACTACCGATTTTTCAATACAAATGAAACTCAATTATTTAAGTAGCTTACTATTTTTTTAAACATGCCTACCTATCATATAAACTGCTTATAGATCTGTTTTTTCTGCCAAGTAATTATTTTGCAGCGTGAATGTTTATTGAGCAGACCAATAATATTATACGCTGACTGCATATTGGTTAAATTGTTGACCACATTAAGATTTTTTTGCAGACCAAGGATTGCAGCCAGATTTTTATTTATTGCAGGCCAAATACTTGTCCGCTGTCGAAATGATTATACAGCAGATTTTTGTTGCTAACCAAATTAAATAACTGCAAACCATTTAATAACTTCTCCAATTAATACATAATTTTACAATTTAAATGTCAATTTAATACGATATCATAATTTCATATACATTCATTCATAGGTAAGTACATTCCAAATTCATTATTACATAAAATCGTTAAAGTTGTATTATTTATTTATAACATTCATTACACTTGTTCTTGTAGTCAAAAAAGTCATTTATACTAGAGTCTATCAAGTAACCATTTTGTGATTGCATTCTTAAAGTCATTATGCCCAAGGCTCTTGTAACAGTCAGGAATGTTGTTGTACACCTTCACGACAATGTTAATATACAGGGTTACAGGAAAAGTCGTACTGAATATTAAAGGACGTTATTATTCAGGTCATTTCTGATGGATTTGTTCCTATGATATGGTGTCCTAAACTTAACCGTTATGGAGATATTGAACTTTAATTTTTTTTAAATCCTTAATTTTTTGGCTTTTTTATCGATTTTTTTGGAATTAGTGCTTCTAGGGTCCATTTTTTTGATGTAACTAGTTTTTGCATGTGACCATTTTCTAGGTCTGCTCTGCTCCGCTCCACTCCATTCCGCCCTAATTCGCTCCACTCTGCTCTACTCTGATCCGCCCTACTTCGCTCCACTCTGCTCTACTCTGCTCCGCCCCGCTTCAGTGGAAACACTTGCTACTATTCTCTGATCTTCTCCGCCCTGCTCAGCCCCGCTCCTCATCAGTGGAAATGCACCCTAAGGCCTTTAGTCTTATTAATCGATGAGAATCTGTAAATTAAAGAATCGATTAACAAGAATTAAGGCCTTAAACAAAGTTTTGAGAGGAAAACTGCTCTTCGTTTGAAGCTGAAAAGGTCTAAAGAGAAAAATGTACCCTCTGCTAACTTAACTGTTATTTGGTCAATATTTTGCCTATTTAATAGTTAGTGTTATACCTTTTTGAATAGCTAAAGAGACGTAAAAGTTTGTAAAACTATTTGCATAATAAGTTTCATACATTTTTTTTAAAAACAGAGAGCTTCAAATTTAAAAACACTTAATGAAAATTATTTAATTCTTACCGTTGTCAACCAGTATTTTAGCTGTTAGTAGTAGGTTCAGTTTAAGTTAATCATTTTTATTAATTGACATGCTTTCTAACTAGTTACATCAAAAAAACTTACCCCAGAAGCACTAATCCCAAAAAAATCGACAAAAAGCCAAAAAATTGAGGATTTTTTTAAAAAATCTTTAAAGTTCAATATCTCCATAACGGTTAAGTTTCGGACACCATATCATAGAATCAAATCCATCAAAAATGACCTGAATAATAACGTCCTTTAATACGACTTTTCCTGTAACCCTGTATATGACGGCGGCCGCGATAACTGGATAGGTGACGGTGGCCGTTGTAACTCGATGTCAGGTTGGTTTTATGATCATTTGATTGTTTAGGATCCATGGCGTAGGTTATCGGGCAAGAAAACGAAGTAGTTATAGCACACATCACAGTTATTATTTTCAGGAGCACTTCTACAGCAGATATCGTTGCTAAGTAGTTAGGTCTGCACAGCTCGGCGTCTGACAAGTAACTGACTAAAAAATGAACGGACTGCCGACAGCTGCGCTCATCCCCACTCCACGATTTCGTCGCACGCGACAATCACACCTCCGTGACGTCACGGATCCATTCGCCCGCCACTATTTTATAATCAATACAGTGATTTATTATAATTTCATTTAGAAATCTACGACACGGCCAGAACTGACAATCACACATCCTCGTGTGTTTGGTTACCTGAAACAAAAAAAAAACTACTGTAGCATATCTATGGCTCGGCCTCCCTGACCACACCGTCGTTTAATAAATCGCATTGAAAGTATACCACAAAGTCCACAAAGTAACTCAATCACTATCAGACTATGTAAAACAATCTTAAGACACATGGCCCGGCTGCCTCCTGCAGCTTTAAGCATACTATTCTGGGCAAAATCGTACCAAACGATAAAGCCTTCCACTCTAGTCTCAACGAGACCCGGGCCCCCGCCACACCTCACTGTTATGGGCGACCCCATTGCGCCCTGAACGCCCACCAGGTGGACGCAGTTACAACTACGACTGAGATGCAGTGCGACCAAATAGCCATGTTCTTAATTAGTGGCGGATGCACCTTCATCCGCTTCTTTAACTTAACATTACAGATTTTTAATTTGCTAGGAACCCGACTCTGAGGCATCACCTTCTAGTAACTCGATAGATCCATTTTGGATCTACTTAATGGATCTACTGAGAACGAAGGATTTATTTTAATTTGGGGTCCAATTTAACTTGGTTTCGATCCTCATTTTTTGAAATCAAAACAAAATCTCCTACACTGATCTTCACAAATTTTGCTTTATTTTTGTCATATCGTAATTTCTGATATTTAGCACTCCAAATCAATATTCCGCACCACATGCTCTCTCACTTCAACAATATTAACAATAGTTTCATCGTTTCAGCAGTAAAAAAAAGGTCTGTCAACTTTGCCAATGGGAAGCTCTAACGGACTTGCTTTTGCAACTCGATTAACTAAGCAATTTCATGCTAACTGAACGTCCTCCAAAGGATTCTGGCGGGACCTTTTCGCGCCCTATAATCACGTCATATTTTAAAAAGTTGTTGGGTAGATCATGAAATTAAATTAACTAGTTATTTCCATCAATCGTTACATTACTCAGTATCTGTTTCGTGCAATTTACATTCGAATTCCTTATTTCTGTTATGTTGATTGTCGCATTAAAATGCGTCCCGGTAAATTCACGTGAATCACGTGAAATTCAGTGAGAGAACATACGGTACTAGAATTAAAAGAAAATGGCTGCACCTGTCCACGCTGCAACTGGTACCACCAGTGCGCCACGTTTCGTGCAGCGAGAGGCTATATGCCCCTTTGAGTGATTTGCTGAGAGCGATAATCAGAACTCCTTCTTCCAATGGTCGTTCGGCCAAACAAAATGTCGACAGTTCTGTTCCAAGCGCGAGGATCAGCGTCATTTACGTCAGGGTTGAACTCTGGTAACGTAATCACAGACAGCTGCGGTGATTTTACAGCTTCAATTAACTGCATCACATTCCGTTGCTGAAGTCAAACATTTTCTAGCGGTTTTCGGTAGAAGCTGCAGTTTGTTGTGCCCGAGGCGACCCCACTTCTGATGACGGCGGCCGCGATAACTGGATAGGTGACGGTGGCCGTTGTAACTCGATGTCAGGTTGGTTTTATGATCATTTGGTTGTTTAGGATCTATGGCGTAGGTTATCGGGCAAGAAAACGAAGTAGTTATAGCACACATCACAGTTATTATTTTCAGGAGCACTTCTACAGCAGATATCGTTGCTAAGTCGAATGGACTAACGATCCCGTAGTGTAGGTCTGCACAGCTCGGCGTTTGACAAGTAACTGACTAAAAAATGAACGGACTACCGACAGCTGCGATCATCCCCACTCCACGATTTCGTCGCACGCGACAATCACACCACCGCGACGTCACGGATCCATTCGCCCGCCACTATTTTATGATCAATACAGTGATTTATTATAATTTCATTTAGAAATCTACGACATATACTTCTTTGGAAAAAATTCGATTTCGGTTTAACGCAGTGAATGAGATGGTGGTTATGTCTTAGGTTCCGTTAGAATTTCACCTTTGTCTCATATAAATGTAAGTGTTTCTTCGCAAACACTGCGACCTCTTTTATCACCGAAATCGGTTGGAAGACATTATCCCTCCATGTTTGTTTTCCGCACCCAGGCTGCAACGTGACGCGGCAGAGCAACGCGTGCCTGGAGCTGATCTGCGAGAAGTGGTCGCATAGCCTGCTCGAGCTGGACCTGTCGTGGGCGAGCGCGGCGCGCGCGCTGGACGACGCCGTGCGCGCGCTCGCTGACTCCGCCGACAGCAAGCTCAGGTACCCGCCTGCTGACTGACTACCGCAGGCAACTGACTCGGGGAGCCTACAGGCAAGCTCAGGTACCCGCCTGCTGACTGACTATCTCAGGCAACTGACTAGGGGAGCCTACAGGCGATGTATAGTGATCGGTGGCTCAGCAGGAAGCAAGCTCAGGTATCCGCCTACTGACTGACTACCGCAGGCAACTGACTCGGGGAGCCTACAGGCGATGTATAGTGGTCGGTGGCTCAGCAGGAAGCAAGCTCAGGTATCCGCCTACTGACTGACTACCGCAGGCAACTGACTCGGGGAGCCTACAGGCGATGTATAGTGGTCGGTGGCTCAGCAGGAAGCAAGCTCAGGTATCCGCCTACTGACTGACTACCGCAGCCAACTGACTCGGGGAGCCTACAGGCGATGTGAAGTGGTCGGCGACTCAGCAGGAAGCAAGCTCAGGTACCCGCCTGCTGACTACCGCAGGCAACTGACTCGGGAAGCCTACAGGCGATGTAAAGTGCTCGGCGGCTCAGCAGGAAGCAAGCTCAGGTACCCGCCTACTGACTGACTACCGCAGGCAACTGACTCGGGGAACCTACAGGCGATGTAAAGTGGTCGACGGCTCAGCAGGAAGCAAGCTCAGGTACCCGCCTACTGACTGACTACCGCAGGCAACTGACTCGGGGAACCTACAGGCGATGTAAAGTGGTCGACGGCTCAGCAGGAAGCAAGCTCAGGTACTGACTGACTACCGCAGGCAAGTGACTCGGGGGAGCGGATAAGCATGTGTACTGACAAGTGTTAACTACTGACAAATTATGTTAGGCTTGCGTAATAAGTGGTACATACTGACACTACACGCTTCTATGTTGATAAGAGTTACTAACTTACACAGCATATAGGCGTATACCCTGACAAGTGACTATCTAGGGCGCTCACTGACATGTAGACAAATGCTATCACTAGCACGACTTCACGAAGGGTTCACCGTATACGCAACTTACGAGAACTTTTTCTTTCCAGGGTTCTCAATCTTTGCGGTTCCTCAGTATCGCTGGAGCCCATCAAAAAAGTTCTTCTGAAATGTCCTCTTCTCGAATCACTTAATCTGAGTTCATGTCGAGCTCTGCCGAGGGGGATGAAGCGGCTGTATACCGGGAAAGAATTAAAGGAGCTCAAGGAAAGTTTTGATCCCGAGAAAGCAAAAACCAAAGAGAAAGAAGATGAAAAAGTAAAGGAGAAAAAAGTGATTAATAAAACGGAGGCTGATTCAAAATCAGAGGATTTATCCAAAAACTCTCCAGCTCATAACACATCCGAAAGTTCTGTACCTAAAAACGACTCCTTAGGAAAAGACTCTGTATCTAATCAGGATCCCAAAAGTGTTTCGGAATCCGAAAACATAGTTTCAGATGAACATAAGATGTCTTCACCAAACGTTCTAGCAGGACAGTCGACGATTAAAGGAAAAGTTGAAAGTATGACTTCTGTTCCTGAGCGCAGGCGATCAACAAGAAATACAACTCCTATACTTCTCAGTCCTCTTACACAGTCCAAACCCGATTCTTCCTCCACGCCAAGCTCAGATTCAGGGAGCCCTCATTTTAGTCCAGTTCCAAAACCAGACAGCCAGGTTCAGAACAGTCCCGATATTCAAACTGAATCCGTTAAGAGCAACAGCTCTTGGAATTTGGGGCAGTTTAAAACAACCCCTACTCATAAATCAGAAGCGAGTCCCCTAAATAGGTTAGAGAGCCACAGCAAAATGAAACAAAGTAAAGTTATAGAACAATGTAGTCCAACGACCTCTATCGAAAATAAACCCAGCCCTGATACACTTGGTGTAAAGAACCCGAGTAGCTGGAATTATGGTAATTATAGTCCAATGACAAGGCAGGAAGCTCAGTTTTCTTCTCAGAGAAGTCCATACTCCGCCCAGCCCAGCCCGGCGCAACCCAGCCCCTACTCCACTCAGCCCAGCCCCTACTCGACGCAGCCCAGCCCTTACTCTTCCCAGCCTAGTCCCTACTCTGCCCAACCGAGTCCTGACACCAGTCAAATGGTTAAACCAGACCTTCAAAAATCTGGGGCATGGAACACTGGTAACTTTAGCCCTATGCCCAAACACCACGCTCCATTCTCTCCTCACCCCGTCACTCACACGAGTCCCGATCCAGGCCTAGGCGTGAAGGGTGACTCTCTGAGAAACACTCCCAATAAGACTCCCGGCCAGTACAGCCCTATGTCCAGGCAAGATCGCCTGCATCAAAGCCCTTATTCCCCAAGACCGAGCGTCGAAAATCCTGTCTATAGCAACAAGAAGAGTCCAGCTAGTATGGGACTACCCCATAGTCCCATGATGCGACCCGATTGTCACCTGCCGAGCCCGGACGGCCAAACCTCGCGAATCGGCATGCCCGGGAGAACGCAAGACATGTATAGCAGGTCCAAGCTTCCAGAAGTTATACAAAAGGTGCCGCCGCTGGAGATGAACTCGTGGGGTGTAGAAAGGTTCAACCAAATGAGTAACGCTTCGAGTTCTAGCATCGAGTCGCTGATGTGGGGCACGCAAGGGTTCGGCAGCGAGCCGGCGCCGCGCGCGGACAGCCTGCCCGTGCCCGCCGCGTTCCACGCGCCCGCGCAGGCGTGGCCCGCCCTGCCGTGCTTCGACAGCGCGGCGCGGAGGCCCGCCGACGACATCAGTGAACCGTGGACGTTACCTCAGTTTCGTAACGAACCGCCTCACCAAGTGCACAATACGTTCGTGGATCAGAGTATTAGTTTCGAATCGTTAAGTGAACAGATAGGGCAACAGGCTCAAGCGTTACAGAACTATTTGGACGATGCGTTCGCAGAGTCCTCGCGCGTAGACTGACGCCTCCGCACGCTGTCGCCTCGCCTAAGAATGCTCGTGAGTACTGATAATACAAGTTCGATTAATAGTACCATTCCTATAAGGAGGTTGGGATAGATATGTAATGAGCGTTTTTCTTATTTTATTTAAAAAAATATGTTCCCTTTAAATTATTATTATTATTATCTTGGTGGGTGCTGTCCAAACAGCGACACTTCGACCCAAAGGGATCTTTTGTGTCAACCCCTAAGACCTTCGTACCTATCCCTAGTCAAAAATATGTTGCATTAACGCAGTGATTCCGCTTAGGGGTAGGTGCCTGTATTCCTCCGGCGTTGGGTAGGCATTGCCAAGGAGGCACATACGCTTGTTAGCCAGCACATCGCAGTGACGCAGTAGGTGCTCCATTGATTCTGTATCCTCACCACAGGCTCTGCACGTCTCATCATTTGTCAGACCTATCTTTTTAAGGTGAGCGTTTGTTGCGTAGTGGCCTGTTAACGCCCCTGTCATGGCTCTGACATGCGACCGGCTATTCTTCCAAATGTACTTGGTCGCACCTATGGTTACTTCACCGATGAAGATCTTAGAGTGTTTAAATTATAATAGACGGCGCTGTTTTAGGAACCATATTAAATTCATAGTTTTAATACCAAAATCTACCACTGACAATAAGCAAAAACTTGGTGTTTTTATAAGAGATAAGAGTATTCTGAGACTTTCTTAGTCAACATTCTACACAAAATATCGAAATTCAGGTTTCTAACTCATTCCGTTTAGGAGCTAGGTATCCGTGATGTACGGACAGGTAATAAGTCCATTTTTAGGGTCCGTACCTCAAAAGGAAAAATGGAACCCTTATAGGATCAACTCGTTGTCCGTCCGTCTGTCTGTCTGTCAAGTCCCTTTTTTATGATTCTAGGTCAACGAGAAATACCCTATAGGTTTTGATTTATCTCTCTGTATGAGATCTATGTCTGATTTATGTCTGATGTATCTCTTGATTGCATTGGCATAGAAATTTGATATTGTCACAGCTTCAAGGTATTGCAAGCCTGAGTATTTGATATAAATTTCAACTTGATACATCTACATGTTCCTGAGAAAAAGGGTCTTGACAGACAGACAGACAGACAAACAGACGGACAGACGGACGGACAACGAAGTGATCCTATAAGGGTTCCTTTTTCCTTTAGAGGTACGGAACCCTAAAAATAAGAACGGCAACGTTGCAATGCAATCTGCCGCGAGTCGCCGTAATCATTCAAAAAATTGGCGGGAAAAATCAGTTTATAGCATCTACCGCTGTAAATTTAACGTTTGTAATTCTAGTTTTTTTTAGCAGAGTGCTCTAATTTTGCTCTAAATCTGAGCACAAGAACCAGTCTTGTATTCATATTAGTTTCAAAGCTATACAACTTTTTCACTTTTATTACTTCCACCCATCAAGTACTTATTTTTGGGATTCAACAATAACTGAGCATAGGTCCCTACTGTTGCTCTAAATGCTGGCATAAACATTTTGAACCAAGATGCTGTAATGGGGAAGAAAACTGACAAAGCTCGCCGATAGAAGCGCTGATATCGCTTGACTCAAACTAACTGTCAAAACGTATAGAAAAAATTGTTTACGTGAACTAAACATAAGATTATTAAAAAAATGCCGCGTTGTGTGGCGATTGGTTGCAATAATAATGGAAATCATTAATTTCCTTAAGATTCTCGGATGAAGAAGACGTGGAAAAAGTTACGTTTTCAATTATGTACTGTTCAACTTCCCCTTTAATTGAGGAACAGTCCAAGTAGCATACATTTTCCATTTAACAATTTTAAAGAAAAAATAATAATTTATAACACCTCGATAATAAAAAATGCGGAACTAGGTAATTGAAAGTTGTTATGAGTCAAGCGTCCGTAGCGCCATCTGCAAATAGCTTTGCGTTTTCTTCCCCATTGCAGAGATCTGTTGTGACTGCCAGAAAGATTTGTGAAACTAATGTGGAGCAGGTATTGGGTTCTAGCGTGATAACTATTGACATGACATTCATGAAACTTTGCAGTCCGACTCACTTTATGGTGCTCTTTTGTGCATCATTTTTTTTCCTAAGTCTCGGTAGTTTTTGTGCACAAGTTTAGGCGCTCGTATCTCGAAAAGTATGATTGCGCTATTTTTGCACTTGGCATGATGATTACTCTAATTACGCTTTAAAATTTGAGACAGGTAGGATTCTTCTAGGAGCACTAGGAAAAAAGTGCTTGTTGGGGTCAGGGTCACGTAACACGGAGCTCCGTTTTGCACTTTAGCTAGAGACCTTAAAATCTTAAAGCGCCATATTTAAACTTGTAGCAAGTACTTGAAGCGAGGATTTTTATTTATAATTTTTTGATATAATCTTATTTAGATTCCATGTCTAATAAAGACATAAAACAGTGTATGCTACATACATTCTTTGCGTTATAATCTGGTAAAACCCAAGGGAAAAATGCTCATTAAATAATACATACATATTGAACAAAATATATTCTGTAGATTGTACATAAGAATATATCTAGAAAGTAAATAAGAGTAAGAAAGCTAGAGTTGCATACTTTTTTGCAACTTTTTATTATTAATAGCTTTATGAACATATGAGATAAGAATAGATAAATAGTTAATCAAAATAAAATCGATTTATGTGAATTTAGTTATGGATATACTCAATTTAAGTTTTTATATTTCTTTATTGATATAAAGTTAGTATACACTGAGGCCAAAATAGACAAATATTATATTTCAGAACAGGGCTGAAATTTGTCTTTGTGTCTAAGATAAATAAATAGTCAGGGACAAATCACTCGGGCATCCGACCCGAAATGAGAGAATATGTGAAACTGTACATTCAATCCAACAAAGATTTTCCGTATCGCTATTATTATAAAGGTCTAACAAAATCAGCTAAATAAAACTATGATAAACTCTCCCAAAAACCCGCTAACAGTTAATTCGCGATTTTTTTTTTACTTTTCAAACAAGCCAATTTTTTTTTCGTAATTGACTATGGTACCTATTTAGTAGAAGCCCCAATTTCAATAATTTTAGCTGATTCTGTTAGACCTTATACCGGGTGTTAGAAAACTACCCCTAATTGTTGAAACGGCGTGGACTGTGAATCATTTTAAAATTTGCGTACTTTTTCTTTTTGCTGCATCAGTTCACGTTTCGGAGAAATCGTCTATCGAATTTCTTCAAAAATATCGATATGATATTTTAAATTTTCCGACTCTAGCGATCATCTGGTCGCGGTCATGACCCTGCGCGCAAACGCACCAATCATAGCGCAGCGGCGTATGAACGCAGCCTGTCATAGCGCGGCTATCTGTACTCCTATCATGAACTGACAGGTGAATACAATAGTGCTGTGGTTCTACATAGTCGATAATCTTATTTATGATTAAAAATAATTAATTTTCGCAAATTTTTTATTTACCGTTATGTTAAAAAAAATGGACTCCTTACATAACACACTTTAACACCCCTAAATTCATTAGGGGTAGTTTTGTAACACCTGTATACAGGGCGTTAAAATAGTGCGTTTGAAATTTTAAGGGGTTACTCAGAATCACGTATAGAATACAGGAAAAATATTGAAAAAATCCGCTATTCAAGTTTTTTCAGATTCTAAATAGTGAATCACTTTGTATGGAAAACTGAAAAAAGTCGTAGATCGGATTTTTTAATATTTTTTAACACTCTGTATACAGGAATTTACAATACGACGACGGTTTAAAATAACATTGAAGATGAAATAAAAAAAGCACAGTCAGCATCAGAAGTAGAGACGCAACTCAATTAGAAAATTAATTATAGTTGTGAGCATTTAAGTTTCAATCAACATACAATACAACAACAGCGTCAAACTGATTTTCACAATTATTTGGATATTTGTTCTACATCTGATGCTGAAGTTCATTTTATTCACAATCGGTATTGTGTCGTGCTTTGTATGATTCCTTCTTGATGAAATAACCTTCAATAGCGAAAATATTAAGTGTTGATAAAAAGCTGATTGATAAAGCACTCCCAACATGAGTCTTAACAGATAGATGGGCTAACTCCATCGATATAAGAGAACAATAGATGTGGTTAATACTCCACGACAGCGTAGTCGCTGATAGTGGTTTGCTCCCCTATGTTGAGTAGCGCCACTTTTTCGCGCACTATTCGCAATTTGCCAAGCGACGAGAACACATCTCCGTTGTAAAATTTAAAAAATGTCATACTGTGCTATGAAATGGTGCAAAAACAATAAAAAACTAAAGAACAAAACTTACAGCAACGTTTCCTATCACAGGGTAGCCTTTATTTCTTGTTATTTTATGATAATTTTGTAATTTATAATTTTCGCTTTGTTATTGTAAATAGAGATGTTTTTTTTTATCGAAAAAGTGTTTGTCGATGATAAATTATTCAATCTAAAGACGAAATTATCTTTACAATGATTTTAAATTGCACCTGCAAATTGAGTTATTTAACTTTATCTCGTGGAATTCTTACCCGTGACTTGAAACCTGTTGCCCTTAAACAAAGGATTTCCGACTTTTAAAATTTGTATTCTAACAAATCGATCGATTTAGTCATGATTTAGTTCACCTCTACATCACAAATTAATGTCATTAATGTCACAAATAAATGTCATTAGGTTTTACTACTCAACAATAGATGTCGCTCTTTAATTAATTTTTTTTCCAATATGAACTCTATTCTAAAGAACGAAAAAAAATCATTCACGCCATCTATCATTTACTGTAAGATCTAAAAAGAAAATGAAACCGTTAGCCCTCTACCGTTGAATAGTTAAACTAAATGACATCCCGACTGACATTTAGTGACGATTTGTTTATCGATTATGATTATGATATATCGATAGTCATACTTAAAATATTCGAAATGCGAAAGTAATTCTCTCTGTCTGTCTGTTACGTTTTTTCGCTTAAACCGCTGAACCAATTTGATGAATTTTGGTATAGAGGTAGATGGGATCTTAAACAGACTACTTTTTGTCACGAAAATAAACTTGATGGGGTGGTAGTATAATTTTAACAGATTATTTTATACCTACATTTCAAAACACCTAAATGGTGGTTAGTAATAGGTGAAACTGAATTTCTTCAAGGACATAATATTCAATAATAGATAGTTTGTTCATCCCCATCACATAGATGGTTGGCAGTCCACAACTGTGCGTTTCACTAGAAACTTTCTGCCTCGCACAACCAAACTGTGGAATGAATTGTCGCCTGCGGTATTTCCGGACCGATACGACATTCAAACCTTCAAGAAAAGAGCGTACTCCCATATCAAAGGCCGGCAACGCACTTGTGACTCCTCTGGTGTTGCGTTGTGTTGCGTGTCTATGGGCGGCGGTAATCGCTTACCATCAGGTGATCCGTCTGCTCGTTTGCCACCTCTGCCATAAAAAAAAATGATTTCAATGGCTTATTGAAAAATAAAAAAATATAGGGACAACGGTCATCATTCATCATCATCAGCCGAAAGATGTCCGCTGCTGGATAAAGGCCTACCAAGGATTTCCACAACCACCGGTACTGTGTGGCTCGCATCCAGCAGCTTCCCGCAACCTTCACTTCGGTCCACCCAGTCGGAGGCCTGTGCCCACACTGCATCTTCCCGTGCGGGGTCGCCACTCGATAGGGACAACGATATCAATATCGAATATATCTACACGGATTTTTTATTTTGACAAAATACGTGATGATTATTATGGAGATATACAGATTATATTTGTACATACATTTCAAGATACCTACATGGTGGTTAGTAGCACATGAACCTGAGAATAATTTCCTCAAAGACATATTCAATACTAGATTACTTAATTAGATTTTAACTGGATAGTTAAAATGGCATTTCAAAACAATCTGTAAACATCTTCGAAATCATCACATATTTTGATAATAAAAGTAAAATTAAAATTTTAAAAACCCCCCGACACAAAAAATAAACTCTAAAAACTAACAAATAATATTTTAAACCTATTATAATTATTATCGTCACTTATATTATGTAAGTTCAAATATTTTTATTTTCCAAGCGTCGTCGCGTCGGGGGACCGCTAAAGTTTATAAAGTATTTTTTCAACAACAGCTAATTAATTATTAAGAATTACATTTAAGTACGAGCGATCTTTAATTTCATGCATAGTCTACGCACTACGTAATGCCGCGCGCGGCGAGCTCGGTGTGCGGTATGCGGCGCGGGGGAGGCGTCACCAAACCAAGTGCGGCGACCCGAACGGGCACACACGTGAGGGCAGACGTCGTTGACGGTTGTGTCGATTTTGCGAATTTTTCGGAGTAAATTATTTTGTTGCAATCTGCGACTACACCTGTTTTTCTCACTTAGCGGTCCCCCGACGCGACGACGCTGGGAAAATAAAAATATTTGAACTTACATAATATATGTGACGATAATAATTATAATAGGTTTAAAATATTATTTGTTAGTTTTTAGAGTTTATTTTTTGTGTCGGGGGGTTTTTAAAATTTTAATTTTACTTTTATTTTGTCCTTTTTAAAGCAGGTATAAATATTAGGAAGGTATTTATAATGATTAGTTAGTTGAGTTAGTAACGATAGGACATATGGAAGGTAGTCAGATCCTCTCACCAACTATTAAAGAGCTGATGATCTTCAAACGGCTGATCAGGTCATGGTTACCTTACCATATACTTTCAATATCATTGAAGTAACATGGTACCAAATTTCGAATCGATAGGACATATGGAAGGTAGTCAGACCCCTCATCAACTATTAAAGAGCTGATGATCTTCAAACGGCTGATCAGGTCATGGTTACCTTACCATATACTTTCAATATCATTGAAGTAACACGGTACCAAATTTCGAATCGATAGGTCATATGGAAGGTAGTCAGATCCCCTCATCAACTATTAAAGAACTGATGATCTTCAAACGGCTGACCAGCTCACGCTTGCCTTACCATGTTCTTTAAATATCGTTGAAGTAACACGGTACCAAATTTCGAATCGATCGGACATAAGGAAGTTAGTCAGATCCCCTCATCAACTAGAAAAGAGCTGATGATCTTCAAACGGCTGAACAGATTTTCATGAAACATGGCTAAGAACACTCGGGATAAAATTATCTATGACTCAAAAAAAACAAAACGAAAATCGGTTCATCCGTTTGGGAGCTACGATACCACAGACAGATACACAGATACACAGACACGTTAAACTTATAACACCCCTCTTTTTGCGTCGGGGGTTAAAAACAACAAATAATCCCTTATTTATAAACCATAACTATATGTTTTTGCTAATATTTAATGTATTAGCCATTTTTGTAACGTAAATTTTTATCACACATTTGATTTTTACAATAAATTACTTACAATATAAATCGCCCCACTGTAGGTCTTGGATCCCACGATTGAACTAAGTACCTTTGTTTCCACCGCGCGTGTCTCCGCTCAGAGTGATGTCCGGGCAGAGATAGGGGGATTGAATTGAGCAGAAAAGAAAATCTCGAGTATACTAAAATTTTGTGGAATATTCTCAATCATTCTGGAATTATTTAATTTTCGAACATATACAGATAGCGTAAGTACATAAGATCCTGTTAACAATATGACCCCTATTACAAACTAAAACATAGACATCTCCACGTCAAAATTCAAAGTAATTATTTTGAAAAATAAGTTTTTTTGCTACCTTATGGCGGATATCACACTGCACCGGAGTCCGCTCCGTTGTGCGGTGCTGCGGTTTTTTCCTTTGACAATGTCAAGTAAAAATTCGTAACACCGCACACCGGAGCGGAGTCCGATGCAGTGTGATATCTGCCTAATCCGTCCGTGTTCGATTCCCGAATTGAGTACAAGTTTTTTTTTATCTATGAATACAGTTTTTCTTGTCACTAAAATCGATGACATGATTCCTAAGGATAGTTCTTCGTAGTTTCGAAATTGCCTATACTAACCGATCTAAATGGCCCACCCTGTATAATATAATGTCATCAGTAAACAATTTGTGATCCCTATTACATATAATGAACCCAAATATTGTATATCGATACACAAAACTTTTTAAATCTATAATCGAGCCCTATCCCCACACTAATTTCTTGATGTTTTTGGGTGAAATTTTAGCGATGCTACTCATCGCTAGATGTCGCTAATAGATAACATTAAATACATCAACCTTATGGTTATCACACAAAGTTGATATTTGTTTAAATAGACGTCTTCCCCTTCACCCCGCATCAGCCCCCGCAAGACGAAAACGCTGGTTCAGGAACAAAAAAAGCGGCTAACCTTATATCAATGGCTAACTCACATAGGGAGCTAAGTTCCACATTTCCAAATAAAATCTTTATGCTGATTCGTTTGTCCCAGTGTCCCCATTAATTTCGTATATTTCGAAACTTGTCATCTACAGGTTGTCTGAAACACACCTGCAAACTTTGATTATTTACTGTAAATAATCCTGTTACATGAATCGCAAAAAATCGATCAGCTCGTGAATAAAGATTTCAGCAAAGTTGTTCAGCCCAAGAATAGACTCACCAGTTAATAGGTGTGCAGGTATGTAAGTTCCAGTCATCCTGGATATTATTTCGAGAAATTATGTATATAATTAAAATCGTGTAATATTTCAGTCTGTACAATATTATTTTTATTTATATTACTTATAAAGTGTTTATAGTAATTGTTTTTTTTTAATCATCGATTTTTATAAATAAAATATTAAGATTCTATTCTAGTAATAAGAGGGCAAAAATCTATTTATTTTAATAAATACATTCCTTTGAAAATTGTATAATATATTCAACGAAATGGTTTTTGTAACACATTGAAGAAAAACATTGTAATGATTTAATTAATTTTAACAGGTTTTTTTTATAATTTTGGATAAAATATATATTTTTTAAATTGTGTCTCTAAGAGTGTTGGCTGCATATATCTTTTAAGATATGTCTTGCACTTATGTGTAATTAAATACGAATATTTATAATTCTGGTTCATGTACAATACTGGATTGAATCAGTTTCGCAGTTCTACAACAATGAAAATGCATTTTTAAAATTGTTTTTACAGATGTCCCAAAACTAATGTAACATATTTTGGTTGGTGATAGCTTTGGTCAAGACCGATCAAAATAACAAAACATAAAAGTATATGATTTTCGAGTTATACCAGATTACAAAAAAAAAAAAAATTTTGTATCTCACGTAGCAAGTCACGGCGACCTTGTAGAACACACTTGATCTCCTTTCTATTCTTAAATCAATCTAATTAATTTTACATAAAATAGAAATGACTTGAATATAAGATTCTTTAAGTCAGCACCTTTAGGTCAAAAATAGTAATTATCTCAGTTTGCAAGGAAAATGTACTAATACTTCTATTATTAATTTTAGAAATTATATACATATATATATATATATATAATAATTTCTAAAATGAGCATGGAACAATAATTTTTTTGTAGCATGTGAGACAAAACTATTCAGTATATTTTTTTACTTTTTTTACGTCGCCGATTTTTAAAATCAATTAACGGATTTTTTTAAAGAGTTTTCTTCAATTGGTTAAGTATTTCTGATGGCATCTTCAATTTTTTTGTAGAATAAATACCTACTAGATTCGGGTAGAAACACTAATCAACAATATTTTAGTGCAAAAAAATACAAATTAAGCGGTTTTTTAATAACAAAAGCTCAAAAGACCACCACAAGGTAGTGATTTTCAACTTTTTTTTAAAATATGGTATAACTTGAAAACCATAAACTTTTGATGAACATATGTTTTGCTATTTTGATAGGTCGTGATCAAAGCTATCACCAGCCAAAATTTGTTGGACTAGTTTTGGGACAGGGTGTCCCAAAACTAGTCCAACATATTGGTATATGTCTTTTTTAGCTCAAAATATGATTTTAGTCTCTACAAAGAGTTGCCTCCCAAACAAACCTATGATTCTGTCTGGAAATCAACTTGATTGATCTAATCAATCAACCATGTAGATTTGAATGACATTTTATTTATATAAGCAAGACCTGAAATTGTATACGAAGCTATTTGTGTACGGCGTACTGTGTGTATTTAAAACAAATCGGCCTGTTCATTTCCAAGAAGTCAGAATCATCATGTGTAATAAACTCCTCATAGGAACTAACAAATAGTTAAGATTTTTCGGTTTTTCTTTAATTTCTCATTAGCTAGATGGACTGGTCTTAAAAACATATAACAGAGCTGATAAATTAATCATTACATGCTAAGTACAAAGTGCTTTGTTATAAATATTTATTATTATAAGTACTTCATTGAAGCCCATTGAACCACCAAATATTTTTTCTGATACGTTAGCCTTATAAAATGCCTGATATTCACTGAAATAAAACATTATAGTTTTATTATTAACTTAAAATTAAACTAAATGGAAAACATATTGTCTACATAGAATGTATAATATATAAATATAAGTGATTAATAATGTTAATTGTGTACCATAGAATGTATAAATAAAGTTGACTAATATCTTGTAAGTACTGTTATGTAGAGATTTTTTGTTTGTAATTTGTATTGTTAAAAATACAGCGTGGACTTCTAACAAGTGGTCCAATTTTTATAATCTAACCAATAAAAATATCGATGTGGTTGTACATTTACATTTTTAATTATTTTAGAATGTACTGTAGGTATTTATTAAAGTTCTTTTGTTCAATTGCACATTTTATCCCGTTTTTATTTTGTCCGCTGCAATGTAGGTAGTTGTTGACACCGCACCGTGGCAGATCCATTTTTCAAACTAATAGGGTAGTTGACTGTATCAAGAATGAATTATGAAATATTTTACAATAGTAAAGAAATATAAGAAAAACCTACTAGCTTGGAATTTTATTATGTAATAAAATTCATGTACATGTGTGCATTTTATTATTTATAAGAATTTCGTAATGGAAATGACCGTCATATGTATGCTTGTTATTTCAAATTGTTAGCCGTTCTTAGAACAAAATTGTAGTTTTTTTTTTTTCGTGGTTCGGGTGACTAGCAGTCAAGTACCCTATTTTAACATCACATTAATCTGCGTTCAAGTTTTAAAACTCCAGCTTCAGGTTGTTTCGTTGTCTATCAGTCACGGAACTCAACAGATCACAAAACCTTTGATTATTTACTGTCTAGATAGAGCGTCACCCTGTAATCACTGCGACAAAACCGGCCAATTTTTTCAAGCTTGGTGTGTAACAACCATGTGATAGTCACGTGACAGCTTTGTCTTACGCTCGCGTCATGTCGTTCAATTTGCCTATGTGTGCGTGCATGGGGATAATAGGTAATGCCATATTTCCCCCAAAATAAGTAGTTATAATATAAAGTACAAAATAATAAGTGTTGTTGGCAGAAAAAATGTTAATTGAGATATAACACATTACATTACATAGAAGGGGTGTGAAAAAAGTGCGTTTGAAATTTTAAAGAGTTTCTTTAGATCAGGTCTAGAATACAGGAAAAATATTTAAAAAAAACAGATCTAATTTTTTTTCAGTTTCCCATACAAATTCATGATTCACTATTTAGATTTGGTATGGCAAACTGTAAAGAAAAATTAAACGAATTTATCATTTTTTTTTTGTATTCTTGACTTGATTTTGGGTAACCCCTTAAAATTTCGAACGCATGATAGTGTTTTTAGTAGTGATGAAACAATTACAATTCATTGGTATCTAAACAATTAATTGGGCATAGTTATGCCGTAACGATCCAACTGACATAAAGCAAGTTAGATATAATGTACTTTATGTCACTGACATACATTTTCGAGCCTCCAATATAAGAATATTGATTATTCGAGCCTCCAATATAAGAATATTGATTATTTGAAAAAGCTCTTGATTTTAAGTCTAGTTATGAAACAATTACAATTAATTTTAATTGGTACAAGCCTCCAATATAAGAATATTCGATAATTTGCACAATCTCTTAATTTTCTATCTAGTTATGAAAAATTACAATTAATTGTAATTGGTATTTTAATAAATTATTGTTGTTGGTAACGTAGTTATGCCATAACGATCCAACTGGCTTAAGTAAGTAAGAGTTAATGTATTTTATGTCATAAAGTAAATTATCCCTATCTTACTTTAAATATTGGATCGTTATGACATAACTACGGCCAATTAATTGTTAAGATACCAATCAATTGTAATTGTTTCATCACTAGTTTTTAGTTTTCAAGATAAACTGGTACACCGCACATAATAACCACAAGTGTCCCTGATTTTTACTTCGCCGTAGTCGGGTAACCATTTAAGTTCCACCATATTTTAATTTGGTACCAGAATTATTATTTTAACTCAAATTTGGAGGAAATTTTGCATTGAAAAACTGGCAACACTAACAAAATGCCAAGTGCAAGTCTTTAAAAATTGGCTGAAAAACGAATTATTTTCTGTCAAAATACGATGAATCTGAATTGCTTAGCGATGGTAGGTGACTTTATTTGTTGTTTTCAAACGTCCTTTGTAATTTCTGCACACTTTTATTGCATACTTCGTCATTTTAACCACTTTTTTTTTAATTCGTAATTGGAGCGGGCGTGTGCATCTTTTGACGTCAAACTAGATACTAAGGAGCGGAGAGCGGCTTATAGGCCAACAGTTGGCTGATAATTTTTTGGACGCATCTGCGCCACCAGCGCACTATCTAGACATTAAATAATCAAAGCACAAAACGTATACTAGTGTAGTCCCTGTGACCACATACATGCTTACTACAACACTTTTGAACACCTTTAATGAATGGCACTTTTAGAGGAAATAGTTGAGAATATAGGTTTTTTTTTTAAGGGAAAAGAATAAAATATTTATATTTCATAACGAATTATATTTAGTTCCATAATACGAACAATAAACGATTATATGTAGTTACTTAACTTTTTGGGAAGAGACCCGTGCCCCTGCAGTGGAGACATATGGGTTGTTAACAACTTAACTTTTTACATAATTTATATTATTATTGTTATTTTGTTTAAGTATTTCATATAAAATATGTTTACATATCTTAATCTCAATCGGCTAAAGAAAGAAAGACTGAAGAAAGAAGGCAGCAAACATGCCCCCGCGCAATTCTGCTGCGTCTGGTCATCTGGCGTCGAGTACAAACAATTATAATTAGACTAAACTTAAAACGGATAAAGATTTTTTTCGTTTTTGTTGATTTTTCGAAAAGCGCTGAATCAATTTCGATAAATTTTATATGGAACCACCTCTGAAGTATGGACCTATCAAAAAAAAAGAATCATCAAAATCAATCTTACTAATATTATTGTTTATTACCCGAGGCTCAACTGCGAGGCTCAACTGGTTGAGCCTTACAAAAAAGAAATCCTCACGGCACAACTGGTTTTCTAGTGTAGCAAATGTATGATAATACTTTTACCCAAGGCTCAACCAATTCCCTTAGGCTCAACCGCTTGAGAATCCATACTATATACTATAATTACATATATATTAATATTATAAATGCGAAAGTAACTCTGTCTGTCTGTTACGTTTTCACGCCTAAACCGCTGAACCGATTTTGATGAATTTTGGTAAATAAATAAATGGGACCTTGGAGAAGGATATAGATAAATGCGAAAGTATGGATGTTTGTTTGTTTTCACGTCTCCAGCACGAAAAGGGTGGTTTTGGGGCGTAAAAATTCGAAGCAAATCGAATCTTTTTGCTGCTTGCAGCACGCTCGCATGAGAAAAAGTGATTCGAATTTTGAACACCACCTTTTGCTCGGCGCTGAAAAAAAATATGGGCAATGGTTTTTGGTCAGAAACTCATTTTGGCCTAGCGATTTAACTCATAGGTACCTACGAAATGTTTTATGTTCTTTACTGAAATTTCAATGTATAAATTGAGCTATTGCCTTTTTAAAGACGTAACATTTTAAATAAATATATACCTAGTAAAAAATTATATCGCATACTTAAAATTATCATGTTTGGTTTTCATCTCAGATTTTCATGAAAATCTCAAGCAGAGCAGTTTCCGAACTCTGGTAGAAGAGGTGAATAGTTGTATGTTTCACACGAGAGCAAGTTATTTTTATGTCTCGTGCCTTTAAATCACTCACTGTGCTCAGTAGTCTATATTAGAATCAGGGTGTCCACTTTCTGGAAAAGTCAGGGAAGCTTTTGGTGGTCAGGGAAAGTCAGGGAAATGACCTGGCGACCTGGAAAAGTCAGGGATATTTGAGTTTTTCCCAATGATCGTTAGTGAGGGAAACATCCATGCTCTAAACTGATATCTCCTTGTCTGTGCTGATATTCAACCCAGACTTTTGATCCATTTTGATTGGCTCGGTGGTTCAGTGGTTAGTGATCCTGACTACTGATCCGAGAGTCGTGGGTTCGATCCCCACCCAGGGAAAACATTTCTGTGATGAGCAGGAAGGGTTCTAGACCGCTTGTGAGTTCAGGGTCGTCGGAAAAAAAACGTCCGAACGGCTCAACCAGTTGAGCCTCGCAGTTGAGACTAGAGAAACAAACGGGCAATTCTGATCGCGGGTCGGGGTTCAGTTGATACTTGGGTGCGCCTGCCCAGAGATATGAGCAGTTCTCCAGTGTGAGCGACCCAGCAAGCACTTTTTTCCTGGGACTCGTAGGAGAATCCTACCTATCTCAAATTTCAGAGCATAATTAGAGCGATCATCATGCCAAGGGAAAAAATTCGAGCAACCATAGTTTTCGAGATACGAGCGCCTAAAGGTGTGCTTGCTGGATGGCATTCCATCCAGCAAGCACAACTGGTGCACAAAAACTACGAAGACTTGGGAAAAAATTTTGATGCACAGATTTAGAGCATCATAAAGTGAGAAAGTGAGTTTCATGATTATCATGGCAATAGTTATCTCGCTAGAACGCAAAACCTGCTTCACGTTCTTTTCACGAATCTTTCTAGCAGTCCCATCCAGGGTTCGGAAACCGGTTTTTTGAAAATACCGGTTTCGGTCATTGACCCCTATATCGAAATAATTTCGGTTAAGGTTTCGTTCAGGTTACGGTTACCGGTATATTTAACCGGTTTAACCAAAACCGATATTTTTTCGTTCGAACGGAATTAACCGGTTAAATTAAAGAATCCCTCTCCCCCCGAACAGCTGATAAGATCAGTCGTGTTTTCTGTATTCTTTATTTTTTAAATTTAATTACAATTTAAATTCTTAAAAATCGTGCAACTAAAATAGGAGAACATAAACGCACAAGATGTTCTACATTCCGGTAGCCGGCTAGCACCGCACGCACACAAGCACCTCCGCCGCCGTCCGTGAGTGATTCATACCATTGTAAATACGCACGGGTCAAGTTGTACTGGACGGAAAGCCGTTTTGTATGAAATCATCGCGACCAACCATTAAAGACTGACCTCTCCGTAATCACCGCCTTGAGATTCTTTGTCCTGCTGCAGTCCTAGTACTTAAGGCCATCTTACCCCGAGCTACTGCGCATCCATCTGCGCAGTACTAAATGCAAGTCCCACCCGCACGCGCCACACGAATTATTTACGTTTTTATTTTGTTTTTATTTTCTGAATGAAAGTGTTCAAACTAATGGCGTAGTTTCCTTCATATCGTCGAAAGCAATATTGTCATATAATTTTCAATTTTATTCTTTTAATATACAGGCATCTGTTTTAAGTTTTAAGTAACGATAGACCCATTTTTGTTTTTTTTTTCTATCGAGCCGAAATTGTTGAATCGTGTGTCGGATGGCGTATGATCTTAGGAAATATAGTCAAAAATAAGTATAATTTTTCAGACTTGAAACTTCTACAGTTTTCCGTCAAAACTGTTCAAAAAACGTAATTTTGGGGTAAGATGGCCTTAATGGGTCGCTGATCGACAGAACACCTCCGACTTCACCGGCACAAAGCCCGCGACGCTTACAGCCACCGCGCACTATCGACTTTTTGGTCCATCGATAGTTTAGTCGATCTTGCATTCAGTATGGAGCTATATGTGAGTGCGCGCACTCTCGACTAAACAATTGATCGACCAAACTATCAAAAACCACTGAACGATCGCTACTCAACTAAACAGTTGAGTCGATCGGTCACTTTGTATGGCGCAGTACGCAAGTGCGCGCACTAGACTCAACTAAACAGTTGAGCGACTGTCGGTCGATAGTTGACTTTGAATGGCGCAGTACGTGAGTCCGCGCACTATCGACAAAACAGTTGAATCGATTGTCATAGTGAGGAAGCCGGCATCCACATTATATTTGTTTTTGTATATATTGTTTTTTATTACAGTAAAGTATATGAATTGAATATACAGGCTGTAACAAAAAGGTGTGGTAATACTTCAAGATGGGCTTCTACTCATCAAACTGAACAACTTTTGTTCTACAACTTTGTTGAAATAGCAAAAAAAAATAAAAATAATTAAGTAATCATACAAACTTGGCTCACCAGCTGATGGATTTGTATGAAAAGTCCAAAAAAATTTTTGCGTTTTCAGCATAGTTGTAGAACAAAAGTTGTTCAGTTTGATGAGTAGAAGCCCACCTTGAAGTATTACAGTAGTACACAAAAAATAAGGGCCCATTCACATTTTTTTCCAGAAATCGCACATTTTGAGCTCGTAATTTTCTACTTTCGGAAAGAGTTATACATTAAAAAAAATATGTGTTCAGTAGATTCGTGTTTCTTATTGTAAGTTAATGTTTCAGATTTTAAAACATTTGTTCCATTATTTTATATAAAAAATAACACGCAGTCATGTTTTCGCAAAAAAGGTTCGCACGGTCATTTTCAAGCCCCTAATTCTCTAACTAGAAAATATTTATTATACCAGAAAAAAATATCTACAAATCACTTAAATAAATTTATTGTAAGTTAATGTTCTCGTTTTTCGATTAAATGTCACAATCTCTAGTAAAAAAAATATTTCTAACATCAATTTCAGCGAAATACGTCTATATTAAACCGCGACTTTTTATAATAAAACCAAAATATTTTTGCTTGAAACTGACATCAAAATAAACAGTGTTATTTTAGCAATAAAAATGAATAAATATATCTGCATTAATTAAAAAAGTTTCAAAAATACAATAAATTAAATTGTATCAGAAATCTACGATATATTTCATTGCCTCCGCGTGGATTGATCAGTACGGGGCGTGAGCGCCCGTCAAGGAAGGACCTACTGTATCAGTTTTGCCGCGCTTCGATAGTACTAATTATACGCTGCCCCACAACGTTTTGATCATTGTGAATATACATGTTTTTTAAATTGATATTCTGAGTGACATCTACTTTAAGCATAAAAATGTTAAACATATAGGTACTTTGAATATTATATTTACATAAAAATAACATTATCATTTTTCCATATTTTCTAGGGTGGTCGCTCTTATTAGATAATATGAAAAAAATTCATTGTCGTTTTCAGATGAATATACAAAGTACATACATGCTTGTAATTTTTTTGTCCTTGAAGTACATGTCAGCCTGTATATTTAACACGGAAGAAAAAGGAAGAAGGTGTATCTTTCGTGTTATAAATTAGCACTACAATGCTTACTCGCTTTGATTATCAGTAGCTTGCTATACCTGACTTTCTCGACACAAGAAATAAAAAAGTATGCGAATATGTAGTGTTCTAGGGCGAAAAAAGATATATGTTTTTACCCTGCTTCGAATGTATGTATTTATGCACCAAAGGGTGCGCTGTACAACCTTAACCGTTTGATGGATTTCCACACATGAAATTTAATTAGATTCTTCTTAGATTGTGGGAGTGATATAGGATATATTAAAATAATAAAAATTAACAAGTTTGCTTTATGGTACCTGTTTACAAAGCGGCTAGCCCGTTTCTTAATAGACTAATAATGCAATAAGGCTACTTTACGTACATGTCAAAAACCTTTTAATTTACGAAGCTCGCTCCAAGACAGGGTTATTTTTTTTGGTGAAATCTACTCCTCCGTTTTTTTTTGCCAAAAATGCAAATATCTCAGAAACGGTAAAAGATATCAGAAATCGGACAGAAATTTTGAAAAACTTAACTAAAAGAATGTAATACATGAGACGCATATTGACTATAAAAAAAATAACCAAACTCAATTTTTTTTCAGTTTCCTATACAAATTCCTTACTCACTATTCAGATATCTCGGAAACGGTAAAAGATATCGGAAATCCGACAGAAATTTTGAAAAACTTAATCAAAAGCATATAATATAGAGACGCATATTGACTATAAAAAAACCGGCCAAGTGCGAGTCGGACTCGCGCACCGAGGGTTCCGTATAAACTCATAATCACACATGTCTTGAAATTTATATTTTTTATATTTGAGTTGATTGAATGAAAGGTAATTCTGCGGTTTACGATTTAAAAAACGTATTAAAAAAAACTACTTACTAGATCTCGTTCAAACTAATTTTCGGCGGAAGTTTGCATGGTAATGTACATCATATATTTTTTCTAGTTTTATCATTCTCTTATTTTAGAAGTTACAAGGGGGGGACACACATTTTACCACTTTGGAAGTGTCTCTCGCGCAAACTATTCGGTTTAGAAAAAAATTAGAAACCTCAATATAATTTTTGAAGACCTATCCATAGATACCCCACACGTATAGGATTGATGAAAAAAAAATTTTGAGTTTCAGTTCTAAGTATGGGAAACCTCCAAAATTTATTTATTTTTTCTATTTTTGTGTGAAAATCTTAATGCGGTTCATAGAATACATCTACTTACCAAGTTTCAAGAGTATAGTTTTTATAGTTTCTGAAAAAAGTGGTTGTGACATACGGACGGACAGACAGACATGACGAATCTATAAGGGTTCCGTTTTTTGCCATTTGGCTACGGAACCCTAAAAAATAGCCACACTCAATTTTTTATTCAGTTTCCCATACAAGCTCTTTACTCACTTTTCACATTTAGTATGTAGTCCAGTAAATAAAAGATTTGAGGTGGCATTAAAGACACCTGACTAAAATGGTTTGGAAATAAAAGTATTGGTGTTTTACTAAGCATTCGTGGTATTTGTTTGATTTTAAGGGCGTTCAACCCTTAGAAATACCTAAAGACGCCTTTTAACTTGTATACGCCAAACAATAAATGCACTTTTGGTGAAAACTAACTATAGTTACCTTATAAATATGGTACTTAAGTTGTCTCTAGCTTAAAGCAATAAATTCTTAACATTACGATATTTTTTATGTTATTGCGTCAAAAATAATACTTACAAAATGGAGCCTTCGGATATTTTTATGTTTTTTAAATCTAATTATAAGGCTTGAACATGTGTTAAGTTTTCACCTAGGTGACTATTTCAGAACCCAGTTAAAAATGATTTTTTTAATATTTCTGTATTACACATTAAAGAGACTTCAATTATTTTCTTGGCTGTGCCGTAACACTAATGTTATCTATTGTAAATCATCATCGTCCCTTGTACAAACAAAGAAGTTTCTTCTAAAAACGCATTTTACCTAAAATGTATTAGACATTAATTAGGTATATTTCAAACGCCGAGAAGATGCGTGAACTGCCACGTACGCATAGCCAGTGTGCGACAGAGACGGAGCGGGTGCGAAAAAGACGAGTGCGCGGATAGCTAGATGGATAGTACGAAACGCAAATGTGATAAAAAACACAATTAATAGGTAGGTATTCAATAATTGTCATACTGATTGGATTGTGGGCATCCAAACGTGTTCATAGTACCTACCTACTGATTTACCATATAGATTTACCTACTGTAAATTAATTCGGGAGACAGCTCCGTTTTCCGAGTTCCGACAACAAAGCACCACGTGGAGCGTTCACTTGACATTGGCGTTTCGCTATTTTTTATTGAAGATTCTCCCATTTTTCACTCGACATAGGCAAAATTACGCTCGTTATGAGATGTGGAATGCCAAATAGAAAAGTATAATAGAACAGAATATTTCTAATACAACATGTTGCAGCAAATCACCAGCTAAGCTAGAAGTACCTAAGAACGTGCGGGCGCCGCGCATGCCGCATTCCCCCGCCCGCGCCCCCCGCTCGCCCGCTCGCGAATTATAATTTGTATTAGATTATTACAGAAAATGTGCAACAGATTGATCGGGGATTTTCTTGTCTTAGTTTAAAAAATATTACTATTAGATTTCATAAAAATATTCCTAGTGTATTCAGTGTGCAAGGGTTAAAATCGAATAAAACTTAATAAAAAAAAAAACGACGTCACCTTGGAGATAATTCTCATGGTTATTGACAGTGGCTATGTACCCCTAAGGCAAAATATCACTCATTTTTTTAAATATATTATATTCAATATCTACTCAATGTTTTGATATTGATCGGGGACGATTATATATATAAATAAAACGTCTTATAAGAAGCCCTCATGTAAAAAATCACCAGTTTTCTATTTTTTGTTCACACTTAAATTTAATTTTGTTTCTTTAGGGGCTAACTACCGAAAAATTATTAAATGCTCATAAGAGATTTTCATGAATTTTCATTTTGCAATTATTTAAGTGACATATTCTAAGTTTTCACCCAAAGTGCATTAAATATTGCAACCTACTCCATACAAAAATTTGTAGATTGACTGGACTAATGCGAAATCCGAAAAAAAAGTTAGGCCATTTCTCTCATAGTCAACATGCGTCTCATGTATTACTTGCTTTTATGTAAGCTTTTCAAAATTTCTGTTAGATTTTCGATATCTCTTACCGTTTCAGAGATATTTACATTTTTTATAAAAAAAAACGGTGGTCGAGATAACTGAAAAGTGAATCAAGAATTTGTAGGGAAAATTTAAAAAAAAGATAGTTTAGCCATTTTTTTCATAGTCAATATGCGTATCATGTAATACACGCCTTTCGTTGACCTTTTCAAATTTTCTGTCAGATTTTCGATATATTTTACCTTTTCCCAGATATTTGTATTTTTTAATAAAACAATTTTTTTTTTGCAAAAACTGCAAATATCTAGGAAAAGGTAAAATATATCGAAAATCTGACAGAAAATTTAAAAAGAAAACCATTCTTTTTTATAAAAAATGCAAATATCTCTGAAACGGTAAGAGATATCGAAAATCTAACAGAAATTTTGAAAAGCTTAGACAAAGGCAAATAATACATGAGATGCATGTTGACTATGAGAGAAATGGCTTAACTTATTTTTTTCGGATTTCCCATACATAATTCTGAGATATTTGCATTTTTTAATAAAAAAATTTTTTTTTGGCAAAAACTGCAAATGTCTGGGAAAAGGTAAAATATATCGAAAATCTGACAGAAAAGGGTCTAGCCGAACTTCCATAGCAAAACTGCCCCCAATAGGAACTTATATCGTAACCTATGGTATATTGTAGAGGATACTAATAGAAGTTGATGGAGTAGATACTAGCTCCATATCTCACTTAATTGAGGAGCTATTTGAAAAAAGTGTCTGGAGACGACTTTTATTCAAAATGATATAACTTTGTTATTTTTAAAGCTAGGAAAATGAAACCAATTCCAGTATTATGGTAAACTTTATAATTTATTTTATAGCAATTTTCTATGAGTCAAGCCTAAAAAGAAATATCAAAAAAATCCAAAAAAAATATTTAAAAATTGAACCATTTTTGAGCAAAAAAAATATAAGTATTTTTACCATGGTGGAAAACCTAAAATATGGCGTTATTTAAAAAAAATTAAAATGGCTAGAGATATTAAATATTGCCCTAATCCAAATTTCATTCAAATCCGTCCAGTGGTCTTGGCGCTTATTGAACTTTTTCTACAATTTATTTCGATAAACAGCGATCACGTTATAATTTATAAAAATAGTGATGATGACTAATTATTTTTTATGACTTTCGTTTTAATTATTACTCAGAACCTATTATCTCATTTTTTTATAAACTGTTCATACCCAATATTGAAAAATTTAAAAAGTATTACAATTTAAAAGCGTTGAACACAGTAGTCGTAAGGTGATACACTTAATTTAACAATTTTTTTTAACAATTTGCACCTTTTGGATTTTAATGAAACTTGGCATGCTGTTAGGCAAGGTATAGACAATTATTATATATTTTTTTCAAAGTGGTAATTTTATAAGATCTGATAGAAATCAATTTTTAAATATTTTGTTTGCATTTTTTTGATATTTTTATTTAGGCTTGGCTCATAGAAAATTTCTATAAAATAAACTATAAAGTGTACCATAAACACTGGAATTGGTTTTATTTTCCTAACTTTAAAAATAATAAAAATATATCATTTTGAAAAAACGTCGTCTCCAGACACTTTTTTTCAAATAGCTCCTCAATTAAGGAAGATATGGAGCTAGTATCTACTCCATCAACTTCTATTAGCATCCTCTACAATATAGCATAGGTTACGATATAAGTTCCTATTGGGGGCAGTTTTGCTATGGAAGTTCGGCCTTGGCCCTTTGAAAAGAAACCTTTTTTTAAATTAAAAATGCAAAAATCTCTGAAACGGTAAGAGATATCGAAAATCTAACAGAAATGTTGAAAAACTTACACAAAAACAAATAATACATGAGACGCATGTTGACTATGAGAGAAATGGCCTAACTTATTTTTTTCGGATTTCCCATACATAATTCTGAGATATTTGCATTTTTTAATAAAAAAATGTTTTTTTTTTGCAAAAACTGCAAACTGCTTTTTTAACTGCAAACTGCTTTTTTTTAGTTTCCCATACAAATTCTTTACTCACATTAAGTATGGGAAATCCGAAAAAAAAAAGAGTTAGGCCACTTCTCTCATAGTCAACATGCGTCTCATGTATTATTTGCTTTTGTGTAAGCTTTTCAAAATTTCTGTTAAATTTTCGATATCTCTTACCGTTTCAGAGATATTTACATTTTTTATAAAAATAAAATAAATATAAAAAATGTGAGTAAGGAATTTGTATGGGTTTTTTTTTAGTTTCCCATACAAATTCTTTACTCACTATTCAGATATCTTGACCACGGTTTTTTTGCAAAAATTGCAAATATCTCGGAAACGGTAAAAGATATCGGAAATCTGACAGAAATTTTGAAAAACTGAAGTAAAAGCATATGATACATGAGACGCATGTTGACTATAAAAAATAGCGAAACTCATTTTTTTTCAGTCTCCCATACAAATTCTTAACTCACTGTTCACATTTAGTATGGGAAATCTGAAAAAAAATGAGTTAAACCATTTTTCTCATAGACAACATGCATCTCATGTATTATATGCTTTTAGTTAAGCTTTTAAAAATTTCTGTTAGATTTTCGATATCTCTTACCGTTTCAGAGTTATTTGCATTTTTTACAAAAAAAAACGGTGGTCGAGGTATCTGAATAGTGAATCAAGAACTTGTATGTAAAATTGAAAAAAAAAAATAGTTTTGCCATTTTTTTCATATTCAATGTGCGTATCATGTAATGCACGCCTTTCGTTAACCTTTTCAAATTTTCTGTCAGATTTTTGATATATTTGACCTTTTCCCAGACATTTGCTGTTTTTGCAAAAAGTAACAGAGGTCGAGAGGAAGAGATGAGAGAAATGGCCTAACTCTTTTTTTTTCGGATTTCCCATACTAAATGTGAGTAAAGTATGGGAAACTAAAAAAAAATTCCCATACAAATTCCTTACTCACATTTAGTATGGGAAATCCGAAAAAAATGAGTTAGGCCATTTCTCTCATAGTCAACATACGTCCCATGTATTATTTGCTTTGGTCTAAGCTTTTCAAAATTTCTGTTAGATTTTCGATATCTCTTACCGTTTCAGAGATATTTACATTTTTTATAAAAATAAAATAAATATAAAAAATGTGAGTAAGGAATTTGTATGGTTTTTTTTTAGTTTCCCATACAAATTCTTTACTCACTATTCAGATATCATGACCACGGTTTTTTTTTTTGCAAAAATTGCAAATATCTTGGAAACGGTAAAATATATCGGAAATCTGACAGAAATTTTGAAAAACTGTAGCAAAAGCATATGATACATGAGACGCATGTTGACTATAAAAAAATAGCCAAACTCAATTTTTTTTCAGTTTCCCATACAAATTCGTAACTCACTGTTCACATTTAGTATGGGAAATCTGATAAAAAATGAGTTAGACCATTTTTCTCATAGTCAACATGCATCTCATGTATTATATGCTTTTAGTTAAGCTTTTCAAAATTTCTGTTAGATTTTCGATATCTCTTACCGTTTCAGAGATATTTGCATTTTTTACAAAAAAAAGCGGTGGTCGAGGTATCTGAATAATGAATCAAGAACTTGTATGTAAAATCGAAAAGAAAATAGTTTTGCGATTTTTTTTCATAGTCAATGTGCGTATCATGTAATGCACGCCTTTCGTTTACCTTTTAAAATTTTCTGTCAGATTTTTGATATATTTTACCTTTTCCCAGATATTTGCAGTTTTTGCAAAAAGTAACGGAGGTCGAGATCAAATGTAGATCGGTTTTTTCAATATTTTTCCTAGAGAGTGCCAACTATGTATTTCGAGCTATTTAATTACTATAAATAACAAATACGTTCGTTTCAAATGTTAAAAATTAATAAACAAAACAATGATACACTTATTTAACGATAACTACCTAAGGATATTTTATTTCATTTTCATACACCTGAAAAAAAACCTGCGCCAGAAAAAAAATCGAACGTTTTTTTCACTTCAGAAAAACCAGTTTTTAAATCTCTAATTCTGAGTATCCCCTTAAAATTTCAAACGCACTTTTTTATAATTGTACACATATTTTAAAATCTACTAATCATAATAATTATGTAATACTATTTTCATCATTTTGAATTACTTATTTTTATCCTTCAATAACTGATTTAATGTTCGCGGCGCCCGCCGGCGCGGTGACTGCGAGAAAGAGAGCGAAAGACACGAACAGTGGCAACAGCGCGGCGCGCCTGACCTTGACTGCGTTTGGTTTTAACCGGTTAATTTCGTTCTTATTTCGGTTAGAATACCGCTCCCTGCTTAACCGGTATTATATTCAAAAATACCGGTTTAGCTGGAAACCGGTTTTAACCTGAACGGAATCGTTAACCGAAATTCGAACGAAATTAACCGGTATTTGTTAACCGGTTCCGAACCTTGGTCCCATCAGATCTCAGCAATTACAGCATCTTGGTTCAAAATTTTTATGCCAGGATTTAGAGCAACACTAGAAACCTATGCTCAATTATTTTTGAATACCAAAAATCTGTACTTTTTGTGCTACGAGCCAATGTTTTTTAAGTGTTGGTGATCTTACAATACGTAAGGTTTTAATATGACAGGAATTGGTATTTAAATTGTATCGAGCCGGACGACGTACTGCCATTTTAGTTGACAGCTGATATTATATCTTTAGCTTAAAAGACATGTCACGAGGTCACTGAGTGTTAATAAAAAAATAACTCTTGAAAAGCCTAAAAGTAAGAGGAAGGGTCTCATTGATGTCGGCTATCGTTGTTTAGACTTCAGGGATCAGTGTCACAAATTAAACGCATTTACATTTTGTTTTTATTACACATTTTGTTTAATAATCAGTCTTACGCAGCAAAATATATGTAGAATCTTTTTATTTACCTAATAATTAAACTGTGTGTAAAAAAGTACCATGCCAAATCAACTCTATAGGGTGTGATTTTAAATTAGTTCTTGATACGAAAGGCTATGCATGTGCTCATGATAACAAACAACTTTCCCTAAGGAACCCATAGTCAAATCGCAAAAAACATTTTGGACTCTTCATACTAATTTGGCCGGTCATTTGCTTGATTTGTATGGAGACTTCAATTTTTTTTTGCGATATGACTATGGGTTCCTTAGGGAAAGTTGTTTGTTATCATGAGCACATGCATAGCCTTTCGTATCAAGAACTAATTTAAAGTCACCTTATATAATCTCAGTAAATGTGTCATCAGTTCTTTAACCTTTATACTAGTAAAATAATAGATATTAAAAAATATATATTTTAGAAACAGACATCCATAATAAGTTTTTTGTAACTTTTATACACACAAGGGTTTTAGTAAAGCCGAGCTTCTCTTGTTTTGCAGTGTTGCCGCCACTGATTTCCCAAAACGCACATATCAAGCTCTGAAACCGTACATTTTGGGTTAAAAAGGTACATGGGCATTTTTTACTAAAACCACTAAATACAACCATACTGTAGATTCTTTCGCGTGAAAAGAGGAAACAGTGAATTTTAAGTACATATAGCTATGGGGTCCAGGTGCGGTAGTGCCAAAAATTGGGGGGGGGGTCATATTTTTTATTACCTGCACCTTTGTGGTATTTAAAATTTATCTCATAAAGTATTCAGATTACCTACATTTTAAGAAGTTTTATATAAATTAACGCCCTCCTCAGTATGTTCCTCGAGTACTGTAATTAACGAAGTAGTAGAATCTACAGTTCTGCTTGCAAAATTTTTACTTTATTAAATTAAACACTTGGGATTTCCTGCATTTTTAGGAAGTTTTAGTTTAATTTTACACTCTCCTCTGTATTGCAGTATTCTTGTTTATAATATACATACATTTAAGAAAGCGCGACCAACTTCTTTTGCGCAAATGCATCCAGTACTGTCGTCAAAGAGTAAAGTTATACACCGGGAAACTGTCGTTCACAAAACAAAAGAATCTTCCCTGTTTATACAAAAGGGCGCAAAAAAATTAAGGTGGAGGTTCATTATTATCGCTGTGCCTGTGGTACTTACTAACTTATCTTTTGTATAAGTTCAAAAGGTACATATGAGGTCCCAATTACACACTACACATGGGAGCTTAAAAAGGTACGTCAAATGTGTAAAATGTACGCAAACGGCAACACTGTTGTTTTGTTTTGTTGCTTACAGATTTTTTTTATATTTCATTCTGTGTGTTACCAACGCAATAAACTAATGACAAATAAATTTTACCCTACATCCACACATTCGGCCAATGCAACGATAGAGAGGAAAATATGTTTCGCTGGGTTTCGCTGTATAGGCATCCTTCTTTACTTCAAACGTTATATAACAATAGACATAAGAAGGATGAAGAAGCAGAGGTAGTAAACATTTAGCCGCAGATTTCAAATGTCGCTATACTGATAAAAAGTATTTCTCTGTATCACACATTTTCTACAAGTAATGGCACTTTAGAGAGGATCATTGTATGCGAGTTTTTCTGCAGATCAGACCGAGAAACAATCTGCATGCGGCGGTGGCAGCGCCACGGGCCTAACGGGCCGCAAGGAGCTACGGGTTGCTTTATTATGAAGACAGATAGGAAAAAAAATCGGTCACCACAGCCGCAGTTCAGTGTGACTTGCACTCTTGCTTTTTCGCCTCGATGATGTAGGTTAACTGAATAAAAGTTAGATAATTATCTGGTTAAGTTTTTCTGTTAGTGACATTTAACTCGACGGATTTCGCGTTTTTCAAGACACTCTGACACATTCGTGCCAGTTAATATCTTTAGATGGTAGTCGTAAAGTCATTTCAGGTGTCTGACAGTGGGGTTCACCACTAGGCCTATAATCACCATACAAATACAAATATTTTTATTTGAAAAAAACAGACTTTTATGTACGTAGTCGGTCCCATAATGAATTGGCCTAACTATGAAATAAAAAAGAAAATTAAATGCAATCATTTTTATTTTTCAATATAGTCTCCATCAATACTGACACACTTCTGACATCGGTGAAATAACATTTCTAATCATTTATAAAAATAATCGCAATCTTTGTCTTCAAAATGACAAGACGGCCGCCTGCAACTCTTCATCGCTTGAAAATTTTCTTCCCCTTAAGTCCCGCTTTAAATTTGGGAATAAGTAATAGTCGGACGGAGCCATGTCTGGACTATAAGGTGGATGGTCCAGCTCCGTGAACCCGCATTGACGCACTGCATCCTTCGAAACACCGGCGGTGTGCCCGGGGGCGTTGTCATGAAGCAACAGGACGCCTTTACTCAGTTTGCCTCTGCGCTTCTCCTTTATAATATCTCGCAGTTTATATATTAATGAAGCATAATATTCGCCGTTTACGACTGTATTGCGCTCTTTAAAATCAACCATCAAAATGCCTTGAAAATCCCAAAAGATTGTGCACATGATTTTTTTGGTAGATTGTTGCACCTTTGCCTTTCTAGGCGGCTTTTCACCCTTATAACGCCATTCCATTGACTCGCGCTTGCTTTCTGGATCATAATATAATACCATAGTTTCATCACCAGTCACTAGTCTCTCGATCACGTTCTTTGGGTTTTCTCCACAAAGATCTAAAAACTCGGCAGCACAGCGAACTCGCTCCCGTCTCTGCACAGCTGACAGAAGTTTCGGGACCCATCTTGCACTGACTTTTTTCATATGAAGATGTTCATCGATTGCACGATGGACGGTACTTTTAGAGAGCCCAAGTCTAGCTGCAATTTCTCTAATCTTCAAACGGCGGTCACTCAAAACCTCTTCTTCGATTTGAGCAATAGTATCGGGAGTGAGCACTTCTACCGGTCGACCGTCATGGCCGATATCTTCGACGGTTTCTCGCCCGAGGCGAAACTCTTTCACCCAATTTTTTACTGTGCTATAAGAGAGAGAACACTCCTTATACACACCATCTAATCGTTCTTTAATTTGGGCGGGGGATAAGCCGTCTTTAAATAGAAACTTTATGACGCTTCGATACTCGGTTTTCGACATTTTGAAAAAATACGCGACACTTGTTGTTCAAACAAACTGCTAAACTGAACTACGCTCGTCAAGTCCATGCGTGTTCGTTTATAAAGTGTCTGAGAACCGTACTATTCAATGCAACATAACATGTATCGAAATGTCGCGTAGAACTATATCAGGCCAATTCATTATGGGACCGACTACGTAGGTTCAGTGGTCTTGAACGCAGCACTAGGTATACCTTGTTTCAATCCAATTTTAAAAAAGGCAAACAATCTTACTAGGGAACTGACACATGAAAACGTAAAAAATTTCGTACCTACTTCATATTTTCATTACCCTACACTGCGCGTGGCCCGACACGCACTTGACCGCTCTTTAACCCCCGACGCAAAAAGAGGGGTGTTATAAGTTTAACGTGTCTGTGTATCTGTGTATCTGTCTGTGGTATCGTAGCTCCCAAACGGATGAACCGATTTTCGTTTTGTTTTCTTTGTGTCATAGATAATTTTATCCCGAGTGTTCTTAGCCATGTTTAATGAAAATCTGTTCAGCCGTTTGAAGATCATCAGCTCTTTTCTAGTTGATGAGGGGATCTGACTAACTTCCTTATGTTTGATCGATTCGAAATTTGGTACCGTGTTACTTCAACGATATTTAAAGAACATGGTAAGGCAAGCATGAGCTGGTCAGCCGTTTGAAGATCATCAGTTCTTTAATAGTTGATGAGGGGATCTGACTACCTGCCACATGTCCTATCGATTCGAAATTTGGTACCGTGTTACTTCAATGATATTGAAAGTATATGGTAAGGTAACCATGACCTGATCAGCTGTTTGAAGATCATCAGCTCTTTAATAGTTGATGAGGGGATCTGACTACCTTCCATATGTCCTATCGATTCGAAATTTGGTACCATGTTACTTCAATGATATTGAAAGTATATGGTAAGGTAACCATGACCTGATCAGCCGTTTGAAGATCATCAGCTCTTTAATAGTTGGTGAGGGGATCTGACTACCTTCCATATGTCCTATCGATTCGAAATTTGGTACCGTATTACTTTAATGATAGCTCAACTAACTAATCATTATAAATACCTTCCTAATATTTATACCTACTTTAAAAAGGACAAAATAAAAGTAAAATTAAAATTTTAAAAACCCCCCGACACAAAAAATATACTCTAAAAACTAACAAATAATATTTTAAACCTATTATAATTATTATCGTCTATTATATTACGTAAGTTCAAATATTTTTATTTTCCAAGCGTCGTCGCGTCGGGGGACCGCTAAGTGAGAAAAACAGGTGTAGTCGCAGATTGCAACAAAAGAATTTACTCCGAAAAATTCGCTAAATCGACACAACCGTCAACGACGTCTGCCCTCACGTGTATGCCCGTTCGGGTCGCCGCACTTGGTGACGCCTCCCCCGCGCCGCATACCGCAGTACCGCACACCGAGCTCGCCGCGCGCGGCATTACGTAGTGCGTAGACTATGCATGAAATTAAAGATCGCTCGTACCTAAATGTAATTCTTAATAATTAATTAGCTGTTGTTGAAAAAATACTTTATAAACTTTAGCGGTCCCCCGACGCGACGACGCTTGGAAAATAAAAATATTTGAACTTACATAATATAATTGACGATAATAATTATAATAGGTTTAAAATATTATTTGTTAGTTTTTAGAGTATATTTTTTGTGTCGGGGGGTTTTTAAAATTTTAATTTTACTTTTATTATTCAGTCGAATTTATAGGATTTAGTACGGTATATGAATATGACTAATGTGTTAGTCGAATTTGTGAATGTAGGGTGTTTTGCGTTTTGTTTTTGTACTGCTATATACAAATATTGGAGCATGGCTGAAATCGGAACAATGGCGCCGCCGCCACCACCAGGAAAACGCAACGATGAACCACAAGCGTTCCGTATTGTAGGTATTCCGCTATCGTATGATTTACATGTATTTATTTATTTATTCATTAGTTTATTTCAGGCACAAGGCCCATAGAAATATATAAAATCGTCCTTGTTTCTAGTCTATATCAATGTAAGAGACAATCGATAGTTTGAAACTGAAATGTACGTTATACTCACAACACAAAGTCAGTTACTGCTTGAACTAAAAAAAATAAGAGCGGCAACGTCGCAATATGCCGCGAGTCGCCGTAATTATTTAAAAAATTGGCGGGAAAAATCAGTTTTTAGCGTCTACCGCTGTAACTATAACGTTTGGGATCTAGTTTTTTTTTAGCAGAATGCTCTAATTTTGCTCTAAATCTGAGCGCATAGGTTTCTAGTGTTGCTCTAAATCCTGGCATAAAAATTTTGAACCAAGATGCTGTAATTGCTGAGATCTGATGTGACTGCTAGAAAGATTCGTGAAAAGAACGTGAAGCAGGTTTTGCGTTCTATCGAGATAACTATTGACATGACATTCATGAAACTTTGCAGTCCGACTCACTTTATGATGCTCTAAATCTGTGCATCAAATTTTTTTCCCAAGTCTTCGTAGTTTTTGTGCACCAGTTGTGCTTGCTGGATGGAATGCCATCCAGCAATATTTCTATAAGAAATTTCTTCCAGCAGACCTTGGACAGTGAAAGTTGAAGAAAAAAGAAGCAGAAAAGACGTGTACAAAACAAAGATATAACAATTATAAAATAGTGACAAAGAATACAAACTTATACCTAATTCTTAAAATAATACATAAACATACATTAAATAACAAATATATACAGGGTGACTGGTTGAACGACGGACGTATTTAAGGAGATGATAGGATAATTTACATACTTTTCAACGATATAAAACAAAAAAATCATACATTCAAAAAACACAACCGTGACCGTGGGAAAGCCATGCTTCGGCACGAATGGGCCGGCTCGACCGGAGTGATACCACGGCCTCACAGAAAACCGGCGTGAAGCGACGCTTGCGTTGTGTTTCGCTGAATGAGTGAGGGTACCGGAGGCCCAACCTCCCCCCCCCCCCCATTTCCCCCATCCCCCATCCCATTTCAAAGGTCAGCAACGCACTTTTGACTCCTCTGGTGTTGCGGGTGTCTATGGGCGGCGGTAATCACTTACCATCAGGTGATCCGTCTGCTCGTTTGCCACCTATCACATAAAAAAAAAAAAAACAAGTTACATATTTTTTTATAAAACGCAACTATTCTTGTATTTTCTAACTCTATGCCTAGGTACTTACCCTTTCTCACAGCGTGCACCGAGCTGCACGTGGTCGCTAAGGCCAATCTCTTGGACAGGCTGATAACACACCAGTGTTTTTTTTTCCTCAAAAAAGTGACATTTTCGTTTTTTTCATTCATTCAATTTGGCTTTTTATAACAAATGCAAGAGTAAAACTCCCAGGAGTCCATTTTGTATAGTTTATTTTTTAAAAAATCACAAAGTTTTGTTGACCTTCATGTTAAAAATATGGAAATTAATTCATAGAAAAAAAACTATTTACAATTAGGTATTCATAGTTTTGCGGGTATATAAAGATAGTCTAGGCGCATATTATTCCCTTTTTACTTAATAAAAAATGTTTGTAATTTCTTCAAAAAAAATATTTTCTGAATTTTTAGGTTTATTTTTTTCTATTTTTTCTAGGCCGAAGTAGAGGTTCTGCCTAGGACAGATATATTCCTAATACTAATATGTATCACCCACAAAATCACTACATTCTACTTCGGCGGAGGTTTAGAGAAAATGATTTTCAAATATATGTGTTAAGGTTGTCACTAATTTGACCTTTCTATTAATATCGTATTATTTTTTGAAAGCTAAATCGAATGCTTGTTTCTTCCTTTAATTGTGAAAACGAAGTTAACTTCTGTCTCTTAACCTCTGCAATCCCGTAGTTCCGAACTGTCGAACACCGTTGAAATCCGGGGGTGTTCGCGGTTCGAAATTGCTCTGACCCGATATGGCGTCCGTGTGAGTTAGATGTACGAATTGTGCCTACTTGTATCCTTATACAGGCTGATCAGTATTGTAGATCGGATTTTTCAACTATTTTTGCTAAATTCTATGAAATAATCCGACCCACATTTTTAGGGTTCCATAGCCAAATGGCAAAAAACGGAACCCATATGGATTCATCATGTCTGTCTGTCTGTCTGTCTGTCTGTCCGTCCGCATGTCACAGCCACTTTTTTCCGAAACTATAAGAACTATACTGTTGAAACTTGGTGAGTAGATGTATTCTGTGAACCGCATTAAGATTTTCATACAAAAATAGAAAAAACTTAATAAATTTTGGGGGTTCCCCATACTTAGAACTGAAACTCTAAAAAATTTTTTTCATCAAACCCATACGTGTGGGGTATCTATGGATAGGTCTTCAAAAATGATATTAAGGTTTCTAATATCATTTTTTTTCTAAACTGAATAGTTTGCGCGAGAGACACTTCCAAAGTGGTAAAATGTGTGTTCCCCCCCCCCCCCTGTAACTTCTAAAATAAGAGAATGATAAAACTAAAAAAAATGTATGATGTACATTACCATGCAAACTTCCACCGAAAATTGGTTTGAACAAGATCTAGTAAGTAGTTTTTTTTAATACGTCATAAATCGTAAACCGCAATTTACCTACAACGAACTACCAGAACTTTTATATTATGTTACTTGTTGCTACGGAACCCTTCATGGGCGAGTCAGACTCGCACTTGGCCGCTTTTTTTCAGTTTCCCATATAAATTCTTGATTCACAATTTTGATATAACAAAATAAGGTGGATTATTTCTACTCATGAAATTGCACTACTTATGTTTTACTACTTTGGCGAAATTATAAAAAATGTTCCGGCGTTTCATACCTATTTTAATCAGTTAAATGTCAAGTCTGTAAGACCAATTTTCTTTTTCGCAATTCGCAAAAGACGTTCAGTTCCTTAGTTTACTACATCCAAGTACGTTTTGAATTAAAGTCTTTTAAATAAACTTGATTTTGTATAAAGGAAGAAAAAAAGAAATGACCTTATTGTGTCAACCCTAAATCCAAAATTTTGACCTTCTCTCATAAAAATATATTTTACCAAACCTCCGCCGAAGTAGAATGTGTTAATTTTGTGGGAGATACTAATAAGTATAAGGAATATATCTGTCCTAGACAGAACCACTACTTCGGCCTAGAAAAAATATAAAAAAATACATTTGAAAATTCAGAAAATATTTTTTTATGAGAAATTTTCCAACATTTTTGATAAAATTAAAAGGGGATAATATGCGCCTAGACTATCTTTATATAACCGCAAAACAAATAATACTTAATTGCGAATAGTTTTTTTCTATGAATTAATTTCCGTATTTTTAACAGGAAGGTCAACAAAACTTTGTGATTTTTTAAAAAATAAACTATACAAAATGGACTCCTGGGAGTTTTACTCTTGCATTTGTTATAAAAAGCCAAATTGAATGAATGAAAAAAACGAAGATGTCACTTTTTTGAGGCAAAAAAACACTGTGCACACTGATAATGAAAGGATGGAGTCCGTCTTCATGTGACTCCTCTGGTGTTGCGGGTGTCTATGGGCGGCGGTAATCGCTTACCATCAGGTGATCCGTCTGCTCGTTTGCCACCTCTGCCATAAAAAAAAAAATACGTTACCCCAACCACTGGGATACCTGCATTTCGCGTACTTTCACATGGGTAGTAATCGAAGTAAACTGCTTTGTGCAGGTTCACTGGATAACGAAGGATTCCTTCCTCGTCCTTGATCAGGGTTAGGAACTGGAGGAAGGCCAAACGCTCTAAGTCTCCAAAAAAATCCTATGATGGCAACTTATGTAATTCATACGATACATCGCAATATGATATAATTCACATCTAACAACACTAGCTGACATCACATAGCACCACATCGTATCCCAGTATCCACGTTAGAGTACTGATAAGCCATTATCACTATCAAGGTACTGCAATCAATGCGACAGCGACGTAAGTAAAGCCAGAATGTTCGCAACGAGCGGGAGACGCGCGTGACACACACCATCCCTAACGATGGCCCGCGGGCGACTGACTACGGCCGGCGGCGCGGCGCGGCGCAGGGTAGAGACGCGGGAGCAGTCGCTCACGCGCATGCGCAGTATTGCGCAGTGGCGAGTCCACGCCGCCGCGCCATTCGGGGGTTGCCCGAGGCCGCGTACATGTGACTTAGTAATTTAGTAATTGTAGAAGTGAACTTTAAAATTATTTTTTAAATGATGAAAATTAAGGTCATGTTTTTTTTACATATTTGGAATGTGTATCAGCTTCTTATTCACCTCCTTAAATGCGTCCGTTGATTTACCAGTCACCCTGTATATTATATATTATAATATCTGGGTAAGTAATAGAATCTATAAATACAAAAGATATATCATTTAGAAGATATACAAACCAAACATATAATTTTCTTAAATATAACGATTGTCAGATATAATAAACTCTAGATATAATTTTAAAAAGAATAATTTCATAAGATATAATAAACGCTGTATATAATAAACATACAATATAACAATCATATGATATAAGACTCATTTAACCTACTATTGATAACATATAACATATCTTAGATATAAATTTAAAAGATATAACAGTGGAGATGACAAAACTGAATTGACAAAATATTGAATCGTTAGTCAGAATATACAGAATGCGAGATTTTAAGAGCTTTGGCCTCTAACTTGAGTTTGAAAAATAATTAAATGTTAAAACTCAAACTCAATTTTTTTTTGTAGATGCTTAACACATGCTTTTAAATCGTCATTTTTTTCCTACCTAGTACAAAGTCCCTACCACGCGGGACTTGTATACACTCAGCGTTTCGGGACGTGTAAAATGTTGTTTTCTTGTTAATATTACATAAGTAATGTGAACTCTTCATAAAATATATTTTGTATACTAAATTAATTGAATTTTATTTGTCAAGTATAAAAGTACTAGATGCAAGCAAGCACGTAAGCAAGCATGCAAGCAAGCAAGCATGCAAGCAAGCATGCATGCAAGCATGAAAGCAAGCAAGCATGAAGGCAGGCAAGCAAACATGCACGCAAGCAGTCGATCTGTGGTCATTTTATCAATCAAACCTAACACGGTGACTGTGAGGGGAGGCGAGCAAGCTCGCCTCCACATCACAGTCTCCGAACCTAAATTATCCGATTCGTGGTGCTCCGAATTCCCGAGCTCGCTTCGCTCGCTCCCGCATCCTATCTAGAATCCGTGAGAATTTTGTATGTATTCTGAATAGTAGAATTTTCATAAAAAAGCCAGTAGAAAATAAAACCCTGGTAGTTTCTCTGCTCACTCGGAGCATTATATCTAAAGTTATTATATCTTATGAACATTATATCTCGAGAATGTTATATGATAATAATGATATGTATTATAAATGTTATATCAAACGATTTTATATAATGTAATCGTTATAGCTTATAATTGTTATATTCAACAAAATTATATCATCTGCTGGTATATCTCGTGATAATTATAGCATTTGAGCGTTATTGAAATGAAAATATATCTCCCGTTTTTATATAAAATGAGACGCACCCATAATATCTACATAACACTATATTATATAAATAGACTAAAAAACAATATAATATTTATATACATAAATAGTTTACATGGCTTACTTAAGAGGAGAGAGAAAGGAAATGATCTTTCAATTTGTTTTTAAATGAGTGCAGACTCTGGCTATCGCGAATGTCATGCGGAAGCGAGTTCCACAGCCTGACGGCATGCACGGAAAAGGAATAGAAGTCAGTGGAAGTGGGAGGATAGGAAAGAAGAGATTTAAGGTGAGCACGAGATTGATGGTCAGGAGGACGCTGCAAATGGAAACGCACCTTCAGATAAGATGGGGAGGAAGGATTGTGGAGTATTTTGAAAAGGAGACAGAGGATATGGGTGTTCCTGCGAAGGTGAATTGGAAGCCACTTAAGCTGTTACTTAAGATGTTCGTAACAAACGCAAGCGTCGTTCCTTGAAACTGAGGCGCCACAGTAAAAGGGTCTTTTTTGGAGGAGAACGCGCAGACTTGCGTCTTCGTGGGGTTACAATTAAATAAGTTTATCCCCATTCGGGGAATTGCTCCAGAGTGTCTTCGACTTCAGACACAATCTTGGTACGACTCTCCTCCATCTCGGCCCGTGGCATGTTTGCTCGGACTGTGTACTGTGCATCACCCTTACTGTCATCCGCATAGCAATGAATACCGCGTATTTGCAGATCATTCATATGCAGGAGGAATAGAGTTGGCGAGAGTACAGAACCTTGCAGGTCACCAGCATTAATGTGTTTAGTGTCAGAGGACCAGTTGTCGCAAATAACTTTAATGCTCCTGTCACACAGAATGCTGGCAATCCAGTTGCAAAATCCCACGGTTAGGCCGTATGTTAGTAATTTATTTGTTAGTATTTATTGATATTGGCAATCATTGATAAGGTCATGATTTTCTAGATATGCTAGCTGTGTAAGAATAACACGCTCCACCACCTTTGAAAGGAGGAAGATAATAGGTGGGACATATAATATTATGTATTGAAATCTGTGTCCGAGCTATTCAGACAGTCCAGCATGTTGAGCTCTTTATGCTGCTATCACTGGAGGCTCTTCAATTCACCTCAGTAAGATGTTTGAAAATGATCCTTGTCTTAAAAGAGCACTAAAATTTTTTGACAAGGTTAGCCATTTTGTAATACATGACACGGTCCTAGAAAATCACCATCAAATATTTAAGAGATTTCATGAAAATCCCTTTGTAAAAGCACGTTTAGCTGCTGTAAAGTCAGTTACTTATGGCAGATTGCTAACCAATTTTGCGCCGTCTCCAGATGAAAATCAAAAACAAACCGGAAATCAAACGAAATCCTCCAAAAACGGTTTTAAAATGGATTATAAAGGCCAGGGAAATTTTACAAAATGTTCAGGGAAAGTCAGGGAAATGTTTTGGGAATTTTGAGTGGACACCCTTACGGCCGTGATTCAATTCTAGACTACTTCGTTAGTTCGTGATTTAAAGTCGGCACTCGCAGCAAAAAATAACTTTGCTCACTTGTTGAACAAATAACTATTGTTTGTTTTTTTTTATCCTTTTATCCACTTTCACGCCGAAACAGATGAAATTTGGTAGGAAGATAGAAAAAGCACTCGGCTAACACATTCTATACAGGGTGTCTAAAAAGTGAAGGATAATCCTTCACCTGCGGATTGGTCGAATCATTTCCTACTACATATCAAATTTTTTTTCTAGTAAAAGTCCCACCATTTTTGTGATATCGGTATTTTTAGTTTTTTCCAAAAAAATGACCTTCTTCAGTTTAATGCATGCCATTCCTACATAAAGTAACTAAGTAAGACTTTGGTTGGTTTGTTCATTTGAATAACGAACTGACACGCTACGCCAGGATACAATGGATAAAAATAAAAGACAGTATGGATAAAAAATATCTTATTTTTATAACAAATGTTCAAAATTCCTGACATTATTCCTTATGCATGCTCTACATCTTTTTACAAAGGACCTATTTAGGCGGCGGGCGTATCCTTCTCTTGAAATTTGTTCTGCAGCTCTGTCTATTTCTTCTCGCAGCTGCGTGATATTTGAAGTCTCCGTTGTATAAACAATCTTTTAAGCAGCCCGAAGACTCGTCGCGTCATAGAATTTATGAAAAAACTCACTATCTTCGTTAATTTATTCTGCAGAACTCTGATCTTCATGGGTAGTCGTTAGGTTCCAAGGTTTGAACCAGCTGCACTTGAAATGACCAGCAAGGTCGCCAGACCTTAATCCCCTGGATTTCTTTTATTGGGGCTGCTTATAAGATTTAGTCTATGCAACGGAGACTTCAAAATCACGCAGCTGCAAGAAGAAATAGACAGAGCTGCAGAACAAATTTCAAGAGAAGGATACGCCCGCCGCTTAAATAGGTCCTTTCTTGGTCCTTTGTAAAAAGATGTAGAGCATGCTTAAGTAAGCATGCTAATGGCGGGAATTTTGAACTTTTCTTATAAAAAAAAGATATTTTTTATTCATACTGTCTTGTATTTTTATCCATTGTATTCTGGCGTAACGTGTTAGTTCGTTATTCAAATTAACCAACCAACCAAAGTCTTACTTAGTTACTTTATGTCGATAGAATTTTAGTATAGCAAAACTCCAAAAATTCGAATTTGTTTTTAATGTAATGTCAAACAATTATACCATTTTACAATTGTCCATAACTAAGCAATTTTTTTAAGTTGTTGGCACGATCAGCTTAGTAATTTTTTTTTTACACCACAGGCTATCGAAGTTAACTATTCGAAAAAGTTTTTGTAAAAAGTTTGCAAAACTTTTTTTTTACAGGATTTGCCAGCACTTGAAGAAATAATTTACCATTGTGTTTGATGAATTATGTATCCACGAGTATTTAAAAAAAAAACAGGACTTAAAAATGTCATTATTTGTAGGAATGGCATGCATTAAACTGAAGGTCATTTTTTTGAAAAAAAAACCTAAAAATACCGATATCACAAAAATGGTGGGACTTTTACTAGAAAAAAATTTTGGTATGTAGTAAGAAATGATTTGACCAATCCGCAGGTGAAGGATTATCCTTCACTTTTTGGACACCCTGTATACATAACGTTTTTTATCCCGGAAAACTTAACGGTTCCCGGAGGAATGCTTAAAAACTCAATATTTCCACTTCGTCACTAGATGGCGGCACATTAACATTTTCTTTCCTTGGGGCCCCGATTTGAAGTCCACGCTGACGAAGTTGCGGGCGGAAGCTGATTCATAATAAATAATAATTGAAGAAATAATCGCGAAAAAACATACATTCGAATTAAGAACCTCCTCCTTGTTGAAGTCTGTTAACAACACATTTCCGGACACATCAATTAAACCACCTTGCGTTAAATAATACATTGAAAAACAATGAAATGAAATTTTTTGCTTATTCTAACGCGATCTTTAAACATCCCCTGTAGAGGTCGGTGGCTTCGTTCGGCATCAAGGAAGATTCCGTTTCCAAGTGACATACTAGACATCATCATCAGTACCAGCTTACGAGATCAGCATCAGAACATGTTTAGGTATAAGAACCAACTGGTCCGAAACTTACACGGATTGACTAATGGTGCTGAGACCGGTAGACGAAATCGAGTAAGAAGAATTGAGACCGGTCGAATCGAAGATCATGGATTTAAACTGAACTTTGTAGTTATGGCGGGGCTAATGGAAAGTCTAGGGAGCAGAGCAATTACTTGGTTTCGGCGGTCCTTTAAAACGAAAGAAAGCTTTTATTGTCATAAATGAAATAGGGGGCGGGCGTGACAACGAACGACCGGAACAGTAGAAGCTATATTAACAAGTATTTTCTCTGAAAATTTCAGGTGGCCGTCTAGTTTTATGGTTAAAAAGTTATTCATCTCTGTAACACTGGCAGACATACGGAGTCATCAGGTCTTGTCGAGTGCCGTTTTGGTACGCGAATTTTTCAGGCGGATGCGCTAACTGAATCTTAAAAAACGAAACGCCCAAGACTTTTATAGACTAAATACTATCGTACTCCTCGTTATTGAAAGCAACAGGTTCAGTGGGTACCAGGAGATCTTGAGGTCCGTGTTTTTCACCTTTCGATTTCCTATGCTTATGCTTTCTCTCTTTGCGTTCAGACTTATCGCTGTAATCGCCTCTGTCTTTTTCCTTTGACTTTTTCTTTTTGTGCTTCTTCTCTGCCTGAAAGGAAAATAATAAATATGATATTTGAAATTACACATGATTTGATTAGTGTTTTAACTAATGAAAATATTTTTACAATACCTTTTCTTCAGTCTCTTTTGGGATGTCAGGGTCTTCGCCTCCTAAAAAATAGAAACCTTCTTTATTAATCTAATCAGACAAATAAGTTTCAATCGAATTATACTATGATTACGATACAATTTCCATAAACTCGTCATTATATTATAATTTACAATGTGTAACAAAAATGAGACCTGAAAACCCGTTAACTGGAGATTGTACTCCTCATTTTGTTTGAAAGATCACAAAAAAAATTGCAATTGTGATATCGCAAAGTCGTAGAACAATAGTTGTTGAGAATAATGCGCAGAAGATTAAGTGTATTTAAATTAGTGACCAACCGAAGGTTCGGTTTCGGTTTCGACCAGTTTCGGCCAAAAAATCTAGTTTCGGCCAGTTTAGGTTTCGGCCAAAAATTAGCCGGAACTTCGGCCGCGCCGAAACCACAAAACACATAGATACAGAAGGTCCGCTCAATACGCTGACAAAAATCCTAAGCATATACATGCTTATAGACGTATACGGTCGTTGTAGGCAAGATCACGTACTGTCCGATCGTGACCTTGTCTCGAACGACCGTATATTTCTATAAGCATGTATATGCTTACGATTTTAGTGGTTTGTATTGAGCGTACCTTCTGTGTCTATTTTGTGCCGAAACTGTGTGTTCGTGAATTGTCGCGCTTCGTTCGGTGGCTTTCGTGGCTCGCGGTCGCCAGTTTAGTTCATAAACAACCACCACCAGTTACAATAGTTACATAAGTAAATTTTGTAAATATTTTCGTTACATAATTTAATTGTTGTTTTTATTAACACGAATTAACTAGGTATCTAACATGTAAAGATACACCAAAAATTTAGCATACAATAGAAAATTATAACATGTTTAAATAAGGTCTATCCAAGTTTCGGTTTCGGCCGCAAATCCTGTTTTGGTCGGACACTAATTTAAATATATTCATAACCCTGGACTGTGATTTTGTGTGTGAGTCGCGCATTTTCAGTCGCATAAATTACACTGCATTCGGATTCAAACAAAAGCCCAGGTTAATACCGTAATCATGAATCAGTAAGACAACGATCAGCCTAAAAGCACGTTGTTAGTGGGTACAGAAATAGGGGAGTGCTAAGCAAGGTGTTCAAAAATAGATAGTTGAAAATGATATGGGGTGTTAAATGTAGATGAATTGATGGATTGTTTGTATCAAAGTCTCCGCGAATAAAGGGCGCGCGACATAGGCGCGGAGGCTTCTCTATTCCATTATAATTATTCCATTACCTTCAGGAGATCGTCTCGCACTGGTATCACCCATCCACAAAGGGCATTCACTATCTAATTCCAAGTCCATATTGTGTATTTTGTTACTCGTTCGAACGTTCTCCACATCCCCATAGTCTATTTCCTGTTCGGTTATTGAAGCACGGCTTTTGAACATGCTTTGAAGTCTCTCTTCTTTGTTTACCACAGAGATATTTGATTCTAATTTTGACCTCAAATTTCTGCTTGTTCCTGTTGGAGTAATGTCGATATCTAGGTCATCTTCCTCAACTGTTACCATTGGGTTAATCAAACTGCCATCATCACTGAAATCGAAATTTGAATAGTTAGGGCTGTGACTTGATATTGTAGAAAATAATACCGGGTCTCAAAGAGCATCTAACCTAGTTGGCATACCTTAAGTCATCCAGCTGGGCCCCACTATAGAAAAATAAAATTTTGGCGGCCAGTGTTGAAACATGTTGAATCGACGGAGAATAAAAATAAAAAACGAAAATATTCTTTGATAAATATATAAATGATATACTTTCAGAGATAATGAGGTTTGAAAATTAAAAAAATATTTGTAGTTTAATCGAAAAAATGCATACTAGTCTTCGTTTTCTTTCCACCATTCGGTTAATAGTATGGTTCATTCCAATCAAAAAAAAGCAAAAGGTAAACAAAGATAGTATGCAGATGACATTGACATGTGTCAGTTCCATAGTAAGTTTGTTTACGTTTTGCTTTTTTTTGATTGGAATGAAGTATATGTATTTATGCAATTAAAAAGCCATTTTCACAATAATAAAATCCTATACTATTAAACGAGTTAAGTGTCCCGGACGATTTCGAAAACGGCTTGAAACCTTTTGATGAAAATCTAGGATTAGGGGTTAAAAATCACCAGAAATCGATCTGTGAGGGAAGTGAGGGAGGGAATATTGTCATTACATGAAAATACTGTCATTATTACTGATAGTGTCTGGTCCGCTTTATTACTGATCAAATATATTTGTTTTGAAATGCTAAAGCTGTGTAGCTAATATGCTCAAGATGCATGTTTGATACACGATCATCTTAGTTTTTATTGTGAGATTTTTTTTTTTTTTTTTTATGGCAGAGGTGGCAAACGAGCAGACGGATCACCTGATGGTAAGCGATTACCGCCGCCCATAGACACCCGCAACACCAGAGGAGTCACAAGTGCGTTGCCGGCCTTTGATTTGGGAGTACGCTCTTTTCTTGAAGGTTTGAATGTCGTATCGGTCCGGAAATACCGCAGGCGACAATTCATTCCACAGGTTGGTTGTGCGAGGCAGAAAGTTTCTAGTGAAACGCATAGTTGTGGACTGCCAACCATCTATGTGATGGGGATGAATATGTTGTAGCGTAAAACGATGGCGGAAAGAGGCGGCAGGGATCAATCCGAACAATTCCTCGGAGCACTCCCCATTGTACATGCGATAGAGAATGCAGAGCGAGGCTACATCTCTACGCAGCGCCAGGGAGTCAAGCCGATCTGAAATATCCTGGCAGTCGACGATTCGAGTTGCCCTTCGTTGAATGCGGTCCAGAGGGAGAAGCTGGTACTGGGGTGCCCACAGATGAGAACAGTATTCCATATGAGGCCGAACCTGCGCCTTATAAAGTTGCAGGCGATGCGCCGCAGTGAAATACCGTCTTGATCTATTGAGCACACCAAGCTTCTTCGAGGCTAATTTAGCCTTACCCTCTAGATGGCCACGGAACTGGACTTCACTCGATATGTCGACACCAAGAATTCCGATACTAGCTGAGGCATTTAGGGGAGTGTCCTCAAAACGAGGTGATACGACAAATGGCATTTTCTTGGCAGTGAACGCGCAAACTTGTGTCTTAGTGGGGTTAAATTGGACCAAATTAAGTCGACCCCATTCTGAGATTTTCTTTAAAGAGGCCTCAATTTCCGACACAAGTTTGTTTCGGCTCTCGATGACGTTTTCCCGAGAAATGTTGGCACGGCCGGTATAGAAGGCATCACCTGTGCTGTCATCCGCATAACAATGAGTGCTGCTGATTTGCAGCATATCTATGCAGAAGGAACAGTGTAGGCGAAAGCACACAGCCTTGAGGGACACCAGCATTCACAGACATAGAATCTGAGCATGCACCGTCGACTACGACCTTTATGCTTCTGTCTGCAAGAAAACTAGTGACCCATTTGCATAATTCCTCGGGAAGCCCATAAGAAGGAAGCTTCGCAAGAAGTGCTTTGTGCCAGACCCGATCGAAGGCCTTCGCTATGTCCAAACTAACGGCCAAAGCTTCCCCCTTAGTCTCGATCGCCTGTGCCCAACGATGTGTCAGGTAGACAAGAAGATCACCAGCGGACCGGCCCTTACGGAAACCGTACTGTCGGTCACTAAGCAGCTGGCGGTCCTCTAGGTACCGAAGGAGCTGGCTGTTGATAATGGACTCCATTATCTTTGAGAATAAGGAGGTTATGGTTATCGGCCGGTAGTTGGACGGATTCGAGCGGTCACCTTTTTTAGGGATCGGGTGCACCAAAGCTGTCTTCCATGACTTCGGGACTACGCCAGTGGAGTATGAGAGCCGAAAAAGGCGCGTTAAAACTGGAGCCAACTCTGGAGCACACACCTTCAACACGATAGGAGGGATTCCGTCGGGCCCACTCGACTTATGAATGTCGAGGGAAAAAAGTGCTTTACGCACTGAGCGTTGGTGGAACCGGATATCCGGCATACAGCTCGTGCACCGCGGTATGGTCGGCGGCTCGTTTCCCCCGTCATCTAACGTTGAGTTGGACGCAAAGAGTTTGCCTAGAAGATCGGCTTTCTCCTTTGCGTCGTGGGCCAATGAATCATTTCCCATGTGCAGTGGTGGAAATGATGGCGTGCAGAAATTCCCCTGGACAGCTTTGGCCAGAGACCAGAACGCACGAGTTCCCGAAGGAAGACGCTCTAGTCTCTCGCCAATTCTGCCTATGTGCGCTGACTTTGCCCTGGCAATGTCTCTTTTGAAGGACCTGGAGGCAAAGTTAAACTCCTTTTTTAATACGCTGGTCTTTTCATCCCGTGCCTTCGCCGCATTTGCCCAGGCTTGGTAACATTCCTGCTTTCGGCGAGAAGCCTTTTTGCAGGTCCGACCAAACCAAGGCTGGGATTTGCCGCCAATGGGGACCACTGAGGATGGGATAAAAAGCTCCATACCCTGCAGCACCACATCAGCGACAGAATCGGCAGCGAAGTTGGGATCATCCGGCGTGAAGCAAACCTGCCCCCAAGGGTAGGACGCAAAGAAAGACTGCATCGAGATGTTTATTATTCCATCCAGAAGGTAGTTAATATCATATTAGTAATTGTTAGAAGCATTCGATTTGTATAAAACTGCTGCTATTTTAACATGATTGTTATTTAGGTATCTTTGTAACAAATACCTATACTTACCTAACTCTTAGATACTATAGATCTTAGTACCTAATACTACTCAACAAAGCCACCCAAAAAAAATATATCTGTGATTTTATTTTATAATCAGTTTGATTGGATTAACTTACCAGTATAATGTTCAGTATATTTTATAATTTAGTACCTACTATAAGATATTATTATGAGGACTTTCCTACTTAATAAAGATTTTATTATTATGAAAAAGGCTTTTCCATAGGCGCCATATCGTGTATCATACGAATAACACTCCTGTCTCATTTGTCTTAAGTTCTTAAAAACAACCGTATTTCAATTAGAAAAAGTCCAAACTCAAATCATCAAGAATCTAAGATAGGAGAGTTAGTAGTGCGAGGGATGACATGTCGCTTAGTCAACTTTTCCTTTCAAGCGTCGATATGTACTATTAACCGAATGGTGGGAAGAAAACGAAGACTAGTACGCATTTTTTCGATTAAACTAAAAATATTTTTTTTTATTTTACATCTCATTATCTCCGAAAGTATATCACTTTCGACAATTTATAAAAGAATATTTTAGTTTTGTATTTTTATTCTCCGCCGATTTGTTAATTATTAATGTTTTGTTAATATTTCAACATTGGCCGCCAACATTTTATTTCCCAGGGGCCCGGATGGGTGACCACCATGAAGGGTAGGTATGCCAAGCGCCATACAAATATGTTAGATGCTCTTTATATAAAATTACATATTTCACGAGAATACCTATATCTTTTTTGTTCCTTCGGTGTTTTAATGTTGTATGTGTAATGGGGATAAGGGGGTCGAATTATCAATTTTTTAAATAAGTGTTCACCCAGAAGGCGGTAGCCTCAAAAAGGTTAATAGGAGAAGATTTTTCGTAAACATTTTAATTAAAAATTTACACGACAATAAATTGTTAATTCCTATTTTTGTTTTGTTCAGACTTCTGTTTTCAATAGTCAGTCAATACCAGAAATTATAAATAAAATAGATAACACACAGTATTTATTACCTGTCACTTTCGTAATTAACTTCTATGTTTGTATTAGAATGTGGGGTCAAATCTTCCAGAAAACTGCTATCAAGTGTGCCAGCATAAAACTCGTCCAGAGCACCGGAAGCTGATGTGTTCGCAGTCGTCGGCGTGCTCGGCCCACTGTGTAATATCAACGTTATAATATCTCGGGTAATAAATATTTGATGTGCTTATAATCACACGATAGAAATGAAAACATATGAAGGGTTCACTGCAATAATGATGAATGTCCAAAATGATTTTAATTCTAAGTAAGTGCGTCATTCGTCATTTTTTCACCATTTGTAAGCTTAAAACGAAATGAAGGGTACACTACAATAATTATCCTTCCTTGTCTTCTAGATTTAATTGGTTAACATGTAGTAGTCCTCGTCTACGTTTGACCCACTCGCACGTAGTTTAGCGCCATAAGAGAAAAAGAGACAGCTAGGTACTCTCCCACCTCGGCGCCATTGCACGGTCCAAGCCTCATTCGTTTTCGTGCGCGCACGGCTACCGCACGTAGTAAAAAATATTTCTTAAAAAGTTCGTTAATTATTTGAATTTAACAAGTGTGCAAAAATGTGCTTAGAAGAAAATAAATCCTTACGTTACTTTTAGATAAGGAGATTATGTGGAAAGGAAATACGAAAATCATTTAAAAAAAAAAAAAAACAAGTGCAGTGAAAGTTTTTTTTATTTAAACATGATGGGAGAATATCAAGTAATTTTATTTTGCTTCGAGTCAACGCGAGACGTTGACCAATAGCCATTTTTGCTTCGAGTCAATGCGGGACATTGACCAATAGCCAGTTTTGCTTCGAGTCAATGCGAGACATTGACCAATAGCTACTTTTGTTAGAGTTAATGCGAGACATTAACCACACTATAATATTCCTGTTTCGTATGAACTGGAATCACCAGCTTTCTAATGCTTATGCGGCTGCTCCATCAACCCTCGCTCGCCGCCACAGGTGAAGCGTTGGCAGCATCGTGGCTCATATCACTGCACTGCCACCACAGCCACCGCCGCTTATGCAGCTGACAACGATGCTGAAAAATCGACAACGACGATGGACGGATTGCCTCCCGAAACCTCCCCAACGGTGCTGCTGTAACCGCCGTCCGCCAAAACCGCTGCCGGCGCCGCCACCAAAACTGCCGCCGTCTACAGGTGATATGTACCATAAGCACCATCACGTCTATTTAATCTTCCGGCACATATCCACCGCCATCGTGCGTTTATACTGATGCCTACTATCCGCAGTTGAGATTCCTTCTAGTGTTTCCAAACGCGTGTGTTATTATTTCAAAACCAACCTCGAGAAGGACGGTCTATTTAAAAAATAAAATAAAAATTCTCGAGTTTGTCATCCGACAATAACTCCAAGAATTGAGGCGATGCTGAACTATTAATCTAAGATGGAGACAAAAACAGGGATATTATAGCTATTTTTCTTAACCATAACCTTACGGTTATGTCCAATACCTACCGCTAACCTGATTTATTGAAACAATAGACATCCTGTCATTTCAGTTTATATAACTGATTGAATGAATGATGAAACACCCGACCGATTTCGGTCACGAGTCATGGCGACCACTTCGACTCCTAGTAGACTTGTTGACTGTGGGGCGCCCGAAAATAGCTAATATAGCCAATCTTCGCGGCAAACCCCCGTGCACAGTGCAGTTTAATTAAGTAATATACCAGCCTTTTATTTATTTCTTCATCATATTATAAAATACTTATCTGTGAGTAATAGTGTTCTGTGATACTTATACACTGGAATCGAAAGGGAGACATTTATTCGGTGTTGTGTTCGGTGGTTTTGTGAAGATGTCAAAGGGCATATACAAAAAGTTAAAAGAATTGAGTTGCTTGGATAGCGAGCAGGGAGATACGTATGTTGGTATGTGCCACTGCCGCTCAGCCAGCCCAAACGCAACCCGTCGCGTCGCCGCCGCGCCGACGACGCGCTGCCGCCCCGCGCTGGCGCGCTGACCGATCGCTGCGAAGCGCGCCCTCCGCAGCTCAGCCGCATTTTAAGGTAGCGGGTAGATGGAAATATTTTATGGATGCATTAAAAAGGTATTGTTTGGTATAACTAGACCATTTTACACAAAATATTGAGATAAAGACTCTCATTACCCCAGATGAATTTTTTGGCCTTGGACAAGTCGTGGCCAAAATATGGTATATTTTTGATCAAAATTGTAAAAGTTAACGCAGCAACCCTATGAAAAACTCTTTGCTTCGAGTATTATTTTTATAATCCGTAAAAGTGAAGACAAGTTTAATTTATAATGGATTTAAAATGTTAATCAAATTTTGAATATTGATAATTTGAAATCTATTTTATCGTACCTACATAGTTGCCCAGGGCAGTTACATGGTAAAAGCAATAAATAAAATAGGCCGATATCCTCGTGCTCATGCACGATTTTATCTTACTTAAAACATTTTTTTCTATATAAGTACTTGTGTTTTACCTTTCAGCCTGTGCTCAACTTTTATAGGACTATAGTCCTATGAACACTATAGTGTTCATTAACTTTATGAACAGATTCAGGAGTTTTTTTAATCTGTTTTTAATATATTATTCTATGTTATTCTTCTTTTCGGTCGATAACAAGTCTCGGCCCAAAATTCAGCCACGCGAATTTCACTGTCCGTGGCACTCATTAGATCTGCCTGCCTGCAGTTATCTGGGCATGCAGGGCACGACGTCAAATACTCCAGTGTTTGGGGAACTACGCCACACTTAAACTCCACGCCAACACAAAACTTGGAACCATCTGAGGATGTTATCACCATTATATTATTATCTTATTGAGAGGTGTTAAACTTAACACCAAATATATTTTAAATCAACGAATTAAATTGTATGTACAATTGTACACATTAATTCTTTAAATAATTAATTGATAGAAACCAGTTCGGTATACGATTCAAAACCCTTTCGATTTACAGTTACCATAACTGACAAGTAATCGTTAATAATTATAATAAGAAAATTAAAAGTATTTTTTAAAATAAGGTTTTCTGTACCTTATACTTGAAATAGTTTTTTTTTGTACCTAGCTTCTGCTACTTACACGAAACTTGCAATGACAGCGTTTCGGGAAGTATTAATTATAATAAATACATATACCTACGTTATTTTTTCTTATGAAGTCATGTCTTCAGTCTAGATGACAATGATTCATAGGTGTGCCTGTTTTTAAGTTTAATGCAGGCAATTAAGTCTTAATAAAGCTGCCGCAATCACCAGATAAGAATAAACAATAATGTTTGATGGGTGAAATCTGTGAATTCTTAGATGGTGGATAATCAAAATTTTGACTTTGCATAATCAAAATTTTTGTTGATGCCTCCACAGCACACTGGAGATGTCCTTGTGAGGATGGTGAAAATTATTTATTGGCATTGTTTAAGATCGCCTATAATCAAAATATACATTAAAAAGATTTATATATGTTGAATGAATTAAAAATGAAAAATGTGAACATCATCAAATTTTGCAAAAACAAAATTATTATAAGTCATAGCTTACGTGAAACTTCTTGTATATTTTGAACAAAATTATTTACAATTGAAAGTTTATTAACCGCGATATACTTTCGTGGCTATATAAAATTATAGCAATTTTTTTCTCTATAAACCAAACAGGTAGTTTTTTTCAAGTAAACACACAACAAAAGAACGAGAAATTAAAATGTTAAAAAGTTGTGACAATAGAATACTATTGCTGGTATTGACAATAGAATACATATAAAACTTGCTGAAATTACCGTTATCGATACAGTTTAGATAAATATACTAAACATGTTTTCTACTGCATTCCAAAACTTATTAAATAAGCTTATCCAGCCTAAAATAATAATTTTAACTTAAAGAATAAATACAAAATGTAATAAGTACATTTTTACATCTTTGTAATGTTTTCCGTTTATTTGTGTAACTATCTTCAACGGTTCCCACTTTTTCCAATTATTATGAACTTCATATTATTATTTCGAAATTATGACTTATTATGTAATAAGTCTTAAAAAAAATGCTGCTCAAGCTACTACCGTTTTCATACCTGACGTAGGGTCAGTTATGAAATCAGAATTTATCTATATTTTATTTCTTATAAGTGAACCTGAAACTTATATTTTCAAATATTGTCTCAAAAATTTACTTATTCATTCGTATAAGGAACGAACAAATGCATATCGTCAGTGCTGGATATAAAATTCCTATCACTGGTCGATAATATCAAGTTTCAGTTCACGTCTAGCTTTAAACAGTGGGGGAACATTATCGATCAGGAGTATAGATTCGTTGGTTTGTTCACGGCTCATCCCCATTGCGGGTATACCTATAGTTATTCGAGTTTATTTTGTGTTTCATTTTTTGTCAAATTGCCTAAAAATGAATTTCAGATGTTCAACGTGAATTATTCAAGCAGTACATGAAAGATGTACAGGTTAAAACCATATTTGTTAAAATACGATAGGTACATAGTGTAATTAAGGTACCAGAATATCGTATTAGATTATCATCTTAGCAGTTCTTTGGACTTAGAACAGATTTTCAAAATTTTTCAAAAGGATGGAAATGTCAAACAGGTTCCCGTATGAAATTTTCAAGTATATATCAATAGATTATTCATTAATTGCTAAAGTAATTCATATCCGGTTATGTAAGACGTCTAGAAAAAGCATACTTAAACGACGCTGCATTTACCTTTCATAAAACACTATCGTCTATCGCTACACTTATGCTAAGTGTAACCTCATCACTCAGAACCTAACGTCAAGTTCAACTAACAATCAGACTAACAATCACAATTATAAAATTGAACAAGATTTTATTTTATTTTCATATTATTTATTTGATAACCTTCTAGGAAGTGTTATTTTTAATAATTTATTGTGTACACAAAATGGGCATAATATAAAAGCTTACCATCAAATATACGCAAGGGGTGCAACTTGTTTCTAAAAGAAATTTCTTCCAGAAATAAATTTCTGTTAATTGAATTGCAGTTATAAAATCTCTCAGATTATATTTTATTGCAATAATTCTCATACCTATTACCTACAACATTGTTAGTCTCTCTAAACATCTACATGTTAACCAATTAAATCTAGAAGACAAGGAAGGATAATTAGATGATCAAACGAACTTACCTCAAGTGAAGTTCGATGTCGGAGAGATTTAAGGTCCCTCCCTGCCCTAGAGTAGACAATACTAGGATGCTAGTATTAAAACCCCTAATACCAATGTTGTAGGATGTAGGTTGCCTTTTTTATTCTCTAAAATGAATGAGGCTTGGACCGTGCAATGGCGCCGAGGTGGGAGAGTACCTAGCTGTCTCTTTTTCTCTTATGGCGCTAAACTACGTGCGAGTGGGTCAAACGTAGACGAGGACTACTACATGTTAACCAATTAAATCTCTCCGACAAGGAAGGATAATTAAGATCGAACTTCACTTGAGGTAAGTTCGTTTGATCATCTAATTATGAATGCCCTTTTTCTTTTTTGTTTTAAGATAATTTGGTTTTAAGTTTACAAATGGTGAAAAAATGACGAACGACGCACATAGAATTAAAATCATTTTGTACATTCATCATTATTGCAGTGGACCCTCGATATGTGGGCTAAGGATACATATGTCGTGGCCAGATCATAGAATTGATCATTTCATGATGTGGCCGACCATTTCATGATCGTATTTCATGAAATGGCCAGCTAAAACTGACCATATCGTTTAAACGTCAACGTTTAATGATATGTCCATCCACGTTTGGCCATATCATTAATGTAGGGTTTCCATGATATCAAAGGTTTAATAAAAATTGAAAATACATTGAAAAGTTACTGGCATTCATTAAATCTGAGTAATCTTGGTTAACAGATAAATTATACATTTTTAATACTTAGATTTTAAGACTGATATCTACTAACCGATGAAATACTTTCCAAACTTCAAGGTTTTGCTCGGAAGGAAGAAAGCAAGGAACTGCAACGTTGGGCTCGTTTTTTGATTGACTTTCGAATTATTATTTTTTTCGAAAAGGTTTTTGATAGTGTCGTAACGACATTTAACTTCTATTTTATCTTCAATTTGCGCATTATAAATAGCCTTTTTTCACTATTAATTGTACGCCGCCATGATGCATCACAAAAATAAAGGGATATCAGCGCCCCTAACGATGGATACTGCAACTATTTTACGATATGATCACTAATGCTTGACCATTTCATGAAATAGCCGTGCATTTAGCTGTATATCGTCAAACGTTGATGTATTCATTGATCTGACCAGACCATATCATGATGTGATCAGCGGATATTTTCCATTTCATGAAATACGACCATTTCATGAAATGGTCGGCCACATCATGAAGTGATCAATTCTATGATCTTGCCACGACACATACATTCAGCGCCGACTCGTGGCGCTTCATTGTCATCGACCGACTGAAGCCGAGTGTACCCGATTCAACGTCAACGACCCGAGCGTGACGGTTCAGTTTCAATTACAGCAAAGTGCGCCTAAAGTTCACTTCAAAAATCCTTGCTATATTAAAAATCCTTTATAATATGTTTATTTCTATATTTAGTCGTGCATGGTTGAAGTACCCAACCATAATTGTACAGGGTGTAATATAAGGGTATCATTTAAAAGGTTAGCAAAATATTCGTATTTTGGTGAGCAGAAAAATGTATTTATTTAGCCGGCAAAAATAAGTAGTTGGTCGGCAACTTATGGCCAGCAACAAAGACATTCTATACACATGGACTTTGCATCAACGCGCTGTAAACGGCACAGCAGAAGTGTGCTCAAATACGATGTGCGCACACTTTTTACCTTAGTCGTGTTTGGAGCGCAAAGCAGTAAGGATGCCGAAGTGTGTCGTGAAAAAGTGTCGAAATAACACTCAAACGACCCTAAAAAAAGATTGTGTGACTTACCACCGGTAATTTAATTTTATTTATAAAAGATAACACGCAAAAATGTGTAAAAAAAGTAGAAAAGCACTGAAATTTCAATTAATATCGTAAATTATTAAGGAGTATTCCTAAGTATTCCTATTCTTTTCTTTCACGCGCGCCAGAAAGAGACATGCGTCAGTACGCGACAAGAACATAGTCATAAAACAAAAGAGTGGAGTCGCTTTTGTTTAAATGTTTTAAGTGTAAAAGCCATACTGCCGAATCGGAAGATAATATTTTTCGGATGTATGTATAATAGTACATTATGGTACTAGTGTGTAACATTGGTGATTACCGTCGAGGCGCCATTGAGACCCGAGCCGTAGGCGAGGGTCTTAAGAAAGCCAAGCCGGTAATCTTCAATACACACGAGTATCATACGACGTTTTTCAACACACTTGTGAATAAAATAACAATAAAAACTCATTTCAACAGTGAAAACGAGTTGTGAAAAATGTTTCGCTATGGCGGGAAAAATTAATCAGTTTTCCTATGCGCGCGCATTGCGATCGGCCACAGACTAAAGGGATGAGGTTTTTTTTTATTTTCGGCGCATAGGATTTGCGCCTATTCTGCCACGTACAAAATGGGGAATTTAAAGTTTTCTTTTATTACAGAGAAAACAAAAGTTATATTTGAGTGAAAGTTTTATTTATTAAACACGTACGAGTTAAAATTATCTATTTAAATAAGAAGTTGCATGAAATGAGCAAGCGATAGGAACATTAATTTATTTGTTCTATTGAACACGATCTTTTTTTTTTGAATAAAAACTTTTTTAAGAACAAAGCAACTCAACCAATAAAATTTTAAAAAAATCTATAACTCACTAGTGAGTTATAGCAATGAAAAAGTCACAGTTTGATTATGGGTGTCATTCTGTGCCTAATTGCGGTGACCATAGAGCCACTTTATGAGCAAGTGTGTTGAAAATGTTATTATATATGTGTTATGTATGAAGATCTGTTTCATTATTACCGCCTGTACCCAAAACGTAAACAAACTTACTATGGAACTGACACATATCAATGTCATCTGCATACTACGTTTGCTTACCTTTTGTTTTTTTTTATTTATTGGAATGAAGTATAGTCGTTTTCTTTGTTTAATTGAGAGATACATAGTATCTGGAGTCATCTTAAAATTATATATAAAACTGTTTGTATCAAAATACAAAACAAAATCTGTATAACAACATGTCAAGTTATATATCTGCAAATTTAAATCACATACATTTTTGTTATAGCTCCTGTTCTATTTTTACAATACGGGAAGGCACACATTGTTATCTTACAATTTGATTGTATGCTAAGTTGAATTAAACTGACAATGTAATAATAATAATATCTGGGGAAAATCACACACGGTCATCTGGCTCCAAGCTAGGATTCCCTGTATATTGGGAACCAGAGACTGATATACATACACATATACTTTTAAATACATATATAGATATAATACACCCAGACTCAGAGCAAACAATTCTGCTCATCACAGAAAAGTTTGCCCTGTGTGGAGATCGAACCCACAATCGATCGAATGTTTTTGTTTATCTGAGATTTTTTTATTTTGTCACTATTACCTAACATAATAACAATATTGGTTTTTGGCTCGAAATTATTGCTAAATATTTTATCTACAGTGTAATCAATTGAGGCACCAGGATAGCAAGATTAGATTTGCAAATAAAGTTCCAAAATTGTCGCCAAGAGCGTCAGAAAAAAGATATGTTTTACAATGTTTATGAGGTGTAGCTAGCCGCCCGCACTAGCGGTGCTCGCGGCACCGGCGACGTCGCCCCGGCCGGCCGCGCCACCCGCGCCACCCGCGCTGCTGGGCATTGATGGTTGACATTCCGGAGAAACAAATCGGCCACATTCACATCTATGTTTTGTTGTCAGTGACTCAAAATGTCAGTGTGGGGATCGAACTCACGACTCTCGTATCAGAGGTCAGGATCGCTAATCACTTAGCCACCGAGTCAGTCAGTAGGTTGTAATCATACATAATTTTACTTGTATCAGAATTGTAAAAAACTTTTCCTTTTTTTTATGCGGTACAACAAAAGTCGACAACTTGACATATTTATCCCGATTAATAATTTAGCCTGAAATATTCATATCCGTCATTTAAAAATCACATTATATATATCTGGAATTCTAATTAAGTCAGTTGTACAATATTTCAGAAAACATTACGAACGGCAGTAGATATTTGAAACACTACTTTAGGATGCTTAATACAAAAAAAAATATAATTCACATGCTACTCCACGCTTCTTATGTTCTCAAGAGTCACGCGTTCGGCTTGCGAGATGACGTAATATGAAATAGCAATTCACGCGCTCCATTTGTAAGAAAGAGATAAGCTGTGTTTAGTTTGTTTCTACGACGTTTACTATTGATGTATAGCTACGTATAGTGTCCTTGTGCCGCGCTACGATGCCGCGTTGCTTTAGCGTGCAATATCCTTAGTAAAATATAATTGGCCAGCAAACATTAAAGATTCGATCAGCAGTTAATGTCATACTGGATTACTCAAAATTTCATTGGACAGCCAATTAATTGTTTTGGCTGCATTAGGTGAGCTACATTTAATCAAAGGAGAATGGGCGGTTTCGTCCCATATGCACATTGTGACAGGTCATTTATGATAGGTCTCACAAAGAACTAACTTTTTTTGTATGACAGCTAACCTGGATCTCGTGCAGGGGAAAAGTTACTGGGCATAAACTAATAAAAAAATGCATACTTGCTATTACCCACTTATCGATGTTAAATCATGACTATGCTCAACGTTTTTTTTTTTTTAAATCCACAATTGGTAAGCCATTAAACGCTGTTAACTGTGAAGCTGTCATGACTTAGTGTAGCTTGTATTGCACGCGTTGATCATGTAGGTTAACTGACTACACACGCGGTTATAACCTAGATGGATTTGACTGTAAGTGGTATTTATCTCGACTTTTCCGTGTTTTGAGCTTTGGGCTTGAAAACGTCTAAAACTCTGATTGGCTACTACCACTAGTACCACAATCTGCACCACTCCCGACTTGGTCCCCATTTGTGGAGTATGGCCTAACTATCCCCATACAGAAAACTGGGGACGATATGGATTATTAACGAAAGACGTTACTGATCTACGGATTGAGGCATGCAATTCCCTTATTCTATTTTTGAACTTTGAAATTAAACCTATTATTATTAAGCTTCTTAATAATAATAGTTTTTCAAGGTTATGGATAAGCTTCCCTGTAGATTTTCCAAAACTGGTCTTGCGCTGCCCGTCTCTAATGGCTTCCAACGACCGTCACCAAATCATCGGACCAACGAGTAAAACTCCAAGCTTACTTCGTCGCATTTTAGGTGACCTAGTCTTTTTGTGAGGTCCATAGTAAGCGACCATGTCTCAGTTTCGTATGATTATCACAAGTAACACACACTGATCAAACGCCTTAGTCTTGAGACACAGGTATCTTTCTCGAAGTTAGATGTACCTAGCTGGACTTTTTGTCCAAGGCACACATATTAGTCAATGACTTCGTGTATAGTCTCCAAACTTCAGAACCATGGGTGTGAGGTGGACTTTTGACATCATTTTTTTCTTATCTATGTTCATTTTAAGACTGACTTGTTGAGATATTGAGTCCATCGAGCTCTGTACCTACGACTTCCAAAGTCTCAGGCAAAAGGTACTCACTGTTGATGTCGCACAGTGTTTTTTTTTGCCCAAAAAAGTGACATCTTTTTTTCGTTCATTCAATTTGGCTTTTCATAACAAATGCAAGAGTAAAACTCCCAGGAGTCCATTTTGTGTAGTTTATTTTTAAAAAAATCACAAAGTTTTGGTGACCTTGCTGTTAAAAATACGGAAATTAATTCATAGAAAAATAACTATTCACAATTTAGTATTAATTGTTTGTAGGGTATATAAAGATAGTCTAGGCGCATATTATCCCCTTTTTATTATTTCCTCAAAAAAAAATGTTTTCTAAATTTTTAATTTTATTTTTTTATATTGTTTCTAGGTCGAAGTAGAGGTTCTGCCTAGGACAGATATATTCACCATATTTATATGTATCTCCCACAAAATTACCACATTCTACTTCGGCGGAGGTTTGGTAAAATATATTTTTATGTACTAAGGTCAAAATTTTGGATTTAGGGTTGACACAATAAGGTCATTTCCCTTTTCCTTTTTTTATATAAAAATCAAGTGTATTTAAAAGGTTTTAATTTGAAACATACGTGGATGTAGTAAACTAAGGAACTGAACAACTTTTGCGCATCAACATTGCCGAAATTGCAAAAAAAATTGGTCTTACAGACTTGCCAATTAACTGATTAAATAGGTATGAAACGCCCGAATATTTTTGTTATTTCGGCAAAATACTAAAATAAAAGTAGTGCAATTTCATGAGTAGAAATCCACCTTATTTATTTTGTTATATCTAAGTAGTAAATCAAGAATTTGTATGGGAAACTGAAAAAAAATATGGATCGGATTATTTCAATGTATTTGCTGTATTCTATCGCTATCTTTTCTTACTTTGTGATTCTATACTTTATTCTAACTAACCTCTCAAAAATAAAAGCACTTCTTAGCACAAAGTGTTCAAAATTTCAAGTGTGAAATTAATTTCTGACAAGCTTCTAATTACGATCTAAAATCTTCAACAAACCTATATTATACTCAAATAAAAAAATTGATTTCCGATACAAATCGACTTGCTGATTAATAGGAAGTACAAAATATGTTATCCGAGTTAATGATGAACTTACGTACGTTAACAGTCAGTCTGTTCAGTTATGCTTGATGACTTTTTATTTGCTGAAATAAAACGGAAAATTGCAGACGTTTCTTATGAACTGAACAACTTGTCCCAACAAAACAAACAAGGGCAGAAATAAAACAGTTTTACTTCTCACACCAACTGTCAACAACTCAAAGAAAGTAAACGATTGACAAATAATTGTCAGGGATAAAAAAGTCACTTTGTATAATAGAAACAGATTTAACAGACACAAATAAAGGTGAAGCAAGCATTTGATTAATCTTTCAAAAAATAATCACCATCAGCCGAAAGACGTCAAAAGATAATACATAGTCAAAAAATAATACTCACGATATAAATAGAAAGGTCAAATTAGTGACAACCTTAAGAAATATTTTTGAAAATCATTTTTTCTAAACTTTCGCCGAAGTAGAGTGTAATAATTTTGTGGGTGATACATATTAGTATTAGGTATATATCTGTCCTAGGCAGAACCTCTACTTCGGCCTAGAAAAATAAAAATAAATAAATTTTAAAAATCTGAAATTTTTTTTTTTTTGAGGAAATTACCAACATTTTTCATAAACTAGAAAGAGGATAGTATGCGTCTAAAATATCTTTCTATATCCGTAAAATAATTAATACTTAGTTGTGAACAGTTTTTTTCCTATGAATTAATTTCCGTATTTTTACCATAAAGGTCACCAAAACTTTGTGATTTTTTTAAAAATAAACTAAACAAATTTGATTCCTGGGAGTTTTACTCTTGCGTTTGTTATAAAAAGCTTAACTGAATAAACAAATAAAAAAAGATGTCACTTTTTTGAGGCAAAAAAAACACTGTGTGTCGGTGCCGAGCTCTTTCAGTCAGAGGATATCTTCCACGACAGCAGTGAACAGGTTTTGAGATATAACGTCTCCCTGTCTCACCCCTATCTGCAGCCGGACAGATTTCAAATTCTTGTTTTGAAGGCGGACTAACATTGCGGCTTTTCTGTACAAACGCTTCAGCCAGGTTCCGATCACACAAGTTTTCTCATAGTCAACAAACACTGAATATAATATCTGATTATACTTTACGATTTTCTGTTTTGTCGTCCGCAGCATATGTATATGGTCTATGGTACTGATAACTTTTCTGAAACAGGCTTGTTCAGGAAGCTTGAAGTCATCAAACCTGTGTGCAAGACGATTCGTAATGAGTCTCGAAAACAGCTTGTAGATATAGCTCTGTAGTGAAATGGGCATAGCTGGGCATTAATTCGTTAATCCGTTAATCGTTAATTAACGAAGTTAACATTATGATTAACGGATTAACTTTTAAAAATGTAAACGGACACGTTAACTTCGTTAATATGCAGAAGTCCGTTAATCGAAATCCAATGCCTACTATACTAGTTAATAAATTAAAAATTCGAAGGACAGAGATAGTTTAAGTGGCGGAGGGAGCATGCGAGTAACAACGATGATGACGAGGAAGACTTTTTCATTTCTGTCACTCAGTCTATAGAAAAACCAAAGAGCTCCAACTCTTTAAACACTAAAGCGCAAAGTCTCGTTAAAATGTGGCTGGACATGAGATCAAAAGACTCGTTCAACGATGCTGCATTCCTCGGGGAACAGATATTCATAAATCTATTCATTAAATACAATACCCTCAAGCGCTACAGTTGAACGTCTGCTTTCCACTAACGATCGAACCCACGGCTCTCGGGTCAGTAGTCAGGAGCGCTAACCACTGAGCCACCGAGTCAGTTTAATAAAGTCGTTAATCGATTATCGTCTTTTGAGATGCAGCGCTAGAAATACGCAGCTGACAGCTTTCACACACATCATCAAGTTTGAAATAGATATTAATTTGCTGTTCTGTAGCGGTATGGTGATGATAATTATTGGAGCATGTTGTTTGTTAATTGTTCGCAGATGAAACAACATAGCGAAAGCAAACAGCAGTACTTTATTTTTCCCAAAAGTACTATATGTTTACATCTTTTTGGGAAAATACTGTGTTACGTGCGAGGGTTCGAAGATTTGGAGTCAAACACCAATGACAGGTTCCGAGGATTTATTCACCAACTTCCAGCACAAGGTCAAAAGGTCGTCCAGTCGCAGATCTCTCGAAGGTCCAAAAGAGTCGCCAAAGTCGTCGAAAATATCAGCTGTTATCGCCTGGACTTCGCTTAGAAGTGTCTTCACCGTTAGTCTAAACAGAACTGATCGCCCGACTCACTGGCTGCTATTTATATACGCCGCGGTTAAGGTCTAGAAAGTACTAGAGGTTACTCACACATTCGTACATCTCTCTGTCCTTATCTATTTCTAGAATATTTGAGACGGTTCTTTTACTAGAAATATACAGTGACAGAGGTTGTCAAACTTTTCCACTGGTTCTCAATCTGTTTTGGTTAGACCGCGACACTGCCCCCTTCCAAGAGGTGCTCGTTCCGAGTATCATCATTGCTGCCGTGATAACGTGCCAAACGGTCGATGTGAATAATTTTAAAGGCTCCTCTTGGTTGACGCTGGATGCGATACGTAACGTCATTCATTCGGGTAATGACCTTGTACGGGCCTTCCCATCGAGTTTGCAATTTGAGAGATTTTCCTTTTCGTCAAACCAAATTGTGGAGCCAAACCAGTGTTCCCTATTCAAAGCCGCTTGCATTTGCTCTCCGGTCGTATTGGGTTTTCATGTTCTCACTCGATTGAAGACCATTTTCTCGAACTAAGGTGTACACATCGCGCATACTTTCCCGTAGTTCGGAGACATAATCGTATACACTGAGAGACTCACTCGGAGGCCCTCTGGTCAGAATGTCTAACGGTAATCGTAGTTCTCTGCTGAAATTCACGTAGGCCGGAGTCATTTTCGTGCTTTCGTGTACTAATGTTCTGTACGCGAGAAGGAACAACGGTATGATCTTGTCCCAGTCCCTCTGGTGTTTATAAACCAGCTTCGCCAAATGTCTCTCAAGCGTTTGGTTGAATCTTTCTACCATGCCGTCCGACTGCGGGTGATACGGAGTAGTCCTAGTTTTATGCATACCCAAGATTTTGCAGACTTCCTAGAATATCTGTGACTCAAAGTTCCTGCCTTGATCAGAGTGGATTTCCAGAGGTACGCCGAACCGACATATAACCTCTTCAACTAGCTTCGAGGCTACTGTTGTAGCTTCTTGATTAGGAATAGGGAATACTTCCGGCCACTTATTCCCTGATTCAGTCACAGGAAATGGTCCAGCGACGTCAACAGCAATTATCTCCAAGGGTGCTCCAATATTGCGAAGCTGAAGACTTCCTCGATTCCTAGTAGCAGGTCCATTTACCGAGGCACAAGTAGTGCACTTTCGACACCGTTCTTGTACATCCTCTCGACAATGTAACCAGTAGAATCTCTCTCTTACTTTTGTTAGCGTCCTCTAAACGCCCAGATGTCCTCCTCTTTCACCATCGTGTACTTCTCGAAAATCGTCTCGCACTTTGGCCCTTGGGACTAATATTTGAAGTTCTCCCATCTCCGGTAAAGTATTCCATCTTGCAAGACGAAACTATCCCATTGTGCCCAGTACGCTTTGGGGACAGCGTTTGTGGGTGCTACCTCGACCTCGCTCAATCTTGGTTTTTCTTCGCCTCGTTTGTTCCACGCAATGATGAGTCGAATATCCTCATCGTCTTCCTGCGCTTCTTTCAAAAGTTCATCTCGCCATGGTCCCGTGGGGCTGGTCCTTGTTAAATTAACCACCTGATCCCTTGATTCTTGCTTAACGCAGTGCCTTCGCGACAGCGCATCGGCATTTCCGTGGGATTTCCCGCTACGATGTTCAGTGATAAAGTCAAGCTCTTGGAGTTGATCAATCCAACGAGCTACTTGACCTTCTGGGTTCTTGAATTGAAGTAACCACTTTAGAGCAGCGTGATCAGTGCGAAGTATAAACTGTCTGCCAATGAGATACTTGTTAAAATTTTGTAAGGTCTTCACTACCGCCAAGAGTTCTCTCCTTGTCACGCAATAGTTGCTTTCAGGTCTCGACAGTGATTTACTAAAGTAAGCAATTACTAAAAACTTGTTTCTGTGATAACACTCCACCAATCGCTGTGTTGCTAGCATCTGTGTCCGTTCCGTTCCGTTCCGTTCCGGTGGCTCACTGACCAGAAGTTCTTCTGCAGGGGCGTTGAGGTCAGAGCATAAGGGATCATGGGCGAAGTTGTAACACCCTAAGTGAGTGGCTCGAGCACCGTGACGGTATCCAGCATCCAACCGGATCCTGAGGGTACGTGGGTGACACAGCCTCAGGTTCCGAGGTCATTTACTGAATCCTGCCGGCAGCACAGGAGACCGTTCACCTGGGGGCGTATCAACTCTCGTCCTTGTGCCTCTATGCAGCTGAGATCTACCCAAGACACCAGTGGCCACGTAGATAGGATCAGGAGTGTAGGTGGCTTTTGCAGTCGGGATGGGGGCGGGGGGATGGATAGGGCCGACAAGTATACCAGCAACGAGTCAGCATGTGGAAGATAGATACTATACTTGGTGTGTAACATTTACAGGGAGGAAAGTATGACCGCTTGTTTTGAAGTAGTTGCAGTAGAAGGGTGTCTTCAGATTCCATTGTACTGTCTTTTTAGGTTCTATGCTTTATCAGTAGGTATTTTGCGGAGATATCATGTATCAAGTTATCGGATGGATGCGCTGTGCTCTTTAATCCGTTGCGACTTGACGTTTTATTCTTTGTCCTGCATCGGTGTTACTGTTTTTCCTTTTTTCGGAGTTGTATTTTCTGTGTTTCGTCGAATGTCTCGTAATTTTGATGTTATTGAATCGGGCCTAAAGCTTTGTTCTCGTAGTTACACTATCCACTCTAATGGTTTCTTGGTTTTTGTTACAACTTTAACTTTATTACCAACCATGCTAGACCAGATGTGGCGATTCTTTTGTAAGCTGCACGCGGCGCAATATTATTCAATTCAAAAGGCGTAGAAAGTGGTATTCAAATACTCATTTTTTACATCCTGTTTGCGTTCCTGGGAATCTCGTCGCCTAACTGTAACTTAAGGCTGTCTCATGTCTTGTTTAAAATACAATACAGCAATTTATAAGAATAACAGCACAGTCCTGAAGTTGAACCTAACTATGTATTTATGATTTTTAGTGCAGTAATTCGGTATCACATAACACTGCATTATCTGTATACACTTCACTCTCAGTCTAGAATGATATGTTAAAATGCACAGAAAATATTATTTCCACAAAAAACTTATATGTAACCATAGCACTGCATGTTATAAACGAAATAAAATAATAACATTCACACTTTTGAGTTTGTCTTTTTGTTCGCATATCAACGTTCAGTGCCATTGGCCATTATTCTTATGGCCTACAGATGTTTCTTCCTCGTTGTTAGAAATTCTTGAGTAGGTAGCGAGGATTTTTTTGGGTTCTCAGAATCCGCAACTGATGTCCTGCTGTGTCGAAGCTTCTTGAAACTAGAGCGAAACTTTTTTGAAAGGTGGACACTTATGGATTTTATAATCAGCTTCGCGTTTAGCCTGCTTTAATGACACGGGAAAACCAAGGAGCACAACACGTAAAACACGTGAAATAAATAAAAAACACACCCATGACACTTGGCACGCACCAATAATCACAAACATATAAATTGTGTTGAGTGAACAATGTAAACAAGTACCTGTAATAGTGTAGTATCCCTACCTAGGTCTTCTTCTATCTATTAAAAACTCATATCAAACAGAGATAGATCATCTCCGATGTCATTGCTTTCTACCATCATCATTCAAAAACTCTATTTTTGAAAAGTTTGTTTTAAAAAGTTTTACAGATCGCAAATGTTGTCAGTACAAATCAAGCATTGCAAAATCAGAATGGTCTCACCGGGTTCCATATGGTTGTTTTCTTCTCCTCTGCAAAACACCTTTGAATTTTCGCGTATGCACTGCGGCGGTGTTTATACGATATTATCACAAGTTATTGTCAATAAATCTTAATTTTCACCTCTAACTTAATTTACGTCACACCGCGATTAGGATGCGCAAGCGCTCGGGCGCAAGGGCCATTATCACAGTCAAGTTATCGTAAAGCAAGCGCTCGGGCGCAAGGGTCCAGCAAAACCTGTGTTGCTAGCATCTGTGTCGACGACAAACTGTCCGTTAGTTTGCGGGAATCCCAAAATTGGGGCCTCACATAGACATTGTCTTAGCCTTTTAAACGATTGCTCACAAACATAATTCTAAAGAAATGATTGTTTTTCCTCTGTCAAACGGTGCAGCGGTTTAGCAATTTCAGAAAATCCTTTAACGAAACGCCTGTAGTATGAGCACAGACCCAAAAAGGCTCTTACCTCAGTCTTGTCCTTAGGAGTTGGCCACTTTTGTACTGCATTGATTTTCTCTGGATCAGTCTGGATTCCCTCACTGGTGATGACATGGCCGAGATAATTAACTTTGTTCTTGAACAGATGACATTTCTTCGGGTTAAGTTTCAAATTAGCTCCCCGTATCTTCCTCAAGATCTGTTCAAGATTACGTAAGTGCTCCTCAAAATCACGCCCCATGATAATGACGTTATCCAAATAGACTAGGCAGGCGTCTCCTACTAACCCCTCCAGTAAACACTCCATGAGTCGCTCAAAAGTAGCTGGGGCATTGCATAAGCCGAAAGGCATGACATTGAACTACCATAAACCTTTTCCGGTTGAAAATGCCGTCTTTTCTTTATCTTTTGGATGAATTTCTACCTGCCAGTAACCAGATTTCAGGTCCAGCGTTGAAAACCATCGCATTCCGCTCAGTGTATCCAGTGTATCGTCGATCCTTGGTAAGGGATAGCTGTCCTTTTTCGTGATGGCATTTAGCCGTCTGAAGTCGATACAAAACCGTGTGCTGCCATCTTTCTTTTTGACTAAAATCACGGGTGTGCACCAAAGGCTTGAAGATGGTTCAATTATCTTATTCCTTTTCATGTCTTCCAACAGACTCTCAACTTCTTTCTCCTTGGCTATTGGTACTCGTCTAGGTCGCTGTCGGATAGGCCTTTCACTTCCGGTGTCGATCCTGTGTTGCACCAAGGATGTCCTACCGAGATCTCCTTCTTGGATGGAAAAGATGCCTGTGAGTAGCTTAGATTGTCCTTACAATCTTCAAGCAATTCTGTGGCAACGGAAACACTGCCGGTGTTTGTGGTCTCTGAGGTAGTTGTTGAATGACATTTCCTCATCCAGACAACTTCATCACATTTCCCGACAACATCACCTTTTCTTAAATGGGCTTCGTAGTCGTCAAGATTTACCACTCTTGCTACTGCGGTGTTAGTTCCATTAAAAAGAGTTCTTGCAGTCAGGAGTTTTTGAGTCGCTGTCTTCTTTGGTGTATCTTCGATCAACACGCACCTATTTAACTTGTTCTTGTTAGCTGAAGGTAGTTTAACCATCACTTGACTGTCTTGTCTGACTTCGGCCGGGTATGACAACTTCCTTTAAGCAAGTCACTTTCACAGTGGGGCCTCCAAGTATAAAGATTTCTTCTTAACCACATTTTCTTCATGAAATCCAGGCCCAAGATGCAATCATCCATGATTTCAGCTACAATGACACAGTGAGTGTATGGTGCTTCTCCAACGAACATCGTGACTGACATTTCTCCCAGGACGGGTATTAGCTGACCGGAGGCGGAAAGAAGTCGGACATTAGTGTTCTTATGTTTCAACAAAGCTCTCACCAGACCTGGCTTGACTATTGTAATGGAGGCTCCTGTATCTATAGTCATCTTACAGAGTTTTCCGTTCACTGTGCCGCAAATTGAAAGACTGTTACCTTCATATGCCTGTGCAATGGTTATCAATGGGGCTTCCTCCGCGTCAGCCAGTACTCGCCCCTCAGTCCTGACTGTTACTCGCTTCCCTGGAGTCTGGCAGAAAATGAAGTTGTCTTCCTCTTTAGTTCATCAAATTGTTCTTGTATCAGCAATCTCGTCCTTTTTTGGACAAGTTAGCTGTAAGTAACCCCTCTTACCACATCTACAGGGTTACAGGAAAAGTCGTACTGAATATTAAAGGACGTTATTATTCAGGTGATTTCTGATGGATTTGATTCTATGATATGGTGTCCGAAACTTAACCGTTATGGAGATATTGAACTTTAAAGATTTTTTAAAAATCCATCTTTTTTTTTGCTTTTTTGTCGATTTTTTTGGGATTAGTGCTTCTGGGGTACGTTTTTTTGATGTAACTAGTTAGAAAGCATGTCAATTAATAAAAATGATTGACCAAAACTGAACCTACTACTAACAGCTTAAAAATACTGCTTGACAACGGTTAGAATTAAATAATTTTCAATAAGAGTTTTTAAATTTGAAACTCTCTATTTAAAAAAAGTGTATGGAACTTATTCTGCAAATAGTTTTACAAACTTCTACGTCTCTTTAGCTATTCAAAAAGGTATAACACTTACTATTAAATGGGCAAAATATTGACGAAATAACAGTTAAGTTAGCAGAGGGTAAATTTTTAGACAACTTTTTAGTCCTTTTCAGCTCCAAACGAAGAGCAGTTTTCTTCTCAAAACTTTGTTTAAGGCCTTAATTCTTGTTAATCGATTCTTTAATTTACAGATTCTCATCGATTAATAAGACTAAATGCCTTAGGGTGCATTTCCACTGATGCGGAGCGGGGCTGAGCAGGGCGGAGAAGATCAGAGAATAGTAGCAAGTGTTTCCACTGAAGCGGGGCGGAGCAGAGTAGAGCAGAGTGGAGCGAAGTAGGGCGGATCAGAGTAGAGCAGAGTGGAGCGAATTAGGGCGGAATGGAGTGGAGCGGAGCAGAGCAGACCTAGAAAATGGTCACATGCAGCTCCAGACCACTCAGCTTCGCTTCGCTTCGCTGCGTCTCGCTAAGCTCCACCCCGCTGCGCTCCGTCCTACTTCGCTCCACTCTGCCCTACTTCGCTCCACTCTGCTCTACTCTACTCCGTCCCGCTTCAGTGGAAACACTTGCTACTATTCTCTGATCTTCTCCGCCCTGCTCAGCCCCGCTCCAAATCAGTGGAAATGCACCCTAAGGCCTTTAGTCTTATTAATCGATGAGAATCTGTAAATTAAAGAATCGATTAACAAGAATTAAGGCCTTAAACAAAGTTTTGAGAAGAAAACTGCTCTTCGTTTGGAGCTGAAAAGGACTAAATAGTTGTCAAAAAAATGTACCCTCTGCTAACTTTCAATATTTTGCCCATTTAACACGTTACGTGCCACCTAAAACATTACTTAATGCCATACCATCTTGCTTATGAAGTATGCCGTACCACGCATATTTGCGGGCAAGTTATGCTCCTGTCTGTATGCCGTTCGACGCACCTGCGCGTTTCCGCGTCTATGCAGCGTGCCGCGCGACGTACCTGCGCGTTTGTAATATAAATCACATACACGCACATACGCGTCGGGCGGCATACTACCTAGTAGCCATACAAATGTATTTCATACAAATGTATTTCATACATTTGTAACGCATATTTGCGTTGGAGGCATACACTTAAGGAGTTGTAAACGCACAGGTGCGCCCAATGGCAGTTAACGTGTTAATAGTAAGTGTTATAACTTTTTGAATAGCTAAAGAGACGTAGAAGTTTTTAAAACTATTTGCAGAATAAGTTCCATATTTTTTTTTAAAACAGAGAGCTTCAAATTTTAAAACTCTTATTGAAAATTATTTAATTCTAACCGTTGTCAAGCAGTATTTTTAAGCTGTTAGTAGTAGGTTCAGTTTTGGTTAATCATTTTTTTTTAATTGATATGCTTTCTAACTAGTTACATCAAAAAAAAACGTACCCCAGAAGCACTAATCCCCAAAAAATGGACAAAAAGCCAAAAAATTTAGGATTTTTAAAAAAATCTTTAAAGTTCAATATCTCCATAACGGTTAAGTTTCGGAAACCACAACATAGAATCAAATCCACCAGAAATGACCTGAATAATAACGTCTTTTAATATTCAGTACGACTTTTCCTGTAACCCTGTATAACACATGGTCTTCTTCATAAGGGCTTTTACCACTTTAACGTCCTCCGTGACTTCCCGCAGCTTCTGCACTCGCGTATCGTGCCGTACAGCCTCCACTTCCAGGGCATGCGCCAAGGCATCTTTAAACGAAACATGATGTCCCAGCCGCACTATAGCTATAGTCTCCATGTCCCGGATTCCATCAACGAACGACTGCAGCATATTCGATTCCACCATCTTGGAGTCAGCTGATGGATACGCGTTGCAAACAAGCTTCTCGATCTCCAGCGCCCATTGCTGTAAACCTTCTCCTGGGCACTGAACTCGGTCCCACAGCTGGGCCCGGAACACGTGCTCTAGGTGGCGCTCTCCGTATCTAGACTCAAGTGCTATCATCAATTCTTTGAAGCTACTGCCTGAGGTTGGTAGTGCCTCTGACAGCGCAGAGCCTGTCAACGGTGAGAACTGTCAAGCACCACTGGTCGTCTGTCCAATCATTTGCCGCAGCGACAGTCTGGAACTGCTGCCAATATGCCGCTCAAGACGTGGTACCATTGCAACCCAGTATGTCTTCTAAATCCGTTACTCGCTGTACCTCGTCCTGACACCCTCGATGATGTCCTCCCTCGGAGTCAGGGCAAAAACACAACAGAGCGGCACGGCGCCGCGACGCTGAAATCGGCGGCGCGCGTTGCGCCGCACCGTCGAACGCAGCGTTGCGCGGCGCGCGTGCCGCACCACTCGTAGCTGCGGCGCGCACCGCTCCTAGCCGCGGCGCGCACCGCTCGTACCCGCGGCGCGACGCTCGTAGCCGCGGCACGCACCGCTCATATCCGCGGCGCGCACCGCTCGTATCTGCGGCGCGGCGGCTCATATGATGTCCACAGTTTCTGTAGGTCGGACGCTTGTTTTTAGGGTTCCGTAGCCAAATGGCAAAAACGGAACCCTTATGGATTCGTCATGTCTGTCTGTCTGTCTGTCTTCCGTATGTCACAGCCACTTTTTTCCGAAACTATAAAGACTATACTGTTGAAACTTAGTAAGTAGATGTGTTCTGTGAACCGCATTAAGATTTTCACACAAAACTAGAAAAAAAATCAGTGAATTTTGGGGGTTCCCCATACTTAGAACTGAAACTCAAAAATTTTTTCTAACATCATTTTTTTCTAAACTGAATAGTTTGCGCGTGAGACACTTCCAAAGTGATAAAATGTGTGTCCCCCCTGTAACTTCTAAAATAAGAGAATGATAAAACAAAAAAATATATATGATATACATTACCATGCAAACTTCCACCGAAAATTGGTTTGAACGAGATCTAGTAAGTACTGTTTTTTTTTTAAAACGTCATAAATCGTAAACCGCATTTACCTACAACGAACTACAAGAACTTTTATATTATGTTACTTGCTGCTACGGAACCCTTCATGGGCGAGTCCTAATTTCTTAATGTTCTAAGTATGGGGAACCCCCAAAATTTATTGTTTTTTTTTTTTTTCAATTTTTGTAAAAAAAACTTAATGCGGTTCACAAAATACATCTGCTTACCAAGTTTCAACAGTATAATTCTTATAGTTTCGGAAAAAAGTGGCTGTGACATACGGACGGATAGAAAGACAGACATGACAAATCCATAAGGGTTCCGTTTTTGCCATTTGGCTACGGAACCCTAAAAACAAGCTTCCGACCTACAGAAACTGTGGACATCAAATGAGCCGCCGCGCCGCAGATACGAGCGGTGCGCGCCGCGGATATGAGCGGTGCATGCCGCGGCTACGAGCGTTGCGTGCCGCGGGTACGAGCGTTGCGCGCCGCGGCTAGGAGCGGTGCGCGCCGCGGCTAGGAGCGGTGCGCGCCACGGATACGAGCGGTGCGGCGCGCGTGCCGCGCAACGCTGCGTTCGACGGTGCGGCGCAACGCGTGCCGCCGATTTCAGCGTTGCGGCGCCGCGCTGCTCTGTTATGTTTTCGTCCTCAGTGGCATTTCCAAATCCCACGTCTGACACCAATTGTTATGTGCGAGGGTTCGAAGATTTGGGGTCAAACACCAATGACAGGTTCCGAGGATTTATTCACCAACTTCCAGCACAAGGACAAAAGGTCGTCCAGACGCAGATCTCTCGAAGGTCCAAAAGAGTCGCCAAGGTCGTCGAAGATATCAGCTGTTATCGCCTGGAGTTCGCTTCGAAGTGTCTTCACCGCTAGTCCAAACAGAACTTATCGCCCGACTCACTGGCTGATATTTATATACGCCGCGGTTACGGTCTAGAAAGTACTAGAGGTTACTCACACATTCGTACATCTCTCTGTCCTTATCTATTTCTAGAATATTTGAGACGGTTCTTTTACTAGAAATATACAGTGACAGAGGTTGTCAAACTTTTCCAGTGGTTCTCAATCTATTTTGGTTAGACCGCGACAATACTATATTTGTTCAAAAAAAAAGGTGGCAACCCTTTTCCGAAACCTGGTCTAAACTATCAGAAAAAACAATACATTCGTTTTTTAGCATACCCAATTGTATGTGCAATGTGTACAGGAGCTGAATGATATTATGTTAATTTCCTTACCTCTCCTGATTTCTGGTTGGCGTCAAGTCCATACTGACAGGGTGTTTTGATTTCAACAGTTCTGGACTCACATATTGACTTTGCGATGGCTGATACATTTTGGGATTATTTCGTGGCGTCGACCCTGATGAATTCAAAGACTGTGCGAGCTAAAAATGATTGAAAAAAACATTGCTTAACCCGTAAATTCCTTGTTTATTTAAAAAACTAAGGCTAAACACAAATAAAAATTGGCGATCACTTTGAAATGTTATCAATTCTGAGAGCTATACTGAGAGAGTTACTCTGAATCTAATTTCATAAGTACTTGGTAATGATTGTATGGCACCAGAAATATTTAAATTGTGCTCTTACCAATGGGTTGACATTAGGCGGAATAATTGGTTTCCCGGCGCCCAGGACGATGCTAGGAGAGTGCTCGTTGTTCGGTCGCGACTCAGGTGGACCCGAATTCTGTCGCCTTTTGTTCACCACTCTATCTACAAAGGTGTTGTAATCAGATTCTTCTGAACTCTGTAAAAATAATTTAAAATAATTCTAATTTAAAATATAAAAAAATACAGGGTGCGATACTAAATATTATTTCAGTTAACAGGGTAACGATTCAGTAGCAAAAATATCACCTTTACAGACAGAACATAATTTAGCTTAACATTGAGGGTAAAAAAAAGTTATAAAATGCCTAATTTTAAAGATATAAAATCAATTTTACCAGGCTACACTTCAATGTACTTGTTTCAACAAAGGAACGTTTATTTATGGCAAGCTCTGACAAAAAAAATTAACCTGAAAATCATCTAACTCCTTTTCGATTTCCTCAGTGTCTTTTTGATTTCTTTGCAACTGCTCTAACAAACTCGTCTTCTGGAGTCTCAGGAAAGGAACACTCAAGAACTTGTGTAGTAACCGCAGCCCAAAGCCATTTCTCATTGAAGCCTCTGCATATCGTACTGGTGCAGTTCTAAAATAAGGAGATTATTAAACACACAACCTGAAATTTCTAACAAAGTACCTACAACGTACGTACCAAGTTTGCCGTGAAGCCGATGTTACACGAATCAATCAAATTATAGCAAATAAATTAAAAGCAATATTAAACCGTGTAATATCGGCTTTACCGTCGCGCCTCTCCGCACCGCACCTCAAGCGATACCCACGCAGGGTTCGCATGATATACATATATCGGATATGTATCAATTGATATTTATGCTTGATATACAGAGTTACAGGAAAAGTCGTACTGAATATAAAAGTCCGTTATGTATTCAGGTCATTTCTGATGGATTTGATTCTATGATATGGTGTCCGAAACTTAACCGTTATGGAGATATTGAACTTTAAAGATTTTTTAAAAAATCCTCAATTTTTTGGCTTTTTTGTCGATTTTTTTGGGATTAGTGCTTCTGAGGTAAGTTTTTTTGATGTAACTAGTTAGAAAGCATGTCAATTAAGAGGATATGCGGGCGGCGTTTTCTCCATACAAACGTATTCCCCTGTTTTCTCCCTGGATTATGATTCTAGAGTCATAATTTTTTACCAAACTATAGATTTCTACCACTAGCATGTCCCTATGTTTTGTTTTTTGTGATGAGTTATTTACTAAAGAAATTAAAAACCCTCCAAAATGCTTAAAATTGCCCAGTTAGACCGGCATTTACAGATGTCCAATATACAAATTTGACAAGTATTAAAAAAATAAGAAAAACGTACAGACATAAACTAAATCCTCTTTACCTCGTTTAAAAAAGAATCGTTAAAATCGGTTTAGTTTTGGACGAGAAAACAGGGGAATACGAAACGTCGATTTTGTCTATTTAGGTATAACCAGTCCGCGCTGCAGTTGTCTCTATCGCTCCGTATTCGGGAAGGTTAGTGGGAGGGGAGGGTCTAACGTGTACGTATACACTCAAAGAAGTGATGTATCGTACGTAGTCGATAATTATATCGATTCCCTAGTGCTGTCTGGAGTTATCGATTTTTAACTTTTAAACAGATATATTATGTTTTAGTACATAATATACCTATATATTTGTACGTCCATGATTTCCTCAAGAAATAATGAAATTTTCTTTAATAGAAATCTTGTACTGGGAGGAAGAATCTTAGCTAGGTTTGGTCTAGGTTATTAAAGAGAGTGGTTGAATATTATAGGATAATTACTTATCTATAAACGCATATCAAAGGAAGCTAGTACTGGGACGAAAAATGTTAGCTAGATTTGGTCTCAATGTTTAGTTATACAGGGTTACAGGAAAAGTCGTACTGAATATTAAAGGACGGTATTATTCAGGTCATTTCTGATGGATTTAATTCTATGATATGGTGTCCGAAACTTAACCGGAGATATTGAACTTTAAAGATTTTTTTTTAAATCCTCAATTTTTTGGCTTTTTTGTAGATTTTTTTGGGATAAGTGCTTATTCTGGGGTACGTTTTTTTGATGTAACTAGTTAGAAAGCATGTCAATTAATAAAAATGATTAACCAAAAGGCCTTAAACAAAGTTTTGAGAAGAAAACTGCTCTTCGTTTGGAGCTGAAAAGGACTAAGGAGTTATCAAAATATGTACCCTCTGCTAACTTAACTGTTATTTGGTCAATATTTTGCCTATTTAATAGTAAGTGTTATACCTTTTTGAATAGGTAAAGAGACGTAAAAGTTTTTAAAACTATTTGCAGAATAAGTTCCATACATTTTTTTTAAAACAGAGAGCTTCAAATTTAAAAACTCTTATTGAAAATTATTTAATTCTAACCGTTGTCAAGCAGTATTTTTAAGCTGTTAGTAGTAGGTTTAGTTTTGGTTAATCATTTTTATTAATTGACATGCTTTCTAACTAGTTACATCAAAAATACGTACCCCAGAAGCACTAATCCCAAAAAAATCGTCAAAAATGCCAAAAAATTGAGGATTTTTTAAAAAATCTTTAAAGTTCAATATCTCCATAACGGTTAAGTTTCGGACACCATATCATAGAATCAAATCCATCAGAAATGACCTGAATAATAACGTCCTTTAATATTCAGTACGACTTTTCCTGTAACCCTGTATATGTTCTGGACCACGTGATTAATTGGGCATTATACATAATGCCCGGGCATTTTGAATAATGACCATTATGAGAGGGTAATGTGATAATTACAATTGAAATAATTAAACTGCCCAAGCAGAATACATAATGGCTATCACCTATTGGGAAGAATGATAAAAATACATGTTTTATTACAATTATTTTCATTTCCGTCATTAAATCAAAATTTAAAACACAAATTACATGAAATATTCATTTTATAGATATCACTGACCTATGGTTAGAAAACTTTAAATAAACTAAACTTTAAAGAGTGTGTTGGCATTTATTAATATTTTTTAAATCAATTATTTTCGATTAATTTTATCAGATTAAATTAATCATGATTGCAAATGTAATCTTAATTATGATTGAAAATGTAATTTTAATAATGATTACTGACGCTAATCATTAAGTGATTAACTTGATTATCGTAACCTTAAACTAATACATCCATCAGTGTTGTCAATTCTTCTTCCCGAAACGTTGATTTTTTGATTGTCGTGATATGCCACTAATATTCAAACCCATCCAGGTTATGACTGTTAGGTTAACCTGTGTGATCGATGCGATCCTCAAACAAGCATCACTGAGCCACGGCCGCTTCATTTGGACATAGTAAATAGTCATTCAAATTAATGATTATGATTAGTCTTAATCACTCTTTTGATTATGATTATGATTAATTAATCAGATTTTTTTGTTATGATTTTTAATGATTAATTTTATGGATTAAAATTATGGATTTTATTTGTCCGAAATAAAAGATTATTATTATTATTAATTTGTAATCCTTCATCAGATTAACTTTGGGCCAAAAATCACTTTATACAATTTGAATATTCAGACTCATAGTTTTTACACATTACGAAGGGGTTCTACATTTAGAATCAACTAGTTCTTATCAGTTAAAATTAAATTAAATAAAATCAAATTAAAAATATAAGACAAATAACAAATATTATCGAATTGCCCGCCTATTACATAGTAATATTCATAATGACCAGACAATGTGATAAATAATAATGATGTTTAAATAATAATTAATCACTTTGCCCAATGTAGCTTGTCATTATTCATAATGCCCGGTCATTATGTAGGTATAATAATAATGGTATTTGTCCATAACATATAGAGGGTGGAATGTTGTAACCTCCCTGGAGGGAAAGTACTCTAAATACTGTAGATAAAACAAATTAGCTTTATTTTTAAAAAGACGCAATACTACATCAAAGATTTTTGAAAATACCCTTGTCATACCCATGACCCAGGAATTGAACCGGATGAAATCCGAAAAAATAACATCCTGTCCTTTTATGGCATGCGAGTTTCCAAATATGCTGCATAAACGGTGGTATTTCTTGAATGCGTTGGCATGGAAGTTTGATTTTTTCACAGCTTCAAGGGATTGCAGGCTTGACAATTTGATATGAGTTTCAACTTGATATGTCTACGGGTTCCTGAGAAAAAGGGTCTTGACAGACAGACAGACGGACGGACAACGATAATATTATATTTGGACAAAACGTGATTTAATTATTTTAGGAAAACTTACAGACAAACTTAAAAACTATCCGTGATCGATCACTAACGTAAAAAACTGATATTCAAAATTCAACACGGTTTTCGAATGAACTCTGAGGTGAAGTGATTGTCCACTAAACACAAGCCGAGTCAAAACAGTAGCGGAGAAACCAATCCAGTAAACCGAAGCCAGGGTCAAAAAAAATATTGGAGTTACACAGCAGAGAAACCGAAAAACTACCACAGTACCGATATCTACCTGCTCGGGATACGCACACAGGCTCAATTCGGTTCACTCACACATCGGTGGCTAAGTCGCTCGGGTGCAGCGCGACAGAAACAGATTTTTAAAATACCTATTCTTCAAAAATCTCGCCGCCCGCATATCCTCTTAATAAAAATGATTAACAGCTATTTGCTGTTAATTGTAAAGATAATAGAAAACATTGATTATGATTAATTTTGCACCTGTCGTAATCTTTTTTTTAACCGACTTCGAAAAAAAGGAGGTTCTCAGTTTGACCTGTATGTATGTACGTATGTATGTTTGTCCGCGATTATCTCGCGTTTGACTGGACCGATTTTAATGCGGTTTTCAGAAAAGTATTTGTTACATTAAGGTTTTAGTATTTTAACCGACTTCAAAAAAAGGAGGTTCTCAGTTTGACCCGTATGTTACGCGTTTGAAGTCGGTTTTTTAACGCTTTCATTATTTTTTATTACAAACATATCAACTAATTATATGCATTACCTGGTAAGTTTAGCGTGGTGCAGAGCCTGCTCTATATGATGGGGATGCACTTGACGATGGTGCTGCATGTCACAGTGATTGCCCAACACTACCACGGGCAGGTCAGCTGGCACACTTGATAACTCCTTCACCACATAATCAAATGTCCTACAGGAGGAAGAAGGGATAACTATACCTTATTTTTTTAGAATTAGACAAAAGGTAAACAAACGGGCTGTGGTTGCAAATTTTTGGAACTTTCCTTCTTTTTACTTCTTTTACTTCTTCTTTCACTTCTTATGACTGATAGGTAGAAATAGGATGATACTATTTTAGGGCCACACCACAAACCACGGGTTACTTTTTATCCCTCTAAAATCAAACTGAAATTTCGTCTCATCATACTGCAACTTTCTCCAAAAACCTGATGATAGTCAATAGTAAAAAAAATGGCTTCCCCTACAAAGTTAATCACTCCCGTCTACTTACTAATATCGTCATTAAGTCTTGCAAGGATAACAAATTTATTTGTAAATTGGGTAAAAAATAAAAACAAACTCAAAATGTTAAAGTAGATGGTTTACACATTTTTTTTTATCGTATTTTTATTCTACCTTGTACAAATTACCTACCACGTCGAATTCGTACACTAAACGTGTATGGAAGTGTTAGCGAAGCGAGAAGAAACAAATACATACTGCGGAATGACAAGTCAACAATGCAAACAAATAACGACAAAATATCAACAATGTCCCATATCTAAAAAACAACAAAAAACCGGCCAAGTGCGAGTGCACAGTGTTTTTTTTGCCCAAAAAAAGTGACATCTTCTTTTTTTTCGTTCATTCAATTTGGCTTTTCATAACAAATGCAAGAGTAAAACTCCCAGGAGTCCATTTTGTGTAGTTTATTTAAAAAAAAATCACAAAGTTTTGGTGACCTTGCTGTTAAAAATACGGAAATTAATTCATAGAAAAATAACTATTCACAATTTAGTATTTTTTTTATCAGGTATATAAAGATAGTCTAGGCGCATATTATCCCCTTTTTATTAAATCAAACATGTTGGGAATTTCCTCAAAAAAAAATGTTTTCTAAATTTTAAATTTTATTTTTTTATATTGTTTCTAGGTCGAAGTAGAGGTTCTGCCTAGGACAGATATATTCACCATATTTATATGTATCTCCCACAAAATTACCACATTCTACTTCGGCGGAAGTTTGGTAAAATATATTTTTAAATACCAAGGTCAAAATTTTGGATTTAGGGTTGACACAATAAGGTCATTTCCCTTTACCTTTTTTTTATATAAAATCAACTGTATTTAAAAAGTTTTAATTTGAAACATACTTGGATGCAGTAAACTAACTGAACAACTTTTGCGCATCAACATTGCCGAAATTGCAAAAAAAAATGGTCTTACAGACTTGCCAATTAACTGATTAAATAGGTATGAAACGCCCAAATATTTTTGTTATTTCGGCAAAGTACTAAAACAAAAGTAGTGCAATTTCATGAGTAGAAATCCACCTTATTTATTTTGTTATATCTAAATAGTGAATCAAGAATTTGTATGGGAAACTGAAAAAAAAAATATGGATCGGATTATTTCAGTATATTTGCTGTATTCTATCGCTATCTTTTCTTACTTTGTGATTCTATACTTTATTCTAACTAACCTCTCAAAAATTCAAAAGCACTTCTTAGCACAGTGTTCAAAATTTCAAATGTGAAATTAATTTCTGACAAGCTTCTAATTACGATAAAGTCTTCAACAAACCCACTTGCTAATTAATAGGAAGTACAAAATATGTTATCCGACAAAATATGATGATGAACTTATACGTACGTTAACAGTCAGTCTGTTCAGTTATGCTTGATGACTTTTTATTTGCTGAAATAAAACGGAAAATTGCAGATGGTTCTTATGAAACTGAACAACTTGTCCCAACAAAACAAAAAAGGGCAGAAATAAAACAGTTTTACTTCTCACACCAACTGTCAACAACTTAAAGAAAGTAAACGATTGACAAATATTTGTCAGTGATAAAAAAGTCACTTTGTATAATAGAAACAGATTTAACAGACACAAATAAAGGTGAAGCAAGCATTTGATTAATCTTTCAAAAAATAATCATCATCAGCCGAAAGACATCCACCGAGTCAAAAAATAATACTCACGATATAAATAGAAAGGTCAAATTAGTGACAACCCTAAGAGATATTTTTGAAAATCATTTTTTCTAAACTTCCGCCGAAGTAGAGTGTAATAATTTTGTGGGTGATACATATTAGTATTAGGTATATATCTGTCCTAGGCAGAACCTCTACTTCGGCCTAGAAAAATAAAAATAAATAAATTTAAAAAATCAGAAAATATTTTTTTTTTTAGGAAATTACCAACATTTTTCATAAACTAAAAAGAGGATAGTATGCGTCTAAAATATCTTTATATATCCGTAAAATAATTAATACTTAGTTGTGAACAGTTTTTTTCCTATGAATTAATTTCCGTATTTTTACCATGAAGGTCACCAAAACTTTGTGATTTTTTAAAAAATAAACTAAACAAATTTGATTCCTGGGAGTTTTACTCTTGCGTTTGTTATAAAAAGCTTAACTGAATAAACAAATAAAAAAAAGATGTCACTTTTTTGGGGCAAAAAAAACACTGTGGAGTGGGACTAGAGAGTCGAGTAGTTCTGAAAAAATTCATAATCTCACTTGTCTTGAACTCTACAAATACTCAGGCCTGCAATCCCTTGAAGCTGTTAAAAAAACAAACTTCCATGCCAACGCAATCAAGAGTATGGCCGTTTATGCCGTACATTTGGAAACTCGCATGGGAATCAAAACCTATAGGGTTGACTTAGAATCATGAAATTTGGCAACGAGCAATGCCTACAGCACTAGTAAATTTATGGTTTTCGGAGTATTTCCTCTACTTGTGTTATAAGATTTACTTCCTGCCAAATATCATGATTCTAGGTCAACGGATAGTACCCTATAGGTTTTGATTCCTATGCGAGTGTCCAAATATACGGCATAAACGGCTATACTCTTGGTTGCGTTGGCTTGAAAGTTAGATTTTTTTTACAGCTTTAAGGGATTGCAGGCCTGAGTATTTGATATAAATTTTAACTTGATACGTCTACGCGTACCTGAGAACAATGGTCTTGACAGACATACAGACGGACAAATGGATGGACAACGAAGCGATCCTTCCTATAAGGGTTCCTTTTTACCTTTTGAGGTGGGGAACCCAAAAATATTTTATTGAATAACAAAACAGCTTTGAAAATTTCACGCAAACGAATCAAAATCGTACTCGCACAAATTACACTTTTCTCGTATCTTGACGTTTTATATATTTAACATTTGCGTCAGTGTTTTTATAATTTTAAATTATTGAAAATACATTGACTGAAAAAATTTGCTATGATCTGATTTGATAAAATATTTCTTCAAACTGCAAGCCAAATGCTTTACACTACATCTTCTTGAAGTATTTTATGGTGCGCATTTTTAATAAATTTACTTAAACAGGATTTTTATAAAGAGTAGAATTACCATTTTACGATTATTTCAATTGAAATACATTACTGTCATGCAAATAGAGTATGTGAGTAAAGTTATAAAGCTGAAATAAAACTTATAAAACCTCGGTTGACCTGCATTTTAAAGAAGTTTTATCAATTTTATAATAAATTTCATTCCACGGTTTGGTTGTGCGAGGCAGAAAGTTTCTAGTGAAACGCACAGTTGTGGACTGCCAACCATCTAAGTGATGGGGATGAATATATTGTCGCGTAGAACGATGGCGAAAAGAGGCGGCAGGGATCAATCCGAACAATTCCTCTGAGCACTCCCCATTGTACATGCGATAGAGAATGCAGAGCGAGGCTACATCTCTACGCAGCGCCAAGGAGTCAAGCCGATCTGAAATATCCTGGCAGCCGACGATTCGAGTTGCTCTCCGTTGAATGCGGTCCAGAGGGAGAAGCTGGCACTGGGGTGCCCCTGCCCAGAGATGAGAACAGTATTCCATATGAGGCCGAACCTGCGCCTTATAAAGTTGCAGGCGATGGGCCGCAGTGAAATACCGCCTCGATCTATTGAGCACACCAAGCTTCTTCGAGGCTAATTTAGCCTTACCCGCTATATGGCGTGGTGGGCTTTAAAATTGTCGAGTATCACGATCTCAGCGGATGGGATCTGCTACTGCATAGTATTTGCAGCCATTTGGACGTGCTCAACGTGTCGGTCAGTTTCGGAATGACCACGGAACTGGACTTCACTCGATATGTCGACACCAAGGATTCTGATACTAGCTGAGGCATTTAGGGGAGTGTCCTCAAAACGAAGTGATACGACAAATGGCATTTTGTTGGCAGTGAACGCGCAAACCTGTGTCTTAGTAGGGTTAAATTGGACCAAATTAAACCGACCCCATTCTGAGACATTCTTCAAATAGTCCTCAATTTCCGACACAAGTTTGTTTCGGCTCTCGATGACGTTTTCCTGAGGAATGTTGGCACGGCTGGTATAGAAGGCATCACCTGTGCTGTCATCCGCATAACAATGAGTGCTGGTGATTTGCAGCATATCAAACAGTGTAGGCGAAAGCATACAGCCTTAAGGGACACCAGCATTCACAGACATAGAATCTGAGCATGCACCGTCGACTACGACCTTTATGCTTCTGTCTGCAGGAAAACTAGTGACCCATTTGCATAATTCCTCGGGAAGCCCATAAGAAGAAAGCTTCGCAATAAGTGCTTTGTGCCAGACCATATCGAAGGCTATGTCCAAACTAACCCCCAATGCTTCCCTCTTAGTCTCGATCGCCTGTGCCCAACGATGTGTCAGGTAGACAAGAAGATCACCAGCGGACCGGCCCTTACGGAAACCGTACTGTCGGTCACTAAGCAGCTGGCGGTTCTCTAGATACCGAAGGAGCTGGCTATTGATAACGGACTCCATTATCTTTGAAAATAAGGCGGTTATGGACTGTAGATGGACGGATTCGAGCGGTCACCTTTTTTAGGGATCGGGTGCACCAAAGCTGTCTTCCATGAGTTCGGGACTACGCCAGAAGAGTAGGAAAGCCGAAAAAGGTTCGTTAAAACTGGAGCCAACTCTGGAACACACCTTCAACACGATAGGAGGAATTCCATCGGGCCCACTCGACTTATGAATGTCAAGGGAAAAGAGTGCTTTACGTACTGAGCGTTGGTGGAACCGGATATCCGGCATACAGCTCTTGCACCGCGGTATGGTCGGCGGCTCGTTTCCCCCGTAAACCAATGTCGAGTTGGACGCAAAGAGTTTGCCTAGAAGATCGGCTTTCTCTTTTGCGTCGTGGGCCAATGAATCATTTCCCATGTGCAGTGGTGTAAATGATGGCGTGCAGAAATTCCCCTGGACAGCTTTGGCCAGAGACCAGAACGCACGAGTTCCCGAAGGAAGATGCTCTAGTCTCTCGCCTATTCTGCCTATGTGCGCCGACTTCGCCCTGGCAATGTCTCTGTTGAAGGACCTGGAGGCAAAGTTAAACTCCTTTTTGAATGCGCTGGTCTTTTCATCCCGTACCTTCGCTGCATTTGCCCAGGCTTGGTAACATTCCTGCTTCCGGTGAAAAGCCTTTTTGCAGGACCAACCAAACCAAGGCTGGGATTTGCTGTCACTGGGGACCACCGAAAATGGGATAAAAAGCTCCATACCCTGCAGCACCCCATCAGCGACAGAGTCAGCAGCGAAGTTGGGATCATCCGGCGTGAAGCAAACCTGCCCCCAAGGAACCGAAAAGAAAGACCGCATCCCATCCCAATCTGCTGACTTGTAGTGCCACACACGACGGCGACAAGCAACTCGCGGTCGCGGCGGGCACGTGAGTGGCACCGTACTACGGATAAGGCAGTGATCCGAAGAGCCGAGTGAGGCACCAACGGATACTTGGTAGCCGTCCGGATGAGAAGTCAGCAGAAGGCCCAATGGTGAAGGTTCATGGTTCTCCACATCTGGGATTCGCGTGGGCGTAGTGACCAGTTGTGTCAAACCATATGCCAGGGCGAAGTCGTGAACAGATCTCCCCGCATGATCGGTCTTGCTAGAGCCGAGCCATTCGGCGTGGTGGGCTTTAAAATTGTCGAGTATCACGATCTCAGCGGATGGGATCTGCTACTGCATAGTATTTGCAGCCATTTGGACGTGCTCAACGTGTCGGTCAGTTTCGGAATCGCCGGTATGGGACCAATATAGGCAAAAATAGACGCGGGGATGGTCATCGCCGTCTACACGGAGCCATATGGTGGAGAGGTCCCTACCATCAAGGTTGCTAAGGCGGCGAGAACCGATATCGTCTCTGACGTACACGCACACTCCAGCCCTAGGCACAAAGGAGTGTTCCAGACGGTACCCAGGGTAGAAGAGGTACGATGTGTCCGCTGGAGACGATATCTGTGTCTCGGTAAAAAGAGCAAGGCCGGCTTTGCTGTCTCAAGGTGGTGGTGTACAGCATTTACATTTAAATGTAAGCCCCTGATGTTGCAGAAGTCCACAGCCAACGTGGCAGGGGGTGCCAGGGTGTGTTTGCCCTTGCCTCGTGCAATTGAAAGTGCGGTTTTGCAACAGAAATAAAGTCCGAACCACAGAAGGTCCGCTCAATACAAACCACTAAAATCCTAAGCATAGACATGCTTATAGACGTATACGGTCGTTGTAGGCAAGGTCACGATACTGTGCGATCGTGACTTTGCCTCGAACGACCATATATTTGAGCGTATTGAGCGGACCTTCTGTTTCTATGTATTTTGTGGTTCAGCCCCACTTCAGCTCCCACACAAAGATAAGATTTATTCCATACACAGACAACAAAAACATAAACTACTTACCATGGCTTTGTAATGTCCATCATTAAAATGACACCACTAGTGTTTTTGTACACATCTAAAAAGCTGGCATCTAGCACAGGCACTTCATTTAAATTATCTGCAGCTGAGGGAGAACTTAGGTTATCCAGTTTCAGTCCAAGAGGTGGCTTTTTCTTTGTTCGCCCCTTGTCCACAACTTCCCAAACTTCTACCTTTGGACATTAAAGTGAATATAAAACGACCATGCCATATACATATTGAGGGTTCACGGGCGACTTGTATTAAGTGACATTTTCGTAATTTTACAGGAGAGCGTTTCAAAGTTTTTATTTTCGGAAAAAAACATATTAAAAGAAGTATCAAAATTTTTACAAAAAAAGACCTAAGTTATTTTCCTAAACAAAATCCACACAATTTAGTCAGGTTTTCATGTTTTTTAAGCTGTAGTTACTAGAAATAAATGTCGTTTGATACAAACTGACATCACATCACTTTTATATAGACTGACTCGGTGGTTAAGTAGTTAGCGATCCTGACCTCCGATCCCCACACACACAGGGCAAACTTTTCTGTGATGAGCAGAATTGTTTGCTCTGAGTCGGGGTGTATTATATCTATATTTGTATGTATTTAAATGTATATGTGTATGTATATCAGTCCCTGGTTCCCATAGCACAGGGAATTCTAGTTTGGGACTAGATGACCTTGTGTGATTTGTCCCGAATATTATTATTATTTAGGAACAGGCTAAATGATTCAAACGCTTAAATTATAGGTTCAGGAAAAAAGATTTAAGCGACAGTAAGGTTGTTTTATTGTAAGGATAAATGTGTTAAAAATCATAGCAATATCGAAATAGAATCAGGCTTTTCAGCTTAAGCACCTGAAGTATCATAAAGTAGTTGCAGATCGAAACGATTTATAAAGCACTTAGTACTAACAGTGAATGGTTTGGAATGACAGTTTTGTATGTATAATAATGATTGGCGATTATTAGAACAACAATTAGAACAACCGACAGTACGGTTTCCGTAAGGGCCGGTCCGCTGGTGATCTTCTTGTCTACCTGACACATCGTTGCGCACAGGCGATCGAGACTAAGGGGGAAGCATTGGCGGTTAGTTTGGACATAGCGAAGGCCTTCGATCGGGTTTGGTACAAAGCACTTCTTGCGAAGATTCCTTCTTATGGGCTTCCCGAGGAATTATGCAAATGGGTCACAAGTTTTCTTGCAGACAGAAGCATAAAGGTCGTAGTCGACGGTGCATCCTCAGATTCTATGTCTGTGAATGCTGGTGTCCCTCAAGGCTGTGTGTTTTCGCCTACACTGTTCCTTCTGCATATCAATGATATGCTGCAAATCAGCAGCAAACATTGTTATGCGGATGACGGCACAGGTGATGCCTTCTATACCGGCCGTGCTAACATTTCTCGGCAAAACGTCATCGAGAGCCGAAACAAACTTGTGTCGGAAATTGAGGACTCTTTAAAGAAAGTCTCAGAATGGGGTCGGCTTAATTTGGTCCAATTTAACCCTACTAAGACACAGGTTTGCGCGTTCACTGCCAAGAAAATGACATTTGTCGTATCGCCTCGTGTTAGGGCGGTAACTTGCGGGTGATAGTGTTCAGTAAGAAGAGAAATGGTTTGATAAAATGTTTGTTTATTGGTTTACATTAAATGTTCACTTATTACACTAAAATGTCTAAGATTAAATGTTTATGAAAATGTTTGATGTTAATGTTGATGTTAAATGTTAGGAATGTTCTGAATGCACCCGACCGCGATGGTACCGTAAAATGCACTGACATAGATTTGGACAAACGCGGCAAACTGCTGCGTATGCGCCGAATCTAAGTCACGTGTTCGGTCAATAACCGAACATCTTGCGGAGGGCAGAAGAATGAGATGAGGGATGAAAATGAGTTACAAGGTGATATTCAATTTAAACTTAATTCTATGTTATTCTTGTTAAATGTTTTCTAATGTTAATCAACTTAATAAACTATGTATTTATTGTCTCTACACCAGATCATCACTAAACGAAATTTTCTTTAACACTGGGTGTGTACCCTTTTCTTTGTATTTACACTCACTTTCACATCCACTGCACTCACTCACTTGCACTCGCGCACTACAATGTTCACTATTACCGGCGCGCGCGGCAGGCTGGGGACCGGCCCTGGCCCCTGCCGCCGGCGCCGCCGCTGCTGTCGCGGCTGCCTCTTGTCCTTTTTTGATAACTTCGATACCCGAAAATGATTGTTACCACCACTACAACACCCCACAAGATGTATATGGAGGTGTAATGGTGTGTGTTGAGTTGAAATGCTCTCAGCTAGCTCTGCATTGCCTTTCATGTTGTTAATCCTGTTCTGAATGTCTTTCAATATCTGTTCATTGTCTACCTCAGTCGTGTTATCTTCTGTTTTTTTGTATGGTCAAATTAATCACATGATTAATGGGATTAATTTTCAATGTCTCTACATCAGCTGATAATTGAAGTTTACTCTGTTTGTTTTTATGTGAATAAATAGTGAAGTTTTCAGTCTTTATTACACAATCTGGCTGTATGTTTATAATGTTAGCTCCAATTAATTGTTGTGATGTAACCTGATCGGCGCATAGGTTCCGTAGTTGACATAGGTCACAGCAAAAGTGAAGGTATTGGTTTACCTTTGTTAGGCTAGTCCACTGACTCTGACATAGAGAAACTGTTGTTTTACATTGATCTATTTTATTGTTATCTTTTATGCAAAAATCGGAATCTGTCCTCATCTTAAATGTTGGTGTTCTCAGCTGACACAAATATGTTAAAGAGTCACATGTCACACAATGTTCCAAATCATTGGATGTTAGGGGTAAATAGGCATCTTTTTGTAAACTCATAGCCACATGACTTTCAATAGGTATGATAGAGATCATATTTCTTCCATATGGATGTGGTACAGCAACAATGTTGTATAGGTTATATACATCTCTACTGATTAGTGGAACTCTAATCTCAAATATTAAGAACTCGTTGGTCATTTTCGCTCTTACTTGAAGTAAATTGTAAATGTTTTGGATGTTTGTTTGTATGTTATCGATTGGGAGAGTAAGTTCTGAGGATAGTTGGCTCGAAATAACACTCAATTCATTTTGAAGCTGTCGAGGGTCAACGAAGTGAATGTTTAATTTTCCATTGTAGATTCTAGTGATCGTGTCAAGTAAAGAGTCTTGAATATTTTTTAGATGTGTCAGTAAATTGTTCGCTGCCATAGATGATAGGGAAAACTCAGTCATAGCCTCCGTGTTGCTTATTTTTTCTTCAATTATGTTCGTAGCCTTATCTAAATCCATTAAATGCCTGTTAATAATTTTGTGTTGTTTCTTGATAGTCTGTTCTGTTCGTTTTAGCAAATTTTACTCAGCCTCTATAATAGAAGTCTGGTTTTTCCATAATGTTACTAGGTGTTTTTGATTACCGAGTACCAGGGAAATATCCTTCTGATATTGTTCTGCGAATCGGTCGTCGAGTACTCCGAAGAGGGAGTTCGCGAGATATCCGACACCATTGATAAGACCGCGGCTGCGGCGTCTCGTGTGTGAGCTTATCTTGTGGTTCAGTAAAACTTCATTGTTATGTTCTAGCTCGTTGTATGTATGGCTTAACTGCAAGAGTATGATGTCACAGTGCGATAGTTGTTGAATTAATTCACAAACTCTTTCCAAATGTTTATAATATTTTATGTAAGCCGCCGTTTCTTCCCAATACGGTTGGAGGTCATAATAAGCGACTATCTTCCACTCATCCCTTACAAGTTGCATGTTACCCAATTTATCAAAATATAGGCCTTGATTTTGATTCAATCTTGTTGCATTAAAACACAACCCTGTAGTTATCAAACTCATTAGGTACATAAACGTCATCGCCATTGTTATGAAACTTGATCGTTTGTTTGTTCGCTGTTTCTTTTCAACTTGTACGGGTGTCTCTATCTGGTCAGTGGTGTTACTATCGACTCTGACGTAACCGTCACTACCGGGGTGGACATCAATAACTCTTCCTAGGGCCCACTTTCCAGGAGGAAGGTTATCTTCGTGTATGACTACCATATCTCCGGTTTCGATGTTTTCTTTAGGCTGTTTCCATTTGCCCCTGGCTCATAACTGGCTCAAGTATTCTGTTTTCCATCTCTTCCAGATGTCACTGTGGATTTTTTGTGTTAAATGCCAACGTGTGCGGGCATCTTCGTCTGTTTCAATTATTGTAACTCCTGGTCTCCCTGTTAGAAAATGTGCAGGCGTTAAGAAATCCAGGTCTTCAATGTTTTCTGATAAGGCGCACAGTGGGCGTGAATTCAAACACGCTTCGAGTTGAGTGAGAACGGTGGAATACTCCTCGAAAGTTAATTTTTGTTCATCCACTACGCGTCTTAAATGATGTTTCAGGCTCCTCACCGCCCTTTCCCAAAGCTCTCCGGCACTGGGCCAGGCTGGTGCGTTGAAGTGCCACTCAATGTTCATCTCAGTTACCTCTGCCAGGAAGCTGTTGTTAAAGAGTTGTTGTTGTTGTTTCCAATCTTCTTGTAAGATGTTGTTAGCTCCTACGAAATTCGTGCCGTTATCGCTGTACATATGGCGAGGCGCACCCCGTCTCGTTGCCATCCTCCTCAGTGCGGTTAAGAAGGCTGAGCTTGTTAACTCTGAAACTAACTCTAAATGCACGGCTTTGGTAACCATACAAATAAAAATAGCAACATAGCCTCTTAATGTTTTTATACCTCTGCCTTTGTTCGCTTTGATATCTACACATCCTGTATAGTCCACTCCTGTATGGTAAAAAGGTTTGGCAGGGTTAATCCGAGACGCTGGCAAGTCTCCCATTAACTGTTGCTGTTTCTTTCCCACTTGTTTGCGACAGGTTACACATTTTCGTAGCTGGTTTTTCACATAATTGTTTCCGCCTGTTATCCAGTATTCCTGCCTCAGATTAGCCATAGTGAGGCGAGGACCACCATGAAATGTTAGCTTATGGGCATATGCAACCAGAAGTTCCGCCAGACGACTGTCTTTTGATATTATTTTGGGGTGTTTCATTTCCATGTTCAAGGTCGCGTGAGCTAAACGTCCTCCCACACGTAAGATACTGTTCTGATCTATGAACGGATTCAAATGTATAAGTTTGCTGTTAGTGTTCAGTTTGCCTTGTTTACGTAAAAGTTCTATTTCCGTTCCATATTCAGTCTGTTGCACATGTCTAACAATTGTCAATTTAGCTTTTTGTAATTCTTGTAACCTGAGATAGCCTGTTTGTCGATTGTGTGTAGGTGTCAATGCCCGTTGTATCCACGCTATAATTCGCATTACTTTTGTAATGGAACTGTGTTTTTGTAATAACTGATGGGTTATGTTTTCATTATCACTATTACGGCTCTGAGTTATTACATTTGATTGTTTTATCTTTTGTTCTTCATTTGTTGTAAATGTTTCAGGTTTAAATGTTGTTAACCATTTCGGCCCGTTTTTCCATAAGGATTGTTGTTTTAATAACTGAGATGGATATAATCCTCTACTTGCTGCGTCAGCAGGATTTTCTGTCGTGTTTACGTAACGCCATTGATGTTCGGGCATGATCTCAGTTATCTGTTGAACTCTGTTTGCCACAAAAGGCTTCCATCGACTTGGCTCTCCTTGTAGCCACCCTAGAACTACCTTGGAGTCTGTCCAGCCAAAAACTTCAATGTTGTATGTTTTATAGGTCTCTTTGATCTTTTTTATTAGTTTTGCCAGTAAGTTTGCTCCGCTTAATTCTAACCGCGGTAATGTTAATTGTTTTTTGAGTGGTACAAGTTTTGTTTTAGCAGCGACTTGGACCACTGTTGTTTGTTGTTTCATGCGTGCATACACCACACATGCGTAGGCTTCTAGGGACGCATCACAGAAACCGTGTAGTTCTATGACGTCATGTTCTTTAGAAAAAATCCATCGTGGAATGTTATAATTGTTTATGTTATACATGTCTGCCTGTAACTTAGACCATTCGTCGAGTATGTCATCTGATACTTCATCGTCCCATTGAATGTTTGTTTTCCACACTTTTTGAAAAAGTAACTTTAGCTTTGTTACTACTGGGGCCAGCCATCCTAAAGGGTCAAATATTTTTGATATTTCGGACAGCAGGGTTCTTTTTGTTAGTTTTGTTGGGTTTGTCATCTGACACCTAAAGCTGAAACTGTCTTCAGTAGCATTCTAAGGCCAAGTGTTTTGGATGTGTTCTCTGTTTTGAAATTAAAAATCATATTGTTATTGTTTTGTTCGGTGGGTATGTTCTCTAATAGAGCCTGATTGTTTGTTGACCATTTGCGCAAATTAAATCCGCCAGATTTTAACAGTACATTGAGATCATCTATTAACTTCTTCCCCTGTTCGATGTTATGGGTACCATGAACTAAATCGTCCATGTAAAATGACTCCTCTAAAACCTTGGATGCCGTTGGAAACGAATCTTTTTCATCGGCAGCCAATCTTTTGAGAGTCATCATAGCCAAGAATGGTGCGGCTTTTGTACCATATGTTACTGTGGCCAACTCGAATATTTGTATGGGTTGTTCAGGTGATTCTCTCCATACGATCTTTTGCAATGGTGTATCAGCTGAGTTGACGAGAATCTGCCGGTATATTTTTTCAATATCAGCCGTAAACGCGAACTGATATTGTCTCCATCTCAATATCAAACACTGTAAGTCTTGTTGTAAATTTGGACCCTTGTACATGAGATCATTTAAAGAACACCCTGTTGATGTTTTAGAAGACGCATTAAACACCACTCTGTATTTAGTTGTTGTTGAATCAGCTCGCTCGACGCCGTGGTGCGGTAAATAGCATTCAGGTGTCGCGTTACCGTAAGCCGGCTTCATGTGTTCTAATTGTTTATATTCGTTCATGAATGATATATAGGCTGTAGCTAAATTTTCTTGTTTTTCAAACTTCTTTTCCAAATTTCGAAATTGAGCTAGAGCTTTTTGTTTTGATGTTCCTAATTGTTGTTCAAAATTTGTTTTCGTTGGAAGTCGCACCTCGTAACCTTCCTTGTTTCTGATTGTTGTATCTTGAAAATATTGTACACACTGTATATCTTCAGAGGACATCTCACCTTCCTCTGTTATTTCCTCCACTTCCCAAAATTGTTGGATATCCTCAAGGTTGTTGATGATCACATTACAGTGAAATGTTCGGGCGCTTCCACAGAGAAGCCAACCTAGCAATGTTTGTTGAGCCATAGGTTGTGTTTCGTCATCACCCTTTATCATACCGCTTAGCATAATGTTTGAGTAAATGTTAGCTCCTAGTAATACGTCTACTGGCCTACTGACGTAGAACTCAGGATCGGCTAGGTTGATGTTCTGAATGTGAGACCAAGATGGCTTGTTAAATGTTCTGTTTGGTAGGTTTTTTATGAGACTGTTCATGATTATCACTTCGGTATTAAAGGTATAGTCATTGTAAATAGATGAGCATGTTATGTTAATTTTTCCTTTGCATGTATTTTCTCCTTGACCTACCCCATATATCACGCCCTTACATTTTTGCCTCTTTATACCTAAGAGTTGAGCCGCTCGCTCGGTTATGATTGAAACTTGAGAGCCTTGATCAACTAATGCTCGGATGTTATGGTAGCTTCCGTCGGCTCCTAGGACTCTTAATTGAGCTGTTGCAAGTAAAATTTCAGAGAAACTTTCTTGAGACTGAGACACATGTGAAGCGCTAGTCACGTGTTGTTTGGAAGATGTTGAAATCGCGGGGCCGGCGGCCGATGTTCTTATTGCTGACTTTTCTAATGCTTCATGCAATATCGTACTGTGCGATTTGTTGCATGTTCGGCATGTTTTTGTGGAACTACATGGCTTACCATTGTGCGAAAATAAGCAATTAATACAAAGTCCAAGTTTTGTTACTGTGCCCAATTTTTTGTCGTCAGGCTGTTGTAAAAATGTTTTGCAATTGTATATTCCGTGTTCATTTTTACAGAGCGGACATCGGAAACCTGATACATGGAACGATTTCGCAATATGATTTCCGTTCGATTTGTAACTATTGTAGTTCTGTTGTGTAAATTTTTTATTGTATGTACCTGAAGAAGTACTTGGGATGTTTGTTCTATGTGAGATTGTTTCTTGTAGATGATGTTTCCATGTTAGTGAATTTGCTCTCTAGAAAATCAAGGAGGTCCTGTAGGATAGGTAGGTCTCGTGGGGTTTTCAGAGACTCAAGATAATCGTTGTATGTTTGTGATAGCAAATGAACTAATATTGGATCCCATGTTTTTATGTCCACACCTAGGTTTTTAACGGCATTTAATGTTTCTAAGGTTACATCATGCATTCTTTTGACCTGTATTAGGGAATTGTATTGAATGTTAGGTAAACCAAATAATATATTCATGTGGGATGTGAAAATTAGTTTCTTATTATTGTAACGGTGGTTAAGTATATCCCAGCAAGATAAATAGTTATCTGAGCTGATGTCTAGGTGCTGTATCAATCTTTCAGCCTCTCCCTTTACTTTTGTTTTCAAAATTTGCATTTTCTGAGAATTAGGCATTGTTGAATTGTTATGTATGGCATCTGTAAAGAGATCTTTAAAAGATACCCACTGATTATAGTTACCGCTAAATGTAGGTATTTCTAACCTAGGTGTAGACTTTTCCCTGTACGAAACTGACCACATCTTTTTGTTTATATCTTTTTTTAGAGTGTTATATTTATCTTCATGTTTAGTAAATTTAGCTTCGCATGCCAAATCTTTGCCTAGTAACTCACTATCAATCTCCCAATGAAGGTTATCAATAGCAGAACAACGAGATTCTATTATTTTAAGATCCATCCATTTAAGATCCATCCTCAAATTCCCATTTTTCGGAAATAGTTTCTAGATTAATGTTTGAGATTGTTCTGTCAAAAGCTCTAAAATTAGCCTCCTGTTTACGTAAGGACTCATCTAACTTACTGTAGTTTCCTTGGTGTGTTCTAAATCTTCCTGCCTCCTGCACCGAGCCGCTACTGTCGCTGGGAACGTCAGAGAGGACGTTCGCTCGGGGCGCAGGCAGGATGTGCTGTTGTTCCTGTTGCTGTGGGATGTCAGACTTACTTTCATCCGAAGGTTGTTCATCCGCCGAAATGTTATGGAAGCCCGCCGTAATTGCCTGTAGATAAATTTTGTATGTTTCTTTGGCTCTATCGTAGTATTTTTCGGTAAAATAAGGATCAGTCCGGCTAACTTCCGAGACAAGTGTGTCATGATTGAATTGAAATTGTCTCCACAATTCATCAAGCTTGTTCCATTGAGTTTGAAAGTACTTAGGAGCACTTTTCCTCTCCTTACCATCGTTTTTTGTAGTTTGTCCAGCTTCTCTCCAGATCCTCAAACAGCTGATACTGGGCTTCAAGAAGTGACATGTTGATAAAATGTTATGTTATGAAGAAAAATTGGATAGATCTTACTCGAATCCTCCGATGTTGATGTTCTGTTAGCTTACGGGATGCTGCGCTGTGGTCGACCGAGCAGATCGACTTAACACTGCAATCCTTTTGTTTTATCACCACAAGTTTTACGCACCAAATGTTCACTAGTTCTTTAACCTCACTTGTCACAACAAAACCGAGTTCAGTTTAGACCGACGCGCGAAGTCCTTGTTAGCTCGAAGGACCAAAAGGTTAGGGCGGTAACTTGCGGGTGATAGTGTTCAGTAAGAAGAGAAATGGTTTGATAAAATGTTTGTTTATTGGTTTACACTAAATGTTCACTTATTACACTAAAATGTCTAAGATTAAATGTTTATGAAAATGTTTGATGTTAATGTTGATGTTAAATGTTAGGAATGTTCTGAATGCACCCGACCGCGATGGTACCGTAAAATGCACTGACATAGATTTGGACAAACGCGGCAAACTGCTGCGTATGCGCCGAATCTAAGTCACGTGTTCGGTCAATAACCGAACACCTCGTTTTGAGGACACTCCCCTTAATGCCTCAGCTAGTATCGGAATCCTTGGTGTCGACATATCGAGTGAAGTCCAGTTCCGTGGTCATCTAGAGGGTAAGGCTAAATTAGCCTCGAAGAAGCTTGGTGTGCTCAATAGATCGAGACTGTATTTCACTGCAGCCCATCGCCTGCAACTTTATAAGGCGCAGGTTCGGCCTCACATGGAATACTGTTCTCATCGCTGGGCAGGGGCACCCCAGTACCAGCTTCTACCTCTGGACCGCATTCAACGGAGAGCAACTCGAATCGTCGGCTGCCAGGATATTTCAGATCGGCTTGACTCCTTGGCGCTGCGTAGAGATGTAGCCTCGCTCTGCATTCTCTATCGCATGTACAATGGGGAGTGCTCCGAGGAATTGTTCGGATTGATCCCTGCCGCCTCTTTTCGTTCTACGCGACAATATATTCATCCCCATCACATAGATGGTTGGCAGTCCACAACTGTGCGTTTCACTAGAAACTTTCTGCCTCGCACAACCAAACTGTGGTGGAATGAATTGTCGCCTGCGGTATTTCCGGGCTGATACGACATTCAAACCTTCAAGAAAAGAGCGTACTCCCATATCAAAGGCCGGCAACGCACTTGTCACTCTCTGGTGTTGCGGGTGTCTATGGGCGGTGGTAATCGCTTACCATCAGGTGATCCGTCTGCTCGTTTGCCACCTCTGCCATAAAAAAAAACATTATTTTAGAGTTTTTTTTTTAATCTGTCAGAGTAAAGTATGAATTAAGTTTGAATTAAGTGGTAAAATACCAAAACTAATTGATATCAAACAATTGTTTTTAGTATAATAATGGTCTAAGAATTATCATTTTTGGTAATTTGAAAAATGTTTCAGCCGCTCTAGGCTTCATAATTATTGATTGCTAATCCCATAGTGGCATTCGACAGAATAAAATAAATTTACGTTTTGACTAACATCAAGTGCTTTAAACATAAACTCCAGGAATACCTGTAGTCGCTCTTCTCCCAAATTAATGAAATGTTCGAATGAATTTGTTACGTATAAAGAATCTTTGGATATTTTTCTTTTTATTGCTTTCTTAGGTGACATTGCTACTAGCCAGTCTTTCTTTCTTTCCGCAATAGAACTCCAGTAATGATCAAATATGTATATTCTTTCTGTTTACTTAAATTTTCGCAATTGTATCCACATTTTTTTTTCACACAAGAATTTGCTTTTAGCTCATTTGCTCTACGCCCATATCCTAAGATTATGTTAAAGTATATAGTGTTATTTTTGTGTGGAATAAAGAGTATTTATATTATCTTACATTTGATCCACAGTGGAAGCCGTATCCTTTTTAGGGTTCCGTAGCCAAATGGCAAAAACCGGAACCCTTATGGATTCGTCATGTCTGTCTGTCTGTCTGTCTGTCCGTCCGTATGTCACAGCCACTTTTTTCCGAAACTATAAGAACTATACTGTTGAAACTTGGTAAGTAGATGTATTCTGTGAACCGCATTAAGATTTTCACACAAAAATAGAAAAAAAAACAAAAAAAATTTGGGGGTTCCCCATACTTAGAACTGAAACTCAAAAACTTTTTTTTATCAAACCTATATGTGTGGGGTATCTATGGATAGGTCTTCAAAAATGATATTGAGGTTTCTAATATAATTTTTTTCTAAACCGAATAGTTTGCGCGAGAGACACTTCCAAAGTGCCGTCAAACATGACAAACTTTTCTTCACATCTTGCTGTAGGACTAATGCTGGCGTTCAATCTCCACTCAGGCGTATTGTCAGTGTGTACAATGATCACTTTCACATATTGATCCATTTGTATTATCTCCAGTTAGGTTTAGAAGGTTAGTTTTAAAAGTTAGTTTAGTATTTTCAAGTGTTATTACTTACCTACTTTTATCCTTTATAAAATATGCCATAGCATCATCATAATTCATCATGTGATTCACGTATGTGTGTACTAGTCATAAGTCACACTTTGTCTCTGTATATTTACACTTTTTGTTTTTAACTCGTGGATTTCGCTGTGGACCATGTATGTATACACATTTTATGTTGTTACTATTTTTGTTATAAGTTTTGTACATGGTTGTTTGAATTCCCAAATAAATAAAATAAAATAAAAAAATAATGTGGTAAAATGTGTGCCCCCCCCCCCCCTCCCGTAACTTCTAAAATAAGAGAATGATAAAACTAGAAAAACTATATGATGTACATTACCATGCAAACTTCCACCGAAAATTGGTTTGAACGAGATCTAGTAAGTTTTTTTTTTTTAATACGTCATAAATCGTAAACCGCAAAATGCCTTTCATTCAATCAACTCAAATATAAAAAATATAGAGTTCAAGACATGTGTGATTATGAATTTATACAGAACCCTCGGTGCGCGAGTCCGACTCACACTTGGCCGGTTTTTTATGATATTTATTTTCATACACATATTTTGTGTTCTTCAATATATTAGGTTCGAATGTATTTGTTATGTATTGTTACGTGCGAGGGTTCGAAGATTTGGAGTCAAACACCAATGACAGGTTCCGAGGATTTATTCACCATCTTCCAGCACAAGGTCAAAGGTTATCCAGTCGCAGGTCTCTCGAAGGTCCAAAAGAGTCGCCAAGGTCGTCGAAGATATCCGCTGTTATCGCCTGGAGTTCGCTTCAAGTGTCTTCACCGCTAGTTCAAATAGAACTGATCGCCCGATCCGCTAGCTGCTATTTTTATACGCCGCTTTCTATACTTATCCATTTCTGGAACACACGACACGTTTCTTTTACTAGAACTGTACAGTGACAGAGGTTGTCAAACTTTTCCAGTGGTTCTCAATTTGTTTTATAGTCTATTCAGGGAAACGAGCTAGTACCGACAAATTATACTTTTCTGTCATTGGCGGGAGTAACGACGCTAGGGCTGTATTCAAAGTACGCAACTTTTTAGTCTGTTCGTGCGACTCGTGCTGTTCAAACGTCTCCACCGCTCCAATTGACGAAATGGCAATGGCCAAAAATAAAACTGTACTGACAGAAGGAAATGTTAAAAATTATTCATCCTCAAATGAATGAAATGTATAGGAATATAGATGTCATGACAAAAAAATTGATAATAAATGTAGGAAGCGACAATAGTAGCAGTGATACATTGTGAGATAGCGAAAATATTTTTTTATTTTAATATTATAAGTTGTTACTTATTTTATTTTATTTTCTGGGCAAAGTTTAATAATTGTAACTAAATAAAAATTAATATTTATTCAAAATATCTTTATTATACTTTATATTTTCCTTTAAATGTATAATTATAAGTACGAATATCAAATAGGTATTGGCATTTTTAGTAATAAAAAACAAAAACATTTCTTTTTAAATTTCAAAATTAAGGTTCAGTCAGAATTTAAAAGAAGCGATTGGTATGTAAACGCGTCTTTAGTTTCTTAGCAAAAGTTGACGCCTCCTTTCTCGTGTGACGCACTCTTCCATCCATGTCTTTTGTAAGCGATTGTGTGAAAGAGAAAGCGTTCCACTAGCTCGTTTCCCTGAATAGACTATAGTTAGACCGCGACGCTGCCCCCTTCCAAGAGGTGCTCGTCCCGAGCATCATCATTGCGGCCGTGATAACGTGCCAAGCGGTCTATGTGAACAATTTTAAAGGCTCCTCTTGGTTGACGCTGGATACGATACGTAACGTCATTCATTCGTGTAATGACCTTGTACGGGCCTTCCTATCGAGTCTGCAATTTGGGAGATTTTCCTTTTCGTCGAGCCAAGTTGTGAAGCCAAACCAGTGTTCCCTCTTCAAAGCCGCTTGCATTTGCTCTCCGGTCGTATCGGGTTTTCATGTTCTCACTCGATTGAAGACCATTTTCTCGAACTAAGGTATACACATCGCGCATCCTTTCCCGTAGTTCGGAGACATAATCGTGTACACTACGAGACTCGCTCGGAGACCCTCCGGTCAGAATGTCTACCGGTAACCGTAGTTCTCTGCCGAAATTCACGTAGGCCGGAGTCATTTTCGTGCTTTCGTGTACTGATGTTCTGTACGCAAGAAGGAACAACGGTATGAACTTCCTCTGGTGTTTATCAACCAGCTTCGCCAAATGTCTCTCAAGAGTTTGGTTGAATCTTTCTACCATGCCGCCCGACTGAGGGTGATATGGAATAGTCCTAGTTTTATGCATACCCAAGATTTTGCAGACTTCCTGGAATATCTGTGACTCAAAGTTCCTGCCTTGAACAGAGTGAATTTCCAGAGGTACGCCGAATCGACATATAACCTCTTCAACTAGCTTCGCGGCGACTGTTGTAGCTTCTTGATTAAGGGTTTTGTTTCCTGATTTTGAATAAAAAGATGGTCGCACGCGCGTCTCGCGACACCGCTCGCTGCAGATATCAGACGTAGCGTCGCGCGCACAACGCTTTTACTTGCGTTGTGAATTTTGTTTTTGCGGCGCCGCAACGCAGGTATCTGCGGCGGAGCAGAACGCGGAATTTGGTGTCGCGGCGCCGCACCACTCTGTTGTGTTTTTGCCCTGAGTTCCGCGGTGCGGCGCACCGCGCGCCGGCGATTTCAGAGTCGCGGCGCCGGCGCCGCACCGCTGTGTTTTGTTTTCGCCCGTATCCTTTTTTATTATATTTTATTTATTTTAATACACATATTTTGTGCTCTTTAAAATATTAGGTTCAAATGTATCTAATTGTTATGTATAAAGAATCTTTGGATATTTTTCTTTTTATTTATTTCTTAGGGGACATTGCTACTAGTCAGTCTTTCATTCTTTCCGCAGTCAAGCTCAGTAATGATCAAATATGTCTTTTCCTTCTGTTTACTTATATTTTCGCAATTGTGCCCCATTTTTTTTCCACACAAGAATTTGCTTGTAGCTCTTTTGCTCTACACCCATATCCAAAGATTATGTTACAATGTAGTGTGTTATTTTTGTGTGAAATAAAGAATATTTATCTTATCCAACATTTGGCCTATCGTGGAAGCCGTATCCTTTTTTAATGATATTTAATTTATTGCCATACACATATTTTGTCCCCGGTGAAGTTTGAAAACTTCTGACACTGGGTTTGGCCACTAGCCCCACAACCTCCACCAATCTGGACTTGGCCCCCATGTGTGGAGTATGGCCTAACCTTCCCGAGTAATGGAAAGAGACCCGTTTGTGTTCTTCAAAGTATTAGGTTCTTCAATTTGCATGTCGTGGCTTCTTCCCTTATTATTTGTACGATTTTATCTTCCGGTTGTAATTGTACACATATCAGATCTTTGTTTTGCTCGCGGTAAGAACAACTCCTTAAAAGTGAAAGTGTCTACATCCAAAAGAATAGGCCGTTCTGTAGTTATTTTCCTAGGTGGTTTTAGATTCATTACATACAGTTTGGCACTTATTTTCGTTTAGTATTTTTCTCTTATTTATAGTTTCAGGTTCTGATAAGATGCTCTTTATGTTATCTTCGAAAATGTTTGGTTTTTTTACAAAATTACAAGTGGGTTTGTTTAGGGATTCGTACCTCAAAATATAACTTAGTGAACATAGCTTTTTTAATTCCTGTACAGGAGAAATGTTTTAACTTCCAACACTTACAGTTTCGGTATATCTGATGCGAAAGATGTTTATTAAATTGGTTTAAGAAAAAGGGTTTAACCACTGAATAAAAAGAATTTGGATTAAAGGTTAAAATGTTTTAGGCACCTGTGTGTATTAAAATCAAATGCAGGACAAACGGTTTTAGCGAAATTAAGGTATGGATTGTTGTTGTTGCAAAATGTTTTACGCAACCTGAATTATAAATTTCAGGTGCAGGCTAAATGTTTTAAGTGACATCAAGTATGGATTTCAGGTGCAGGCAAAACGATTCAAACACCCTATGTTACCAAATTTATGTCAGGAAAAACACCATAAGTCAAAATCACAAAATAATTTGTCAGTATGAAGTCTATATCTTCCAAAATTGTACAAATGTGTCAAATCAGATTCGGACTGAACCTAAATTTCCTGATGTTTCAAGCATGAAAAAACTGCTCAGATCACTACGAAACCGGGCGCAAACGAGGCAGAAAAATCTGGCGATTCCGAATATTATATAGGTAACTCAATATCGGCCAGAATGTCGCTTAATACATGTCCGTAACCTTCAATATAATTTATTATTTTTTATTCAAAGAAAAATTATACTTACTTTTACTATGTAGTCAGTGTTTTTGTATGTCCAGTGTATGGGAGCCACCTGAATCTGATCAGTGGGAACATATTCCTCAATAAATGGTCCTCCCTGTAAGCGCTGAAGAAGGCACGACTTGCCTACATTTCTATCCCCTTTTATCAATATTTTCACTAAAAACATATAGATTATTGTATATTTATTCTAATATGTATCACAAAACACATACCTACAGGAATATTTTTTTACTATTGAAATGCACTCCTCTTGAAAATTTCTTCTGTAAAGAGGAAGACATTGGTAACGGAGCTTGACAGCGATCATCGCCACTTTTTGTTAATTTCTTAAAAGCAGAAAACATGTTGCTTCCGACGATAACTAGGAAAACAGTGATAACTATTTATTCCTTCAACAAATAACAAAATTCATATAGAACATTGTGTCATGTGTGTCCCAACTTCCAAAAGTCGTTCCATAACCAGGGCCGCGTTCAGAATCTGCACTCTGACATTGTCTGACAGCAACCGTTCACTCTGACAACAGGATAGCATAATATAAATCGCGCAAGTGTGAAAGAGAGGGTCCGAACCGGTTGCTGTAAGTGCAGGTTCTGAACGCGGCCCAAGATTCACCTGACATGACAAGAGTTTGTCCCTTTCACACTTAAAAAAAATGTAATGTGCTGTCAGGGCGAAAACACAACAGAGCGGCGCGGCGCCGCGACGCTGAAATCGGCGGTGCGCGTTGCGCCGCACCGCCGAACTCAGCGTTGCGCGGCGCGCGTGACGCGCCGCTCGTAGCTGCAGCGCACACCGCTCCTAGCCGCGGCGCGCACCGCTCGTTTCCGCGGCGCGACGCTCGTAGCCGCGGCATGCGCCGCTCATATCCGCGGCGCGCACCGCTCGTATCTGCGGCGCGGCGGCTCATATGATGTCCACAGTTTCTGTAGGTCGCACGCTTGTTTTTAGGGTTCTGTAGCCAAATGGCAAAAACGGAACCCTTATGGATTCGTCATGTCTGTCTGTCTGTCTGTTCGTCCGTATGTCACAGCCACTTTTTTCTGAAACTATAAGAACTATACTGTTGAAACTTGGTAAGTAGATGTATTCTGTGAACCGCATTAAGATTTTCACACAAAAATAGAAAAAAAAACAATGAATTTTGGGGGTTCCCCATACTTAGAACTGAAACTCAAAAATTTTTTCTAACATAATTTTTTTCTAAACTGAATAGTTTGCGCGTGAGACACTTCCAAAGTGGAAAATGTGTGTCCCCCCTGTAACTTCTAAAATAAGAGAATGATAAAACAAAAAAAATATATATGATATACATTACCATGCAAACTTCTACCGAAAATTGGTTTGAACGAGATCTAGTAAGTAGTTTTTTTTAATACGTCATAAATCGTAAACCGCAATTTACCTACAACGAACTACAAGATCTTTTATATTATGTTACTTGCTGCTACGGAACCCTTCATGGGCGAGTCCTAAGTTCTTAATGTTCTAAGTATGGGGAACCCCCAAAATTTATTGTTTTTTTTTTCTATTTTTGTGTGAAAATCTTAATGTGGTTCACAAAATACATCTACTTACCAAGTTTCAACAGTATAGTTCTTATAGTTTCGGAAAAAAGTGGCTGTGATATACGGATGGATAGACAGACAGACACACATACATGACAAATCCATAAGTGTTCCGTTTTTGCCATTTGGCTACGGAACCCTAAAAACAAGCTTCCGACCTACAGAAACTGTGGACATCAAATGAGCCGCCGCGCCGCAGATACGAGCGGTGTGCGCCGCAGATATGAGCGGCGCATGCCGCGGCTACGAGCGTTGCGCGCCGCGGGTACGAGCGTTGCGCGCCGCGGGCGCGCGTGCCGCACAACGCTGCGTTCGGCGGTGCGGCGCAACGCGTGCCGCCGATTTCAGCGTTGCGGCGCCGCGCCGCTCTGTTGTGTTTTCGTCCTCAGGGTAAAAATTCTTTAACTCTTGCTCCTTAAGGACGAAAACACAACAGAGCGGCGCGGCGCCGCAACGCTGAAATCGGCGGCACGCGTTGCGCCGCGCCGCCGAACGCAGCGTTGCGCGGCACGCGCGCCGCGCCGCTCGTATCCGCGGCGCGCACCGCCCCTAGCCGCGGCGCGCAACGCTCGTACCCGTGGCGCGCAACGCTCGTAGCCGCGGCATGCGCCGCTCATATCCGCGGCGCGCACCGCTCGGATCTGCGGCGCGGCGGCTCATTTGATGTCCACAGTTTCTGTAGGTCGGAAGCTTGTTTTTAGGGTTCCGTAGCCAAATGGCAAAAACGGAACCCTTATGGATTTGTCATGTATGTCTGTCTGTCTGTCTATCCATCCGTATGTCACAGCCACTTTTTTCCGAAACTATAAGAACTATACTGTTGAAACTTGGTAAGTAGATGTATTTTGTGAACCGCATTAAGATTTTCACACATAAATAGAAAAAAAAAACAATAAATTTTGGGGGTTCCCCATACTTAGAACATTAAGAACTTAGGACTCGCCCATGAAGGGTTCCGTAGCAGCAAGTAACATAATATAAAAGATCTTGTAGTTCGTTGTAGGTAAATTGCGGTTTACGATTTATGACGTATTAAAAAAAACTACTTACTATATCTCGTTCAAACCAATTTTCGGTAGAATTTTGCATGGTAATGTATATCATATATATTTTTTTGTTTTATCATTCTCTTATTTTAGAAGTTACAGGGGGACACACATTTTATCACTTTGGAAGTGTCTCACGCGCAAACTATTCAGTTTAGAAAAAAATGATGTTAGAAAAAATTTTTGAGTTTCATTTCTAAGTATGGGGAACCCCCAAAATTCATTGATTTTTTTTCTATTTTTATGTGAAAATCTTAATGCGGTTCAAAGAATACATCTACTTACCAAGTTTCAACAGTATAGTTCTTATAGTTTCGGAAAAAAGTGGCTAAGACATACGGACGGACAGACAGAAATGACGAATCCATAAGGGTTCCGTTTTTGCCATTTGGCTACGGAACCCTAAAAACAAGCGTGCGACCTACAGAAACTATGGACATCACATGAGCCGCCGCGCCGCAGATACGAGCGGTGCGCGCCGCGGATATGAGCGGCGCATGCCGCGGCTACGAGCGTCGCGCCGCGGAAACGAGCGGTGCGCGCCGCGGCTAGGAGCGGTGTGTGCCGCAGCTACGAGCGGCGCGGCACGCGCGCCGCGCAACGCTGCGTTCGGCGGTGCGGCGCAACGCGCACCGCCGATTTCAGCGTCGCGGCGCCGCGCCGCTCTGTTGTGTTTTCGCCCTAACGAAACCAATTTGGAACGCTTTGTAAATAAAATATACCAAAGAGTTTATAACCAGAGCCGCAATCACCTATCACGAAAAAGTAGAGTAAAGTAACAAAAACTAGGACGTAGCTTTGAAACATGAACTTATGTGAAAGTGACACTATATTTGTCTAACTCTTACTAAGCGAATCTATATACAACTAAACAAAGAGGTTTATATACAAGAGCCGCAATCACCTATACGCTTCCATGACAACGTGGAGTAAAGTAACAAAAACTAGGACGAAGCTTTGAAACATGAACTTATTTGAAAGTGACACTATATTTGTCTCACTCTTACTAAGCGAATCTATACAATTAAACGTCAAGTAAGAAAAAGAGGGCGATATGTTTTCAATGACACTTGAACAATGTTGCCAGTAGTAGTATCATATTCCCCCAATGAATGAATGAACGAATGAATGATAGATCGATATTTTTGTAACTGTAATGTAACACCGAGTGGATAATATGGTATTATCTAATTACTAGTAATAATTTAAAAGCAAAAGTGAATAGGCGTAATGAAGCTTACAAAGGTTTTTAAATTAATAGAAACTTATGAAAATATTTATTCAGTCAGAGTGTAATAAAATGTTAGTGATGAAACAATAACAATTAATTTTAATTGGCAATTATTGGCATTTTAACAATTAATTGTAATGAGAGGTTTTTAAGAAAAAAAAGTTGCCGAATCTCTTCAATAGGTGGCGTTGATGGAAAGTTAGGTATTAAATTAAACAGCTGGCAACCCGTACTCGGCCTATATTTCCATGGGAACTTTGTATGGAGTACACAATTTTTTTACAAAGATGTTGGACAAAAGTTTTTCAGTTTGATAAATATTATAGAATCTCTAAATCGCCCCTCAAAAAGTACCTAGTTCTAATTTTCTTAATACTCTGTATAAGGCTGCCGACCATTTTAATGGTATGAATATGTGCGTGTTGTATTTAATTATCTTCTTTATATGTCCAATAAAGAATTGTAATTACCTATAAAAAGAATTACGTACAAACATGAAATCTCATAATTATTTATGACATTAACGCTCGACTTCGGTGCAGCGCCATCTATTGTCACTGTTGAAAATCACTAAATTGCTTGAAAATGAAAACCCCTTATTGTTACGTTTACTGAAATGATTTAACAATTACTATTTCAACTTTTTAGTCAAATACTTGTTAGTAAAACATTCAGATGTGACTTCCGAAATACTTTTCTCAATAGCAGGATTAATAAAAACTGAAAAATGAAAGAAAACCTAAAGAGCTGTTTTTTTATTTTTTAATGTTAAACGACATAAATCATATAACTTTTAGGTTTGACGGGTCATTTTGTGTCGTGTTTGAGAACTCGTACTTTAATTTTTAATTGATAGTCTTTTAAAAATCCAGGAACTTTTATTAAAATTATCAGAACTCACTCATAAATATTATCAGAACCAATTTTAAATTTTACTCTAATTATTAGGTTCGTATTTCGTACTTTAATTATTAGGTTGTTCCAAAATAAAACACTGAATATGGCTATTTCACAAAAAAGGACTCTCTTACATTTGAATTTACTGCATACGATGTCACCTTAGCGGAGATTTATTTTTCGATAGCTTGTGAAAGAATCAGGCTTCTGAGCTACCGAAAAAAGGCAATAAAGTATTTTGAAAGTTTTAAGGCTAAGGATTTTCTTTCAAATTTTGCTAATATAAAATTATCGAAATGGCGTATTCAGTGTTTTATTTTGGAACAGCCGAATTGTAACTGTAATCGGCATTTACTTCAAGCAATAACTGTAATTAATATAAAATACGAGAATTTAGTTTTATCAACTATTTTATTTATTGTCACTAGCTTTCGCCCGCGACTTTTATTTTTTATTACTATTTTTTTCTCCTTACGGGATCTTTGCGAATCCTAGTTTACGTTTTAAATTAATATAAAATACAAATATAGGGTAACATTTTTATTTATTGTTTCTTCTCTCTCTCTCGCTCTTATCGTTTATTTATAGTAGGTGTTAAAAAAGTGCATTTTGGGGTTACTCAGAATCAAGTACAGAATACAGGAAAAAATATTGAATAAGTCCACAATATATTTTTTTCAGTTTCTAATACTGAATCTGAATAATTAATTAAGAATTTGTGTGGAAAACTACAAAAAAGTTGTATATAGGACTTTTTAAATATTTTTTCCTGTATTCTATACTTGATTCTGAATAACCCTTTAAAATTTCATGCGCACTTTTTTAACACCCTGTATATATTTTATACAAAAAATATACAGTTACAGTAATTTTACAATTTAAACAGTTATCGATAGACACACGTAATACGTCCTCATCATTCATTCATTTAAATTCCCCCAAATTAGGGTATTTAGTATTTTTATTTTTAAGCAACACTGAACGATGGAAAATGGCGACAATTTGTGATGAATTTTTACGAAGTTATTTTTATTCAAAATCTTAACAAAATACTTATTGACCTGTGAAATGTGATACCGGTGTTCTTGTTATCTCTGGCGGAATGAGATTTACTCGATTTTACTACGCAATTCGGCATGTTTTTGTGTAACAAGGAGTGAGTACGGAGGACACGTTTTGTCGTGACCGTAGCTTGATACAGACTGAGTAACTCATAAGACTTTTAGCCATATATGCCGTTGGGGCATGTTTGTGATATAGAATAGTGTTCTGGAGATATGACATTTCATTGCAACTAAACGTCAAATAAGAAAAAGATGGCGATATGTTTTCGAATATTTCAATGACATTTGAATAATGTTGCAATATTCCCCCACTGAATGAATGAATGAATGATAGATCGATATTTTTGAAACTGTAATGTAATACCGAGTGGATAATATCCTATACTATTAAACGAGTTAAGTGTCCCGACGATTTCGAAAACGGCTTGAAACCTTTTGACGAAAAATAGGATTAGGGGTTAAAAATCACCAGAAATCGATCTATGGGGGAATTATCTTCGAACAATTTCATTTAAGGGAGATATGAGCGAAATTACATAAAAGCAGAACGCATATGATGCTTATTTTTAACACTATGTTCAAGCGCGATCTGGCGGAACGGTTCGGTGCTACCTTTCTTTTATGTTAATGTAGGTCTGGGTTCGAATCCCACGAGACTTCATTGATTTTTTGTCTTTTTTTTGGGTAATATTTATTTTTTTATTATTATGTAAATAAAAAGATTTAAGAGCGATAAAAAAATACCATGCACGCGGGATACGAAGTGTGTCGAAAATAGTGTAAGTTTTATTCAGCAATTTTACTTATCGCGTACATAGGATTTATTTATTCTACCATTCTACATTTTAAGGTTTTAATAATATTTACAGGTTGTATCGCGTAGTTGCCATAGCTGGTAGAACGTACTTACATTTTGTCAAACGAGACAATCGTAATTTTGAATGAAAATCCACGGCTAAACAAAACTATCAAAGAAGTTGACATTGTATTAACTGTTATTTACTAAAGGTGGCGCTGTATGTATTTATGATATTTCACTGTTTTTTGAATGAAATTACAGAAAATTTAAAAGTTTTAACTTTTAGATTGGACAGATAAAATCAAAAAGTTTATTGTGTGAATTTATATAGTTTTGATTTGAACCAAGTAAAGTTTGAAATGCAGTGACTGAGCTTCTAGGTACCTTATTCAAAGACTCTGACTCGGATCTATTGAAGTTTGCAGTAATTTATATACATGAACGCAAATTACAATCAAATTATACGTGTCATATAAAAGATTTCAACGCGAGCTGCATTGACAAGTTTTCATATAAAAGACATCAACGAGTGTTACAATGTTTATGTTTCGAATTTACTGTGAATTACATTTGTTTTTTTTTTATATCTTTGTCGAAAACGATTCTAACAATAATAATTCTATCGATCTATGGTTATTCGACATTTAAAGAAGATTATTAAATACAACGCACACATTCATACCAGCAAAATGATCGGCAGCCTTATTTATTTATTTTATTTATTTATTTTAACGTTTATTTTCAGGCAACTTAGGGCCTATAGATATATAGAAACTCATACAATAAATTAACTTAAATACTATAAATATGTAAAAGAAGGTCCACAGGTATTTTATGTTCAAATGAAAAGCGGAGTTATACGAAATTAAGACTTTTAATAGTAGTCCTTAAAAAATGATTTAACAGAAATTAGGTTCGGCTACGGAGCCGCCGTTCTAGCTGGCGCGCGGGAAACGACTGGGGAGCCACGCTCCATAGAATATGCAAGTGCCTATAAAACAATAAGTAGGCGTTAACCCCTACATCACACCCCTCCTAAAATTTGGTACGCTAAATGTTATACAAACCAAATTTTACTGAAAATTTACATTACATCCCAAGTTGCTTGCTGCGATAGTAATGAGTACAAACTAATACAGCACAATAACAAAGTTGATACATGATACTCTACCTACGGGTGTGAAGGTATTACTGATAAGGCAATGCGACTATTACATTAGACAACTTATAAGTAGTGGCTAATAATGAACATACTATGTTAATGCAAATAATAATGCACGAGACAGACAAATGTGTTTTTTTTTGTTAACAGTTACACAGAATATTACGTCGAATATTAAACCAAATACAAATAAAGCTTTTTGACCCAAAACATGAACATAATTTTGTTTGATACAAACTTGTACGACATTTATATAATTAACATGTTACCAAATTAAAATTTAACATTTGTTAGTGTCAGTCAAAACAATCTATTAATAGACTCGAAAGTAATTCGTATTTAACTAAGCCAACACCACCTTTGAAGGAGTGCCTTTCGATGCATGTTTTTCAGTACGCACTGACTGAAGCTGATGCTGTTCGCTTACCGTTGACATGGCATTACTCAACGACGAGCTGATCTGCTTTTGAAACCAGCGGGCCACAAACTTGTTGCAACGCGTACAACAAAAACATAGGAGCACCAAAATTATGAATATAGTTATGGCGAATATGATTGCGCCATACAGCTCCACTTTAACCTTGAAATCCTGAACCTGCTGTTGCTGGTTGACGTCCACTTGTGCGATCGTCTTAGTGTTGTAATTTCCCATATTGAAAACTGAACAACTAATTGATGTAAGTGGTTAGCTTCACTTGTCTGAGCTCGTAGAAATGTACGTACGTACTGAAGAAAATTACTAAAACTAATTATAAGAAATATAAATGTGCTTACCTAACTAACCTAGTTTTGTTTCTTACCTGAAACGCACTGGCAATATTACTACGCGTCCACTACGCGTTTTCTTCGGCGTCAGCATGTCTTGTACTTTGACCTGCGAGCCTGTAGTGGTGTGTGTAGTAGCGCGTGCCTCGCTTGGTGCCGAAACCAGGTCATCATCGAAAACGTTAATTAGATAAGCCGGCTTAAGCCTATCTATGGAAATCGTTGCAGTACGATTCGGTAACTGCAGATCGAAAGTTTTTGAACCCTTTTTGATAACCTTGAAAGGGCCGTCGTAAGGTGTTTTAAGCGGCCTTCGCACCGTGTCGTCTCTGATAAACACGTGCGTGCAGGTTTCAAGGTCCGGGTGAACGAAAAACTTACGATTATTACGATGAATAGCTGAAATCGGTTTCAACTTTTTGATAGTCTCGCGAATGTTCTGTATGACCTGATTTGCGTCACCAAGCGCGGGTTTCATTGACTCGAAAAAGTCGCTGGGCAATCTAAGTGGCTTACCGTAGGTGTACTCAGCTGCGCTGACGCCGCTCTCGCTGCGCCCAGCCGAGCGTAATCCGAAGAGAACCGTTGGTAGCTCGTCTACCCATGACTCAGTGTTTAGACGGGCCATCAGCGCTGCCTTCATTGCGCGGTGCCAACGTTCGACCATACCATTGGCCTGCGGGTGATAGCTAGTGGTTCTTACCTTTTTGACTCCCAAGTACTTAAGCAAGTCTAAGAATAGTTGACTCTCAAACTGCCGGCCTTGGTCTGTCGTAAGCCTTACTGGACATCCGAAACGGGCTATCCAGCCTTCGTAGATTACCTTTGCCACAGTTTCTGCGGTAATGTCCTTAATTGGAAACGCTTCCGGCCAACGAGTACCTCGATCAATGATGGTAACACAATACCTGTAACCATCTGATGAGACAGGTAGTGGCCCAACGATGTCTACGTGGACATGTTCGAAGCGGTCAGCGTTCTGAAAAGTCTCATAGCCTGCTAAAGTATGTTTACTTTGGCGCGTTGACAGTTAATACATGTTTTTGCCCATTTGTTAATGTCTGAGTTCATCCCTGGCCAGAAAAATCTTTCAGTTATCATTTTTCGAGTGACTCTAATACCTGGATGGCTAAGGTTATGAATGATATCGAAAGCTATGCGTCTGAAATCTTTCGGTAGATAAGGCCTTGCTCTAGAAGTTGACATTTCGCAATAAATATCTCTATCACAAGTAGGCAAATACACGTGCTTAATAACTACGCTGCTGTTAGTGTGTTTGTTATTCGCTAAGTACTGCGCAATGTAGTCGTCGGATTTCTGCGAATCGGCAAGCTGGTTGTAGTCGAGACCTGTGGGACAGGAAATCGTCGCGACTCGCGATAAGGCGTCGGCCACCACGTTTTCGTCGCCGTTGACGTGTCGAATATCAGTAGTAAATTCGCTGATGAATAACAGTTGCCTCGTTCTGCGGGATGTTTCAGAATCAGTACCTATTTTGGTAAAGGCATGTACCAACGGTCGATGATCAGTGAAAATCGTAAGTGGTCGGCCCTCAAACAATTTTCGGAAATGTTTAACCGCCATGTATATGGCAAGCAATTCCCTGTCGTACGTACTATACCTTTGTTGAGTTTCCGATAGTCGCTTCGAAAAATAGCCTAGGGGTTTCCACGCACCTTTAACTAGTTGTTGTAGAACTGCCCCAGCGCACGTATTTGAAGCGTCAGCCATAAGCGATAGCTTGGCGTCGGAGCTCGGGTACGATAACGTGACTGCCTTCTCTAATTGCAACTTACATTCGCAGAATGCCGATTCAGCGTCTGTCGACCACACTATAGGCGTCCTATCGTTCTTTTTCGCGTTGTGTAGGTACTTAGATAGTACAGCTTGACTACGGACTGCATGTGGAATGTGTTTTCGATAGAAATTTACCATTCCGAGAAATCGGCGAAGCTCGTTGACATTTTTAGGTTTCGGAAAGTCGATAATAGCTTTTACCTTGTCGTCCAAAGGTCGAATTCCAGCTGTTGACACGTGGAAACCTACGAAGTCTAGTTTGGTGGCCCCGAAACAACATTTAGATAAGTTAATAGTTAGTCCGTACCTGGCAAGTCGCTCGAATAACAACCGTAGGTGTTCTCGGTGTTGCTCTTCACTGTCACTGGCGATGATGACGTCATCGATGTAACTAAATAGAAAGTCTAGACCCTGTAGGACTGTGTGATGCATGAACCGTTGAAAGGTTTGCGCGGCGTTCCTTAGTCCGAAGGTCATTCGAGTGAACTCGAATAACCCAAATGGCGTAATTATAGCTGTTTTTTCTACGTCACCTGGATATATGGGTATATAATGGTACGAACGATTAACGTCGATACGAGAAAATATCTTTTTACCTGATAACAAGTAGGTGAAATCATGAAGGCGTGGAATAGGGTACCGGTCGGGTCTGGTGATGGCGTTCAGCTGCCTATAGTCACCACACGGCCGAATATCCCCATTCTTTTTAGGCACGACGTGTAGCGGGCTCGCCCACGCACTCTTGGACGGCCTGCATATACCTAAATCTTGCATGAGTTGAAATTCATCCTTTACCTTTTTGTATCTATCTGGAGGTAGTGGTCTTGCCCTTGCGTGTACTGGTGGTCCGGTCGTTTCGATGTGATGAAATATCGAATGCTGAGGAGGTTCCCTGAATGATACGGGCTTAGTGATGTCCTGATAAGAATTTAGTAAATCACTATAAGGATGTCCTTCGAGAATTGTGTTGACTGACGGATTTATACAGTTTATAATATTAGTTTTGACATTAAGTTTAGTTACATTATCTACTAATTTCCTAGAACTTTAGTCGACCAATAGTTTATAATAACTAAGAAAGTCTGCACCGAGTATAGGTTGCTTAACATTAGCTATAATAAAAGTCCATCTAAATGCTCTCCTCAGATTAATATCTAGGGTTAGTGTATGTGTTCCATACGTATCGATCTTACTACCATTAGCGGCATATAACGAATAGTTACTTGGATCTTTAAACACAGATTTCCGAACAGACACTGAATTCACAGGTAACACAGAAACATTTGCACCAGTATCGATCAAAAAATTTAGACCACTGTTTGAATCAAGTACACATAAACGACGGTTCATACCTTCCACGTTGCAGCATTCCGCCTCTGACTGCACGGAGTTCAGTTTCCCAGATTTTTCTGGGACTCCTTGAAGTTGCAAGGTCCTCTGCACTTCTCAGCATCCACGCCGAACCGGTGGTGGTAGTAGCATGGACGGGCTGCGGTCCTGGACCTGGAGCGGTTGCCCCTGCTGTGACTGGCGCTGCGCGAACGCGGCTTCCAGTCCTTCTTGTTCTTCCGGTCGCGAGCTCTTCGTAGCTCAGCGACCTCCAAACTCAGCTTAGCTACTGCTTCTGCCAGGCTGCTGGAATCAGGAGAAATTGCTGCAACATCGATAGGCCTGGACGTCTCGATTATCTTGTCCGCCACTGCTGCTAGCTTCTCCGCGTCGTCTAGTGAGGTCGCTGCCAGCACTGTTCTCACCGCAGCTGGCAAATGATTTTGCCAAAGCACTATCAAAGTCTCCTGTGTCATCCTAGAGCTTGCTAGGCTCTGCATGCGTCGCAACAACTGCGAGGGCTTTTGGTCTCCCAGCTGCATGTCTCCGATGAGCTTCTGGATACGTCTGTTCTCAGACTCTTCATATATATCTAACAATCGTTTTTTTAGAGTTTGATATTTCTCGGCTGTCGGAGGTTTGGCTAGCAGGTCAGCAACCTGCTGGATTACCTGCTTGCCTAGCTTGGCAATAAGAAGTTGATATTGTGCATTGTCGCTAGCTTTCTGCGGCGCCACAGCGGCTTCAAACTGAATAAACCACAAGCCGGGCTGATCAGTCCAAAATTCGGGAATGCGTGAAGACACTGATATGAGCATCACATCCGGTTTTTCCTCGGTTTTAACAGTCACTCTTTCATCATCCGACATCTTCGCGGTCGTTTACAGAGCGCGAGAAAGAAACGGTAGGTATTATCGATTATAGTTAAGGCCAGCTAGAACGGGAAGTGTGTGTGAGTCGCCCCCTTAACGCAGAATTACAGGTAAGTCCAAAGTCTGAACGATATACGCACTTTTCACTCACAGGGTGTCACCAATGTAAAAGAAGGTCCACAGGTATTTTATGTTCAAATGAAAAGCGGAGTTATACGAAATTAAGACTTTTAATAGTAGTCCTTAAAAAATGATTTAACAGAAATTAGGTTCGGCTACGGAGCCGCCGTTCTAGCTGGCGCGCGGGAAACGACTGGGGAGCCACGCTCCATAGAATATGCAAGTGCCTATAAAACAATAAGTAGGCGTTAACCCCTACAAATACATACAATTTAATTATTAAATAAAACATAACATTAGTTTTCACGAGCTGTCGGTAGTGCTGCGTCGGTAGTAGTGGTCAGCAGGCTCCCTCGGAATTTGCGGAACACCACACCCTTCGGCCAAAACTCCTCCTTGGTGAAGAAGTCCAGCTGTTCTGACGGGACTCGCACCACAAACGACTTAAAGTTGACGCTGTGGCGCGATTCCAGCGGCATTACCCTCAAAGTATATTTTGTCTTCACTTTGATGTACTCCGTCAGATCTGAGGAGGTGGTGGAGTAGTGCAGCCGAGACACGTACAACAGTGTAGTTGGCACTGCGGCGCGCAGCAGAAAGTTGGGCCCAGTCGGTGCCGTACCGCACTTGTTGTTGTTCGGACGAGTTCGTTTCTTCTTCTGGACAGTAACGAACCCGTCGTTGTCCACTCGGTTGGTAGCTGAAGAGCGTTCGGTGTCCTTGTCTAGTTTCTTGTTGGAGACAGATCGCCGAGATGGAGTTCGCTTCACGGCAGAGGAGTAGGCAGCGATAGTAGCGTCGTTGTTCATGGACGCTGGCGGGGCTGCCGGCGGTGTGGTAGGGGCGCGCGCAGGCTGCGCGGGGCAGGCGTCGCCCGGCACTGACTCAGCACACTCCGTTGACGTCACAGCACGCGGCGGTGCAGGCGATGACAAAACGGCTGACATGAAACTTGAAGCCGACACGTTGAGGCCGGCCGCGCATTTCTTGTCAGCATTCGATGCCCCCGGTGACCTAGATACCGTAGGTGAGCTACGTAGAAAAGTTACTTCTCGCTGCAGCCCAGCAACAGCATCTTGGGATGCTTCCAGCTTGTTGAGGACATCAGCCAGACTTGCCTTTAAAGAAACGATGTCATTAAGAAGGCAGGTCACATCGACGTGATCGAACGTCACGGGAGGGAGCTTGTGCAGGTCCTTCGCCACAAACGTGGGCACGTCGTTCGGGTCGGTCTCTTTTAGCAGCGTTATGATGTCCTGTATGCTTTTCGGTGTACCGTCGCGTCTGCGCGACACAATCTGGTCAGCCTTGCCAAGGGACTCGTACAGCAGCTTCTTCGCTCCAGCTACTTCATCTTGGCTGAAGCTAGACTTAACTATCTGGACGGCACTCAGTTCATCCATCACGTCCAGTTTTTGTTGAAGGAACGCGAGGAGTTCGTTTACTATAATGTTTGCCATTATGCACGAGCAGCGGCGCGTGCCGTGCTATGCGAATTTACAAAACTGCAGAACGTCCGTATTGTAGTGCGCTTCTAACACGACTGATCTTCTAACACGACTTATACAGAGTATCAGGAAAATTAGAACTAGGTACATTTTGAGGGGCGATTCAGCGATTCTAGACATGGGCGCCGACCTTATATTTGCCGGCGGCGGCGCGCTGGTCCAAATTGGTCAGCGTGGCAGCGCCGCGCCGCGGCGTGGCGTAATTTTTTATTTTTGAGATTAGTAATAAGACAGACAGACATACAAACAGAGATCTGTTCTACGAGCTATGTACCCCGCCCACTGCCACTTTAGTTTAGCGATTCTATGAGATATGTCGGTAACTTTAGTTCTCCTACGTATCTTCTCATTTCTGAGTCGAGCATAGCACGCACCATCGCCCTTTGGGTGACCTTGAGCCTTCTTATGAGGCCCATAGTAAGCGACCATGTCTTGGATCCACGTGTCACCACTGGCAACACTCACTGGTCAAACACTTTAGTTTTGAGACACTGCGGTAGGTTAGACGTGAAGATATTGCGGATCTTCCCAAACGCTGCCCAGCCGAGTTGGATTCGACGAGTGATCTCTTTCTCGAAGTTGGACCTAACTAGCTGGACTGTTTGTCCCAGGTATACATATTCATCAACAACTTCGAGTGTAGAATCTCCAACCTTCAGAGGAGTGGGTGTAACAAGGACGTTTGACATAATTTTCGTCTAGTCCATGTTCATTTTAAGACCCACTTGTTGGGAGACTCTACTGAGTCCATCGAGCATTGCGCCCAGGTCCTATAAGGTCTTAGCCATGATTACGATATTGTCAGAAAATCGAAGGTGGTTGATGTACTCGCCATTGATGTTAATGCCGAGTCCTCTCCTCTCTCTAACCCTTACGGTCATCTGTTGTAATAAGTTATGTGTTCTGCCTACTGCACTGCCACTTCAGTTTAGAGATTTTATGAGCTGTGTCGGTTAATTTAGCTATCCGCCGTATCTCTTCATTTCTGATTCGATCACGTATAGAATTTCCGATCATAGCACGCGTCATCGTCATTTGGGCGACCTTGACCCTTCTTATGAGGCTCATAGTAAGCGAATATGTCTCAGTTCCAAATGTTATTCACTGGAAACACACTCTGATTAACTTACCGACAATTTGGTCTTAAATACTGCAATATTTCGGGTCTTTCGGACCTGAAGATATTGCAGACCTTCCCAAACGTGGCCTAGCCGAGATGGATTCGACGATTGATATCTTTCTCGAAGTTGGACCTATCCACCGTTGGTTTTACCTATGGTTGAGTTTGTCCCAGGAATACATGTTTATAAATATTCATTAACAACTTCAAGTGCAGAGTCTCTAATCTTCAGAGAAATGGGTGTGAAACGATATTGATACTAATGTCCACTTATTAAGATGATCTGCTGAGGCCATTGAGAATTCTGCATAGGTCTTCCAAGATATCAGCTTAAAAATAGTGGTTAATTTACGCCATGGATGTTAAGTCCTACCAGTCCATAAGCTATAAAAACATCTTCTAGGGCACTGGTGAACAGTTTTGGATATATAACGTCTCCCTCACTCCTGGTGTCACCTCTCACTGCAGCCATATACTTTTCTAATTCTGATCCTGGAGGCGGACCGACATAGTGGCGTTTTACTAAAACTTCAATAACTTCGTAGTTAATTTGGCACCGTTGTAGAGACTGTAACACAGTCCAAGTCTCGATTGAATAAAAGGCTTTCTCATAGTCCACATTCTACAAAACCGAAGCATAGTGGCAGATTATGCCTTTAATTTTTTGTGTTGTCTACTTCAATGTAGAAATGAGGTCTATAGTACTGAAATCTTTTCGGAAACCCTAGAAATCCATAAAACAAGTGTCCAGACGATTCGTGATGACTCTCAAACACTAAAAACAGTGATGTGGGTCTGTAGGGTCTCACAATCAGCAGCTCAGCTGGGTCGTTACCAATTTTGAAGAAGTGCACCACCCACCATACTTTTGTGCTATGTGGTAGGCGTTTATAATGAAATAAAAGCAACTTCTGAAGAGCTTCAAGTACCGGTTTTCGACTGCTTTCAGAAGCTCAGCCGTTACTCCATCATCCATCACCCAGTGCCTTATTGAAATTGAATCTTTATTTCGAATCACAAGGAATAATTATTATATTGATCTTAAGCTGTTTTTTTATGTAATAGGTGGCAAACGAGCAGACGGATCACCTGATGGTACGCGATCTTAAGCTGTTTAATCTCGTTTAAGCCGATGTCCAAGATATCTTCCTTATAGTGTCGATGTCGGATCGATTTGGATTAAAGTTAACTTAATCTTTGAAACCGGGTGATACCAGGTATCTCCAACATTTTTGTGTAAAATAAGGGCAATTAAAATTTACATACTCGTTGATGCGGTCTAAGAAAAGCCACACGAGTTGTGTTTTGTATCTCCATGCGTGAATCGATTTCTTTCTCTATTTGCATCTGCAATCTGCTCTAAATGATATAAGATGCGGTACTGTACCGCATGTTGAAAAAAAAAATTAATTTAACCAAAATTGCTTGCTGTTTGGTCTGGTCGGCGCGAATTTCGAAAGAGTCGGCGGTGGCGGCGGCGCGAACAAATCGGCGCAGCCACGCCGCGCCGGCGCGGCGCCCACGTCTAACTGCGATTCTATAATATTTATCAAAATGAAAAACTTTTGTCACACAACTTTGCAAAAAAAATTGTGTACACCATACAAAGTTTACATGCAAATACGAGTATAAGCCGAGTACGGGTTGCCAGCTGTTTAATGTGACACCTCAGTTTTCATCAACGCCACCTATTGAAGAGATTTGGCAACATTTTTTAAAAAAACCTCTTATTACAATTAATTGTAATCGGCAATTATTGGCATTGTAACAATTAATTGTAATTGTTACGTTTACGGAAATGATTTACCAATTACTATTTCAACTTTTTATTCAAAGACTTGCTAGTCAAACATTCAGATGTGACTTCCGAAAGACTTATCCCAACAGCAGGGTTAATACAAAATGAAAAGTGAAAGAAAACCTAGACGCTGTTTTTTTAAATTTTTAATGTTAAACGACATAAAACATATGGCTTTTAGGTTTTGACGGGTCATATTGTGTCGTGTTTGAGGTCTCGTACTTTAATTTATAATAGATAGATTATATAATTTGACATGTATTCATAGTGACTGCGTATTACATTTTGATACAAATAGCTTTGTAAATAAGTTTAGACTGACTCAAGATACTATGTATCTGTCTTATATACAAAGAAAAAGACTAGCTAATGCGTTAGCTTACAGTATTATACATCGTACCGACTGTATTCAGTCGGTAATTACTTGTTTAATGTGACACCTCACTTTTCATCAACGCCAGCTATTAAAGAGATTTGGCAACATTTTTTTAAAAAACCTCTCATTACAATTAATTGTAATCGGCAATTATTGGCATTGTAACAATTAATTGTAATTGTTACGTTTACGGAAATGATTTAAGAATTACTATTTCAACTTTTTAGTCAAATACTTGTTAGTCAAACATTCAGATGTGACTTCCGAAAGACTTATCCCAACAGCAGGGTTAATACAAAATGAAAAGTGAAAGAAAACCTAGACGCTGTTCTTTTTAAATTTTTAATGTTAAACGACATAAAACATATGGCTTTTAGGTTTTGACGGGTCATATTGTGTCGTGTTTGAGGTCTCGTACTTTAATTTATAAAAGATAGATTATATAATTTGACATGTATTCATAGTGACTGCGTATTACATTTTGATACAAATAGCTTTGTAAATAAATTTAGACTGACTCAAGATACTATGTATCTGTCTTATATACAAAGAAAAAGACTAGCTAATGCGTTAGCTTACAGTATTATACATCGTACCGACTGTATTCAGTCGGTAATTACTTGTTTAATGTGACACCTCACTTTTCATCAACGCCAGCTATTGAAGAGATTTGGCAACATTTTTTTTAAAAACCTCTCATTACAATTAATTGTAATCGGCAATTATTGGCATTGTAACAATTAATTGTAATTGTTACGTTTACGGAAATGATTTACCAATTACTATTTCAACTTTTTAGTCAAATACTTGTTAGTCAAACATTCAGATGTGACTTCCGAAAGACTTTTCCCAACAGCAGGGTTAATACAAAATGAAAAGTGAAAGAAAACCTAGACGCTGTTTTTTAAAATTTTTAATGTTAAACGATATAAAACATACGGCTTTTAGGTTTTGACGGATCATATTGTGTCTTGTTTGAGGTCTCGTACTTTAATTTTTAATAGATAGATTATATAATTTGACATGTAGTCATAGTGACTGCGTATTACATTTTGATACAAAAAGCTTTGTAAATAAATTTAGACTGACTCAAGATACTATGTATCTGTCTTATATACAAAGAAAAAGACTAGCTAATGCGTTAGCTTACAGTATTATACATTATACCGACTGTATTCAATCGGTAATTACTTGTTTAACGACGGAGCAGCCCGCCGCTGGTGGCGGTACCGTAGATATGACGCAGCCGCCTATAAATGTACAAGATAGTACACCCTGCGGTGCCGTCACTTCCGATGTGACTCAAACTCCGGATTTAAACTAGATCCAAAGACAAGCCTAACGCTTTAAAGTTAGTCCACCAAAATATACAAGGCTTCCTCGGCAAAGAATTTGACATGGAACTATTTTTGGAAGATTATGGTATTGATATTTTCTGTATTACGGAACATTGGCTAAAGGATCATGAAATACTTTTTAGTTTTCAAAATTATAGTATGGCCAGTACTTTTAATCGAAAGACTGCGCAAGGTGGTTCCATTATATTTTACAAAAATAATACACTCGGCTTCAAAAAAATCGCACCTTTTAAGAAATCTATTTTAAACATCTTTCAATCGTATTTGTATTATGAAATATTGGTAATGTTCGGTATCATTTGAAAGGTAAGGAAGCAGAGAATGCAAAAACAATAATTCATTCAATGTTTTTTATTGGAACTGAGAAAAATTTACAAAACAATAAAAATCCTTAAAAAACCCAAATGAAATCTGATTAATTTTTCAAAACAAAGTTGCTTAAAACTAACCTAAAACCTAGTGTTACCCCCCCTAGCCCTAATGACGTCTTCCATGCGCTCCCTCATGGATCGCACCAACTTTAGGACCTCTTCTTGAGGGATTCTGTCCCATTCCTCAATAACGGCGTCTTGGAGCTCCTGAAGAGTCGCGGGAGCGGGATCACGGGATCTAACCTTGCGTTTCAGCTGGTCCCAGAGGTGCTCTATCGGGTTCAGATCTGGACTTCTCGCTGGCCACTGCATGACAGGGATCCCAACCTCTTGAAGGTAGCCCTGCACAATTCCAGCAGTGTGCGCGCGAGCGTTATCGTGCATTAATGTGAACCCGTCGCCAATAAATCCAGCATAGGGGACCACATGTTCTTCCAGGATCTCTGTGATGTACCGGTGAGCAGTCATCGACCCTTGCCCGCGAGCACCGCCGGTCCGAGAGACGCAAGAAAGTTCAGTTTTGCCGTCGGCAGATATGCCGCCCCATCTTCAAGGACGTTTTTCTGATGAAAGATATTCTTCTGTGTCTTCTTCGACTGTTGGTAGCAAATTTATCCCCCGATAAGCTGTATCGACCCTTTTATACCCAAAAAACAAAACAATACAAACAAAATTTGAAGAGGAGAATCAGTTCCATTGTCATTCACAGTTACTTAAAGTGTCAAGCTTTTTCTTTAATCAAATGAAATGGATATTTTTTTAAAGAGTTTTTATAGGGCTCTCAAATGATACCAATATTGCTACGAATAACTGCTTGTCTTAAGGATTAACAGTGCTTGAAGCCTATTTTTACGGACGTGCGATTTTTTTGAAGCCGAGTGTATAAAGATTAAAGAACGGAAGGATGTTGTCAGTCTTTCGATTGAAAAAACTATTGAAATGTCCTGTGTGGAGTTGGAAACCCACATCATTATTTGCGTTTACAGACCCCCATATGATGACAACTTTGCTGGTTTCGAGTCGGTGATGGAGGATGCATTAGATTTAATAAGTAAAAGTAATAAATCGGTTGTAGTATGTGGCGATTTTAAAGTTGATTTGCTTGAAAAGAAGTTTCTGACGACTAGAATAACTTGTCTATTCAAATCATTTGATTTAGATTTCATTTTTTTAGAACCAACGAGAAAAACGGAGACTTCTGCCGCTTCTATAGATAATATATTTTGTGATTGTAATTTTGTAGAGAAAAAAGTAATTAATTGCTTGAGATCCGATCATAGTGGATTAATGGCTAGTTTTCCAACGAAATTAAATAAAGAGTAAATAATAATTCAAACAAGACCTGTCACTGTTAACCGAATAGAACATTTTCAAAAGGTCTTAATTGAAAAGCTGCCCATACCTAATTTTGACTATCACGTTGAAGCTAATAGTTTTTACACAGATTTTTTTACAGTGCTGGACAGGGAATTTTAATCTATATTTAAAACGAAATCCAGAGCAATAAACAACAAACTAAAATTTTGTGAATGGGCTACTGCAGGTATTCATAAAAGTCGAAAAACTTTATTTGACATATACGACATGAAAACTTACATATTTGATGAGAATTTTAAAGAGTACGTGAAAAAATATTCAAAAATTTTCAAACAGGTATGCCGCGCAGCTAAATCTAATTATTTTTCCAGTAAAATCAAATTATCCGATAATAAAATAAAAACTGTTTGGAATATCATTAACGAAGAAACTGGGAAGGTTAAGCCTCGCGATAAAGAATTTGTTTTGCAAACAGATCACGGTAAAATAAAAACAAATGTTGTAGTAGCCAAAGAATTCGAAACTTATTTTACAAATATCCCACTTAAGACTACTGAAGCCCTGAATTCATCACCTAGAAATGCCAAAATATTGCTTGAAGAAAATGTCAGTATTTGTGATCAAAAATTCTCTTTTAAAGAAATTGAACCAGATACTATTGTCAAAACCTTTAAATCTCTTAAAGTGAAAAAATCCGAGGACCTTTGGGGACTTTCAGTAAATTTAATAGGAAATGTTATTGATACTTTAGCCCCATATTTAGCTTGTCTTTTTAATATTAGCATTGATAATGGAGTTTTTCCAGAACTCATGAAATTCAGTAAGGTCATACCCCTTTATAAGTCTGGCAACAAAACTGACCCGGGAAACTACAGACCAGTTTCTGTGTTACCTGTTCTTAGTAAAATTTTTGAAAAAGTAATGCTAAATCAAATTTTAATGATAATAACCTCCTGCATAACCAACAATTTGGTTTCACAAAAGGTCGGTGTACAACTGATGCAGGCGTAGCACTTATTCGCAATATCTATGATGCTTTTAAGCAAGGTTCGGAACCGGTTAACAAATACCGGTTAATTTCGTTCGAATTTCGGTTAACGATTCCGTTCAGGTTAAAACCGGTTTCCAGTTTAACCGGTAAATTTGAATAAAATATCGGTTAATCAGGAAGCGGTTTTCTAACCGAAATAAGAACTAAATTAACCGGTTAAAACCAAACTTAGTCAAGTACAGGTGCGTCGCGCGGGTGCCACTGCCCGAGTCTTCTGCTCACTTTCTCGCACGCTTTCAATTGATTGCACGCGGCAAACATGCCTACAAAGTCGCATATTCTTCAAATTAACCGGTTAATTCCGTTCGAACGAAAAAATATCGGTTTTGGTTAAACCGGTTAAATATACCGGTAACCGAAACCTGAACGAAATCTTAACCGAAATTATTTCGATATAGGGGTCAATGACCAAAACCGGTATTTTCAAAAAACCGGTTTCCGAACCCTGCTTTTAAGGATTCACAGAATGCAATAGGAGTATTTTGTTATTTATCTAAAGCATTTGATTGTGTTGAACATCAAATACTACTTATGAAACTAAGGCATTACGGTGTGGAAGACGGGGCTCTCAGTTTTCTTGACTCATACCTTAGCAACCGAACACAAAAATTCAAATAAATTGCATTAATTCTTCCGGCTCTAAAGTGATAATGGGAGTACCCCAGGGATCAATATATCCTTTCCTTTTTCTTGCGTATATTAATGATTTGCCGTTTATGGTTCAAAATTTCGCAAATATAGTGTTGTTTGCAGATGATACTTCTCTTATTTTTAAAGTTGATAGAAAATTAAACAAAATTGATGAAGTAAACAACACTCTTTCAAAGATACTCAACTGGTTCACTGTAAACAATGTACTTTTAAATGCTAAAAAAAACTAAATGTATAAAATTCGAATTACCAAACGTTAGAAATATTGATGCTAGCGTAATCATAGATAGTAATAAATTGGAATTTGTTAATAGTGCTGTTTTCCTCGGTACTTTAGATGCTACATTGCAATGGGGTCCATATATAGAAACTTAAGCAGGAAAGCTTAGTTCAGCTGCTTATGCCGTCAAAAAAATTAGGCATTTAACAGATGTAGACACTGCACGGCTAGTGTATTTTAGTTATTTCCATAGTATTATGTCTTACGGAATTTTACTTTGGGGACATGCAGCTGATATCGAAACTATTTTCGTTTTACAAAAAAGGGCAATCCGCGCAATCTATCAGATCCGATCCCGCGAGTCGTTGAGGGATAAGTTTAAGGAAATTAATATTTTAACGGTTGCTTGTCAATTCATATAATTATGAGAACATTATGTACGTCCGCAAGAATCTGCATTTGTTTCGTAAAAACAGTGACAGGCATGATTTAAACCTAAGGAATATAAATAACATTGATATTGCCTATTCGAGACTGAGCAAAGTTAAAAAGTCGTTTGTGGGGCAATGTGTACGATTCTATAATAAAATACCAGACAATGTAACAAATCAACCTGAAAACAAATTCAAAACGTATGTAAAAAAATGTCTGTGCTCAAAAGCTTATTATAAGATAATAGATTATGTGAGTGACAAAGACATTTGGAAATGTATTGCTCTTCCTGATAACTGTATTGTTGATAACATACATTGTATTAGTAATTAAGTATTATTTAAAAAAATGTGTTGAAGCGAGTTTCTTTTGGGCTCGACGTTTCTTCTCGCTTCGGGAACACTTCCCGAAACGTTGAGTGTACAAGTTCCGCGTGGTAGGAACTTTGTATTAGGTAGAAAAAAAAAGACGATTTAAAAGTATGTGCAAAACATCTACCTACTTAAATAAAAAACCTTATGATTTTTTATTTTGATTTTTATAGTTTTTAAAAAATCCAGGGACTTTTATTAAAACGCTATAACTAATAAATATTATACAAACCAATTTTAATTTCAATAATTCGGCTGTTCCAAAATAAAACATTGAATATGCCATTTTTACAAAAAAGGACTCTCCTACATTTGTTTACTGCATACAATGTCACCTTAGCGGAGATTTATTTTTCGATAGCTTGTAAAATAGTCAGGATCCTGATGTACCGAAAAAAATATTAATGTATTTTGAAACTTTTTAGACTAAGGACTTTCTTTAAAACTTAGCTAATGTAAAATTATTGAAATGGCGTATTCATTGTTTTATTTTGGAACAGCCGAATTGTAATTGTAACCGGCAATTATTTCAAGCAATTATTGTAATTAATATTGTAATTGTTTTGTCACTATAAAATGTACTATGTAGTTACCGTAATGGTTTTACACATTGGTTATTTTAATTAGGATAAAGCTACTTTGGTGGTGGTTCTTTAAAAAAAAATTTATATATTCATACAGATCGAAATGCTGAGGAGCCCATTTTGTATAGAATATTCAAAAAATACAGATAAGTACGAGAATATAAAATACGAGATTTTAGTTTTATCAAATATTGTATTTATTGTCACTAGCTTTCGCCCGCGACTTTTATTACTTATACCTATTTTTTTCTCCTCACGGGATTTTTGGGGATCCCATTTAAATGATAGTTTATCTTTTAAATTAATATAAGATACAAATATAGGGTCACATTTTATTTATCGTTTCTTCTCTCTCTCTTATCGTGTTTTTTGTGTTTTATTTGTGTTTGAAATTTTAAGAGGTTACTCAGAATCAAGTATAGAATACAGGATAAAAATGTTGAAAAAGTCCGATCAAAAAATTTCTTTTTCAGTTTCTCATACTGAATCTGAACAGTGAATTTAGAATTTCTATGGAAAACTAAAGAAAAGTTGTATATCGGATTTTTTTTAAAAATCCTTTATTCTATACTTGATTCTGAGTAACCTTTTAAAATTTCAAGCGCGCTTTTTTAACACATAACTGTATATATTTTATACAAAAAATAAACAGTTACAGTAATTTTACAATTAAAACAGTTATCGATAAACACGTAATACGTCCTCATCATTCATTCATTCTTTTTCCTCCAAATTAGGGTATTTCGTATTTTTATTTTTTTGCAACACTGAACATTATTTTTATTCAAATTTTAACAAAATACATATTTATTCGGAATGCGTATATGGGTACCCGCCAAATTATTTGCAACCCGAGACTCGGAATGCGTATATGGGTACCCGCGTAGATGACTCATTTAAAAAGTGCTTCCTTGTATTGCCATCTTATTTTAACCGTATTAGATGTGTATAAGAAGAAAAGAGAGGGTAAAATACTCTTTAATTTGATGTATAATACTTGTCTATGAATTTTGAATGTCAGTTCGAAATCAATGCAAACTTCATAGGTGTGCTGTCAAGGAGTGCGCGCGTGCGTGATTCAGTGGTGTTTATCGTAGTTTATCATATTTTTTCTATCAAATATGATAAAACTAATTATGTAGGTTGATCAATCATACATTTAACTTTACCGAAACCATAATTTACTCTTACAAATATACCAAAATCTCCTAAAAATTGTGATTTACTTTGCCGTCGGAAATTTTTCCAAAGTACGGTTTTAGCATGAAATTATAATTATATTGTTTCAAAAATAACACTTGAATTAGGGATAAATAAAATAGTCAATTAATACAGAGTAAATTACTTTTTATTTCGCATTGATACATGTTGTAGTTTTTGAATAATCATCATTTTTGTAAACACGGGGCAATATTTTCGTCAACCACCATGATTCCGCCGCCGCGCCGCGAGTCTACTATAGAAAAAGTACCGCGCGTATTCCGGGCTCAAGGGTTAAATGTGAAACGTGATACCGGCGCTTTTGTTATCTCTGGCGGAATTTGATCATGTTTTTGTGTAACAAGGATTTTTCGCCTGTGTACGGAGGACACACACAGGTGAAAAATCCCTTAAAGTTGGATAAAACCAAAAATCTTCAAAGTACTCCGATGAGGTGAAAGCCCGACTTATCGATTAATTACATAAACAATGCATGCAAGTTGCGCGGGTAGTTCGAGCTATGAGTCATCCACACGTCTTGGTCACATTCCAAAGTTCGAGTTGTTCAACGGCGGATGTGTTTACGGCTCTCAGAGCAGTTATTTTAAGTGCTTACTGCTATCATTTGCTTTATGAAAGCTTTGCTTTTTGCGATGGATTTTCTTCCAGGAACTAATTAACTAGTTTTTAATAATTATTTATGATAGAAATGCTTGATTTTTTTAAATAAAATAAAATATTTCTAATATCTTGTTATTTTTTGCATAGTGTTTAACTTTACGTAGAGGAAAAGTACAACTTCCTGATAAATCCGGTTTTGATATTAGTAATTCGCTTCGCAAACACTTCCCGAAACGTTGAGTGTACAAGTCCCGCGTGTAGGGACTTTGTACTAGGTAGAAAAAAATATTGACGATTTAAAAGCACGTGTAAAGCATCTACATAAATAAAAAACATTTTGAGTTTGAGTTTGAGTTTTGAGTTTCAGAAACTCCAGACTTTGGTTTTTAATATACAACTATTATTTTATGCGACCGTATGCGACGCTTTAACAAAATTGTTATTGTAATCAGTGAATTCTTAGTATAGTCAAACGTGGTCGCTTAGTCACTAAAAATATTTTTTTTTCAGGAATTTAATTTAAAATATTGTTTAATATTGTTATAGGGTCAACTGACGAGGAAGTGAGCTTTAGTAGAGAACTCTAACCGGCTTTTATAGGGAAGAAACTTCCCGAAAGGAGGAGTCAGATCAAATGTTATATCTGCTAAACAAAGTTCGAAGTGCTCTGAAAGTGAATGAACTTTGCGAAAAAATAAAAAACAAAAAAATAATGTCTTGTTTCCATTACTTATAGAAACTTTATTTATACGATTCCTATGATAAAATCATGAATGTTTAAGTTATGTCGGACTTTTATTGATTTTTCGCCTGTGTGGGACGCGTTGTCGTGACCGTGGCACGATGCAGACTAACTCAGTAGACTCTTAGCCATATATGCCGTTGGGGCATGTTTGCGACATAGAATAGTTTTCTGGAGATATGACATTTCACTGGTGGATGACATCATGACTTGACATTGATTTGGATGAAATTTGGTAGGTAGATAGATGAAGCACTCGGCTAACACATAGGATACTTTTTACCCAGGAAAACTTAAGAGATCCCGAGGAATGCTTAAATACTCAAAATTTCCACTTCGTCACTAGATGCCACCACCTTAACATTTTCTTTCTCTCTGGATTCAATTCTAAAGTCTACGCAGACGAAGTCGCGGACGGAAGCTAGTTACCTATAAATTAAGGTATACAAAAAGGCTGGCGCTTTGCCTTTACAAAAGTTACAGGTGCCTATATAGAAAAGTGAAGTGGTCCTGTTCATGACGGCCTGTGTCATTACGGAAGGCAATATAATAATGTAAAAAATATGCATAAGATCCTGTAAGTAACCTACATTGAAAACATTAAATATTTCAGTGCACTGTGTGCCAAGGTGACGAGAAAAAAAAACATTACTGAACGTAACGAAAATTTCCTAACAATTTTTGGGATTAAATGCTAAGATTGAAGTGCCGTTAATATTAACTCGGTTCATAAAATTGGGTAAAAATCTAATTTGTAATTAAATAAAAGAGTGTAGCGGAATAAGCATGGGCCAGATGCCCCTCGGGAAAGTTAGGTTGATATTTTTACCATGACATCAGCTTCTCAAGAGAAACATTTCCCTAAGCTATCAAACCTCAGCACGCGCTAGTTTTTGAAATAAAAATTTTTAATTGATTTTTGAAAAAAATATTTTTTTCCCTTACATTTTTTTTTTGTGATCTTTTTGCAAACGCTAGATACAACAAAGAAGTATTAAACAAAGTACTTTTTAGTGTTTGCAGTGATTTATATATCGAAATACACGAATTTAAAAAATTTCAAAAATTAAAATGTCACGAATTCTGTGCGACACCCTCACGATATTTTTTTTTTATAAATTACTCTTACTGTGCTCTATAACATATATTTTTTTCAAAATTTTAGTAAGGGTAGAACAGTGTTAGAAAAAATATTATTTCTCTCCATATATGAATATTAGAGCAGCGATGTGAGTAATACTGCTCTGATTTTTAAATGTAATTTTAATAATAATATATATATATTACACCCAGACACAGAGCGAACAAATCTACTCATCACAGCAATATTTGCCCTGGGTGCGGACGAACCCCCGACCCTCAAGATCAGTAGTCAGGAGCGCTCACCATTAAGTCACCGAACCAGTTAAAAAAAATTGTTTGATTACATTTGTTTTCTTTGAGTACCTAATCGTGCGCTCCAATACTCTGTGGCTCCAATACGCGACACGGCCAGAACGTACGGCGGCGGGGCGGGGCGGCGCGAGCGATAGATGTGGAACTTTCTTGACGCCAGCAGCGGCGAGATCGCTCGGTTTGCGGCGGGCGGTGTAGTGTGCGCGATGTCGATACTTCGACATTTTCACAGTTATTCTGACTAATAACCCTTATCAACTCATTATACAGAGCGTTGCACTGAGCATCGGATGAGACAGAGTAAGTAGTTGCTTGTAAAATGCTTTGGCGGCAATTTTCAAATGCTTTTTCTGCTTCTGAAGTCCATGAGATGACTGTTTTGTCATTCTTTTTAGTGTTGTGAAGATATTTGTTCAGTTCGTTCTGTAACTGTGCTTGATGTGGCAAACAATCTCTGTAGAAGTTGAGCATTCCTAAGAAGCGACGAAGCTCTTGTATGTTTTCTGGCTTTTTATAGTTTGAGATGATTTCTGTGCGCTCTTTAGTTGGAGATATGCCTTCAGAGGTCACTTTGTAACCGAGGAATTCTATCTCTGTTTGGGCAAACTCGCATTTGCTGATGTTTACAGCTAAGCCGTACTTGTTTAAGCGTTCTAGTACCTGCTTGAGTACTTGTTTGTGGGATTCTTCATCTTTCGAGAACAAAAGAATGTCATCAACATAAGAAAAACATCCTTCAATATCTCTTAAAACTTCGTGCATGAAACGCTGGAAAGTTTGACTAGCGTTTCTTAGGCCAAAGGGCATGCAGCGGAATTCGAATAGTCCGAATGGGGTTATAATCGCTGTTTTCTCTGGATTTTCTACAGGTATCCAGTAGTATGCACTTTTCAAGTCGAGTTTTGAAAATACCCTCATACCATGAAGCTTGTAAGTGAAGTCTTGAATGCGAGGGATGGGGTAACGATCTGGTAGTGTTACCGAATTGAGGCGTCGATAGTCTCCACATATTCTCATGCTACCGTCTTTTTTCTTCACGATATGGAGTGGATTTGCTCATGGGCTCTTAGAAGGTTGACAGATTCCCAGTTCCACTAGTTTGCTAAACTCTTCTTTAGCAGCCTTATATTTGTCAGGCGCTAGAGGTCTTGCTCTCGAAAATAGTGGCTGGCCTGTGGTTTCAATGTGGTGGACAACGTTGTGTTTGGATGGATCCTTAAATGACAAGGGTCTAAGTACATTTGGGAAGTCTTTCAGTATATCATAGTAAGGATGTTCCTTAGCTAGAGTGTAGAGCGACTGCTGGTCAGTTGTGACTAAGAGTGTGTTTATGGAGAGGCTTGTTGTACGGTCGATCAGCTTCTTGTTGTGAACGTCGACTAACAATTTGTAGTGGTCTTGACATCAGCAATGACGAATGACCATCTAAAACTGCGTCGTAATCCAAGGTTGAGTACTGTTGACTTTTCTCCATATGTGTTAATAGGCGTGCTATTAGCGGCGTACAGTTTGTAGCCATTTGAATTGTCGAGTGTTCTTTTTCCTCGAGCAGCCAGTACTTTTTCAGTTACAGTAAATTTCAGCGCCAGTGTCTATCAGGTACCTTTCTTCGGTTAGCCTGTCAATGACACAAAGGCGGTTTCCCATACTAACACCGATACCCGCCGTAACCGGTGTAGTGTCTAGTTTTCCGACGGCTTCCAGTTACAAGGCGTTTTGCAACGATTTGCGTTTTTGCCGAATTTGTTGTGGTAGTAGCATATCCCGTTGTCAGGTGATTTGAATTGGCGGTTCTGATTGCATCTGTTATGATAGTTATGATTTGATCGTGAACGAGAATGTGAATTTGCTCGGCGGTAGCTCTGTGAACGGGTGTGACAGCGTGAGCGATGTCTTCTGTCTAATTCTTCGATCTTGTATGTGAGTTCTGCCATCTGCTTGGTCAAGATACTGATTGCACTGTCTTCAGATGAGTGCTGAGACGTCGTAACAGGTGCAAGATGTGTGGTAGGCGTAAACTCGAGCATTTTGTCAGCCATAGTAGAAAGGGTGTCCAGTGACGATTCGGAGTTTACAGCTAAAACGGCTCGAACGTTAGAAGGCATTTGTTTTAACCATTCTACTTTGAGACCTTCTTCAGTGATCATGTCTATCATGCGCCTAGATCACGCATCTGTCGAAGGAGCTGGGACGGTTTCTGGTCACCAAGCTCAAGACCACTGACTAGACGTTGAAAGTTCTGGACAGAGGATTGCTCATAGACAGATATGAGGCGTTGTTTGACTGTTTCATATTTGTTCGAACTCGGTGGTGATCGGAAAATATCAGTGATATGTCGAAGATCTTGCGACTGCAACTGTTGAAGTAGGTATCTGAATTTTTGGTCATCCGATGTCTTTAGTGGGTCAATCACAGATTCAAACTGTATGAACCATATGCTGGGTAGTTCGCGCCAGAACGGTAGAAGACGCGAGTGTATGGAGACAGCATCAGTATGGCACGCCACTGGAGATGGAGCGGCTACATTGGTCTTCGTCTCTTCAGACATGGCTTCGTTCAGTTGGCTGAAGGTGCGCTGTTTGTATTCAGCTTCGGGGTCACCAATTATTGGATGGGTGTGTCGATCCAATATAGATCATATGCGATCGGTGAAGAGGTGAAATGAAAGAAGGTTCTTTCTAGTGTTAGTACCGTGGTAAAGTATTCAAGATTTTGAACATTTATTGGTTTTGCCTGCCTGACTAATATATAATATTTGAGTATCACAATTGGTGAAGAATTAAACTACGAGAACACAAAATCACATATTTGCAGGTAGTTGAATAATTAAAAATATGTAGGTGTCCCTACAGGTTCCTTAGGGAAAGTTGTTTGTTTTCATGAGCACATGCATAGCCTTTCGAATCAAGAACTAATTTAAACTCACCCTATATAGAAGGTTGTCTTAGGATAATAATTTCAGTGCGTAGGTTCACAAAGCGAGAAAATGGAGGGATTAAACCATTCACTACTGTTAGTGTAACTTTCCTGTCAAACTCCCTGCCAGAATGCGTGTACTTGGATCTGTTCAGATTCAAAGTGCATGAGTACGTTGCTCCACTGCTGAAATGCTACAAATACTTTCGGTTTAACCATGGGGCAAAAATTTGTAAGTCAACTCAAAAATGCAGTATATGTGCAGGGGAGCACCGATACACCGAATGTACACCTGATGTTACTATCAAATGTATCAAATGTATTAACATCTGGCTATATCTAAGGACTGTCCCATAAAACAGAAAAAGATTGAGGAAAAAAGAAACGCAAAAAATTATGCGCAAGTAGTCTCTAACAAAAGTGAGCTAAACTTAGTAAAGAATTACAACAGAGAATTCCCGCAATTACCCATCCCAACTAAGACTAAACGCATTGCCAATGAAATACAGCCTAACGTTGCTACTGCTTCAACCTCTCAGGTAGAGGCAATTTCAACAGAAAAATTAATTGATGAGATTGTTAAAAGTGATGTGGTACTGAAGGAATTAGTGGGGGCCCTGGTTGCTCTAGGCAACTCAGGCCAAAAGTTGACCTCCACAGTCATCAAAGACATACTAATTAAGTCTCTTAAACATGGATACGACTTTTATACGTATTGCACAATTCAATTTGGAGTCATTAAAAAGTAAAAAATCATTGTTAATCGATTTTTTTTTAAAAATAACATAGATATATGTATATTAAATGAAACATATTTAAAAGAGAATAGTGTAGTAAGAATTCCTAATTATAATATTATAAACCAAAATGGTAAACATGGGCATGGTGGAGTAGCAGTTTTGGTCAAGAATGATTTTAAATATACTATAATTCCAACTCCTTACTATGATTATTTACAATCTGTGGCAATTGTTTTAAAAACTTATATAGGTAAATTAACTATATTTGGTACTTATGCACCACCTCCTAAAGGGGGCAGATTTAGGGCTAGACGTCTCCAAGATATCATAAATATGTTACCTAAGCCTTTACTACTATCAGGTGATCTTAATGCTCATCATGTAGCTTTTGGTTGCCTCACCACCAAAACGAGAGGTACTGAAATTTATAACATTCTAGATGAAAGTGATCTTTGTATATTAAACACAGGCTCTCCAACCACAGTAGGTAGGCCGAACGCTAGTCCATCATGTATAGATATTTCTTGTATTAGTGCAGCTTTAGCTCCCTTATGTCACTGGTGGGTTCATGATGACTCCATCTATCATTATCCAACTATCATTATCCAACTCTCATAGATATTTATACATCAGTTGATAAGTTTCAAGTGGGAAGTCCAGGTGTAAAATATCTTTACAACCGAGCAGACTGGAAAAGATTTTCTGCTGAAACAGAAAACGCATTCAAGAACTTTAGTGTTGATCATCAATTTTTGCGATACTCTACAAAAAATTAAAAATAATTGTGTACCAAAGATTGAGAAGAGAGGTCAGTATGTTATGAAAAAACCAGTTCCGTGGTGGGATGATGAGTGTCGGGAAGCTGTACAAAAGAGTAAAGATGCTTTGAATCTTTATCAAAGTAAATCTTTATCAAAGTACCTCTGATTTAAGTAGCTATATAGAATATAAAAAAGCTGATGCTTTTAAAAAACGATTGCTGAATCAAAAGAGGATCTGTGGTTGGAAAAATCTTTGCGAATCCTTTAATAGATATACACCTGTTAGTGTAATTTGGAATTATATAAGAAAATTTAAACGATTACCTGTTCAAAATCACACTAAAAATGATGCATGGATTCCTTCATTTTTTAACAAATATGCTCCACCAAATCCATCTGAAAAAACAGTTGATGTAAACCAACTAGAAAGTATATTTAGGCAAACTGAAAGCACTCAAAGTAGTTTCTTATGTCAACCATTCTCATTATAAGAATTTAACACTGCAATTAGCTCTAGGCGAGATACTACTCCTGGTTTAGATGATGTTCCTTATAAATTAATCCGTAATATGCATCCTAATGGCCATCGAATTTTATTAAAAATATTCAATTTGCTATGGGATTCTAATTGTATTCCTGAGGCATGGAAAACACAATGTGTTATACCAATTATAAAGCCAGATAAGCCAGATTATGATTGTAATTCCTACCGACCAATTTCTCTATCCTCATGTGTAGGGAAGATTTTTGAGTTCATGTTAAAAGTAAGATTGGATTATTACGTAGAATCTAATAGAATCTTACCAGATCAACAGTATGGTTTCCGTAAAGGTAGAAGTGCTATGGAAAGTTTTACATTGCTTGTATTCGACATTAAAAAATCCTTCCTTAGTCATTCTGCAACCGTTTGTGCTTTTCTTGACGTCCAAGGTGCATTTGATAATGTGAATCCTTCCATTCTTGTCCAAGTCCTTAACGAGGTCGGAATACCAGGCAAAATCTGTAAATGGATATTTAATTTTCTTTATGATCGTACAATGTATATTAAATTTAATAACATTTTGCATGGACCAAGACAAGTATACAAAGGTACAATGCAGGGTGCTACAATATCTCCTTTATTATATAATTTATACACATCTCAAATTAACAAATATTTAACTGAAGAAAACATTAACTTTCTCCAATTTGCAGATGACTTACTAGTCTATACTGTACATAATGATGCGAATATAGCTGTTAATAAATTGAACAAAGCATTAGAACAGATACAGCACTACTATAATGAAAAATTAAATTTAAATATCAGTCCAGCAAAAAGTGCGGCATTAATATTTTCTAAAAAACAATGCCATTTAACTCTTGGTGATGTTCAATATAAGAATGCACCACTGCCTTGGATGAAAGAAAAGAAATTTTTAGGAGTTTGGTTGGATCAAAAGTTATCTTTTCAGACACATGTTAATCACATTATTTCAAATTCATGTCGTGGACTAAACATATTGCGTTCCCTGGCAGGTGTGCATTGGGGTTCTGATCCACAAATACTATCAATGTTATACAGGGTGTCCCAAAAAGTATGGTCAAGCGGAAGTCCAGAGATAGAACAACTCTAGGGCTACCCAAATCACCCCCATGTATGTTCAGCGATTTTTGGTAGTTTTCGAGTTATGATTTCTTTTTGGATTTTTTAATTTTTTGGCCGGGTCGGATTTCATATTATTTTTTAAATAATTTATTACAAATTTCCGGTATTTTTTTTAATGTCATATAATCATTATGAATTGTACTTTCAGGCATAAAATAATAAGCTTCGTAACATTAGTGTAAGTAACAAAAGTTATGATAGAAAGTCAAGAATTTTAGATTGAGCGACTCAGATTTAAACTTTCAGCATAAAATAAAAAATACAAAAAGGTGTTTTCAATGTTCTTCGGTAATTTTAAAGACTGCACGAGATTCTAAGCTTTCAGAATCATATTCAAAAAATAGTACTTAATGGGCTTTTTTTTCCTGAACAGCCGTCAAAGTTGTTAAGGTAGAAATATCCTAAGGAAGTTATTTAATTTTTGTCGTCTCTAGTTATCAAAACCAATTACTAATTTAATGAGTTTTATAGAAAAAATACTTACTTCAATTTAATAAAGAACGTTTTGAGCAGAATGGTAGCGGAAATTATCACCTTTTTTTTTAAAAAAACTGCGCATTTTTCTTTTAACTTGACTAATCAGTTATTATTAGATTGCCTCTGATTATTCGATGTGCCTCTGATTTTGGGATTCCCATACGGTTTTCTATGGTTCTCGTGCTAGTCGATGGGTCTCTCGCCACTTCTTCAAGCACTGATTCGACTACATCTGGATCTTGAATTTCTAATGGACGCTCAGACCTTGTATTAGGTTGGCGACCTTCAATGTAAGCATCATGGACTCGTAAAGTGATACAGTACCTCTACTGTATCACTTTACGAGTCCTCACTCGTGCAGACTTCTTGCGTCCTGCGGAATTATTAGCTGATGAGTCATAAAAATAAATGTGTGATAATTTCCGCTACCATTCTGCTCAAAACGTTCTTTTTTAAATTAAAATATTTTTTTCTATAAAACTCATTAAATTTGTAATTATTTTTGATAACTAGAGACGACAAAAATTAAATAACTTCCTTAGGAAATTTCTACCTTAACAACTTTGACGGCTGTTCAGGAAAAAAAAGCCCATTAAGTACTATTTTTTGAATATGATTCTGAAAGCTTAGAATCTCGTGCAGTTTTTAAAATTACCGAAGAGCATTGGAAACACCTTTTTGTATTTTTTATTTTATGCTGAAAGTTTAAATCTGAGTCGCTCAATCTAAAATTCTTGACTTTCTATCATAATTTTTGTTACTTACACTAATGTTACGATGCTTATTATTTTATGCCTGAAAGTACAATTCATAATGAATATGTGACCTTAAAAAAATACCGGAAATTTGTAATAAATTCTTTAAAAAATAATATGAAATCCGATCCGGCCCAAAAAAATTAAAAATCCTAAAAAAAATAATAACTCAAAAACTACCAAAAATCGCTGAACATACGTGGGGGTGATTTGGGTAGCCCTAGAGTTGTTCTATCTCTGGACTTCCGCTTGACCATACTTTTTGGGACACCCTGTATAAAAGCATAGTCAGAAGTCATTTTGATTACAGCTGTTTAGCTTATATGAATGCAAATAGGATAGGTACGCCAGTTCGGCGTCTACCGCCCTTTCTCGACCATTTCGACACCCATTCATAGAAAACAACGTAAAATAGCAAAACTACCAACTCTAAAACATTAGAACCCGTTTAGATAGCAACCTAAAGGATAAAAGTACATGTCAAACAAAGTGATATCGCGGTAGTGTCATTGAAAAAATACCTAGTCATTTCAAGGATAGCAGAGCGGAGGCAAAAACGCGTCTAAAACTACAAAAAAAATAGTGGCGTGCAGCAACTTTCACAGACAGTTTCCGATCTATTCACTTTCATATATAGTATTTTTCGTTATTTCTAGTCTTATTTAAGGTCCATAGAACGTACTTTAAAAGTTTTAACTGATAAAATCCGTATATTATTAGGTAAATTAAGTGGACGAGAACTGGGCCGACGTTTTCTTAAAAAAAACAGTTTTCGTCCAGATGGACGAGGACTGGCTTAACTATGTCTATAAAAGTTTTTTATGATTTGCGACAATAAAGAAAATTTAACTGTCACCATTAAGGAATATGAACCTTATGGTCGGATACTTCTTAACTGCCAGTTTTCGTCCACCATATTTATAATGTACTTAAAACTAGCAATGTAAAAAATATGAGGTGGTCAAAATTAGGAAGGAGAATAACAATGTTCCTGTTTTCGACCGTTTTATTCTAACAAGCAAAACTAGGTAGGTAAGGTAGTAGTTACTGGAAAAAAATGCATATGTTGTCTTTTGTCATGTGAAAAATAGACAATTTATACAATGTTCAATAGTAGTAGTAAATTATTGGATTCTTCATAAAAATCGATCAGCCGAATTAGTATGAGGAGTTATTATTTTTTGCGATTTGACTATGTGTTCCTTGGATAAAGTTGATCAGAATCAGGAATAGAAGCACTGATTAAATTTTGACGCAAGACTATATTTACATCCCGTATACATACTTATAATTATTACCAAAGTATGTTTGGAGAAGTGATGAGGTCATCAGACGTCAAGAAGTACAGGAAGGAACTCCAGAGGCGGATAGCGTGATGATTAAAGGAGTGAGCTTAGAAATTGTTAGAGTGAGGAGGAATATGGAGATGGAGGTTTTCGAAGGAACGAAGAGAACGACTGTGAGTGGAAGATAGAAAGTTGAAACGTTCTTTAAGGTACGTTGGGGATTTAGGAAAAACAAGACAAGACAGAATAAAGATGTGACAGGATGTGAAGGTCACGACGGTGACAAATTGGAAGCCATTCCAGATCTCTTCGATACGGGGACACGTGATCATATTTACGGAGATAAAAAGATAAATCTGAGGGCAAGATTTTAAAAACGCTCGAGTTTATTTAGAAATTTGACATTTATATATGGCTAGCATACGTCGGCGAACTACTTCATTTATGGACCATTTAAAAATATGTCCACATCGCAGAATGATAACTTCATAATCGCCAACTTCTCTTAATAACTTCATTACAGAATGACTTTTTTATAAACTGCTAATAAAAATTTGGCTACTTCTTTAGCCTGGAAACTTGTAGGGTTCCCTGTTGCCCCTCAAACAAGCAGAAGACGTTGAGTGCCTATCGGGTACAATACCATAATGCCTTTGCGATGTTTTTGGGGCTATCTCGCATCTGTAGGCCTCTGGAATTTTTGTGAATGCACGTATGGATGGTTTTGTTGTTCTTATCCGTATAAAATGTGTATTTTACTGCTCAGAGTGTGGTCCACTAACAATATCTTAGCATATGAGTATGAAGCCCTGTCAGGCCAAGCTGGCAGATAGAGGATGGCAGAATCGTATCGATCGAGAAATTCTACGGGCAATAATACGCGACCACAGGCTTACCTTTCAGTACTTTAGCTACAGAGCTGAGCCAGATTGAACCGACACTTTGCTGAAGATATGTCAGACATCAGCCTGTACGAAGTTAACTCTAAAACATTTTAAAATAACAACGCATCAGTAATGATGGAATTACGACTGAACTTCTGAAAACAGATGGAACACTGGTACTGCAAGCTTTCAGAAGTTATTACAATTACAATTAGCTATTACAATCAAGTAAAAATGAGAATTAAAAATGAGTACAAACTAGTGACGGTTGATACCTAAAATAGGCTCGAGGCCTGTGCTATAGGCACTAGCACCCCCATAATGGTGATCATTTATAAGCCAGAGCTAATAGGTTTATATAATATTATAATTAATACAGACTTTTACTTAATAAATAAAGCAGTGAATACATAATCTGATAAGTTGTTTAATTACAATGTAATTAAAGGATGAACACCTAAGGGATTGCACATAAGTTTGGTGGTACTCTTTTTCAAAAAGGGTGATATGACCCTACTGAAGAAATATAGACCAAATACGGAGGTATATAACGTATTTTAACTATAGCCTTTTATTCTGTCTAGACCAAGGCTGTGTTACAGTCACTCCAGCGATGCCAAATTGACTATCAATATATCAAGGTTACTGATGTGCCGTTACCGGGAATATTTCCTTAGACAGAGACAGCGCTTTATATTGCATATAGCGCCGTCCTTTGGGAATATTGAGTAGATTCCTATGGGAATATTTCCAAGGGACGGCGCTATATGTAATACAGAGCGCTGTCTCTGTCTTGCGGGAATATTCCTGGGCATGGCACATCAATTATCAAGGTGTTGAAGTGTTTGTATGAAAATGCTACTATGTTATTCCATCTCGAGGATCAAAATTGGAAAATTATCCGACTGCAGCGTGGGGTAAGACAGGGAGAGGTTATATCTCCGAAACTACTCAACACTGCCCTGAAAGTTGTTTTCAAGCTTCTGGACTGGAGAGGACTCAACATAAATATAGATTTTTAGTTATTTTATAAACATGTTATTTTTGATGCCAAAAATAAAGAATGTCTTTGTCTACATAGCTTCCTTAGATTCGCTGACTATATCATGGTCTTCGCTGAGACCTTGGAAGACTAAGGCACAATGCTCGATTAACTCAGTAGAGCCTCTCAACATGTGGGTCTTAAAATAAACATGAACTGGACGAAAATATGTCATAAGTTCATATCACACCAACTCCTCTGAAGATTGGAGACTCTACACTAGGAGCTGTTGACGTATATGTAACCTGGGACATACAGTCTTGCTAGATAATTCCAACTTCTAGAAACAGATCGATTGTCGAATCAAATTCTGCTGGGCAGTGTGCGGAAAGCTCCGCAATAATACTAAGATTCTTGTGGGTTACTAGTGGTGAAATAAGCCACTGAGACATGTTAACTTACTACAGGCCTGATAAAAAGGATTAAAGTCGTTCAAAGATACAAAGATAGATAAAACATTTTATTCAAAGAGCTATGGAGCATGCTATGCTTGTAGTTTCCCTTAGTGATGGAACTTAAAATGTGGAGTTACACAGGAGAACTAAAGTAACCAACGAAGCTCATGGAATCGCTTAACTGAAGTGGCAATGGGCGGGGCACATAGTTTATAAAACAAATGGCCGTTGGGGCATTAAACTTCTCGAGTAGCACGGAAGACTTAACGTAGGCAGGTCTCCCACTTGGTGGACCGATAGTGAAGTGAAAGTTACAGGAAATCACTGGACACAGGCAACCCAGAAGTGGTAGGTGTGGAAATCCTTAAGGGAGGGCTTTATCCAACAATGGACAACTTTTGGCTGATGATGATGACTACCCGTATCTTCGTCACTGTATGTGGGTAACTATGAGATATAATATCAGACATTACAGTGTTTACATAGGCTAGCAGCATTCTTTTGTGTACTCTATAGTCATACTGCTTTCGCCAACCCACCTGCCAAGTGCGGCGAATACGGAAAAACCCATGTTCGGGGTCGGCAAATGCCTGTGACTGGTGATAAGCATGATGGGATGATGCGTTTGTGCAGTATTATTTATTTAGATAAATAAGTACTTTAAATAGTTTACATAAGTACAAAAGTGGCTTTGGCCTTGGTTCTAAGACAGAAAACCTTTTAGAACCAAAATGATACAAAATCTGTACTCAATGAAAATTCTAAATGATATCTAAACTGTTAAAACTCTGTTTTGACACTTTTTTTCTACGTAACACCGATACTTTCACATAAATACATTGCTTCAGTCTCTGGTCGAAAACTGGTCAAAGGTGGTCGAAAACTGGAAAATCTGGACGAAAACTGGTAAAATCGGCATTTTGCGCATTTTAACAGATTTATTCAAAAACAGTAAGAGTAAATAACAGCTTTTGTTTGTATTATTGAAATTAAGTATATTTGCAATATTTAAGAGTAAAAACAACAGAATTGCTACATTTACACATGTTTTTTGCTTTCCAAACTTGACAACTCCACTAACTGGACGAAAACTGGCGGGATTACCCTATTTCTTTGTTATGAAGATTAGATGTTATTCAGAATAAAGCACTAAGAATAATTTCAGGTGCTATTTGTTCTACTCCTATTCATGTGATGGAAATAGAAACTTGCATACCTCCTCTTATTATTAGACGTCTGCAAATGGCAGAAAGATTTTGCTTCAAATTGCTAGCAGCAGAGAATTTGTTTGCTTTGAACAAGCTTCTACCTCCTAGCACATATCAGTTAGGTATTATGGGTCCTTATGTTAATAGCACCCACATCTTATCAGGAAACTTACCTGAGCTACCAAGAATATTATTGCACTTGCAGTCACTGGCTTTTAATATTGACAAAAACAAATTCTGGCCTTTGTATAGAATAAGTTACAATGTTCTTGTCAATTTTGATGTTATTTTATCAAATGAGATAATCCAAGATAAATCTGAGTTATTGGATACCTAACACCTTCTATAAAATTTACACTGATGGATCAAAATGTGAAGATAGGGTATCATCTGCCTTTTACGACTCACAAACTAAGTTTAGAAAATGTTTTAAGATTGATAAAAATGCAAGTATTTTTACGGCAGAGTGCTATGCTATCTATAAAGCTCTTTTATATATTAAAAATATTAATAGGCTTCACTATATGATTTTGTCAGATTCCAAGAGTGCCTTGCTCGCACTTAACAATAAGACCCTTAGATACAATCTTCATTACATAATATACCAAATTAGACAATTACTGTATGAGCTGTAATCATAAAACAGTACAATTTCTGTGGGTACCTTCTCATTGTGGCATAACTGGAAATGAAGAAGCTGACCAAACTGCTCGTGGACCACATAATGAAGATGACACAACCCTATTGAGAATTAATTTAACTGATTTTCATGCTGTACTAAAGGAGACCCTGAAATCAATATTAATAGATTACTGGACAAAGATAGGTGAAGGAAAAGGAAAATGGTATGCTAAGATCCAAGGATGCCCGCCCGCCAAACCTTGGTACTATGGAAATAAAGATGTAAATTGCAGAAAATTCATAACTACAATTAACAGAATGAGATTTGGACATTGCCAAGTAAGAACTCACCTACACAGATTAAAATTAGTGGAAGACCCTAAGTGTTCAACCTGTAAACAAGACGAAGATCTAAACCACTTAGTTATGAACTGCCAACGATTTGGAGTTCAGAGACTTGTGCTAATAAGTGAACTTCAGGATATAGTACAGGAGATGGCACGTACCTATCTATAATATTAGTGTAGTAGGAACTAGACTGTTACCTACCTACCAGATAAATAAGTTTAGTAATTCTGTTATATAGACTGATTAGACATTGTTTTTATTATATTTTTTTTATTTTAATAATTCACATTTTATTTTAAAAAGTAGATATTGATACTGTTTATTTTCCTGTATCAAATTTCAGTGCCTGCGTCAAAATGCTGTCTACTTTCACAACTCGCAGAATGAAAGCAGAAAAGCAAGCGGAGGAACTGAAGCAAGCCCAGCTTCTAGCGGACCGCCTGCTGGCCGAGCGGAACGAGAACGAGGTCGAGCTCAGGCTGCTGCGCGCTAAGCAGACCTCCCTCACCACCAGCCTGACACAGCTGAGAAGCATGTATGATGAGGCGCAAAATGACCTGGACCAGCAGCAACGAAAGATTGACTCGTTCAGTGAATTCCACGCTCAACATGAGGCGGCCCTCGACAGAATAAAACTCCTGGACCAGCAGCTAAGGGAGGCCCACGCACAGCTCGCTGCCCACAGGGCCGAACAGGAACTCCAGCTGCTGCATGGAGTAACACTGCGAGAGGAGATGCAGGCAAGCAGCCACGAAATACCTTATAGTACTCACATTCAACTGAGTAGTGGCCGTAAGATCAGGAAATACTTTAAATTGAAAAAAATTATTGAAAAGTCTAGGAAGCAAATCTCAATCCTAAAAAAATCTAAAACTACAATGGATTTGAAAAGACAAAATATTCACCTACAAAACCAGACCCTAGAACTGCAAAGTCAGCTAGAGGAAATCTGCGAGAAGCAAAAAAACACTGCAGCTGAACTGGAGCAACTACAGGTGGCGACATCAGAGCTGATTCAACTCAGTACAGCTAATCGATTTTTAACCTGTCAACTCTTAGAGGACTCTGAAGATACAGATTTACTAGACACTTCTGCAGTAGATCTGACGAGCCTTGCCGAAACATCACCTGGCAAAAGAGGTGATTACGATCACGGCTGTGCTGTATCAACGGTCGAGAACCTGTCCCAGCACACGGACAGCGGCGCCGCTGAGCCTGCGGCCGCGCCCTCCTGCGAGCAGTCGCCGGCGTCGCGCCGCGGCCGCCGCCGCCACCGACGGCGCGCGCGCCGCACGTCGCCGCTGTCCAGCCGGGACGCCAACGGCAAAGCTGAGCCTGCGCGAGCGCCCTGCCACGAGCAGAGCGGCGCAGCCCCCGCGAGCGCGCGCCGCACCCGCCCGCACCCCCCAGCGCCAGCGCCGGCGTCGCGCTCAGTTGGGGCCCTCAACGAGTCGCAGAGCACCGTGCCGCCGTCGCCACCGGTATCCTCCATACAAACATCGACAGTTCTAGGCAAAAAAACTTTCGTATACTCTGATGGTATTGGGAAAGACATTGGGCCCATGATCTCAAAATGTTTGGGGCATAGTACAATAAATTTATGTTACTCGAATGCTTCTCTAGAACGAATTGTAAATACTATAGGAAATAACAACAGTATAGACGAGCATACCTCTGTGATTATTTTATTAGGGGATAGCTTACACATGACAAAATTGGAAATAAAAAAATGTGTAGACATTTTAATTGCAATTAGCAAAAAAACCAAATGTAAATTTACTTTTTGCGCCTTCCCGTACTGTGTCAACCAATCGCAATACTATAACGAAAAGTTATTTAACTTGAATATGTACATATACAACTTAACATGTAGTCATTCTGACTATATTTTGTATTTTGAGTCGAACAGTTTTGTTCGTAACTTTAAACTGACATACGATAGAATGTTTCTATCTAATAGACAAAAGCGGCAACTAGCTAAGTTATTAGCTTTTAGTATTATTCACCGTACTGACTGTATTCAGTCAGTAATAACTTGTTTAACGACGGAGGAGTCGACCGCCGACTGCGGCGCCGCGGGGACAGCGCGGCCGCTAGCCGTACCAGCGAGTACGACCCGCGGGGCCGCGGCTGGCGATTGTTCTCGATCTCTCGATTTAAATTAAGGCGTAAGACAACGGGAAAGTCAGAACTAACTTTGTCATTAGTACATCAAAATATTCAAGGCTTTTCCGGCAAAGAACTAGAAATAGAGATGTTTTTGGATAAATATTTCGTTGACATATTTTGTATCACTGAACACTGGCTCAAAGAAAATCAAATGATGTTCAGCTATGATAATTACCATTTAGCCAGTTCTTTCAACCGAAAGACCGCTCGGTGTGGTGGCTCACTTATACTTGTTCGTAATAACTTAAAAGCCAAAGAACGTAAAGACGTAGTCGGGCTTTCGATTGAAAGAAATGCCGAACTATCCTGTGTTGAGTTGGAGAAACATATTGTACTATGTGTGTACAGACCTCCATGCGATGAGAACTTTTCCGTTTTTGAAAATGTTTTGGAGGATGTCTTGAGCATTTTGACTAAAAGTAATAAGTCAGTTATTGTATGCGGAGATTTTAATATAGATATTCTTGAAAAGAAAAATTTATCTACGAGATTTCTTAGTTTGTTTAAATCATTTAATTTAGATTTCATATTTCATGAGCCCACTAGAGTCACGGCAACATCAGCGTCATGTATTGATAACGTTTTCTTAAATTGTGAATATAGTGAACACAGTATTATTAATTGCTTAAAATCAGATCACAGCGGTCAGCTTGTGCATTTTCCCTTTGGAAAAACTAGAGTAAAAATTACAATTCAAACAAGACCCGTCACAGTCCAGAGAGTAAACAAATATAAAAATGTCTTAAGTCAAAAACTGCCGCTTACAGTTTTCGACACAGAGAAAGCTAATAAATTCTATAACAGCTTTTTTGGAATTATTAGTAAACAATTTGACGAAATATTTAAGAGTAAAACTGTCAACGTTAATGAAAAATTTAAGTTTAGTGATTGGGCAACAGTTGGTATTTATAAAAGTAGAGAAAAATTGTTTTCTCTTTATGAACAAAAGATTATAAATTTTGACAGCGGGTTCATAGAATATGTTAAAAAATATTCGAAGATATTTAAAAAAGTTTGTTTATCAGCAAAATCTAACTTTCTATCAAGAAAAATTAAAAACTCTGAAAATAAAATTAAAGCTGTGTGGAACGTTATCAATAAAGAAACGGGAAAAACAAAACCGCGTAAGGAAGACTACATTCTTCAAACAGATCGCGGCTTAATATCAAAAATACCGGATGTAACAGAAGAATTTGAAACTTTTTATACTGATATTACCATCAAAACAACGGAAAGCCTTGACTCGTCGCCGGTACTCGCCCAACGTTTACTGACTGAAAATGTAGATCAGTGTAAAGAATGTTTTCAATTTAGAAAAATTTACCCTTATACAGTTGTAAAAACCTTTAAGTCACTTAAACTTAAAAACACTGAAGATTTATGGGGCATGTCTGTTAATTTATTAAAGTCGGTTATTGATACTATAGCCCCTTATCTTGCTTCTCTTTTTAATATATGCATAGATAGTGGTGTATTCCCGGATCTTATGAAATTTAGTAAAGTTGTTCCCTTATTCAAATCTGGAGAAAAAACTAACCCTAGTAATTACAGACCTGTCTCGGTACTGCCAGTACTTAGTAAGATCTTTGAAAAAATAATTCTTACTCAAATGTTAAGCCACTTCAATATTAATAAAGTGCTTCATAATCTACAGTTTGGCTTCACTAAAGGGCGTTCGACAACCGACGCAGGAGTCAAACTGATAAGAAACATATATGATGCGTTCGAAAAATCGCAAAATGCTATAGGAGTCTTCTGCGATTTGTCCAAAGCATTTGATTGCGTCGAACATAAAACCTTACTTTTAAAGCTAGAACATTACGGGGTCAATAATAAAGCTTTGAATTTGTTAGAGTCATACTTAGTTAATAGAACTCAAAAGGTGCATATAAATGGTACAAATTCGTCAGGCTCACGCGTTAAAATGGGTGTGCCTCAAGGGTCTATTTTGGGACCATTTCTGTTTTTGGTTTATATCAACGACCTACCTTTTATGGTTGAATCGCTGTCTAAAATTGTGTTGTTTGCGGATGATACATCTCTAGTTTTTAAAATTGACAGACAAACTGATATGATTGACGAAGTAAACGACACTCTTTGTAAAGTACACAATTGGTTCACCGTGAACAACCTAGTCCTTAATGCAAAAAAAAACTAAATGCATAAATTTCACCTTACCGAATGTTAAAAATATAACTCAAAACGTGTCATTAGCTAGCAGTGTTTTAGAATTCGTACCAAAAACAGTTTTCTTAGGTATAACCGTAGATTCAAAACTTCAATGGGGTCCTCACATAGAAACTTTAGCAGGCAGGCTTAGTTCAGCTGCCTATGCTGTTAAAAAAATTAGGCTCCTGACAGATATAGAAACGGCGAGACTAGTATATTTCAGCTATTTCCACAGTATTATGTCTTACGGTATACTTTTATGGGGGCATGCAGCTGATATAAATACTATTTTTGTACTACAAAAAAGGGCTGTTCGCGTGATTTACGGAATGCGATCTCGAGATTCACTTAGAGAAAAATTTAAAGAAATCAATATTCTAACGCTTCCCTGTCAATATATTTATGAAAATGTAATGTATGTGTGAAAAAACTTAAATCACTTTACACTGAATTCTGACAGACATACTCGTAATCTCAGGAATAACAGTAAGCTTCAGCTTGTATCTACTAGGCTCAGTAAGGTTAGTAAGTCGTTTGTGGGACAATGCATACGAATGTATAATAAAATACCAGAAGATATTGTAAACCTAACAGAGAATAAATTCAAAAGTTATGTAAAAAAGATACTATGTAATAAAGCTTACTATAAGACATGTGAGTACTTAGATGATAGAAATGCTTGGACGGTAAGTGTTTCTTCAACCAACACAGCAACACTTTCATGACATATTGTGAGACAATAAAGATACAAACTCTATTGTGAAAGAACTGAAGGGATTCGGTAAGACATTTTCTTCTCCTTTTTCTTTGTCCATTGATCGGAGTGGTGCATGCTCGCTTAAATGTTCGTGCGGATGGTGGCGTATCGGGAGCCGGGTCGTTCCCTTCCCTCAAATATGGTTGAGGGGAGCGATGGCTGACTCTCGCGTTATACTCGTGATCGGGTGCTGTCCGTGTGAACTGGCCTGCTCTTGTCATTGGTTTTTTGGAATTTGTTAGTCATTAGCTACAAACAATTTTTACTTTTATCTCTTTTGAATCCTTTCTTTATTCTTATTTTTGTATATTTTATTTACAGACATGACATTGTATAATTCATTTATTGATCTAGCATTAAGATGTTATAGAATATAAGACTTAAAAAAAAAATGTGTTGGAGGGAGTTTCTTTAGGGCCCGCCGTTTCTTCTCACTCCGCAAACACTTCCCGAAACGGTGGGTATACGAGTTCCGAGTGGTAGGAACCTCGTATTAGGTAGATAAAAGAATGACGTTCGAAAAGTGTACACTGCTACCTACTTCGAATAAAATATTTTCATTTTCATTTTCATTTTCAGATTCCTCAGTGCTTAGAGGACTTACTCAGAGAACCCAAATTCTACGTGCCATTATCAGGGACGTATTCTCCATAGGGTCATTCGGGCGAACGCCCGGGGCGGCCCGTCCCAAGGGGCGGCCCGCCCAGTTCTCCAACAACTCTCATTTTTTTATTAGCTGACTGAAAAATTGTAGGTAATCTAGAATTTACACGGGCGCGGGAGTCTTGATGAGTATTGATCTCTTTCTCGAAGTTGAACCTAGCTAGCTGGACTGTTTGTCCCAGGTATACATATTCGTCAACTACTTCGAGTGTCGAGTCTCCAACATTCAGAGGAGTGGTCGGATTTTTAAATAATTTTCGTCTTGTCCCTGTTCATTTTTAGACCCACTTGTTGGGAGTTTCTAGTCCATCGGACATTGAATTCTGCCTAGTTCCTCAAAGGTTTCAGCCATGATCACGATATCATCAACGAATCGAAAGTGAGTGATATACTTGTTGATATTAATGCCGAGTTAGTCCAGTCATCGAGGAGGTTGAGGTATGCATTAACTCCTCTGTCCGTAAAACTTTGCAGTATGATTAAGTAGGTTCCATAGATGAGGTGTGACAAGGTATCCCGGAGATTTAAGTTTTGGAAGTAGGTATTTTATACCTAAACATGAATATTGCTAATAACTCGTACCGAACAATTTCTCAATCCATTATTTCAACGCGATATGTTAGTGTTAGGTTGTTATTATATGTATGTAAAACTGTCCAAAACTTTTTCGAACTTTTTAACTTCGATATTTAACAAAATATGTTATTTTGCTATAATTACCAAGGTATAATTTCTCGATTAAATTTTATTTTTTACTATGGTTTTATACCTTATTAGACTTTTCTATGTGTAAGTATCCAAAACATTTTCCTATAGGAACATAATGTTATAGTTTCCGTATAAATGCTCACGGCTCATAATTTCTCAGTCCAATTTTATTCCTTTAGAAGTCACAATTTACAGAAGTAAACAGCTTTTTAAAACTATCCAATGAAATTTCGGCAAATAGTAGTTTTAGAATTTCTTTAGATAATACGTTTATTACACATTCACGGCTTACGGGGCGGCGGCGGACGTAGACGCGATGCGCGTGGCGCGTACCGCATCCGCTCAAGGTCAAACAATGAAGCTATACATACATCTACATTCATTTGAAAAAAATCGATATACTCTGCTTGGGAGTCTAAGAAAGGGTGCCGATATTCTTTTTACTGTAAAGGATACAGAGTTTAGATTTGTCCTTGACTAGTACTATTGAATTTTTTGCGTATTATGTACCGTAAAGTAAAAAATCAAATTTTACTATTGTTACCCCGTCTGAGTGTACGGATATTAGGCTATGTAGGTATTCTCCTGACCGAAGACTGTCATTTTCAGTAACTTTTTTATCAAATGTCAAAAACGGCGTTTTGTTCTAAAAATGTTTGAAAGGAGAATGGGCGATTTTGGCTCATATGTTGTAACACTTGTAACGCATTGTGACCTATACCGTAAGATAGGTCACACAAAGTACAAACTTTTTTTGTATGATAGCTCACCTGGATCTCGTGCAGAAGAAAAGTTATTAGGCATAACCTAACGAAAAAGTTTGTACTTGATATAGAATAGAAAAGAAATGTTTATTCAGCAAATACAAACATATATGGAAGCAACAAATACAGTTGATTAAAATAACATAACATAGTAAAAAAAAGAGAAAAGAGCAATAAAATTACATAAATTAATTTTAAGTATTATTGTAACTTATGAAAATATAGCATAAAATATACCCACTTATCGAGGTAAAATGATGATTATGCTCATCGTTACAGCCAAAACACGCTGTTAACTGTGCAGTGGTCATGGTCATCAGATCATGTAGGTTAACCTATTACACGTACGGTCATTACCTAGATGGGTTTAACTGTAAGTGGCATTTATCTCGACTGTTTCCGTGCTTTGAAAGGCAGTTGTTAGCTTGTTATACCACATCGGAGGTCCATGAGGATGGCCTAACCATCCCCATACAGAAAAAGTATCTGCGCTAACACTGGGAACGACATTGATTATTATCAAAAAACGTTACTGATTTGCTTACTGAGGCATGTAGTTCCCTTATTCTATTTTTTAACTTTGAAATTAAAACTATTAGGTATTAGGCATTATAAAGCTTCTTAATAATAATAATTTTTCAAGTTTATTGATAGGCTTCCCTATAGGGTTTTCAAAACTGGTCTTGCGTTGCCTGTCTCTAATGGCTTCCCACGACCGTCACCAATTCTATGAGCTATGTGCTCCGCCCATTGCCACTTTCGTTAAGCTATTCTGTGAGCTATGTGCGTTACTTTATATTCTCACTACGCACCTCCTCAGTTCTGATTTGATCACGTAAGGAAACTCCAAGCATACTTCATAGCGCTTTGGGTGACCTTGAGTCTTCTTATGAGTCTCATACGAAGCGAACATGCCTTATTGTTAGTTCCATATGGTTATTACTAGCAACACAAACTGATTAAAGACTTTAGTTTTGAGACACTTGAGAGGTATCTTTCTTGAAGTTAGACGTACCTAGTTGGACTTTTTGTGCAAGGTACATATATAGGGTGACTTTAATTAGTTCTTGATATAAAAGACTGTGCATGTGCTAATGATAACAAACAACTTTCCCTAAGGAACCCATAGTCAAATCGTAAAAAAAATGTGGACTATCCAAACAAATTGACCAACTTACCGGCCAAATTAGTATGAAGAGTCAAATTTTTTTGCGATTGGACTATGGGTTCCTAAGGGAATTTTTTTGTTATCATGAGCACATGCACACCCTTTGGTATCAAGAACTAATTTAAAGTCACCCTATATTAGTCAATAACTTCGAGTATAGTCTCCAAACTTCAGAGCCATGGGTTTTCAGGACATGGACTTTTGACATCATTTTTGTCTTATGTTCATTTTAAGACCGAGTTGTTGAAATGGTCTATTGAGTCCATTGATATCTGTACCTAGGACTTCCAAAGTCTCAGGCAAAATCATAGTAATTATCGTCAACGATCAAATGTGGGTGATGTACTCACTGTTAATGTTGGTGCCGAGCTCTTTCAATCACAGACAGGTCTTCTTTCATAACAACAGGCTGTTAGATATAACGTCTCCCTGTTTCACCCTTTTCTGCAGCCGGACAGATTTCAAATTTTTGTTTTGAATACGGACTAACATTGCGGCGTTCCCGTTCAAGCGCTTTAGCCAGGACTCGATCCAATCAAAAGTTTTCTCATAGTCCACAAACGCTGAATTTATACGCCATTATTGGCAGGCGTGTTCAGAAAGCTAGAAGTCGCCAAACCTGCGTGCGTGACGATTCGTAATGACTCTCGAAAACAGCTTGTATATAAAGATCTGAAGTGAAATACGTCTATAGTTCGTCTTTGCTCGATCTTTGACGTAAAACAGCATCTTAGGTCAGTCAGTTATCTGCGATTGATTGATTGGCTTTCTGTGGGTGCATGAGTATGTGCCAGTTACACATTGAAGCACAGAAGTAACATTTCACAAGAAGTGTATACGATGGCTCAATGTATGTGCCTGTGAGCATGTGCTTGGTTCTGGTTTGCTTGTGTGTACGTGTGTACAACTTCAATATATCTTTTATTACTTACACAGATGCCTGTTAGTCTATTATATGATGGCTTAAATTTGATTTTAATGTAAGGAGTAAGTGAGTAAATAAAAGTAACGCAGTTTATTATGAATTATTGCAATCATGAAAAGTAATACAAAATTGTACTTATGTACTGCTTAATCTAATAATCTTAATTTATAATTATGTCATTCATTATTGTATTATAAGAGCCAGTCTAGACTTAGTCGGGCATCCTGGTTTCCTTTGTACTAATATAATAAAATTCTACCAATATTGCAATATTTCTTATTTTACTAACTTATGTCAAATATATTGAGGTATTATTGAGAGTGAGTAGTAGGGTTCATTTTTAAAACAGTGGCTATAAACATTGGTCCCAAATAAAATAACACATTTGTACAAAAATAATTTTCAAATATTTATAATATTTGATCATTTTTCAAAAATAGGTCGTACCTGTGGCCGTGTACTAAAGTATGTCAAAAAATTCAAAAAAATTCAAAGATTAACCACCTGCAAAAAAATAATGGAAAAATGTGCGATAGCGGAGATATCATTATTTTTCATGTCAGCTTCATACATTTTTTTCGAATAAAAATCTTATTAATTGGAAACAAGATTATATAACTTTTTCAATATAAGTGTGCATAAGCATGATCTATAGTACCATTTCGAGCAAAATAAATATAATATTATGTAAGAAAAAATGGAGAATGTCTATGAAAGACGAATCTCAACCAACATTGCGCCGCCGCGGGTAGTTGTTTTCATTACAATGAAGAATACCACCAATTTTTGTTTTTTATCTTAAAATATACTCTATTAAAAATAACAAAATATGGTGAAAAAATGTTTTTGATACGTTCGATAGTTTCCGAGATACTGAATTATTTAGGTAGGCAAGTGACGCGGGGTCACCGTATGCTGCTGTGACGTCACTCCACAACGGTCGCTCAGTGCGCGCACCGCTCCCTACCTGTATGTATGAAGTTTGCGTTGAAAATTTTAAAAATGACGAATCCACAAACTAGAAAATCGTGCTCGTGTCAAAGTGCTTAAATACATCTACCAATATACCCGAAAAGTTATTTTTTACTATTATATTTTTGAACCTTAAAGTCAAAAGAAATGGATGAGAAAGTATGATCCACCCAGACCCAAAGCCAAAAGTTGTGTCTATCACCTTCTTCTTATCTTATAACTTTTGCATAAACAGTAACGTCGTCGCCGTAGCTATTTCTAGCCAATCTAAAATAAAATAAATATGAGTTAACCTATACACATAAAAAATAAAAACCGGACAAGTGCGAGTCTGTCTCTCGCGCAGAGGGCTTTGTCCATACCTACAAACAAACAATATTTTAAATTTTATCAACTTATTTTAAGATTTATAGAAACTTCTTAGAGATTTTCCTGTTATTTAGAAGCAAAGATCTATTTTCTGTATAATTTGTTTAAGTTTTATGCCCAGTTTTCGGAAATAAGGAGTGAGGGGCATGGTAAAGGTGATGGAATCAAAATCACTTATGTCATCAACTGTAATATAATGTCACAATAACGACACTGAAGTGGTCATGGCTCAGCGCTGCTTACGTGGTCGCGTCGATCGCGTAGGTTAACTGACTACAGACACGGTCACAACTTGGATGGGCTCAAATATCAGTAACTATCACTAGATGGCAGTCGTCAAGCTATGTCGGAGGCGTAATAGGCAGCTTGGATGGACTGCTAGTCAAGTCCATCCAAACTGTGACCGTGTTTGTAGTCAGTTAAACTGCGTGTTCGACGCGACCACGTAAGCAGCGCTGAGCCATGACCGCTTCAGTGTTGTTATTGTGTCATTATATTACAGTTGATGACATAAGTGATTTTGACACCATCATCTTTACCATGCCCCTCACTCCTTATTTCCGAAATATCAAGTTCATAAATAACATTATTATCTACATTTTTCAATACTAGTAATGAAAAATAGGTATGTAGGTTCTTATAGGGATCAACAAATTTGTGATAAGAAAGAAAAAAATAAGTTGTAAGTACTTTTGCATTTTTCTTCATTGTGTCTCGGCAGCCGCGGTAAAGAAATCGGAGTTCTTCTAGAAATAGTAGCTTAACTCGTCTATTTAAGGAATCATTAGATTTTTCAATCAATTTTTAAAACTGTCATCGATTATACTCGTAACACTACTGTAACACCGATTCACATTAAAAAAACTCCAGTTAGAAATGTTATTGTGGGCGAACATAGGGACCATCCGATAGCAATGTATGAAGAACTAGCGATGGGCGTTTTAAAACGTAAATAGTTTCTGTAATTATGTATTGGTGCAATAACCGAAATACGGTATTCGGTATTACGAAAACTATGTATTTCCGAAACTATTTATTGGGAACATCTGAGAAGCATGTTTCAAATCTCAAGTTATTGCAAGTCATGCATTATTTGGCAAGAGTGTCCCTTTCTCACTTACGAGGTTTGCAAAAGACCGTCCTGCTATCAAGGAATAATTTCTCGTGCGGAAGTGTTTCAGAACACGCACGAGCAACGAAAAAACAAAGGAGTACGTTCCAAGTCTACGTTCTGACAGCAACGGTTCGGTCTGACAACAGGACGGACTATAGCAAATCTCGCATGTGTGAAAGGGACACCAATATCACGCAATACCATGTTTACACCACCATAACGCTATAACACCGACAACCACAGATGACTGGTAACGTAGAAATACCAACACCCTACAATACCAGTATCGTTTTCTCGGTCGCCGATACATATGTAGTTATTAAAATAAATAGTTTCAAAACTCGTTATTGGGTACTGATAACTAGTTACGTTTCGGTATTGGAAAATCGCGTACCGACCCACCTCTAAGAACACAGTACGGTAACAGCGGCGAGTTGTTGTATGACGTCACGCGCGCTTGGCGCGCCCGAGCGAAGTATTTGAAAAAGGCGGAAACTAAAATTATCGTAACTTCAAAACTACTCGCTTGATTTAAATAAAACAAAAACAGGTGTATTTCTAGACATTTAGGCTACAAGGTCATAAAGTTTCAAATGATTTAACGGACCCATTAACATTCTTCATTGAAGTAAAAAAAGTTATTCTATAACCAACAATAGAAATTAAAATCGTAGGAAAACGTTTATATTATCGGAACATGTTTTTCGCAAGTTTAATAATTTAGTCGGAAGTTTAGTATTTTATTTGGAAGTGCAGTTTTTCTTTCGTTGAATTGTATTAGACCAAGCTAGTGCTTGTTTGTTAAATATGAAATAATTTTTCGCTGTATTTTGTGTTAATTTTTCGGTATTTCATTTTAATGCAGCTTAGTTAGTATTATAATCAGCCACCGACCGATCGCTGCATATTCATTTGTTTTTCGGAACCTTTATTATTACCCTTGAGGCGTTAAGTATCGCCAAATCGCAATATTCAATTCGAATTCTTGAAATAATGGTTAAAACTATCACCATGGAAAAAAATTATAACATACTTGAAACAGTAAAAAACAAATTACCTAGAACAGAATCATAAAAATCACAAAACTTTGATGATAAAAATATCCTGTAAACCCTGTATTTTGCATTAATTACTAATTCTCGCGGAAACACAATATTTATTTATGTTGAAACCAACACACAAAAATCGGCCATTTTAATACCTTCAATTTACCTTGAACGTTTTTTTTTTACTTATTTGAAAGCCAAAAAAAGTAATAAAACATCGAAATCTCGAAAATTTTGCGTTCGGCCTTGACGTAACCGCTGCGGTGGTACCCACATTGATGTGAACTTAAAATGAGTAGCGTTACGGTCGATACTATATTATCATGCATCAACCTGCTCAGATTGAGTGTACGTCGCGCCTTAAAAAAGCGATGTAAACAGATCCACATGAAAATAAGTAAAAAGGGAGTTTTTGTTTACAGATGGTAACCCAGTCGTAAGTACCTACCTTTCTCTTTCTCAACTGTATACGCCAATGCCGTGAGCCTGGATTACAGTCTACATTTAAAATATCTATTGTAAAAGTCAGTTATTTTATATTCATCTCTGTCTTTAAAAGACTGCTGTATCTAATAATTATAGTCTTTCGGAAGTATTCCAAGAACAGCATATCTGCAGTACCAGTGAAGGCGTAACTAGGTAAATAAAATTGCATTTCAAAACAATCTGTAAACATCTTCATAATCGTCACATATTTTGATAAATGCAACAAACAATCCTTTATTTATAAACAATGACTTTAAGATTTTGCTAATATTTAATGTATTAGCCATTTTTGTAATGTATATTTTATCACACATTGAAGCACCACATACTATCAAACAGACGGAGTACGCATTAGTACCACTACTCACCGATAGATGGCGCCACGACAATTTTAGAACGCGCTATCATTTCGATCACGAAGTTAGTCAGGTTAAGGCTGAATATTTTGTTTTGTATTCCGATATAGCGCTCCCTACTGCTTGTATAGGGCTCAGAGACAGCATCTAAGTTATTAGGTCTGCCCCTGTAACTTTACAGACAGTATCGAGTACTAGCTTCCCGAACTGTACTTCACTCAGTGAATACTTTCGTGACGCCCGCGCCTTCTTGTATTGTGTAAACTTGTTTAAATAATATATTCGTTGTCTACAATAGTCATCTTTTGAATCGTACCTGCCTCCCCCCCCCCCCTACAATCTGGCGCCCAACGAAACAAAAACTTCTGTTTCTGCGAAGAAACCAAGATACGTTGTAACGAGGTCAGGACGGGTAACAACGACTCTTGTGAAGACGCCGAATACAAAAACAAGTAAGAAGACTCAAGATTCAAACACAACTAAAATGGCCAACTTCACTGAAGAAAAGTTCCATCAACTACTTGCCGTACTGAGTAACAACAAGCATGGATCTTTTGCCACTTGTTCGGCTACTTACGACGGACGAGGATATCCTGAGGCTGTGGAGGCTTTCTTGGCAGCTGCATCAGTGTTTAAGAAGATTGAAAATATATCGGATGAAGACGCTCTCACAGGTCTTCCACTCCTCTTGAAACATGAAGCTGGTATATGGTGGCAAGGTGTGAAAGAGAAGGTCACGTCATGGAAAGAGTTTGAACAACGCCTTCGTCATGCGTTCGCACCAAAGAAGCCGGCCTACATGCTTTATCAAGAAATCGTATGTATTAAACAAAGATCAACAGAAGCAACAGAAGCTTTTATTGCACATAAGGATGTTGTTGTCCAAGCTTCCAAAACCGGAACATACGGAACAACAGCAACTGGATCTGATATTTGGACAGTTAAATATGAAGATTAAAGAAAAAGTTCAGCGTAGTCAAATAGAAAACTTCGACCAACTGTTGGAAGCTGCACGTGCTATCGAACAACTACAGCAAGATGCTTCTAACCCAGTCTCGGAAGCACGACGCACAATAAAAAAAGTTCGCTGCAATTTTTGTAAAAACATTGGACATGTCGAAGCCGAATGTCGTAAAAAGAAGAAGACAGAGCACGATGTTCCTACTAAACCATGTACATCTCAAGATTCAGTTCCTTTCACACCGAAGTCTGCATCTACTACAACTTTCGCTGCACAAGTTCCATCTCCATCAGCATCAAAGTTCTCCTGCTACGGCTGCGGAACTCCTGGAGTTGTAAGAAGCAACTGCCAAACATGTACAAAGAACAAACAACCCATCAGTCAGGATATCGGATTTTGTGCCATGAATGTCAAGACAGACGTAAGATCACGACCGGTAGTCTTCGTGGAGATCGCCAATAAATCAGGTGTTGCATTCATTGATTCTTGCGCAAAGAGCAGCATTCTGCATCTGAAGAATAATGAATACAGATTTAAAAAGGAGACTGTATGCATCACATTGGCAGATGGAATTGCGAAAAGACAAGATGTACTTACAGTTAACGCTCCAGTTATCCTGAGTAGACGTACAATTATGACTTCGTTCATCGTTCTTCCTCAGTCACGAGATAACAGAACGTTATTGGGAATCGGATTTATCCAGGATGCAAAAATGGTGCTAAACTTGCCGCAATTTACATGGAACTTCCTGGACTCGCCGAACGAAATTCAAGAATTATATAAAGAAGAATTCGTAAACTTCGAGAGACGTTGTCAACCTTCCAGTCCAAGAAAAGATGCAACTGCTCCAACGAAGAACGCTACAGAGACATCCTTATCTTATCCTTTCATGATAGAAGCGGATGCAGCTGACACAGAAAACGTTGCTGAGATTCCGTATAAACTGTACCGAATTGACACCTCTACACCGGTAAGAAAACGCAAAACTCACTTGTTTGATGGCTACTCTCCAAGATTCATGAACAGCATCTATCGAGACGCACAAGGCAACATCAACCGTGCTTATGATGAGGTGGAACTCTCACCCAATTCTGCGAAGCTTTTTCCTGACCCGGTTGATATCTGCTCATTGGAGATTCAAATAGATAATTCATCCTCGTTAGATTCGAATCAACAAGAAGAACTGAAAGAATACTTAGAAAAGAATCAAGATGTGTTTCAACAAAATGGTCTTCCATCTACGCGTACAGAACACTGTATAGATACGCAAAATGCAAACCCAATAGCACTTCCACCATATCGTATGTCACCGCAAAAGAAAGAAATCCTGAAAGCAGAATTTGAATCTTTGCCATACACCGTGAAGATTGATGCAAGCAGCTACGCATTAGGAGCAGCTCTAATGCAGGGGGAGGCTGAAGAAGAAAAACCGGTAGAATATGCCAGTCGCCTTTTAACACAAGCTGAAAGAAATTACAGCACAACAGAACGAGAAGCGTTGGCTGTAGTTTGGGCTGTTAATAAATTCCGCGGCTATGTGGAATGCTCTGAAATTCTTATCGTAACTGATCATCAAGCCTTGAAGTGGCTTATGAAACTGAAATCCCCTACTGGAAGACTCGCAAGATGGGCTCTACACCTACAAGCTTATAATATAACAGTCAAGTATATTCCAGGGAAACAAAATGTTCTCGCAGACACACTTTCTCGACCCCCATGCATTCCAAATACAGCTGAAGAATGTGGGATATGCGTTGTAACTATAGACATGCCGCGACGCCAACCTGCGGAAATAAGAGAAGAACAATTAAAAGATGAAAACATACAAAGAATAGTAAAAGCCTTAGAAGAGGAAAATGATAATGAGAATGCCTTATACTGGAGTCAGAAAGGATACCTACTTAATAATGGCCTACTATACCGCAACAACCCCCGTGTCGAATCTGATTATATCCAACTGGTTGTCCCTGCGCACGAATGGGCTAATATACTTGCTACGTACCACGACGATCCGCTCGCTGGTCACTACGGTTCTGAAAAAACTTACCAGAAAATTTCTACGAGATACTTTTGGAAAGGAATGAGGAAGTATATAGAAAGCTATGTTAGAAACTGCTTACCCTGCCAAAGATACAAACCATGCAATCAAAAACCTGCTGGTCTGGTCCAAACTACTGCAATGAATCAGAGATTTGAAGCGATAGCTTTCGATTTGTTTGGTCCCTTGCCTCAGTCAACTGATAATAAAACATGGATATTGGTTGTGGAAGATATGGCATCACGATGGGTGGAACTCTATGCATTGGAGTCGGCCACTGCAGAAAATTGTGCCATTACACTCATAAACGAGGTATTTCTAAGATTCGGTGTACCGAGACGGATGTGCAGTGACAATGGCACACAATTTGTAAGTGCTGTGATGCAACAGGTGGCTTATGCATTCCAAATCAAACATTCATTTACACCCCTATACCACCCAGAAGCCAATCCTGTTGAAAGGAAAAATAGAGATTTGAAGACCCAACTGGCCATATTAGTTCAAGGCCAACAACATAAGTGGTCGCAACAGCTGCCTTGTATACGATTTGCCATGAATTAACCATTTGCTTAGCAACAGATTGTACTCCAGCGTACCTGACATTCGGGAGAGAGCTGAGAGCGCCTCATGATAATCTTGTTGACTTCAGGCAAATCTTGGTAACGGATAACTTTGTACCGGAAAGAACGCCAAAATTAAAACAGATGGCTGAAACATTGAAAAGAGCACAAGAAGTCCAAGAAATGAAAGAAGAAGTACGTAAACAGTACACAGACCGCCATCGTCGCGAACGACCAAATTTTAAGCCAGGTGATTTGGTTTTGGTCAACACTCACCCTATAAGTAAAGCTGCACAAGGATTCACTTCGAAATTCGCTCCGCGAAGAGATGGCCCATATACCATTCTGAAACAACATGGTCCAAGCTCATACCAGATAGCTGCTATTGATAATCCTGATCAACCATTAGGAATATATCACTCCTCCACACTAGTGGAATTCAAAAACAATAATGACACTGATGCTGCTCTCCCAAACCCTGTACAGCCTTTGCGCAGAAGAGGACGACCATGCAAGGAACAAGCGGTTCGTCAATTAAGCGATCCTAGAACTAGCCGTGGACGTGGACGCGGACGCGGACGCGGCAGAGGCCGTGGAAGAGGCCGTGAACAGGGCAGAGACATCTTCCTGTCCTCCTAGTCGGGACGACTCGTAAGGACAGAAGGGGAGATTGAAGCACCACATACTATCAAACAGATGGAGTACGCATTAGTACCACTACTCACCGATAGATGGCGCCACGACAATTTTAGAACGCGCTATCATTTCGATCACGAAGTTAGTCAGGTTAAGGCTGAATATTTTGTTTTGTATTCCGATATAGCGCTCCCTACTGCTTGTATAGGGCTCAGAGACAGCATCTAAGTTATTAGGTCTGCCCTTTAACTTTACAGACAGTATCGAGTACTAGCTCCCCGAAGTGTACTTCACTCAGTGAATACCTTCGTGACGCCCGCGCCTTCTTGTATTGTGTAAACTTGTTTAAATAATATATTCGTTGTCTACAATAGTCATCTTTTGAATCGTACCTGCCTCCCCCCCCCCCCCCCCTACAACATTTCTTTTCAATAAATTACTTACAATATCAATGGCTTAATGAAAATACAAAAAAATATAGGGACAACGGTATCAATATGGAATATATTTACATGGTTTTTTCTTACTTTGACAAAATACTTGACGATTGTGGAGATTTTAAATGATTCTTTTGTATCTACATTTCGAAATACCTAAATAGTAGTAAGTAGCAGGTGAAACTGAAAATAATTTCCTCAAGGACATATTCATTTGCAATATGACTTTCCAAAATGTATCAGCTGATTATTGAATGTTGTTGGATAAGTTAAGAAAATCATATTAAAAGGTTTATGAAGTTCTTTCATTTCTATAAATCTTTGATCGATAAACCCGCCCTCGGAATTTGTTTATGTTACACATCCGTGTTTGGGTTAATTTATACAGTGTGAGTCTTTATAAAGTGCACATATGAAAGTGGATGAAAAAGACCCAATTTTATCGCCCAGAAAAATATTTAAAAAAATAAATAAAGTAAAAAAATTGTGGACTTTTTTTTTTAAATAAAATCTGCTGTTCGTAAATAAACAAAACGTTTTGATTTTTAAATTATGCAAGCTAGAATATTATAACAAAAAAGTGAAGACTGGCAGTAAATGGCCGTACCACAGAAATAAAAAATAGACAAAACTAAGACTCAGAAAATCTAAAACTAGCATTTAGAGCAACAGTGTAAAAATAGCTTATCTGGAATACCATTGTTTAATCGCTCATAGCAAACGTTATGTGTAGGTTAGAAATTTGAGGTTTTTATTATTTTAAAGCTAAACTAATGTCAAATATCTTAAAGTAATAAAAATATAGCGTTAATAGGTGTTATTTTAATATATTATTTCAATTAAACACAAAAAATGAAAAAAAAATTGTGAAGAAAAATATGGTGTTTATTTTTTGTGTAATTTTTCACGGCCATCTACTACCAAACCTCACTTTTTTGTTTTAAAATTCTAGCCTACTTAATTTAAAAGTTACAACGTTTTGTTTACTTCGGGACAGATCTTCTGCTACTTAAAAAATAAACGTCCATCTTTTTTTTTTACTTTTTTTTAATATTTTTCTGGGCGATAAAATTGGGTCCAATTTCACCACCTTTCATATGTGCATTATAAAAAGACACACTGTATATTGTGCACTAAGTTTCATTTTATTCAATCGACCCAATAGATTCACAGCAAATTGGCTGTGACAGAGACGGACAGACAGACCCACGAGTGATCCTTTTTCCCTTTTGAAACTCTAAAAGCGACTCTTTTATTTATCTTTTATTGATGCGAATCGAATAGAAAAGCTAGTTTTTACCCAGCAGTATTTTTTTAAAATTTTAATTATTCAGTTAATCGTTCTTTAATTTGCTTAAACATTTTCTTCCAATGGTATGTATTTGTTATTGTTTCTATCCACTAAATTATCTGGCACAAAATTATTGGGTACCCGGCCGAATCCAAAAAAGTAAAATCCTGCCAAAGAAAAATCCCTCAAGACAAGGCTGTATGTCCAAGCAGCCTTAATATAGGCAATAGGCAGTCCGTGAGGCAGCCCTAGACACTCACACATGCATAAACATGTGTACAGACATGAAGAAGTGTCAAATTTCTATATAGTAAAAATGGCGCGAAATTTGTATGAAGTGTCCGGGGTGTGATTGTCTCCAAAGAGAATTTAATCAACTACGATTTTACTTTTCTCGCTGGTCGAAAGTTGTATGTTGCTACGCTCGTGATTCAATTCTAGACTACTTCGCTAGTTCGTGATTTAAAGCTAGCACTCGAAGCAAAAAATAACTTTGCTCATTAGTTGCACAAATAACTATTCTCGTATATTTTAATAAATCCCCATCCTTTTTTTGGATTGAAAATGGTTATTATTATTTTAATAGGATGTCACAATAATTTTGAAACTAATGCCACTTCTGTTGATGGGTGGGAACAGGGTCCATATAATTTTTTGCATAGTCCTTTGTATGGGTTTGTATGGGCATAAATAAATGAAAACCGGGTTCCGTACTAACGTATAATATTTGGAATTCCGCCAAAAATACGTTTCTGGTGTCACCCTACCAGCCCTTTTATTTTTAAGTTTTTTTTATGGCATAGCTGATAAAACGAGCAGATGGATTACCTGATGGTAAGCGATTACCGCCGCCCATAGACACCCGCAACACCAGAGGAGTTACAAGTGCGTTGCCAGCCTTTTTTGTTATAGTGGCAACAAAAATACACACTGTGAAAATTACAGCTATCTACCTATTACGTTTCATGAGATACAGCCCGCTGACAAAAATATGGACAGACGGACAGACAGCGGAGGCTTATTAATAGGGTCCCGTTGACCTTTGGGTATGAAACCCTAAATAATGATACTAATTCTTGTTTTTTTAATTAAATTATTAAAGTATTGGAAGTTAAAAACCTGAACCATTTTATTTGATTAAAAGTAACTTTGCTACCTTTTGGTGTAATAATGTACTTTGGTACTTACTTGAAAATAATACTGGTTTATAAAATTGTATGAATAAAAAAAAATCTTTTTTATAGAGCTTTTGTTATTAATTATACAATTATTATTAATTATTTATATTAATAATTACACTTAATAATTTACAAAATTATATTCCTGAAATAAAATATTACAATAATTAGCTATGCTGTCCTAGATCCGCATCAGTATGAAAATCCGCATTGAATATTGCGGATGATGTAGATGCGGATGTCAAAATGTATGCGGAAGCTCTATATTTACGGATGCGGATATTAGCAACATCTCTGATTAAAATGATTTATTTTTGTTTTTTATATTATTTTATTGTATTTTTTAGCTTTCGTACTATGGCGCTGAACGCCGCCATACATATAATATTCTTTTTACAGTATTAATAGGTACCTAAGGTAATATTTGATGTTGATATTTTTTAAATCTATACTTAACAGCCTTTTAGTGAGTTTTTTTACTATCTGTGGAATACCTACTTACGCGTGAATTTTGTGCAGATCAAACGAATCCGAACATTTTTTTTAACTATTACTATTATACAAAATAAAGTGCGAAAGGTCGGAAATGGGTCGTGGCCGGCGAATGGGTCGCGTGACCTTACGTACGTGTGTGACGCTTTATACATATGAGTTTAATGTATCGAAATTTCATTGGATAACCTGAAATACTGTTGTCATTTATTATTATGTACCATATAAATAAATAAAAATGGACTGAGAAATTTTACATAATTAGTTATTGCATAAAAACTATTATGCTATGATCCTAAAGGAAAATGTTTTGGATACTTATACAAAAAGGTGTCCAACAAGATATAAAACTATACTGAAAAATAAAAATTAATCGAGAAATTATTCATCGGAAGTAAAAATCGAAAAATCATGTTTTGCTTAACTTAAGCGTCACAAAATTCGAAAAAGTTTTGGATACTATACTACATACGCGTATCATTAAGTTACTACAAATGAATAGTACAGAAATATTCGATCGAGAAATTATCCACCCAATTTTAAATGCAATTTTCATGTTTAGGTATAAAACACCTACTTCCAGCCACAAAATCTTTTGGCTTCTTCGTCATCTTCCATCTATACACTATCCTTCACAATCGTGCAAAGTTTTATTGATAGAGAAATTAATGTTGGGGTCTCCATACAAAGAAACTCCTCGATGACTGGGCTAAGTCCTCTCCAGTCCAGAAGCTTGAAAACGTCTTCCAGGGTAGCGGTAAAGAATTTCGGAGATATATGTACCGTCTCCCTGTCTCACCCCACGCTGCACCCAGTTTCGAATTCTGATCCTGGAGGCGGACCGACATGGTGGCGTTTTCATACAGGCACTCCAATACTTCGATATATCGATAGTCGATTTGGCACCGTTGGAGAGAGTGTAACCATTTGTCTCTGGTGTAACCACACTCCTGTGCACTTTGCGCTCGATAGCCTCTTTAATACGATTAGTATACAATCGGCGTATATCGCGAGTCAAGGACTTGGAGACCTGTCTGTTGAGTCACCGATACTGACAAGCATCTTCAGAGGATTTCATAATCAGGCTCCATCTTTCCTGTATGAGCTTGCAGGTGAGATCCGAGATGCTCTTTTTGAATGGCTGGTTTTGAGAGCCTTATTTATTCCCAACCGTTTGGACAATTTCCTCGAACCTGTCGTAGTAATCGTCCACATTTTCGCAGTCTTCTAGCCATTCGAAGCGATTTTGCAACTTGAGCTAAAAGTTATCGGGGTTTTGGAGCTGGATAAGCGCTGGTCGGAGCGTGGGTTTAATTAGTCGACATCTTTCCAGCTTGGTTTTTAGATTCAATGTGCCTCTTACCATCCTGTGATCGCTTCCTTTCTTCATCGAGTTGACCACAGCTTATTTTCAGTGTTGAAAAGAATTAAAAATTATATGCGCTCTCGCTTGAATGAGAAACGACTCAATTATTTAGCAATCCTCAACATTGAGGCTGATTTAACGAACGCACTTAATTTTGATGATTTTTCAGAAGAAATGTTGCATCGTCGCTCATCGTAATCAGCTAATAAATTCGTTTAACTATTTATTACTTAGTATTTCATTCTGCTTTACGTTTGTTTCCTTTGTCTGTGGAGGGTTAGGGGCGGCCCGATCGTATTCGCCCAGGGCGTGAAAATCTAAAATACGTCCCTGGCCATTATATAAATTTATCGTGAAAACTGTTGACAAATTGTGAAGTTTCGGATTCTACGACATAGACGTATCACGTTTGTATCACGTATGCTATATGTGAGTTTATGTGACAGACAGTGAAGTGTGATTTGAACCGTGAACGTGAACCAAACAGATGTAATTTTTTTTTGACGATCGGCTCAAAAGGACTCTGAATCCAGAGCCGTAAAAACAATATAAAAAAAAGTACTGTTGTAGGGATCGATGCAAACAATTTGATATTTTTATGGCAGAGTCTAAATTCAGAGCAACTTCCGGTTACCATAGACACCACTTCCGGTTATAGAAGTGGATCAAACCATAGAGAAACTTCATTCCAAACAGGTGTCAATAAGCACGAAAAGAATGTCAACGGTTGTACCAAATGGCATGTATGTTTACTAGGTTTTGCGCACAACGTTATCCGCGTTGTTAACCTGAGTGGAAAACACAAAAACAGTTATTTGACAGTTCGTGGGCCAATCATATTCCATTTAGAAGCCTTATTTATTCATTTCTGTAAATTTAATTTTTCCTCCTGGTCATGCAGTTCGTGCCATTTGAAATTCTGTGATTTTACCAGGACCGCAGTGACCTAAAGTGAATGACAAAAATGCTTTTTTCAGAGGAGATCACTTCGTTCACAGCAAATCAGTTCGTTCACAGAGCATTTTACTTCGTTCATGTCAAATTGACGTCTTGCTTGACTTGACGATCTATTACTTCTTGAAACAAATAAAAAGAGAATTATTTTAAGATAAAGCGAAGAAATTACGCCTGCGCCACAAAACAGAGAGAAAGCTATCAAATATCGAGAAGTGAACCAACATATTCCAATACAAAAGCAATTATAAATCGACATACAGAGAAGGCGTACCGCCGCCGGGTTCATATGCCTTGCTTTTCGAAACAGTTTCTAAGTTGCAAAGGACCTACCTACGTGCTTGATACGTGGAATCTGCTAGTTCTACTACTTCATCGACTAATTCCCATACAGACCTCAGAGTTAGGTACTGCGTTTATACCATATCTTCAGCAGAGCAAGCGTGTTGCTGTGTGTTCTCATCAGCATCAAAGTGGTTTGTAGACTAGCTAGTCAGAGATGTTATCAATCAAGAGATTGGACCAAGACAGAAGATAGTTAAAACTAATAAGTTTAAAGTGTGTCTACCTCCTATTGTATATCTTGCTGTGATACAGAGTTTCCAAAACATTTATTGTGACCCACCAGCCACTGCGTGGGGCGCAGGGCGTGTAAAACAAGATCTACATCTACACAGGACGTGTGACGACCACCAATCACTCCTCAGTGCAACAGTGGAGCAACCATTTGCATTGACACAATAAAGTATGATTGATTAACAATGAGACAATGCTGCGATCCAGTATTTTATTTTCGTGGCCTGGTGCCGGGTCGCGACCCACCATATAAACGTAGTCTTTCAAATCACTAACATTTTTTATGTTTATGGCCCTACGGGAGGTCGCAAGAATTTTTTAACTTGTAAAAGGGGTCGGATATTAAAAAAAGGTTGAAAAACACTGTAATAGAGTAACCTGTTATTTTTAGACCAAAGAATTGAAAGCAGTGTGCCGATAGATACCTAAACTGCTCCAGCTCCAGACATTCTAATGTCAGAAAGGCTGTTTTTTTGTTTTTCTCACAATACTTAAAAAAATTTTGGTCTTTACATTCTAAAAATTTGGTTAAGATTTCACAAAGTTAAAACTTCGAGAAATACTAACCAAATTTTTTGAATTATAAATTCATCACTTGTTTGTCCAATTTTATCCAAAAATTATCTCTGTAGTCAGTTTTAGTCAATATGTGTATGACAAACAATGGTCCTAAGATATTTTTGATAGTAAGTGATGATGATGCCAAAGATGGAAGTGGGTTTTTACCAATATTTTGCAACCGGAGGATAACTGGCTATCTTCGTGTCGGAACATATAAAATCCGTAAACGACCTGCAGATGTAAAGTTTAAGTCAGTATTAGGTATATGAGTTATATTCATTTATGTACCTACATATTTTTTTCCAAATATTGCTAGGTACCTAACAAATCTATATTATTCATTCTATTTCAAAAACAGTAATGTTTTGTACTGAAGCACTTTTTTGTACTGCTTTGATATACTGGTGGTATCCCTTATTTTCTTCTGCAGATGTGCGGAGCGGGCAAGCCGTTCAAGCAGTAGTTACTTTCTTGATGTTACGGACTTTGTCTTCTTTGTAACTTTTTTTGAGGCCAGTAAATAAAGGAAAATGCGGTAGGAAGAGACTTATGTTTTATCAAATGAGTGAAGAGATGACATAAATAAGAGAGATTACAACAAACACATTTATATTTGTATAGTTTATAATTGCTTTATTGTCAGCTGCTGGCACGGGGCGTGAGGAAGGAGCTCGGTCAGCTCATACCACACAAAACCTTAAATGGAACAACACAATTCTATTCACTTATAACAACAAACATTAGTCAATTTGAAACACTCTATCATAGGCTAGAACGCAGATATCAATAACCTCTGCGTAAAGTGCAGTGTCTTTTGGAGAAAAACAGTGTACTGCCACCACTACCCATGTCATCCACGCAGCAGCCGAGTAGAGTGGCCTCTCTACAGACAGTGTACTGAGACATAGTAGTAAGGGAAATTCAGGCCTTGCAAGCAAGCCAATAATGGAGCGAGCTCAGCTAACCTGCAGGAAACCATAATTTGAGTTTGATTTGAAGTTTTCTATTTTCATAATGGAGATCACATGGCGAGTTTGATTTCAATTTTTCAACTACATTCAGGATTTTTCTTATGGATATTTTGTATTTTTCACGTGATCATTGCCATTGTAAAATGTAGAGGTTAGGTAGGACAATATTTACATTTTTGACTACTGACGTTTCACTTTGAAGTTATAAGTAAGTGTTACCATTTATTTAGGGTTGACATGCAAAAAGTTAAAAAAGTACCATGTTTTAGTGTTGCCAACTTCTAGTTTTAACTTCCCCTTGGCGCGCCTAGGGCGCCGCCTTAACATTCCCTTGGCGCTCTCGGGGCGCCCCCTTAACATACCCTTGGCGCATGGCGCTACCATTATGCCCCCGGACGCCCCCATGGCGCTCCTAGGGCGCCCCTTCTCATCCTCTTGGCGCTCCTGGGGCGCCCCTTTAACATCCCCTTAACGCCCCCTTGTCGGGCCTAGGGCGCCCCCTTAACATCCCCTTGGTACCCCCTTGGCGCCATTTAATTGTTAGTTTTAATTAGAATTCATAAAACAATTGAAAATTTATTAATTGTTAACTGCTGCTACTACTACAATTAACAATGAATTAATTGTTAATTGTAATTTTTCACAATTACAGTTGATCAAATTTGTATATTTTCCAATTAATCAATTGTTAATCTTTAATTGTGACTGACTCGGTGGCTAAGTGGTTAGTGATCTCTGATCCGAGAGTTGTGGGTTCGATCCCCACATAGGGCAAACTTTTCTGTGATGAGCAGAATTGTTTGCTCTGAGTCTGGGTGCATTATATCTATATATGTATGTATCTAAAAGTATATGTGTATGTATATCAGTCTCTGGTTCCCAAGATACAGGGAATCCTAGTTTGGGGCCAGATGACCGTGTGTGATTTGTCACAGATATTATTATTATTAATTGATAATTGCAATTAAAATTCGCCCAACACTGCCAAAAATAAATTATTTATGATTTTTATGATTTATTTAAAAAAAATTGTTTAGAATATAATTACTAAAAATACAATAAACTGTATTGTAGACTGAATGTTTTCAATATGTTTCCTGTATTCTTTACTTGATTTTCAGTAACCCCTTAACAATCAATTTTTATCTAGCTGTATATTTGAACAATTTTTACAGTCCCAATTAATGTTGTTCACCATATAGAGGCACACGCCTGCATTTCTCCATTATGGACGTTGTTGGTATCTAGATCTACAGCTATATCAAGTTCTTCTTTAATTGTTTTATAAGCAGGTTCTTCACAAAGAACGTATGATTTAGGGGACGGCGAAATTGTGTTGAAGGACCAGCCTGAGCTTCCTGATGCAAAACTGGTAATGTTGGAATCTGAACTCATCTAGAAAAAAAAAATTAAAAGGTCAAATAGAGCACATTTCTTTTTCGAATATATTTTTCTTTGAATTTAACTCAGGTAGTATGAATGTAAGGATATTTTAGATCTTAGATAGATCCCAATGCTGGGCAAAAACTTCTATAACTTGGCAATAGCTGTCTCAACCAGGGCTCAATCGATCAACAAGCGGAATACTAACCACTGTAATTAATCAGACATTGCTCAACAATGAATATCTGTCTGTTCCTGATGAACATTTGTCACAATCAGAAATTAAAATAATAGGTATAATAATAACGCTTTAGTATTATCTGACAAATTGTGCCCCCAGCGCCAACAAGCCATTGTTGCCATACAGCCGACAAAAATGTATGAAAATCTCAAATGCTGGTGCCTATGGCATGGAAACCGGTTGTTGGCCCTAGACGACTGTGGTGCTCAAAGGGTTAACAAATGCAGACTCTATAGTACATTTTCCATACTTACATCATTTGGTATTTCTTAATAGTTTTTATGCAATATCATAGAAGTCTACATATATCTTTAAAATGATTGTTCAGTACATCTGGTGCTCACTGTGTAGCTTTTTTTCATAGCGTTTCTTGGAAAGTTGTCATGGGTAATCTACTTTGCCTATATTGACATCTGGAAGAAAGAAATACTTATTAAGTGTGAGTCTGAAGTTTTAGTTGATGAAGATTAAAGAACCAGAGACAGAACCCAGTGGAAAATGTTAGAGAAGGCTTATACTAAGAGGCATGCTGAACCATGGGATATTTTTTAGTGAAAAACACATTCAATTTGCATTTTTCTTTAAGTTTAGAATAAAAAGTTATATTATAAAGAACCTTTACCTTTATGAAATATTTGGAGTGTGGTGGTCAACCAGCTCAAGCTGACCAATTTTTTCTAGTGGTTCGCCAGCCGCTGTTGTGGCATACGCTTGCTTCACTTACTCAACACCACAACCTATCAAAGTCCCACCTTTACAAAGTCCCTTTGAATATAAATGAGCTTTTAGGTACTTTTATCTATATAATCAACCCACATTAGCTCTCTGCTACATAGGCGTGGACAAGTAGCTACTTGTGCACTCCATTTGCCTCGGTCCCTCGTTAATCCCACTCAGCAACTTCCGAACAACCAGTAACTTTATACTTACAGAAGAAGATTGCGCATTCCCAGATTTCGTGAATAGTTATAGTGTGACATGGTATTCGGCCTATGGGTTGGCGTGCACATAGGAGGGCTGCCTTATAGGACTGCCACATTTAAAACATTTACTCCAAACGTTCTTTATCACCCATTTCAGCGATAAAGTACTGAAAGGATCTAAACACTACGAAATGACAGTAGCCTGCAGGACAGGAGTCCTATCTCGAAACGCAGAGCTCATCTTGACGCAAATGTGGATAAATTGTATAATAATATCGTAGAAACTGATCACGGATACCAAATATTACGTTTATTTACTTTGCAGAAACTAAACTGCCATCATAGAACCAACTCGTCAATGTCAAGATCAAGATGTTCCAAATTACTTTCGTGATACTTATTCAGGAGGATAGTCAATTATAAATCTTTTAAGTGTGAAAGGGACAGACTCTGGTCAGGTAACTCTTGTTTTTGGAACGGAACGGAAATATGAGTGAAGTGAAGTGCTCTGAAAATTATTGACATTGACAGCAGATTGAACGATTATTGAATGAATGAATAAGAATTGAATGAATGACTGAATGGTTAGTATCGTGACCTTGAAATTGAACGAATGAATGAATGAAAAGAACGAATGAATGAATGAAATGAGTGAAGTGATCTCCTCTGAATTTTGCTCGAGCGTATTTTTATATATTTTACGCTCGAGCAAAATTCAGAGGAGATCACTTCACTCATTTCTTTCACTCATTCGTTCTTTTCATTCATTCATTCGTTCAATTTCAAGGTCACGATACTAACCATTCAGTCATTCATTCAATTCTTATTCATTCATTCAATAATCGTTCAATCTGCTGTCAATGTCAATAATTTTCAGAGCACTTCACTTCACTCATATTTCCGTTCCGTTCCAAAAACAAGAGTTACCTGACCAGAGTCTGTCCCTTTCACACTTAAAAGATTTATAATTGACTATCCTCCTGAATAAGTATCACGAAAGTAATTTGGAACATCTTGATCTTGACATTGACGAGTTGGTTCTATGATGGCAGTTTAGTTTCTGCAAAGTAAATAAACGTAATATTTGGTATCCGTGATCAGTTTCTACGATATTATTATACAATTTATCCACATTTGCGTCAAGATGAGCTCTGCGTTTCGAGATAGGACTCCTGTCCTGCAGGCTACTGTCATTTCGTAGTGTTTAGATCCTTTCAGTACTTTATCGCTGAAATGGGTGATAAAGAACGTTTGGAGTAAATGTTTTAAATGTGGCAGTCCTATAAGGCAGCCCTCCTATGTGCACGCCAACCCATAGGCCGAATACCATGTCACACTATAACTATTCACGAAATCTGGGAATGCGCAATCTTCTTCTGTAAGTATAAAGTTACTGGTTGTTCGGAAGTTGCTGAGTGGGATTAACGAGGGACCGAGGCAAATGGAGTGCACAAGTAGCTACTTGTGCACGCCTATGTAGCAGGGAGCTAATGTGGGTTGATTTATAGATAAAAGTACCTAAAAGCTCATTTATATTCAAAGGGACTTTGTAAAGGTGGGACTTTGATAGGTTGTGGTGTTGAGTAAGTGAAGCAAGCGTATGCCACAACAGCGGCTGGCGAACCACTAGAAAAAATTGGTCAGCTTGAGCTGGTTGACCACCACACTCCAACGATTGCTGCAAATATTTCATAAAGGTAAAGGTTCTTTATAATATAACTTTTTATTCTAAACTTAAAGAAAAATGCAAATTGAATGTGTTTTTCACTAAAAAATATCCCATGGTTCAGCATGCCTCTTAGTATAAGCCTTCTCTAACATTTTCCACTGGGTTCTGTCTCTGGTTCTTTAATCTTCATCAACTAAAACTTCAGACTCACACTTAATAAGTATTTCTTTCTTCCAGATGTCAATATAGGCAAAATAGATTACCCATGACAACTTTCCAAGAAACGCTATGAAAAAAAGCTACACAGTGAGCACCAGATGTACTGAACAATCATTTTAAAGATATATGTAGACTTCTATGATATTGCATAAAAACTATTAAGAAATACCAAATGATGTAAGTATGGAAAATGTACTATAGAGTCTGCATTTGTTAACCCTTTGAGCACCACAGTCGGCTAGGGCTAACAACCGGTTTCCATGCCATAGGCACCAGCATTTGAGATTTTCATACATTTTTGTCGGCTGTATGGCAACAATGGCTTGTTGGCGCTGGAGGCACAATTTGTCAGATAATACTAAAGCGTTATTATTATACCTATTATTTTAATTTCTGATTGTGACAAATGTTCATCAGGAACAGACAGATATTCATTGTTGAGCAATGTCTGATTAATTACAGTGGTTAGTATTCCGCTTTTTGATCGATTGAGCCCTGGTTGAGACAGCTATTGCCAAGTTATAGAAGTTTTTGCCCAGCATTGGGATCTATCTAAGATCTAAAATATCCTTACATTCATACTACCTGAGTTAAATTCAAAGAAAAATATATTCGAAAAAGAAATGTGCTCTATTTGACCTTTTAATTTTTTTTTCTAGATGAGTTCAGATTCCAACATTACCAGTTTTGCATCAGGAAGCTCAGGCTGTTCCTTCAACACAATTTCGCCGTCCCCTAAATCATACGTTCTTTGTGAAGAACCTGCTTATAAAACAATTAAAGAAGAACTTGATATAGCTGTAGATCTAGATACCAACAACGTCCATAATGGAGAAATGCAGGCGTGTGCCTCTATATGGTGAACAACATTAATTGGGACTGTAAAAATTGTTCAAATATACAGCTAGATAAAAATTGATTGTTAAGGGGTTACTGAAAATCAAGTAAAGAATACAGGAAACATATTGAAAACATTCAGTCTACAATACAGTTTATTGTATTTTTAGTAATTATATTCTAAACAATTTTTTTAAATAAATCATAAAAATCATAAATAATTTATTTTTGGCAGTGTTGGGCGAATTTTAATTGCAATTATCAATTAATAATAATAATACCTGTGACAAATCACACACGGTCATCTGGCCCCAAACTAGGATTCCCTGTATCTTGGGAACCAGAGACTGATATACATACACATATACTTTTAGATACATACATATATAGATATAATGCACCCAGACTCAGAGCAAACAATTCTGCTCATCACAGAAAAGTTTGCCCTATGTGGGGATCGAACCCACAACTCTCGGATCAGAGGTCAGGATCACTAACCACTTAGCCACCGAGTCAGTCACAATTAAAGATTAACAATTGATTAATTGGAAAATATACAAATTTGATCAACTGTAATTGTGAAAAATTACAATTAACAATTAATTCATTGTTAATTGTAGTAGTAGCAGCAGTTAACAATTAATAAATTTTCAATTGTTTTATGAATTCTAATTAAAACTAACAATTAAATGGCGCCAAGGGGGTACCAAGGGGATGTTAAGGGGGCGCCCTAGGCCCGACAAGGGGGCGTTAAGGGGATGTTAAAGGGGCGCCCCAGGAGCGCCAAGAGGATGAGAAGGGGCGCCCTAGGAGCGCCATGGGGGCGTCCGGGGGCATAATGGTAGCGCCATGCGCCAAGGGTATGTTAAGGGGGCGCCCCGAGAGCGCCAAGGGAATGTTAAGGCGGCGCCCTAGGCGCGCCAAGGGGAAGTTAACGGAGCGCCCTAGGAGCGCCAAGAGGATGTTAAGAGGGCACCCTAGGGGCGCCAAGGGGGAGTTAAGGGGGTGCCAAGGGGAAGATGAGGGGGCGCTTAGGGGTTGTTAAGGAGGCGTCAAGAGGTGCCAAGGGGGAGTTAGGGGGCGCACCGGAGACACCGAGGGGGACCAAGGGGATGTTAAAGGGGCGCAAAGGTGGTGCCAAGGAGGAGTTACGGGAGCACCAAGAGGGCGTTAACGCCTCCCCCCTTGCGGGGGCGCTCCGGAGGCAAGGGGGGCCAAGGGCAACAGCTAGTTATGAAATTAAAATATCCAAGTACTTATGCACAAATCCAATATTTACCTATTATACTCTGAATAAAGTTCCGCTAGATTTTCAAAACAACACTCTGTGCGCCCGCGCCCGCCGCGCCCGTTTTCATTGAAAATTCTTATCTGGCAACACCGCTTCTAAAAGTTTGCAGATAGAAACCAAGGATCGGAACCGGTTAACAAATACCGGTTTATTTCGTTCGAATTTCGGTTAATGATTCCGTTCAGGTTAAAACCGGTTTCCAGCTTAACCGGTAAATTTGAATAAAATATCGGTTAATCAGGAAGCGGTTTTCTAACCGAAATAAGAACTAAATTAACCGGTTAAAACCAAACTTAGTCAAGTACAGGCGCGTCGCGCGGGTGCCACTGCCCGAGTCTTCTGCTCACTTTCTCGCACGCTTTCAATTGATTGTACGCGGCAAACATGCCTACAAAGTCGCATATTCTTCAAATTAACCGGTTAATTCCGTTCGAACGAAAAAATATCGGTTTTGGTTAAACCGGTTAAATATACCGGTAACCGAAACCTGAACGAAACCTTAACCGAAATTATTTCGATATAGGGGTCAATGACCGAAACCGGTATTTTCAAAAAACCGGTTTCCGAACCCTGATAGAAACTGCAAAATACAGTGTTGGTTGGTATTAATTAGTATTTAGTATTAATAAATCAATAATCATTTTTTAATCAATTAATTAATTTGATTAATTTTAATGAGGTTAAATAAAAATTGATTAAAATAATTAGGATTCAATCACTTTGATGTTATATTCCGTACATTTTTTTGACCTTTAAACCTTTTAAATGCTACAATGTGGTATTATTTTTGTCATATCACTAAATCGGTTTGGGGATTTGATCGGGTCACTGGATTTGTTTAGGGATATGACAATGGGGTCGTTTCATTGTTTTAACATATTTCGGGATTTAATCGGCTCCCTTGGAGATTTGATCGAGTCACTGATTTTATCATATGCCTGCGACACACGCAGGCACATGTCATGTCAAGGAAGTTATATAAGTTAAGTAGGCTATGTCACGGAGGAAGTAACACGTGCCCGTGACACGTATTATACTAGCTTCCACCCGCGACTTCGTCTGCGTGGACTTCAGAATTGGGTCCAAACAAAAATAAAATGGTAAGGAAAGCGCCATCTAGTGTTAAAATTTCAGTTTTTAGCCATTCCTGCGGGAACCCTCAAGTTTTCCGGAATTAAAAGTATCCTGTGTGTTGGCCCAGTGCTTTATCTATCTAGGTACCAAATTTCATCCAAATCCGCTCAGCAGTTTGGGCGTGAAAGTGGAACAAACAAACAAACATCCATACTTTCGCATTTATAATATTAGTGAGATGAGATTTTTCTAGTCAGTAAAATTAGGCTTTATTTAGGAAAAGTTTTTTGACATTAGTTTGGTCTTGAAATTCGCTGTAGTTTTGTTGGAACCATGATGAGCCTGCTAAAAGAACGCGTTCATTTAGCAGCCTCACCAACCTACCGTTATATCTGTGTACGTTCACTTGAAATCCTCATGATTGAATATTGATATTCTGATTATGCCAATATTTAGTGCCTAATTAATGTCAATCAGTACCCAAAGGCCCAAAGAATAAAATTAGTGCTATCGTAGTTTCAGAGAAAATCGAGGTTTTCACTGAGGCTGCCATCATCATCATCATCATCATCTCTGGAACCAAGGAACTACTGCCTTTTTGACATTAGTTTGCTTGAAATTCGCTGTAGTTCTGCTGGAACCATGATGAGGCTGCCAAAGGAACGCGTCCCTTTAGCAGTCTCACAAACCTACCGTTATATCTTGGGTGTTACTGAAGCATTTATTCTGAAATTTTTCATGTGGGAGGCACTATTTTAGCACTAATTTTTGACATATAACACAGCATTTGGTGCAGTAGTGTCTTGGTTCCAGAGATGTGATGAGGCTGCCAGCAGAACGTCCCAATTTTCTCTGAAACTACGATACCACCATTTTTTTCCTTTGGGCACTAATTGGTGCTAATTAGGCACTAAATATTGGCATAATCAGAATATCAAAATTCGACCATGAGGATTCAAAGTAAATCTTTATTAAAATTATTTATACTACTTGAAATTACAATTTACAGTTCGCTTTTTACAATTTTATTGACTCCTTGTAAATCTTGTTTATAAATATAAACATAAAAACAGTCTACTTCATAAACTGATTTTGATAATCTGCAGTTTATTTCTGCACTGAAAAATCTGAAATTACAATAAAATCTATCATTTACGAATGGCCATTACAAATAATATCATTATATCATTTCTTACGCTCAACAATACAATAAATAATAAACATGAATATTCAGCCAACAAGTATCAATAATTGGCAGTCATACTAACATTCAACAGTGACAGCCTCTGACAGCTTCTTTTTGTTGCCATGTAAAAACTTTAAATAAAAGGCCAGGTTATGCTTTCATTTGTTAAACTCTAATTGCGAATGCGATATCCGCCGCGCCGCGCCGTACCAAACTAGAAGTTGGCAACACTACAAGATGGTACTTTTTTAACTTTTTGCATGTCAACCCTAAATAAATGGTAACACTTATAACTTCAAAGTGAAACGTCAGTAGTCAAAAATGTAAATATTGTGTCCTACCTAACCTCTACATTTTACAATGGCAATGATCACGTGAAAAATACAAAATATCCATAAGATAAATCCTGAATGTAGTTGAAAAATTGAAATCAAACTCGCCATGTGATCTCCATTATGAAAATAGAAAACTTCAAATCAAACTCAAATTATGGTTTCCTGCAGGTTAGCTGAGCTCGCTCCATTATTGGCTTGCTTGCAAGGCCTGAATTTCCCTTACTACTATGTCTCAGTACACTGTCTGTAGAGAGGCCACTCTACTCGGCTGCTGCGTGGATGACATGGGTAGTGGTGGCAGTACACTGTTTTTCTCCAAAAGACACTGCACTTTATGCAGAGGTTATTGATATCTGCGTTCTAGCCTATGATAGTGTTTCAAATTGACTAATGTTTGTTGTTATGAGTGAATAGAATTGTATTGTTCCATTTAAGGTTTTGTGTGGTATGAGCTGACCGAGCTCCTTCTTCACGCCCCGTGCCAGCAGCTGACAATAAAGCAATTATAAACTATACAAATATAAATGTGTTTGTTGTAATCTCTCTTATTTATGTCATCTCTTCACTCATTTGATAAAACTATAAGTCTCTTCCTACCGCATTTTCCTTTATTTACTGGCCTCAAAAAAAGTTACAAAGAAGACAAAGTCCGTAACATCAAGAAAGTAACTACTGCTTGAACGGCTTGCCCGCTCCGCACATCTGCAGAAGAAAATAAGGGATACCACCAGTATATCAAAGCAGTACAAAAAAGTGCTTCAGTACAAAACATTACTGTTTTTGAAATAGAATGAATAATATAGATTTGTTAGGTACCTAGCAATATTTGGAAAAAATATGTAGGTACATAAATGAATATAACTCATATACCTAATACTGACTTAAACTTTACATCTGCAGGTTGTTTACGGATTTTATATGTTCCGACACGAAGATAGCCAGTTATCCTCCGGTTGCAAAATATTGGTAAAAACCCACTTCCATCTTTGGCATCATCATCACTTACTATCAAAAATATCTTAGGACCATTGTTTGTCATACACATACTGACTAAAACTGACTACAGAGATAATTTTTGGATAAAATTGGACAAACAAGTGATGAATTTATAATTCAAAAAATTTGGTTAGTATTTCTCGAAGTTTTAACTTTGTGAAATCTTAACCAAATTTTTAGAATGTAAAGACCAAAATTTTTTTAAGTATTGTGAGAAAAACAAAAAAACAGCCTTTACAGACATTACGATGTCTGGAGCTGGAGCAGTTTAGGTATCTATCGGCACACTGCTTTCAATTCTTTGGTCTAAAATTAACAGGTTATTCTATTACAGTGTTTTTCAACCTTTTTTTAATATCCGACCCCTTTTACAAGTTAAAAAATTCTTGCGACCTCCCGTAGGGCCATAAACATAAAAAATGTTAGTGATTTGAAAGACTATGTTTATATGGTGGGTCGCGACCCGGCACCAGGCCACGAAAATAAAATACCGGATCGCAGCATTGTCTCATTGTTAATCAATCATACTTTATTGTGTCAATGCAAATGGTTGCTCCACTGTTGCACTGAGGAGTGATTGGTGGTCGTCACACGTCCTGTGTAGATCTTGTTTTACACGCCCTGCGCCCCACGCAGTGGCTGGTGGGTCACAATAAATGTTTGGGAAACGCTGTATCACAGCAAGATATACAATAGGAGGTAGACACACTTTAAACTTATTAGTTTTAACTATCTTCTGTCTTGGTCCAATCTCTTGATTGATAACATCTCTGACTAGCTAGTCTACAAACCACTTTGATGCTGATGAGAACACACAGCAACACGCTTGCTCTGCTGAAGATATGGTATAAACGCAGTACCTAACTCTGAGGTCTGTATGGGAATTAGTCGATGAAGTAGTAGAACTAGCAGATTCCACGTATCAAGCACGTAGGTAGGTCCTTTGCAACTTAGAAACTGTTTCGAAAAGCAAGGCATATGAACCCGGCGGCGGTACGCCTTCTCTGTATGTCGATTTATGATTGCTTTTGTATTGGAATATGTTGGTTCACTTCTCGATATTTGATAGCTTTCTCTCTGTTTTGTGGCTCAGGCGTAATTTCTTGGCTTTATCTTAAAATAATTCTCTTTTTAGTTTTTATTTGTTTCAAGAAGTAATAGATTGTCAAGTCAAGCAAGACGTCAATTTGACATGAACGAAGTAAAATGCTCTGTGAACGAACTGATTTGCTGTGAACGAAGTGATCTCCTCTGAAAAAAGCATTTTTGTCATTCACTTTAGGTCACTGCGGTCCTGGTAAAATCACAGAATTTCAAATGGCACGAACTGCATGACCAGGAGGAAAAATTAAATTTACAGAAATGAATAAATAAGGCTTCTAAATGGAATATTATTGGCCCACGAACTGTCAAATAACTGTTTTTGTGTTTTCCACTCAGGTTAACAACGCGGATAACGTTGTGCGCAAAACCTAGTAAACATACATGCCATTTGGTACAACCGTTGACATTCTTTTCGTGCTTATTGACACCTGTTTGGAATGAAGTTTCTCTATGGTTTGAACCACTTCTATAACCGGAAGTGGTGTCTATGGTAACCGGAAGTGCTCTGAATTTAGACTCTGCCTATATTTTATTCGATATTCACATGCACTCGGGGCGAGGTACCAACTTAAAGTCTGTCAATACATTTGTTTTCTATTCTATCATTTTAAATATTCGAATCAACATCGTATTTACTTTTTATACAAACCTATGCAGACCTAAGATCTAACTTCTAACCTATATAGTCTCTACAGTACCTATTATACCTATAGTGTTCTGTGAGTCAGACAGACTTGTTTCGGTAGGACAATTTGCTTTTTTTGTTCATGTGCTGATAAGTTTGTGTGAAATAATGAATTTTTATTCTCAAGACAGTGCTTTATGCCTTACCAAACCCTACATAGTCGGTTATATGAGCGTCGATATCCACCGGCAATACTATGCGGATCTGTCGCAATTGAAGTATGTTACCTATATCCCTCAGGGAAGAGTAAAATTCGACTTGAATCACAATGTCACCAAAGCTGCCAAGAGAACTACTGTAGATAATGAAGAAAAGATTACTTTGTTATTAAGATTTATGCTAGAGCAAGGAAAACGGTTGGGTCCACCCAATATGCCGAAAATGCATTTCATTACAAACAGAAGAGTGTTGATATCAGTCATGTCCAGTGCTTTCAACATCAGGGAACCAGTTGCAATAGCGACCGCATTATACAAGGGAGCTATTTATTTATGTGGAATCCAATCTGCTAAGGACATGGAAAGAGACTTACAGAGTAAACAAGAGCATACATTCTGTGCTTGGGGTTACAAATTTGAACAATATTTAACTGCAGGTTGTATATTTTTTATTTACCCCCAATTTATTTGGGGTTGGTTCTCCTACTTTTCCTAGGATTTTGTTTAACTTATTTGTGTTTTTTCAATATCTTTACATATTATAGATCACCATATCTTTGGGTTGACCTAGAGGTCAAACATAGAGAATGAAACTATTTTCATTTTGCAAATAATTGACCACGCTGAATACGTTAAAAACAACTGACTTCAATCGCAACAACTCCAATTTCGCTATGTTTTTGTTGATTTTCTCAAAAACCGCTGAATCTATTTCGATAAAATTTATATGGGACCACCTGTGAAGTATACCCTTTTAAACAAAAAAAGAATTTTTGAAATCGGTTCAGGTGTCTTTGAGTAATCGGTGAACATACATTTAAAAAAAAAAAAAAAACAACGAATTGAGAACCTCCTCCTTTTTTGAAGTCGGTTGAAAAGGGCAATCTGCGCTATCTACCAGATGCGATCCCGGGAGGTGTTAAGGAATAAATTTAAAGAAATCAATATTCTTACTGTTGCTAGTCAATTGATATATAAAAACATCATGTATGTACAGCACTTGTTTCATAAAAACTGAAAGACATAATTTTAATCGTAAGAAATATTAATAACATTGATGTTGCCTATTCGAGACTGAGTAATAGATCGGGAGCCAGCAAGGTGTATGGGCCTGAACATATAAGAACGCTGGAAGCAGTCTATCTCGAAAGAACTTTTTGTTTTCAATCGTTTGGCTCGAGTCTTACAGTCCAGATCGGTCACTGAAGTTAAAAAACTTAAAAAAGTCGTATTTGGGCCTAAACATATAAGACTCAAAATGAAATTTGGATATGAAAGTAAGTACATTGGACAACCCCATAACATATATTTTTTCGCTGAAATCGGTCACCGTCCCAAATCAGACAGGGGTCAGAAATCGTAAAAAATCGGTTTTGGAACTAAACATATAAGATGTCTGCAACCAATGTAAATCGATATAAAACACTTCACCTTATACAAAAAGTTCAGTCTTACAACGCGAATCGGTCACAGTTCCAAAATCTGACTACTTTTATAGCTTAGGTTTTTTCGCTGACGATGGGCGATAACTCGATAACCATTAAGGTTAGAGGTATAGTTAGTTCGGCAAAAATTAAGTGCATAAAATTTCCAACAAAAAAGGTTATATTCATTTTTATTGTGGGATTAATAGATAATGAGCAAATTGTAAAACTGTTTCTCATAAACATCCTTTTCGTCTATTTCTCCATAACCTTTAAGATTACAGGTATAGTTACTGAGGTAAAAATAAAGTACATAAAATTTGCAACATAAAAGGTCATATTTATTTTCACTGTATAATTAATAGAAAAAGAGTAAATTGAAAAAAATATTTTTATATTTTATATTTTCATCTATTTGTTGATAAATTAAAGATTAGAGGTATCGCGGCTTTAAAAGAAACAAAGTTTAAAATATTTTCAACAAAAAAGGTTCTATTCATTTTTATTATGGGATTAATAGATAAAGAGTAAATTGTAAAATTGTTTCTCATAAATAAAGTTTTTGCCCATTTCTCCATAAATTTTAAGATTAGAGGCATAGTATGAATATGGTAAAAATAAAGTGCATAAAATTTTCAACACAAAAAGGTCAAAGCAAACATTACAGAAGAGATGTCCATGCATATCACGGTCTCTTTTTCGAAGAATCTTCGAAAATTTTTGTGCTCGTTTAGAAGAATGTCGAAATCGAGATGACGGTCATTTAGATGAGATTATTTAATAAAACCCGTCATATTAAATTTAAAAATAAACTAATTCAGTTGGCACCTGTAGTTTAACTATTAGTCATACTTTTCTACTTCAACAGATTTTTCTTTGTTTTTTTTAGAAATTTATTTTAAGTTACAGCTCTTTTTCAAATTATTATATTAAAATCGACACTATGTAAGTAATTATGAAAAATAATTTATCATTAGGCCCCAGGAATGTGAATAACTTACTTTTCTAAAATAGCACTTAAAAATTATGACAATACTATGAAAAAAATTTATAAGATAAAATCAAAAACAAACAAAATCAACATTTCAATAAAATTTTACTATAAACCATGTCATCATCATCATGAGCTGAAGGACCTCCACTGCTGGACAAAGGCCTCCCCCAAGGATTTCCACATCGACCAGTCCTGCGCTGCCCGCATCCGGCGGCTTCCCGCAACCTTTACCAGGTCATCGGTCTACCGAGTGGGAGGCCTGCCTACACTGCAACTAGCTAGCAAGCACCAGTAACTAGCAACTTTCTGTCTAGAAGAGCAGAAAAAAGATCGAACTGCTCATTTATCTGCAATCTGCGTACTTTAAGCTACCCGCTATAACCAGCCGCTATCTTTTTCTTATCGTGTGGCACATTTAGCTGTTACGTTACATTTAATATAATAAATACGTATATCTAAAACCTAAGTATAAATATATATAATAGAATACATACCATAGGCATATATTGCATTGTGTAATCTAGTGCTTCAATATATGTTATTAGGGTTTTTTTATTTGTAAGAATATTGTTGATATTGTTTCGCCCGTGGGTCAAATCCACTCCTTGGCATTGGCTGAAAATCAGCGCTTTGGTTTTTAATTAAACCAGAGCATTATGCTGAGCCGGCGCCCTTTTGACAGAAGCTTTGTTTTCATATTTTTGTATATTTGTTTGTTTGGTATTTCTTTTTCTGTCAAATAAATGTATTTTCTTTCTTTCTTTCTTTCACTGCGTTTTCCGGTGCGCTGTCGCCACTCGAGAACTTTACTGCCCCAACGGCCATCTGTTCTACGATCTATGTGCCCCGCCCACTGCCACTTCTGTTTAGCGATTCTGTGAGCTATGTCGGTGACTTTGGTTCTCCTACGTATCTCCTCATTTCTGATTCGATCACGTAGTGAAACTCCAAGCATGGCACGTTCCATCGCCTTTTGGGTGATCTTGAGACTTCTTATGAGGCCCATAGTAAGCGACCATGTTTCGGTTCCATATGTCATCACTGGCAACACACACTGGTCATTTGCGGTATTTTGGAAGTTAAGATATTGCGGAGCTTCCCGAACGCTGCCCAGCCAAGTTGGATTCGATGATTGATCTCTTTCTCGAAGTTGGACCTACCTAGCTGGTAGCTGGACTGTTTGTCCCAGGTATACATATTTGTCAACAACTTCAAGTGTAGAGTCTCCAACCTTCAGAGGAGTGGGTGTGACACGCACATTTGGCATGATTTTCGTCTTGTCCATGTTCATTTTAAGACCCACTTATTGGGAGGCTCTGCTCTACTGCGTCCATCGAGCATTGTGCTTAGGTCTTCCAGGGTCTCAGCCAAGACCACGATATCATCAGCGAATCGAAGGTGAGAGATGTACTCGCCGTTGATGTTAATGCCGAGTCCTCTCCAGTCCAGAAGCTTGAAAACGTCTTCCAGGGCAGCGGTGAACAGTTTCGGAGATATGACGTCTCCCTGTCTCACCCCACGCTGCAACCGGATAGGTTTCGAATTCTGATCCTGGAGGTGGACCGACATGGTGGCGTTGTCATACAAACACTTCAGCACTTCGATATATCGATAGTCAATTTGGCACCGTTGGAGAGGCTGTAGCACAGCCCAGGTCTCATCCGAATCAGGCTTTCTCATAGTGTCCACAAACGCCAAGCACAGTGGCCGATTATACTCTTCGGTCTTCTGTATAATCTTGCCGGAGCGTATGTATGTGATCTATGGCACTAAAGCCTTTTCGGAAATCGGCTTGTTCGGGAGGCAGGAAGTCATCAAACCTGCTTGTGAGACAATTTGTAATGACTCTCGAAAACAGCGATAAACCATTCAAACACTAACAATTTTAACTTCAAGATTTACACATATCTAACTTAGATAGATATTAGATAATCTAAGTACATAATTTTCTATACTTAAAAATTCAAGGTACAAAAAAGTTAGTTATTCACATTCCTGGAGCCTAATAATAATATGAAATGGTGATGTAAATATGTTTTTTCATTATAAGTAAGTGTTTAATATTATGAATGTGAAAGTATGGATGTTTGTTTGTTTGTTCCACTTTCACGCTGAAAATAATGAATGGATTTGGATGAAATTTGGTAGGTAGATATATGAAGGACTCGGCTAACACGTAGGATACTTTTTATCCCAGACTCCTCGAAGGCTCACGGAGAAGTGGCTAAAACTGTTATAAATGGCGCTGCCTTAACATTTTATCTCCCTGGACCCAATTCTGAAGTTTACGCAGACGAAGTCGCGGGCGGAAGCTACATATTATTTGACAGGACAAAACTTAATTTAAGCGTCCTTTCCTTGTCTTTTCGATAAAAAAGGAAAAAGACAGAACATTTAAACAAGGTTTAATCTTGTCAGATAAGTTTAATCATGAAAACCGAATCGACACCAATATGTCTCTTCCATAGTAGTGTTAAGTTCTGATAAATTCTTCAACAGTATGTCTTTTGCAATTTCAAAAAAAAGTTTTTTTTTATTCGGTTACCCTTGGTTTTTTTGGAGCTCCTTCATTTGATCTTTTAATTATTTGATTCGATTTTTTAAAGAGATCATGGTAGAGGATCATTGTTTGATTTTTTTTATGTTTGACTTTAAAACATCAGTAGTATTCGAAACATGGTGCCAAAAAATATTTTGCTGTCGTAGAATTACGGGAACGAATTTAGGAACTGATCGCATGGTTTATTTTTTAAATTGTAAATGTTTATTAAAAAAAATATGGGTGCTTGATTTAGAAAGTTCAAAGATTGCATAAATTAATTCGACCCTCATACAACGATCACTTAGAACAATTTTCACAGGAGTATTGTTTTCCGATATGGTCGAATCGCCCAGACTATCCAGTGCTCTTCATGTTTAAAAAAATCACACCCGGAACGAAATTTGTACATCTACTTCTTTATGCCTGAATAAAAAGGTAAAGCCTCCCCGTACACATAGCAATATTAACTGTTCTTAAATTATTTTGACTTTCTCATTATTTTGATAAAACAACTCGACTGCATGATATTCGATTTGTGATACGGCTGACCTATTAGAGTTTTACTTGTACATTAAATAAATAAATTCCGTGTTACACCCACTCCTCTGAAGGTTGGAGACTCTACACTCGAAGTTGTTGACGAATATGTATACCTGGGACAAACAGTCCAGTTAGGTAGGTCCAACTTCGAGAAAGAGATCAATCGTCGAATCCAACTCGGCTGGGCAGCGTTCGGGAAGCTTCGCAATATCTTTACGTCCAAAATACCGCAGTCCCTCAAGACTAAAGTCTTTGACCAGTGTGTGTTGCCAGTGATGACATATGGATCCGAGACATGGTCGCTTACTATGGGCCTTATAAGAAGGCTCAAAGTCACCCAAAGGGCGATGGAGCGTGCTATGCTTGGTGTTTCCCTACGTGATCGAATCAGAAATGAGGAGATACGTAGGAGAACTAAAGTTACCGACATAGCTCTCAGAATCGCTAGACTTAAGTGGCAGTGGGCAGGGCACATAGCTCGTAGAACAGATGGCCGTTGGGGCAGTAAAGTTCTCGAATGGCGACCGCGCACCGGAAGGCGCAGTGTGGGCAGGCCCCCGACTCGGTGGACCGACGACCTGGTAAAGGTTGCAGGAAGCCGCTGGATGCGAGCCGCACAGGACCGGTCGGTGTGGAAATCCTTGGGGGAGGCCTTTGTCCAGCAGTGGACGTCTTTCGGCTGATAGATAGATAGATAGAAATAAATAAATAAACTTACTGATCTCGTTGATTGCATCAGTGACTATTATCCGACTTACACTATTCAGAAATATAGCTTAAATCATCGCTATACAACTCTAAATATGTCAGGCTGGGAACTTTTGGTGCTGTCTACATAAAACTAGAAAACAATATTTAATTGTCTACATTTAGAAATTTAAGTTCTATGCTTTAATATTTGTATACTTCACAGGGTATTGATATAATATTAATATTGAGTATACGTATAAAAGTATAAATAAATGCTGGTATTGATGAAAATAACAATGTTACTCACTTTTTTGTTGTACCTTAAGATTATTCTATAAAAACAGTTTGATTACAACTTAGTTTTTCAATTAACTTTTATCTATTAATCCTACAGAAAAAATGCAACAGTTTTGTTACATATTTTATGTATTAAATTTTTTCTTATGTCACAATACATCAAATTTTAATTTATCAACAAATAGATAAAAATTTGTAAAATAAAAAAGTGTTTTCAATTTACTTTTTATCTATTAATTATACAGTGAAAATGAATATAACCTTTTTTGTTGAAAATTTTATGCACTTTGTTTTTACCGTAGTAGTTATGTATCTAATCTCAAAGGTTATGGAGAAATGGGCAAAAGCTTTATTTATGAGAAACAATTTTACAATTTACTCTTTATCAATTAATCCCACAATAAAAATGAATAGAACCTTTTTTATTAAAAATTTTATAAACTTTATTTCTTTAAAGCCGCAATACCTTAATTTATCAACAAATAGATGAAAATTTCAAATATAAACATTATTTTTTCAATTTACTCTTTTTCTATTAATTATACAGTGCAAATGAATATGACCTTTTATGTTGCAAATTTTATGTACTTTATTTTTACCGGAGTAATTATACCTGTAATCTTAAAGGTTATGGAGAAATAGACGAAAACGATGTTTATGAGAGACAGTTTTGCAATTTGCTCATTATCTATTAATCCCACAATAAAAATGAATATAACCTTTTTTGTTGGAAATTTTATGCACTTAATTTTTGCCGAACTAACTATACCTCTAACCTTAATGGTTATCGAGTTATCGCCCATCGTCAGCGAAAAAACCTAAGCTATAAAAGTAGTCAGATTTTGGAACTGTGACCGATTCGCGTTGTAAGACTGAACTTTTTGTATAAGGTGAAGTGTGTTATATCGATTTACATTGGTTGCAGACATCTTATATGTTTAGTTCCAAAACCGATTTTTTACGATTTCTGACCCCTGTCTGATTTGGGTCGGTGACCGATTTCAGCGAAAAAAAAATCTTAGGGGGTTGTCCAATGTACTTACTTTCATATCCAAATTTCATTTTGAGTCTTATATGTTTAGGCCCAAATACGACTTTTTTAAGTTTTTCTGAACGTCATAAAAATCTTCAGTGACCGATCTGGACTGTAAGACTCGAGCCAAACGATTGAAAACAAAAAGTTCTTTCGAGATAGACTGCTTCCAGCGTTCTTATATGTTCAGGCCCATATACCTTGCTAGCTCCAGTACTATAAGGTTAAGAAGTCATTTATGGGGCAAGATTATACAGGGTGACTGGTAATGTGTTGTGGGAATTTTGGGAGGTGATAGCTGAGATCAAAAGCAAGTTTTTGAGTCATTTGAGTTTTCTGTTTTTGAGAAAAAGTACAACATTGCCCAAGTAGCAAAAGTTCTTCATGTAACGGTTTTATTAACGTTTACATAACGCAAAAAGGGTGCAAATTATTTGATTTAAAATCGTGTAATGGTCAATATCAGGGTGTCCACTTTCTGGAAAAGTCAGGGAAGCTTTTGGTGGTCAGGGACAGTTAGGAAAAAGACCTGACGACCTGGAAAAGTCAGGGATATTTGAGTTTTTCCCAATGATTGTTAGCGACGGAAACGTCCATGCTCTAATCTGATTTCTCCTTGTCTTTGATGATATTTAACTCAGACTTTTGAACATATTTTTTTCAAGTTGTCAGTGATCTATACCATGAATTCGCATTCCATAGCTTTAGGGTTGTTAAGCGGGTTCATATGCGGTAGAACTCGCAGAGAGAGAGCTGAAGTCTCTCCGAAGGCTGAGCAGTTATAGATCGCTTATGAACTCTTGAGTCGTCGACAATTCTGATCGCGAGTCACTGGGTGGAGTCAAGAGGGTTCAGTTGATACTTGGGTACACCTACCCAGAGATATGTATAGTTCTTCATATGCGGCATCACTTGAGCTTTGTATAGCTGCAAGCGCTGTCTGGGTCTGATCTGAAGTACCGCTTAGTTGTATTGAGCACTCCAGGTTTTTTCGCTGTAAGGGTAACCTTGCCTTCGACCCCGAAGTTGAATGTTGCTAGAAATGTCGATATCTAGGATCCCGATGCTCGTAGCAACAGCCAGCGGTGTTTCTTGGAACTGAGGCACCACAGTAAAAGGGACTTTTTTGGCGATGAACGCGCAGACTTGTGTCTTCAAAGGTTTAAAACGGACTGCGTTTAGTCTACCTACTCCATTCGGAGAGCTGCTCCAGAGAGTCTTCCACTTCAGACGCAATCCTGGCACGACTCTCCTCTTTTGACTTTGAGGAATAATTTGGCTTGCCTACATCCGTTGCTTCCCACTCATACTTCGTGGGCTTCTTTCCTCACCAGTTCACTGATCGTGTTATGAACGATCAGTGCTGAGATCGGTAGTACTGGTTCTGGTCCTACAAATCTTGCTCCTTCTCTGGCTAGTGCATTTGCCCTTTCATTTCCTAGTGTTCCCTGATGCCCTGGAACCCACCTACTGTGACCTTCATCTTGTCTGCCAGACGTCTGTGTCTCCTTGCATTCCTCAACCAATTCTAAAATGGTCTCTACCATCGCTATCGCTTTGATCACTGCCTGACTATCTGAGTATATGAGGTGGCAATGGCAATGGCCGCTCCCCAGGAATCAGTGAGCAATTCTTCTGCACATTCCTTGATAGCAAATATTTCCGCTTGGAAGACACTGGTATAGGTCCCCAAGGCCAGAGATTTGTCTTTATTTTGAAAGTCTCTAGGTTTTGACGGTCTTAGTATAGAACACCTTCTCTATGCGGGCCAGTACGCCTGTGAGGTTTTAGCACGGTTATTCAGTCTATGCGTTTCGCATTGTTATGTACCGCAAGATCTAATCCGTACAATTGTGGTACCTCTTGTGAAGAATAAGACGGGTGATATCTCGAGCATGGCTAATTACAGACCCATTTCACTAGCTACGACTATGGCCAAGGTGTTTGAACGTATTATTCAAGGTGGTATACAGCCCTACCTTAGAATTGATGATGGTCAATTTCGTTTTCGCCCTGAAGTGTCGACAGATATGGCAATTTTTTCCCTGAAGCAAGTTGTACATTATTATGTTGATAATGATACTACTATGTACACGTGTTTTTTAGATCTTAGCCGCGCCTTTGATACCCTTAACCATGAATTGTTATGGAGCAAACTACGTGAAAATGGCGTATCAAGGAACTTGGTTAACCTGCTGACCTTCTGGTACCGGAACCAAACCAACAACATAAGATGGGGTGGAGCGTTTTCGAACAGTTATAGGTTACCCTGCTGCGGCGTGAGGCAGGGCGGTCTGACCTCTCCCGACCTTTTTAATATGTATGTTAATGATTTGATTGAGGAGCTGAGCGGCACCCCTGTTGGCCTCAGGTTAGGTGCCAGATATGTTAATGGTGACATGGTGCTGCTCAGCCCCTCAATCAAGGGATTAAGGAAATTAATGAACAGCTGTAAAGAGTATGCGCACAGACATGAGTTGGTGTACAACATCAAAAAAAACGGAAATGATGGTTTTTAGATCTGGTAAGGGGCCGGACCGTGTGCCTGACGTTCTCCTTAAGGGACAGCCTGTGAAGGTAGTACAAAAATTCAAATACCTTGGCCACATTCTCTCAGCTGATTTAAAAGATGATGCGGATGTGGAAAGACAGCGCCTCTGGCATGTTTCTCGATGCTGGCGTCAACACCTTTAACGCCATACTAAGGCATCGAATAGCATCCTTCTTGACCAGAGTTGACAAGTGTAGCAACACAATAATAAAGGAGCTTAGTGATACTCTTTTATACTGACGTATATAAGTACTGGATGAAAACGGCAGCGTAATGTTATTGTTTTCATGCAGTACTAAACATATTAGAATATATACTTTAATATAATTTATTTTATTTATTTTAATTTTTAGCTTTTTAGCTTTAGTTATGTTTAAGATATGGATCCTGAATCTGAAATAAAGCTTATTATTATATGAGCTTATTATTACAAAGAGGTCACAATTGGTCTTACAAACTTCAATCTGTGCTTAAATTAAAGCTAAATAACTGCTCTATAACTTTCTTCTTTATGACTTTCCTCGTAGAATGAGTATTATAGCCGATATTCTGCTCGGAAAGCTCGAAAGAACTACAATTTCGAACTTAAATTATAGGAAATTTTGTGTTCTTATAAGTGTGTATAATGACTTTTTCCGTAAGATGCACCTTTTAGAAGTTATAAGCCAAAATCTGAAACAAGTCCGAAAATTTCGATGTTTTTGGAGCACCACGCAGTTAGCACAAGTCTTTCGAAGCTGAAAAATTTGCTTTACACTACTGTTATCAACCCTAACAACATACCAAAAAATCAGAACTTGCAACCAATGCGACCTAACGCGATTTTTATGTCTAGGGTGACTGGTGTACTGGTGAAAGTAATAACACAACATTTTTTAACATTAAGAGACATAGCATTTGCGGAGCAGCACCACTCCACTATTGACTCTAAATCTTTTCAAAGATTAACAGCATCTGTAAGACTGGGGAAGCCGCTGGATGCGAGCAACGCACAGCGCAGGACCGGTCGATGTGGAAATCCTTGGGGGATGACTTTGTTCAGCAGTGGATGTACTTCGGATGATGATGATGTTGATGATCTAGACTAAGAGGGAAGCATTGGCGGTTAGTTTGGACATAGCGAAGGCCTTCGATCGGGTCTGGCACAAAGCACTTCTTGCGAAGCTTTCTTCTTATGGGCTTCCCGAGAAATGCAAATGGGTCACTAGTACTGATGTGCCGTTCCCGGGAATATTCCCTTAGAAAGAGACAGCGCTCTATATTGCATATAGCGCCGTCCTTTGTAAATATTGGGTATATTACTTTGGGAATATTCCCAAGGGACGGCGCTATATGTGATATAGAGCGCTGTCTCTGTCTTGCGGGAATATTCCCGGGCATGGCACATCAGTAGTCACTAGTAACGCGATACAACAGTAATCGATTAAAATATCATCATTCGCATTTTCTTTGTTAGAGTCAGATCTTTTTAAACCCAAAGACTTCGGTGACATTAGTATTGCTTGATTTTTTTTTTTTTTTTTTTTTTTTTTTTTTTATGTGATAGGTGGCAAACGAGCAGACGGATCACCTGATGGTAAGCGATTACCGCCGCCCATGGACACCCGCAACACCGGAGGAGTCACAAGTGCGTTGCCGACCTTTGAAATGGGATGGGGGATGGGGGAATGGGGAGGGGGAGGGGGGGTTGGGCCTCCGGTACCCTCACTCACTCGGCGAAACACAACAAACGTTGCTTCACGCCGGTTTTCTGTGAGGCCGTGGTATCACTCCGGTCGAGCCAGCCCATTCGTGCCGAAGCATGGCTCTCCCACATCAAAATTTTAGGTAAAAAGTCATTATCTATTTTTTACAGATGCCCCAAGTTCTAAACCTGATATAGATAAGCCAGTTATAGAAAATGAAGAATTCAGCTTGTGTTACCATGCTACGTTGGAAAATCATGAGTTACTCTATATGGCACAGATTGATGGCATGTTGGCAACTGACAACTCAGTTCCAAACCCACCACATACAACAGATATGGAAACAAATTTAAATTATCTAAGAAGTAAATCTTACATTGAATTAAAAACAAATAGAGAAATCGAGAGTAAAAGACAAGAATATAACTTCAAGTAAGTAGAATTGCAAATAGAATAAATAATAGCATGGGCTTACCAATCATGGATGAAAAAAAGAATAAACCTTTAAAAATTATTTTGAATTTTCAGAAGAAACAAACTTCTACATTGCTGGGGTCAGTGTTACTTGGCAGGCCTGAGCGGACTGCTTGTGGGTTTCAGGGACGATAATGGAATTGTTCATAAGGTGCAGTGGTTCAGCACAGATGACATAGTCCACTATTGCAGGGTATGATAATAATTTGCCACTGTTCCATCTATATAATATAATAAAATAATGGGATAACAAAATACATAATTGAAAATAAATAGAATACCTAGGGTTGCCAGCAATGTATAATTTTTTATGGTATGGTACAAAATAGATAGTTCTTAATATGTTCGGAAATGCAATTAAAACACGAAATTAGGTAACTCCATGTTGAGCTCAGTAGCAAGACATTTTATTACACACAATTATAAACTACCCACAACTGTCAAATAATTACACTATAAATAAAGATCATGTATACAACATACCTTTCCCCCAAGTAAACACAAAGTGGTAAATAATTAGATACCATGAGGAATAGAAAACAATGAAATAATAATATAATATTCTACAGATGAGAACTTATACAATTTCAATAAGAAGTAATTCCTCAAGTAAACACACAGAGTAGTAAATAATAAATAACATAAGGAATAGAAAACAATGAAATAATAATGTAATATTCTATAGATGAGAACTTAAACAATTTGAATAAGAAGTAAAGAATCAGCTTTATAATATTTTTATTTAGGTATTCCCAGAATATCAGCCCAAGACTCTTCACTAGGAATCTCTATAATTTGTTCAGGCTCTTCATTTGTGGAGTCCCGAACATCCTCCCTTACAGTTCTTCCCTTGTCTTGTGGGCTCTCAATGTGTGATGCAACTTTGATAAGTTGATCAATATGTCTGTTGATAATGAGACCATCAGCCGTCTGAACCTTGTAACTGGAAGGACCAGTTTTTTCCACTATTCTGCCCGGCAACCACTTCGAACCATCACTGTAATTTCTGTATCTAACTCTGCAGCCAACTTCGGACTCTCTATTTTGCTTCTGATTATTTCCATGGACTTGCTGTTCTGTTTTTTTATTTTGTATATGGTCCGGGTGAATCGTGTCCAGTAGGGTACGTAGTTTTCGATTCATTAGAAGTTCCGCAGGACTCCTCAGAGTTCCAGCACACGGTGTCGCACGGAGGCCCAGTAGCATACTTGGAATTTTTACGTCCCACGTTAAGTCGTCCATTTTTCGTATCTTGTCCTTTACAGTTTGGACCATCCTCTCTGCGAGCCCATTGGTGGCAGGGTGATACGGCGCTGTTGTGATGTGTCTTATTTTATTTGAGTTAAGGAATTGTCTCATCTCTTCCGACACAAAAGCCGTCCCATTGTCGGATACCAATATCTCACATAGACCATGAGTCGCAAATACCATCCGTAGGTATCGAATTACCGTGGCAGTGGTCATGTTGTTTACCATGAACACCTCGGGCCATCTTGAGTAGGAGTCGACTATGATCAAAAAGGTTTTGTTTCGGAAGGGCCCGGCGAAGTCGACGTGTATTCGAGACCACGGTCTGGTTGGCATGATCTACGTATGTTGTGATCGGGGTGGCATGTGTCGGTGCTCGAGACACTTGTTGCACTGACCTACAAGTGTTTCTATGTCTTCATTTAAATGTGGCCACCAGATGTAACTTCTTGCTAGCGCTTTCGTTTGAACAATTCCACTGTGCGTCTTATGTAAGGCTTGTAAGGTAGCTGTGCGCAGCGGCGGTGGTACCACTACACGGTTACCCAACAACAGACAGCCGTGTTGTAGGGACAGTTCGGTACGATGTAGCCAGTAGGTATGCAGATCCGCCTCCGTCACCTTGGCAGGCCAACCCCGTTGCATGTAGTGTACTACCCGTGATAATGTTTTGTCTCTTAGCGTTTGAACCGCGATATGCTCTGCGTCAAATGGGAAATCTTCAGGTTTTTCAGCCATAAGCAGTATTTCACTCAGTTCTGGTTCCGGTCGTTCAGGAGCTGGCTGTGGCCATCTACTCAAATTGTCTGCGCTACCTATCTGTGTGCCCGGCTTGTAACGAATGTCATAATCATGTGCGGTAAGCGCAATTGCTATTCTTGTCAATCGAGGTGACAGTATGGTTGGTGTCGGTTTTCTTGGATCGAATATACCCAGCAAAGGCTTATGATCCGTGACTACGGTGAATGGTCTTCCAGCTAAGTAATTATGGAACTTCTGGATGCCAAACAAAATCGCCGTGGCTTCTTTGTCCAATTGAGAGTAGCGTCTTTCGGTAGAACTTAAGGTTCTGGAACTCATGGCTACGGGGCTTTCTAAGCCATCTTCCATCACATGTGATAATACGGCTCCGACGCCGTAATCTGAGCTGTCGCATGTCAGTATTAGAGGTTTATTTAAATCGTAGTGCACTAAAGTCATTTCAAATGTTAGTGCCCGTTTAGCAGAGTCGAAAGCTTTCTGTTCCCGTTCGGTCCAGCGCCATTTATGAGTTTTGTCTAGAAGCCGATGCAAGGGTTCAAGTATTGTTGCCTTGTCTTTAATAAACCTTTCGTAAAAATTGTACAAACCAAGGAACGCTTGTAGTTCTTGAACGTTCTGGGGTTCCGGTGTGTTCATTATCGATTCGATCTTGCTCGGTGATGGATGAATGCCATTAGCGTCGATGATGAATCCTAAGAACTCAACTTTCTCTTTAGCGAACTTGCATTTCTTTTTGTTGAGGCGTAACCCCGCTTGTTGTATGCGCTTCAGAACCCTGTCTAGTCGCTGCAGCATCTCGGACATGGTACGGCCCGCGACGATGATGTCGTCAATCAGAACTGCGACTCCTGCGATGCCCGCTAGTAGCGCTGTCATCAGCCTTTGGAAAATACCGGGGCAAGCTTTCACACCGAATGCAAGTCTATGTACGGTATACAATCCTTTACAGGTGTTCAAAGTTAGAAGTTTGGCCGTTTCATCGTTGACAGTCACTTGAGTGTAAGCACGGTCTAAGTCCAATGTCGTGTAGAATTTTCCTCCTGCTACAGCCGCAAATACTTCATTCGCCGTAGGCATAGGATAGGTGTCCGACTCCGAGGCTTGGTTGACTGTGCAACGGTAATCGCCACACAGCCGAATCTCGCCTGACTTCTTGACAACCGGTACTACCGGCGTGGCCCACTCTGAGTACGCGGCCGGTCGAAGAACACCCTCGGATACTAGGCGGTCGATTTCGTTTTCCACTCTGCCCTTGACTGCGTAAGGAACGGGACGAGCCTTCAGGAATTTCGGAGTAGCGCCCGGTTTCAAATGTATCGCTACAGGATCTCCACGGTAGGTACCGAGACCGTCCTCGAATACATCACCATATTTAGCGATTATTTCCTCGAGTTCAGCATAATCTCCATTCGACACGAAATTAATGTTCATAGTGATGCCTAGATGCATAAGCCAGTCTCTTCCCAAAAGATTCGGTCCGGTGCCTTCAGCCACCAGAATTGGAAGACGATATTCAATGTCTCTGTAGCGCACGGGCAGCACTATCCGGCCGAGCAGGTACACCGGTGTGTCGGTCCACGTGCGCAGGGCGAGCGGCGCGGGCTGCAGGGCGCGCGGCGGCGGCAGGCGCGCGCTCAGCCGGCGCCACGTGCGCTCGTTCACCAGCGTGTAGCAGGCGCCCGTGTCCACTTGCAGCGATACCGGCTCGCCGGCCATCTCGACGCGAATCACATAGGGTGGCACTGGACTCGCGCTCTCCACGACGTATATGCCGTTTAAACTGTTGTCGTCCTCCTTCTCAGTAAAGTTCGTTTTGTTTGCGTTCTTTTTAGAAATGCAGATTTTTTCGAGGTGTCCCTTTTTATTGCAATATCGACACGTGACGTTGATGAACCGACATTCGCCTCCGTGTCTGTCACCACAGCGATAGCAAATACGAGGCGCGGACCGCGGGGCGGGCCGCGGAGGGGCGGCGCGGGGCGCGGGCCGCGGACGCAGCGCGTTGATGTCCATAGGCTCCGGCGGCGGCGAGGCGGGCGGCGGGGGCGCGGCAGGTGCCGGCGGCGCGGCGCTGCAGCCGGCGCCGTCCCCAACGCGCATCATGCGCGCGTCTTTGCCCGCACTTTCAGACGACAGCATAGCGTCGACAACATTGTGATAGCTAAGACTGTCTCTTTTTAAAAGCTCGTACTGCAACTTATCGTCCCTCATGCCACACACGAGTCTGTCGCGTAGCATGCGCTCCAAATCACTAAAATTGCAGCTAGCGCTGATCTTCCGAAGTTGAGCTATGTACTCGGCAGCCGATTCACCACGATTTTGATCACGTTTATAAAATTTGTACGACATGGATATCTCATTCGGTTTCGGACTGTAATGTTTGGTTAGGATTTCTATGATGTCATTGAATGTCACCTCAGTGGCTTTTCGTGGTGTAATTAGTGCCAATAAAGTTTCAAACACTTGCGAACCACACACAGTAAAGAAATTCGCACGTTTTACATTGTCTATCACGATTCCATTCGCCTCGAAACAAAACTTCAGTCTTTCTATGTAATTGTCCCAATTGTCCGATTGTGAGTTGAACTCACTAAACTTTACGCACTTGCGATCCATTTTCACTTATTTTACTCCGTCGTCGCCACTAATATGTTCGGAAATGCAATTAAAACACGAAATTAGGTAACTCCATGTTGAGCTCAGTAGCAAGACATTTTATTACACACAATTATAAACTACCCACAACTGTCAAATAATTACACTATAAATAAAGATCATGTATACAACAGTTCTATTTTTAATATTTTATATTTTCAGGGAATATGGGATCCGCAAGAAGCTTTAAAATTCCTAGACTCATTTTTGAGTTTTGTTAAAAACAGTTTCAAGGAATATATTATTAAATATGGTATAAATCATGAAACACCTGTACATCTTAAATTTTGCATTGACAAGGACAAGTCTTTTAAAGTTGTTAATGAGGAAAGCAACGTCTTTATAATATTACCTGAATGGTATGTAAGTACAAATTCAAATTAATTTCAAGATGTCAAGGGCTTACCAAAAAAGGTAAGGCAGGTGGCTGACTGTAAAATAATAGCCAATCCCTTTGTAACATGAAAAGTAAGACAACTGGTTGTGCCAAACAGTTATACCATGGGTAATAAATGGAATGAAAATGAGATGTTGCGCCGACCTCAAATAATTGGGAACAGAGCAGGCAGACGAATGAAGGTACCAACTGTGAATAAAATAACTAATAAACTTATTTATTTACACATTGCAAATTGAGTTTTGTTTTATTTACACATTTTAAATATACTTACAATTAGCTGAAATGCTGTTGTTCATTTTACGTACCATCCATGGACTGGCCTAATTTTATACGTAACTGTTGTTCATTTTACGTATAAAATTAGGCCATTTCAGCATATAGGAATAGGGTACAGCTCGCGTCACGTAAAAAGAGCTCTGGTGGGCGTTCCGAGGGCACAACAGTTCACTCTGACAACAGGATAGCATAATATAAATCGCGTAAGTGTGAAAGAGAGGGTACTAAACAGTTGCTGTCAGAGTGCATCCTCGGAACGCCAGCCAACGCTCTTTTTACGTGGCGCAAACTTTATTTTTATTTCATATTTCAATGCCTTTCGTTTATTATTTTATTATAGTTTTCTTTGAGTCTATCTTATAGACGAATAACTTTGCGAATAACTTATTATCTTATGTAAATAATGAATAAAAAGTTGTATGAATGAAATGGGCTAAAAGTATATTTGAAAATTAAAAAAGTTTATATTATGAAATATTTTAATAAGGATGTTCGAAAAATTGAGTTATAAATAGAAGTCAACATGGCGAGCCTAGTGGGGAATTTAGTGCAACGTCTAGTACGGGAACCGTTTTAATTTGGATCCGGCGCTCAAACTTGGCATAGTTGTTCCCTAGGCCATTCTGAGTAGATTAAGCCCGGGAGCCACCGGGAGCCATCCCTCGTTTGGCAGGGGGAGAGGGGGAGAGTTTGTTTCTGCCGCGCTCCATTTTTGGGCTTATATCTCCAAAAATATTGGTACTAGGGCAAGTGAGATATCATTTTCGTATGATTAAAGGATAAGGAATTCATTTCTATAACAAAAAAAATGACTTTCCATATATAAAAAAAGAAATATTTGATAAAACGTATAAAAGATTGCTACCTTTTTTCCACATATGGGTCGATTAATTTTTAATCGTCTTTGATATTAGCATGAAAAAAATATATTCTGAAAGCCACACTTCTTAGGATTATAAAAATATAAATTTCATTAGAATAGCATAATAAATACTTAGTGAAAAAAATATATAATTTGATGCTCGGCAGAGTAGCATAAAACGCGCGGTTTTAGTATCTGTTATTCGTAAGTAAATAAAATTAATCATCTAGCGCCCAAATGACTGTTAAGTAACAAAGTATAAACAGGTACCTAGGTACATAATATTATTATTTAAATATTTCTCGCACGCACAAAATATTTGTCACGTAAAACAAATAATATTTTTCCTTATAAGTAAAAATGTATTTGAGAAAATCCGTAAAACGTTACTATTTCTCATACGAATTATGGTGGTCTACTATTTTAATAATAATATTATGTACCTATTTATATTATGTTACTTAACAGTCATTTTTGGGCGCTAGATGATTAATTTTATTTACTTACGAACAACAGATACTAAAACCGCGCGTTTTATGCTACTCTGCCGAGCATCAAAATAATTTCTTTTTTACGAAGTATTTATTTTGCTATTCTAATGAATTTAACATTTTTATAATCCTAGGAAATGGGGCTTTCAGAATATTTTTTTGTCATGCTAATATCCTAGACCATTAAAAATTTATCAACACATATGTGGAAAAAAATCACCCACGCTTCATCGTTTACTTGTTGAGTCGCGCTTCTTTTGGGGCTTATATCTCCATAACTATAGGTACTAGGGCAAGTCCGATATCATATTCTGATATTTCAAGGATGACAAATTCATCACTGCAACAAAAAAAATATGTTTCATAGAAAAAAAAAGAAATATAACTGCTGAAATTTAGAACCGCGTGGACCGCGCGTTTTATACCACGCTGCCACGCATTGGATTTTATTTTTTTCACTAAATATTTGTTATGATATTCTAATGAAATTTATATTTTTATAATGCTAGGAAGTGTGGCTTTCAGAATATATTTTTTTCATGCTAATATCTTAGACCATTAAAAATTAATCGACACATATGCGGAAAAAAGGTAGTCGTGTTTTATACGTTTTATCAAATATTTCTTTTTTTTATATATGGAAAGTCATTTTTTTTGTTACAGAAATGAATCCCGTATCCTTGAATCATACGAAAATGATACTTTACTAGTAGGGAATTTAGTGCAACGCCTAGTATGGGGATCCGGCGCTCAAACTTGGCATAGTTGTTCCCTAGGTTGTTCTGAGTAGATTAAGCCCGGGAGCCATCCCCCGTTTGGCAGGGGGAGGGGGGAAAAGTATGTTTCTGCCACGCTCCATTTATGGGCTTATATCTCCAAAACTATGTGCACTAGGGCAAGTGAGATATCATTTTCGTATGATTAAAGGATGAAGAATTCATTTCTGTAACAATAAAAATAACTTTCCATACATAAAAAAAGAAATATTTGATAAAACGTATAAAACATGACTACCTTTTTTCCGCATATGTGTCGATTAATTTTTAATGGTCTAAGATATTAGCATGAAAAAAATATATTCTGAAAGCCACACTTCCTAGAAATATAAAAATATAAATTTCATTAGAATAGCATAATAAATACTTAGTGAAAAAAATATAATTCAATGCATGGCGTAAAACGCTGCGGTCCGCGCGGTTCTAAATTTCAGCAGTTATATTTCTTTTTTTTCTTCAAAAAGTATTTTCTTTTGTTGCAGAAATGAATTTATCATCCTTGAAATATCCGAAAATGATATCGGACTTGCCCTAGTACCTATATTTATGGAGATATAAGCCTCAAAAGAAGCGCGACCCAACAAGTAGATAATGAAGTGTGGATGGATTTTTCCACATATGTATCGATTAACTTTTAATGGTCTAAGATATTAGCAAGAAAAAAATATATTCTGAAAGTCACATTTCCTAGAATTATAAAAATATAAATTTCATTAGAATAGTGCAATAAATACTTAGTAAAAAAAATATTTCATTTAATGCTCGGCAGAGTAGCATAAAACCCGCGGTTTTAGTATCTGTTGTTCGTAAGTAAATAAAATGAATCATCTAGCACCCAAAAATGACTGTTAAATAACATAATATAAATAGGTACATAATATTATTATTTAAATATTTCTCGCACGCACAAAATATTTGTCACGTAAAACAAAAAATATTTTCCTTTTAAAAACGTACGTAACTATTTCTCATACGAATTATGGTGGTCTACTATCTAACTTGCGTGGTCGCCTTGATCACCCAGGTTAACTGACTTCAGATAAGGTCATACATACATAACCATAATAAGTTGACTCTTATTGGCGCATTAATCTTGTAACCGTTTACGTGCTCCGCAAGCCACGTCAAATTATTTTCTTAAGAACTGATGCAGTCCACGCTCGGACCAGTGCCTATACAACTCTAAAACCTCGAAAGCTTTCAGCTCGAGTTGCACAACCGCTTCGAATGCGGAAGGTTTGTGGATATTGTCCAAACGGCTGAGAATAAAGTCTAAAAATCAGACGTTCAAAAAGAACATCTCGGATCTCGGACCAGCGAGCTCATGGAGAAAGATGCTTGTCAATATCGGCGACTAAACAGACAGATCTCCAAGTCCTTGTCCGCGATATACGTCAATTTAATACCAATCGTATTAAAGAGGCTATCGAGCGCAATAAAAGGTCAAAAGTATTCGCAAGGGATCTGTCTGCTGGTCAAAGCCAACTGACAAAGCTGAAGACCGAGGATGGTAGAGTCATGTCATACAAGCCCGAGCTGTTGGAAGAGGTTGAGAAGTTCTACGGATAATTATACACGACTACATGCTTACCTGTCGTCAGTAATCTGGCTGAAGATCCGAGAGCCGGATTGACCCGACACTATACCGAAGATATCCTAGATTTCAGCCTGTGTGAAATTAGAATGGCTCACAAACAGCTTAAGAACAACAAGGCACTGAGTGATGATGGAATTACGGCTTAGCTTCTAAAGCAGGTTGAGAACCGGTAGTTATATCTCTTCAGAAGCTATTTAATTCCGTCATGCTCGAGGAACGAACGCCTACAGCATGGCACAGAAGTGTGGTGTTGCTCTTCTTCAAGAAGAAGAAGGGTGATAAGATAAGACAAGCTGTTTTCGAGAGTCATTACGAATCGTCTGGAACGCAGGTTTGACAACTTTTAGCCTCCCGAACAAGCTGGTTTACGAAAATGCTTCAGTGCCGTAGACCACATACCTACATACGCTGCGGCAGATCACACAGAAGATCGAAGAGTATAATGGCTTTTGTGGACTATGAGAAAGCATTTTAATTCGATCGAGACCTTGGCTGTGTAACAGTCTCTCCAACGGTGCCAAAATGACTATCGATACATCGAAGTGTTGAATTGTTTGTATGAAAACGCCACCATGTCGGTCCACCTCCAGGATCAGAATTCAAAACCTATTCGGCTGTAGCGTGGGGTGAGACTGGAAGACGTTTTCAAGCTTTTGGACTGGAGAAGACTCGGCATCAACATCAATGGTGAGTACATCACTCACCTTCGATCTGCTGACGATATTGTGATCATGGCTGAGACCTTGGAGGACCTAGGCGCAATGCTCGATAGACTCAGTAGTCTCCCAACAAGTGGGTCTTAAAATGAACGTGGATAAGACGAAAATCATGTCAAACGTCCGTGTTACATACACTCCTCTGAAGGTTGGAGATTCTACACTCGTAGTTGTTGAAGAATATGTATACCTCGGACAAACAGTCCCGTCAGGTAGGCCCAACTTCGAGAAAGAGATCAATAGTCGAATCCAACTCAGCTGGGCAGCTCCGCAATATGTTCACGTCCAAAATACCGCAGTGTCTCAAGACTAAAGTCTTTGACCAGGGTGTTGCCAGCGATGACATATGGATCCTACACATGGTCGCTTACTATGGGCCTCATAAGAAGGCTCAAGGTCACCCAAAGGGCGATGGAGCGTGCTATGCTTGGTGTTTCCCTACGTGATCGAATCAGAAATGAGAAGATACGTAGGAGAACTAAAGTTACCGACATAGCTCTCATAATCGCTAGACTTAAGTGGCAGCGGGCAGGGCACATAGCTCGTCGAACAGATGGCCGAGATGGCGGTTGGGGCAGTAAAGTTCTCGAGTCGCCACTCCAGACGCGCCCGCGCAGACGGAAGACGCAGTGTGGGCAGGCATCCGGCTAGGTGGACCGACGACCTGGTGAAGGTTGCGGGAAGCCGCTGGAAGCGAGCCGCACAGGGCCGGTCGGTGTGGAAATCCTTGGGGAGGCCTTTGTCCAGCAGTGGACGTCTTTCGGCTGATAGATAGACAGACCGATAGATAGTAAACCACCATTATTCGTATGAGAAATAGTCACATTTTTCGGATTTTCTCATATTATGTTTTTTTAAGGAAAATATTTTTTGTTCTACGTGACAAATATTTTGTGCGTGCTAGAAATATTTAATAAAGAAAGAAAGAAAGAAAGAAAAGAAGTTTTTTCAGCAACAAAACATAAATCAAAAGAATTAAAAAATAAGAATATTATGTACCTATTTATATTATGTTACTTAACAATCATTTTTGGGCGCTAGATAATTCATTTTATTTACTTACGAACAACAGATACTAAAATCGCGCGTTTTATGCTACTCTGCCGAGCATCAAATTATATTTTTTTCACTAAGTATTTATTATGCTATTCTAATGAAATTTATATTTTTATAATCCTAGGAAATGCGGCTTTCAGAATATATTTTTTTCATGCTAATATCTTAGACGATTAAAAGTTATTCGACGCATATCGTCCCTCGCACCACTAACTCACGTATCTCATTTTTGCAAGTTCTTCAAAACAACCGTTATTCAGTTAGGGAATTCCAAACTTCTATTATATTTTAATTCCAAGGACATGCTGTAATAAAACTAATATACCTATATATAGAGTAAAGATTCTGCTTTCATTTGATATATTACCTACTCACTTAATTGTATTAGTTATATATTTTTTTATTTTTTAAAACAGATACGAGACTTTGTGATAACTTTGTTTTTCAATATCCGAATAATTTTCCACTTACGATCCTACAATGTGTAAGTGACCCCAGCAAGCACTTTTTTTCCTGGAGCTCCTAGGAGAATCCTATCTATCTCAAATTTTAGAGCATAATTAGAGCAATCATCATGCCAAAGGAAAAAAATTGTGCAATCATACTTTTCGAGATACGAGCGCCTAAAGGTGTGCTTGCTGGATGGAATTCTACCCAGTAAGCATAACTGGTGCACAAAAACTACGAAGACTTGGGAAAAAATTTTGATGCACAGATTTAGAACATCATAAAGTGAGTCGGACTGCAAAGTTTCATGAATGTCACGTCAACAGTTATCTCGCTAGAACGCAAAACCTGCTACACGTTATTTTCACAAATCTTTCTAGCAGTCACATCAGATCTCAGCAATTACAGCATCTTGGTTCAAAATTTTTATGCCAGGATTTAGAGCAACACTAGAAACCTATGCTCAATTATTTTTGTATCCCAAAAATCAGTACTTTTTGTGCTACGAGCCAATGTTCTTTCCTTGCTGGATAGACATGACAAAAGTGAAAAAGCTGTATAGCTTTGAAACTAATATGAATACGAGACTGGGTCTTATGCTCAGATTTAGAGCAAAATTAGAGCATTCTGCTCAAAAAAACTAGAATCCCAAACGTTATAGTTACAGCGGTAGACGCTAAAAACTGATTTTTCCCGCCAACTTTTTGCAACACTCTAAGATCTTCATCGGTGAAGTGACCACAGGTGCGACCAAGTATATTTGGAAGAATAGCCGGTCGCATGTCAGAGCCATGACAGGGGCGTTAACAGGCCACTACGCAACAAACGCTCACCTTAAAAAGATAGGTCTGACAAATGATGAGACGTGCAGAGCCTGTGGTGAGGATACAGAATCAATGAAGCACCTACTGTGTCACTGCGATGTACTGGCTAACAAGCGTATGTGCCTCCTTGGCAATGCCTACCCAACGCCGGAGGAATACAGGCACCTACCCCTCAGCGGAATCACTGCGTTAATGCAACATATTTTTGACTAGGGATAGGTACGAAGGTCTTAGGGGTTGACACAAATGATCCCTTTGGGTCGAAGTGTCGCTGTTTGGACAGCACCCACCAACAAGATAATAAATAAAACGCTCAGATTTAGAGCAAAATTAGAGCATTCTGCTAAAAAAAAACTAGAATCCCAAACGTTACAGTTACAGCGGTAGACGCTAAAAACTGATTTTTCCCGCCAATATTTTGAATAATTACGGCGACTCGCGGCAGATTGCGACATTGCCGCTCTTATTTTTTTTAGATCAAGCAATAACTGATTAGGTGATCCGTCTGTTCAGTTGCCACCTATCACATAAAAAAAACTGACTTTGTGCTGTGAGTATAAGGCACATTTGAGTTTCAAATTATCGATTGTCATTTACATTAATAGATAAGAAACAAGGGCGACAAATATAAATTGAAGCGTTGGTGATCTTATACGTAAGGTTTTAATATGACAGGAATTTCCAACCTATATGTAATAAAATATAACTAATCATTAAAGGTTTTGATTCCCATGCGAGTATCCAAATATGTGGCATAAACGGCCGTATCTATCTCTTGACTGCGTTGGCATAGAAGTCAGTTTTTTTTTATGGTAGAGGTGGCAAACGAGCAGACGGATCACCTGATAGTAAGCGATTACCGCCGCCCATAGACACCTGCAACACCAAGGGAATCACAAGTGCGTTGCCGGCCTTTGATATGGGAGTACGCTCTTTTCTTGAAGGTTTGAATGTCGTATCGGTCCGGAAATACTGCAGGCGACATTCATTCCACAGTTTCATTGTGCGAGGCAGAAAGTTTCTAGTCTAAGTGATGGGGATGAATATATTGTCGCGTAGAACGATGGTGAAAAGAGGCGGCAGGGATCATTTTTTCACAGATTCAAGGGATTGCACGCCTGAGTATTTGATATAGATAGCATCTTGATACGTCAACGCGTTCCTGAAAAAAGGGTCTTTACAGACAGACAGACGGACAGATAACGAAGTGACTCTATAAGGGTTCCTTTTTTCCTTTTGAGGTATGGAACCCTAAAAAACAAATAAACGGAAACGTAGAACCAGGCTTTCGACTGTGACATAACATAACCACTGCGTTGGAGCCCGCAGCAGGTACGTTCTATATTATTTTGTTACTGAACTACCTACTTATTTTCAGTTATGTATAACATACTTCTTCATCATATTATATATAATGTATCTTTTTCGTAATTAAGATGGAGAATTACTCATTAAGCAAGTCCACATAAATGTTAACTGTAGGTATTATGTGCAATTTTTTATAGGTTTTTGTCGTATAGGTAGCAACTGAATACGATGTTTTTTCACGTTAGGGGGGTGGCAATAATGTATGACATTTTAAATATATTTTTTACAATTGCTCTCCACGTGGCACCCCTTTAAAGCTGGGCACCCGGGGCGGACCGCCTCCCCCGCCGTTACGCTGCCACTGTTAGAACAACATTATATAGGTTTGAGAGATATCAACGAAACAGTATCATTCATTCAATCAACGATACAATACTAAGTAGCAAAACTTAAAATGGACGACAAAGCCCGTTTTGTATCCCAAAAATCAGTACTTTTTGTGCTATGAGCCAATGTTTTTTCCTTGCTGGGTGGACATGACAAAAGTGAAAAAGCTGTATAGCTTTGAAACTTATACGAATACGAGACTGGGTCTTATGCTCAGATTTAGAGCAAAATTAGAGCATTCTGCTCAAAAAAACTAGAATCCCAAACGTTATAGTTACAGCGGTAGATGCTAAAAACTGATTTTTCCCGCCAACTTTTTGAATAATTACGGCGACTCGCGGCAGATGCGAAGTTGCCGCTCTTATTTTTTTAGTTCAAGCAATAACTGACTTTGTGCTGTGAGTATAAGGTACATTTGAGTTTCAAACTATCGATTGTCACTTACATTGAATAGACTAGAAACAAGGGCGACAAATACATGTAAATCATACGATAGCGGAATACCTCTTGCGATTCATCGTTGCGTTTTGTTGGTGATGGCGGCGGTAGCATCGTTCCGATTTCAGCCATGCTCCAATATTTGTAGCACAGTACAAAAACAAAACGCAAAACGTCCTACATCCACACATTAGTCATATTCATATACCGTACTAAATCATATAAACTCGCCTGAATAAAAAGCGGCCAAGTGCGTGTCAGGCCACGCGCAATTTGGGGTTCCGTGGTACAACTTCATCAAAGTAATCAATGGAAATATGAAGTAGGTACGAAATTTTCCTTTGATAAGTTGATCGATCCGGTGCGGGGCAGTGGTCGAATTGCTCTGTCGACTATTAATCGTTAACTTGTAAAGCCTACTTAGCGGTGATAGTTTTTCTTTTAACTTCGTTATATATACTATTGCCGTGATTTTTTTCATATTTCTAGAAACAACCGTTAACTGTTGGGGGGGGGGGGGAGGACATGACTAACAAAAAAATTGCACTTTAAAGCTTAATATTTCGAAAACGGATCCCTGAATCGAAAAATCAAGCCATCGTTGCCACCATCAAGCGTTGTGCATTCAAACTATGAAAGTTAGTAACACATAAAACACAAAAATTATAAGCTGAAAAGTAATCTTAATGTTTTGATTTATAAGAGATTTTCGTATTCCCAAAGTTGATAAGGGCCATCTTAGTTGAAAAGCCGTGACAGAGTCGTTATACTTCATATCCTCTTACTTTTAGGCTTTTCAAGAGTTATTTTTTTATTAACACTCAGTAAACTCGTGACATGTCTTTTAAGCTATAAAATATAAAGATATAATCAGCTGTCAAATAAAATGGCAGTACGTCGTCCGGCTCGATACAATTTTAATACCAATTCCTGTCACATTAAATCCAACGCTTCCATTTGTCGCTCTTGTTTTTTGTCTATCAATGTAAATGACAATCGATAGTTTGAAACTCAAATGTACCTTATACTCACAGGACAAAGTCAGTTATTGCTTGAACTAAAAAAAAATAAGAGCGGCAACGTCGCAATCTGCCGCGAGTCGCCGTAATTATTCAAAAAGTTGGCGGGAAAAATCAGATTTTAGCGTCTACCGCTGTAACTATAACGTTTGCAATTCTAGTTTTTTTTTTAGCAGAATGCTCTTACTTTGCTCTAAATCTGAGCATAAGACCCAGTCTTGTATTCGTATAAGTTTCAAAGCTATACAGCTTTTTCACTTTTGTCATGTCCACCCAGCAAGGAAAAAACATTGGCTCGTAACACAAAAAGTAATAATTTTTGGGATACAAAAATAATTGAGCATAGGTTTCTAGTGTTGCTCTAAATCCTGGCATAAAAATTTTGAACCAAGATGCTGTAATTGCTGAGATCTGATGTGACTGCTAGAAAGATTCGTGAAAATAACGTGAAGCAGGTTTTGCGTTCTAGCGAGATAACTATTGACATGACATTCATGAAACTTTGCAGTCCGACTCACTTTATGATGATCTAAATCTGTGCATCAAAATTTTTTCCCAAGTCTTCGTAGTTTTTGTGCACCAGTTGTGCAGCACACCTTTAGGCGCTCGTATCTCGAAAAGTATGATTGCTCAAATTTTTTCCCTTGGCATAATGATTGCTCTAATTATGCTCTAAAATTTGAGATAGGTAGGATTCTCCTAGGAGCACCAGGAAAAAGTGCTTGCTGGCGTCACTTACACCACTCATCCAATCCGATCAGATCCGGCAGATGAAGTCACAGTCCGATCCAGTCGCTGTACATTTTGTATGATGTACTCGTCCGACTCCGACAGTTTACCGGACTTACTTATGACTTATGAAACGGATCTTATTTTATCGGCTCTCACTAGTCACTGTATATTTTCTATGAACGTGCTGCACTCATCCGACACAGTCAAATACTGACATCCTTACAGGACGAGACGAAGTGTTGTGCATAATTCATCGAAATGTAGAGTTTAGTTATCGATTTACATATATATTAATATGATAATATTTTATAGGCACCTACAGAAATCAATATAAATTTATAGAATATTCAAATGCATATAATGTGTGTATGTATATTATGGTATTTTGTATTAATAAAAAAAATACGATTTAAGAAAATGTGTAAAGCATCTACTTAGATAAAAAGTACTTTGATTTTCAATAATATTTACATATTGAGGTTCTGTACTGTAGCCACCCAAGCCTCTTCTTGTTTTAATGTAATGTGTTTTTAATAAAAAAATACAAGGTTCGTTTTTATTTTTGGACCTATAGAAATTAACATACACTTTTAGAATATGCAGTTTCATATAATGATATGGTATTTTTAACATGAAAGTTCTATGATATAACCATAATTTTAGATGTATTAAAACACTTGGTTACCTAGGTAGGTACCAAGTGTCTTAATACAGCATAAATCAAGCATAGGTATGCTTATACTTTTACGCTGTATTAATAACAATAACATCAATAATTGGTGTTGGTTAAAAGCCGGGCACACATGTACTGCGCACAACACTATTCAATAACAATGACGCGACGACGCTTACTTTATGGCTAAAACGGTGGAATGACTGTTTCTGTCCGACAGTTCAACGGACCAGTGCACGCGCGTACATCCGACAGTTTTTAAAAGGACCGACAGGTGGGCGGGGCTGGGCTGTCGGATCTGACCGGATCAGATGAGTACACCCGCGGCCTTACAACATATTAACCGTCTATCTCCCGCTTAAATAAAGAACAGTATAATAACATCGCATCGTATCTCATTGCCTAAGTAAATAACATTTCACTAAAAATCCTATATGAGATAGGATATAATATTTTATCAAAGTCTTAAAACAGGTTTTGACTAAAACCCCTAAGTGAGTTACGTCACTTAGTTGAATTTTTTTCTGGATTTTTTTTAGATAGGTTAACTATGTAAATACCAATATCATGAGAACCACTATTCATACAGAAGCGTGAGTTAAAGGAAAACATAGAGAACGACCCAAGGAAGTCAGCGGCAGTCCTAACTCAAATCATCAAAAAACTGAGATACGTGACTTAGTGGTGCGAGGGACGATATGTGGAAAAAAACCACCCACACTTCATTATCTACTTGTTGAGTCGCTCTTTTTTGGGGCTTATATCTCCATAACTATAGGTATAAGGGCAAGTCCGATATCATTTTCCGATATTTCAAGGATGAAAAATTTATTTCTGCAACAAAAGAACATACTTTTCGCAGAAAAAAAGAAAGAAATATAACTTCTGAAAGTTAGAACCGCGCGGACCGCGCGTTTTATGCTACACTGCCACGCATTGAATTATATTTTTTTTCACTAAGTATTTATTATGCTATTCTAACAAAATTTATATTTTTATAATTCTAGAAAGTGTGGCTTTCAGAATATATTTTTTTCATGCTAATATCTTAGACCATTAAAAATAATCGACACATATGCGGAAAAAAGGTAGTCATGTTTTATACGTTTTATCAAATATTTCTTTTTTTATGTATAGAAAGTCATTTTTATTGTTACAGAAATGAATTCTTTAACCTTTAATCATACGAAAATGATATCTCACTTGCCCTAGTGCCAATAGTTTTGGAGATATAAGCCCACAAATGGAGCGCGGCAGAAGCAAACTTTTCCCCCCTCCCCCTGCCAAACGGCGGATGGCTCCCGATGGCTCCCGGGTTTTATCCACTCAAGACGGCCTAGGGAACAACTATGCCAAGTTTGAGCGCCGGATCCAAAACAAAACGGTTCCTTGCACTAAATCCCCGACTATAGAAAGTAGTTTAGTTTGGATAGCTTACCTTCAAACCCATACATTGATACACTCTTTATATTTAGACGTCCGTAAATATTTATTATCAGTAGGTATTATTCTTTATCAGTTAAGAAAAGGTTCCGACAATATCTTTGAGGTGCCGACATTTCTAAGAAAGAAGCCTTTACAATTTACAAAGAAGAATTTACAAAGAAGAATTTACAATAACAAAAGCAACACGACTGTTTACGACCTCGTAAACAGTCGTGTTGCTTTTGTTATTGTAAATTGCCTGGAACACGTGTGCCACCACAGCCCGGACACTTCATACAAATTTCGCGCCATTTTCACTACATAGACATTTGACACTTCTTCATGTCTGTACACGTGTTTATGTATGTGTAAGTGTGTCTAGGGCTGCCTCACGGGCTGCCTATTGCCTACATTAAGGCACCTTGGACATACAGCCTTGTCTTGAGGGATTTGTCTTTGGCAGGATTTTACTTTTTGGATCCGGCCGGGTATCCGATAATAAAATAGTTAGTGCCGGATAATTTTGTGGACAGAAATAATAACAACTACCATTGGAAGAAAATGTTAAGCAATTAAAGAAAGATTAACTGAATAATTAAAATTTTAAAAACGGTAAATTCTGATGGAAGAAAACCAGTTTTTCTGTCCGATTTGCACCAAGGCGATTCTTTCAGAGTTCTGTACCACAAAAAAGTAAAAGGATCACTCGTGGGTCTGTCTGTCCGTCCGTCTCGGTCACAGCCAATTTGCTGTGAATCTATCGGATTGATTGAATAAATTGAAACTTAGTAAACATTGTATAGATTAACCCAAACACGGATGTGTAATATAAATAAATTCCGAGGGCGGGCGGTTTATCGATTAAAGATTTTTGGAAATGAAAGAATTTCATAAACCTTTTAATATTATTTTATTTAACTTATCCATGAACATGAACTAATCAGCTGATACATTTTGGAAAGTCATATTGCAAATGAATATGTCCTTGAGGAAATTATTCTGTTTCACCTGCTACTTACCACTATTTAGGTATTTCGAAATGTAGGTACAAAATAATCTGTTAAAATCTCCATAATCGTCAAGTATTTTATGTAAAATAAAAAAACCGTGTAAATATATTCCATATTGATACTAGACATGGGCACCGACCTTATATTTGCCAGCGGCGGCGCGCCGGCCTAAATTGCGAGAGGTCTGCCTATGCTGCGTCTTCCGGTGCGTGGTCACCACTCGAGAACTTTGATATCCCTTACGGTCATCTGTTATATAATTAATGTGTTCTGCCCACTGCACTGCCACTGCACAGCGATTCTATGAACTGTGACGTTTAGTTTAGCTGTCTTCCGTATCTTTTCATTTCTGATTTGATCACGTATAGAATTTCCGATCATAGCTCGCTCCATCGTCATTTGGGTGACCTTGACCTTGAGCCTTCTAATGAGGCTCATAGTAAGCGACTATGTCCCAGTTCCAAATGTTATTCACTGGAAATACACACTGATCAACTTACCGACAATTTGGTCTTAAAACACTGCAGTATTTCGGGTGTTTCGGACCTGAAGATCTTGCAAACCTTCCCAAATGTGGCCTAGCCGACAAATTTTTCTCAAAGTTGGACTATTTACCGTTGGTTCTATCTATAGTTGAGTTTGTCTCAGGAATATATATTTATAAATATTCATTTACAACTTCGAGTGCAGAAGTCTAACCTTCAGAGAAATGGGTATGAAACGATATTGATACTGATATCCACTTATGAGGCCATTGAGAATTCTGCATAGGTCTTCCAAGATATCAGCTTACAGCTTGGTTAATGTACGCCAAGGATGTTGAGGCCTATCCAGTCCATAAGCTCTGAAACAATCTTCCAGGGCACTGGTGAACAGTTTTGGATATATAACATCTCCCTCCCTCACTCCTCACTTCCTCTTATCGTGTAGCACATTCAACCGTTCTATCCACAAGGTACAGACGGCGGTTGCCTAGTGTTACACTTAGTATCACCCGCGGTCACGTGTAGGGCATTTAGATTTACACCTATACGGACGAGTGTAACGCAGCCATCATACACATCTAGAAATTAGATGTGCAGGTTTACTTACGATGTTTTCCTTCACCGTTAAAGCAGTCGGTATGAAAATGCACGTAAGTTTCGAAAAATTCATTGGTGCACTGGCCAGGATTTGAATTCACGACCTCTGGTTAGGAGTTCGAAGTCACTACCGCTTAGCCACCGACACTTTTGTGTTTTCTGGTAGGCGTTCGTAATGAAATTAAGCAACTTCTGAAGAGCTTCAATTCGGTTTTCGACTGCTTTCAGAAGCTCAGCCGTAACTCCATCGTCCATCACCCAGTGCCTTATTGTTCTTAAGCTGTTTAAGAGCCATTCTAATATCGTTTAGGCGGATGTCAGAGATATCTTCGTTATAGTGTCAATGTTGGATCTATTTGGATCGATTTAAAGTTAACTTAATCTTTGAAATTGGGTGATGCCAGGTATCAAATGTTTGTGTAAAATACGGTCAAATAGAACTTACATAGTCGTTGGTACGGTTTGAGAAAAGCCATACGAGTTGTATTTTGTATCTCCATGCATGAATCGATTTCTTTCTATGTTTGCATCTGCAATCTGCTCTAATTGGTATGAGGTACGGTACAGTACCGCATGTTGAAAAAAACTACATTTAATTTAACCAAAATTGCTTGCTGCTTGGTCTGGTCGGCGCGAATTTTGAAAGAGTCGGCGGCGGCGGCGGCGGCGGCGTGAACATATCGGCGCGACTGCGCCGCGCCGGCGTGGCGCTCATGTCTAATTGATACCGTTGTCCCTATATTTTTTTTGTATATTGATATTGTAATTAATTTATTGAAAAAAAAATGTATGATAAAATATACATTACAAAAATGGCTAATACATTAAATATTAGCAAAATCTTAAAGTCATTGTTTATAAATAAAGGATTATTTGTTGTTTTGTCAAGTTATGTGATGATTATGAAGATATTTACAGATTGTTTTGAAATGCCATTTTATTTATCTAGTTGAAATCTAATAGAGAGTTTTCAGATGACGTATGTCACACCGTTCATAAGATTCTCAATAGATGGCGTTTCTAAGCTTTGGCAATGTATTTTTAAAAGCAGCGTAGAATTAACGGTATCAAAATAGATTTAATATAGTTGAAAATATATAAAAAGCCACATGAACATATATTCTTATTAATTGAATTAACTGAAACGATAAATTTACAACTTTGTCAAGTATGGATGACCTGGGTGCATTCCGGTTTCTCTGATATATGTAATTTCTTCTTCCGAAACAAAAATACATAGATTTCAATACATTTATATGATTAAAATGCAATTTAGAACTCGGTATCATGTTAGACTTCTTTTAAGAAATACAAAAACAATACTGGCAAGCTTTGTGCATCAAACATTATGAAAAGTATTTTTTGGATCAAAATACAAAAAAAAGTTAAATGAAAAGTAATCTTCGAAAGCTATTCATCATTATTATAATATTAATAAGTAATATAAAGTAATATCAATCAGTTTTGACGATTTTTTTAGAGATATTCTTATTTCCAATGTTGATCAGCGCTATTAAGTTGAGTTTAGAGTTTAGAGAAAGCCGTGGAAAATTCCCTATGATCTAGTATCTAATATGTTCATGAAGAAATTATTCTCAGTTTCACCTGCTACTTACCACTATTTAGGTATTTCGAAAAGTAGGTACAAAATAATCTGTTAAAATCTCCATAGTCGTCACGTATTTTGTCAAAATAAAAGAAAACCGTGTAAATATATTCCATATTGATACCGTTGTACCTATGTATTTTTTTGTATTTTCAATAAGCCATTGATATTTTAAGTAATTTATTGAAAACAAATGTGTGATAAAATATACATTACAAAAATGGCTAATACATTAAATATTAGCAAAATCTTAAAGTCATTGTTTATAAATAAAGGATTGTTTGTTATTTTTATCAAAATATGTGATGATTATGAAGATGTTTACAGATTGTTTTGAAATGCCATTTTATTTATCTAGTTACGCCTTCACTGGTACTGCAGATGTGCTGTTCTTGGAATATTTCCAAAAGACTATAATTATATCGCAGTCTTTTTGACAGATGTGAATATAAAATGAAAGACTTAGAATATACATTTTAAATGAAGACAAGGCTGTATGTACATATAAGCCTTTACGTCGCTCCAAGGTTGCACTCCTCAGACCAAAGAAACTAGAGGACATGAAATATTTGTCTATATGGTGTCCATTACTGCAGCGGAATGTTGTAGCTAATAAGAATGTGAGTATAATAGGGAATTAGAGCATCATTAGGACTAATTGTGCGCCAGCAGCGGAATTTGTGCGTCTTATAATTTCGGAGATATTCATTAAAAACCGATTCCGCCAGGGTCACGTTCCCCCAGCGGCATGATTTGGAAAAAGACGGTCTAGCTCATAACAAAGTACATGACTGAGTAGCTTTCGTCGTGTTATAAATGTGCGCAAATAGCGGAATTTGTGCATCTTACGGTTTTCGAATTATTCAAGATTCCGCTGCAGTAACGTTTTTGGGTTTTCTGTATCTCGAAAACGGCTTATAGAAGAAATTTCAAAAAAAAACCACTAGTACACCTTAATTTGTGCGTAATTTGAGCAATGTTAGTTTTTTGAAAATTATGATATTTTTTTAGTAATTAATTTGTTTAGAAAAATCAGGAAATTCTAATTTACAAGGAAACGAGTGAAGTTGCAATCAAATAAAGAGCACTCAAATATTCCTCTAGTAGACCCTAATAATATCTGCAATTGTGGATTGTATTATCCAGTCAATTAGTGAGATATACCATTTAATTACGAAATTAATTTAGCGAAATTTTAAAGATTGAATTCAGTGCTTCTATAAGACTATGAAACATGAAATTTTACATAAAATTAGAGCGTCCTGCTAGCAAGCTTTCCTGTAAGTTTCAGCTTTGAATAACGTTGATTTAAAAAGATTTACCCAAAAGAAGAAAGAACGAACATTTTCCCTATAACCCGACCAAATTAGAATGTATACGCGAAAGCGGCCGCGCCATACAAATGGATAACCTTCTTAAATGAAAGGTATATTGAAGGAAGCTTTGTAAGTACAGTTGCGTGCAAATGTTTTTTTTTTTTATTGACGATTGTTTTCTTAGTACCTACGTGCTCGTATAGCGGCCGGGACGAAGTTATTATAAAAGATACCTGTAATAAGATTTCTAGATAGTAAGTATCTTATCTAACGCGGATATCACACTGAGGCGGAATTCGGACGGGAGCGCGGAGCGACGAAATTCGCATGCGGCAGCGATCCGCTCCACAGGACGGTTTCCGTCGGAATTTCGTCGAAAGCTGCAGTGCACGACGAAGGCGCGGATTCCGCGCCACCGCCGGGCGGTTTCCGTCCTAATTTCGTCCGAAGTTGCGGTGCACGACGATTTTCGTCATACGTTTATCTAATATTCGAACGTGTATGGATGTAACAAGGGTTGTTTTTGTTTGTAACAAGCTCAGAACAAGAATAGGTATAGAAACTGAATTTCATACAATACTCCTTCCAAAAAGCAGGGTAGTACTTTATCCTATATATACGTATACATCTTTGTCAACAGAGGTCAACCTTGAATGGTAAGTCGCAATGGTTTCATATAATTATGTTTTCCGTCCAGTCTAACTTGACCTATGCGTATGCAAAACCACAGCGTAAAGATTCAATCACGGAAAAACAGCAAGCAAACTCAGTAAATCGAAGCAACAAAATGTATGTTATAGAATAACGAAACGGGTTTGATTAATAAATATATTAATTTCTTAATATTTCTTTGCAAATTATCAGTATTATAAACGCAAATTGCCCGTTTTTTCATGTTAAACAACTTTCGCGTAGCAGGAGTACTTTACTTACTGTTATCTTTGTGTTCTATGGCATTCCACGTCACAGCGATTTGATTAGAACAGAGTTGATAGTGAAGTCGCTTCTACTTCATTTTTTAACGAAAATATTTTTTACTACCGCAAACATTCTTAGAAAAACATCGAAGTGAACTATATCTTCACTAGCTGGAGGGCCCGGCTTCGCTCAGGGAGTTGATGTAAGATTGTCTGGTAGTTGGAACAAAAGAAAAAAAAAATCTAAGAGGTTTCTTTTATTGAATCCTTAGTCTAACAATTTACATATCTGGTTCATTAACAATATTTTTCGTTTTCAGGGTATATTATTATTTTAGAATTCCCTACCTCATCCCCCGCACCCCGAGCCTCACCCTGTAACAACCAAAAGACCTAACCAAACCTAAATAGAACTACCTGAATAAACAAATCTGGAAACCGGTAACAGATTGTAAGAACCTAAAAGACTTAGACCTAAACTTATCCTGGTCACGGCACCAAATTGTAATACCCTAACCTACCTAAGTCTAAATAGATTAAGCACCTACCTAACATAGCGAAACTTAAAATATAGCGGAACTTAAAATATACATGTATGTATGGCCAGTGATCGCTAGTAGCGAGAACCTTAAATTGTGATCGTCTAGAAATAAGTAACCCTAATTCTTTTAGAATGGATTGAGATTAAAGAAAAGTCAACTGAACGGATTTTCCTAAAATAGAACCTTAAATCCCTGAACCATAAATTCTAGAACCTAATACGATAAATACTCTTTGTAAAGGACCCCTCCCCAAAGGGAGAGGGAAAGTTGCCCCCTTAGCTTAGTATAATGCGTAACTAAAATTTAGTCGCACATTATTTTTGATATATAAATGTAGCCAAAACGAGCAAAGGTTAATTAATCAGAGAACTGAACTCTGTACAAACAAATAAGTTAAATTTAGGCGCTCCCGCAACGTTCCATGCACCTCAACCCTCCTAAGTTGGATAGTGCTCTGTCCCCATAATTTAGTCCATATTCTTTTCTCGTAAACATTGGAAACAGCGCTTGAAACAAGAATGCTTTTCACTCTTTTAAAGTATTCAACAATTATTATAGATAACAGCGTTGTTCCGCCGGACACATCCCACTGGACAACTGATTGGTCGAATACTCAAATCTCGTAGAAAGCTGTAGTTCTCTGTATGTCGAGTTTGTAGAATTTCACCGTAGATTGTAGCTAACTAAATTCATCCAAGACTCACGTCAATAATGCTGTCATAGCGTAGTACTTTTCAGGTTTCGCGACACCACTAAGAACCCAAGTGTAAACGCATAGGTTTGGAATGAATCTAGCGGCGTTGGCGAGTAAACATGAAGACTTTTATAGTAAAGATGCAGTTCTTTAATGCTTTAAAGCTTAGTACTTTTCAGGTTGGGCATTAGCACCAAAGAACCAAACGATAACGCTTAGGTTATAAATAATGATATTAATCAAAGGCAAATGCCGCAGTTCTTTAATGTTTTAAAGCTTAGTACTTTTCAGGTTCGGCAGTAACACCAAAGAACCGAAATGAAAACCCGGAGATTGTTTGCAGTAGATATCTGAGTAGTTTGATCTCTCATCGATATTATACAGAGTAGCTTCAGCCCTCGACGATAATAATATAATTAGTTCCAAAGAACTGATCAACAAGAATAAAATATATTAGTTGCCTCGCATACTGCGCAGTAGAGATTTGTATCCAAGCAAAACAAAGATGTCATATTATAAAACACATGAAAATAGACAAATAAAAGCATGCAAGTTCAAACCGTATATTAAATAAAACTAGGTCCAAATAGGAAGACACCCCAGAGTCCCGTGTAATTAATACACTTATTATTTCAAACCATCACTCGAACGATACGAAAACATAAAATCCATGGCGCTTCTAAGGAATCGCCCTAGAGTGAATACTTTACCGATTCGCCCACTTTCCTAGCTAAAACCCTAATAGATTCACGAAATCTATTTTAATACAACCACTCATAATCTATTCCGCACCCCCTCTGTCTATCTAAATGAACTAAAAGAGAATTCCCCACTTGAAATTAATAAAACTAAACCACTCGGTTCCGAGTTCGATTCCCTAAACCCCCCACAATGTCAAACACCTTATTCTTCTCTATAAAAATATTACAATAAACTTGTCAGTTTGTTTGTATTTTTAATATCGCTGTCCTTAGTTTTCCCTTAAATAGTGATACTATTATAACAAAAGTTATAATGCATTAATTTCTGAACCTCTTAGAACTATTTATTATTTAAATAACCTCAACAGATGCGTTTTAATAAACGTTATTTTTCCACAACTAGACACATAGACTAAGTCACGGGTAAACCCTTAGTATTCCGCCAAAAATCAATAATTTGCTCAGCAGCAAAAGCTGTCAGTAATTTCCTTTTAATTTCTCGTAGCGTAAAGGAGACGAATCTATTGAAATAGATATTATTTCTGAGAATTATTTGCAAGAAGACTGAATGTGAAGGCTTATTTCTATTAGTCCTTAAAACTATTGAAATTCGTAAAGGTTTTATTAAATAATTGCATTTGTGAATATGTAACGTAGTTTGGTCCGTTACAACCCCCTCCCGCTCCCCGAGCATTTATTTAATAACACAAGTTAAAAGTCAGTGTATATAACATAATATAAATATAACATCATATACCTACTTAGGATTATTATTTCATTATTACATTATTTCGTTACAAATAATAACATTATTGAGTAAATCACATATTATAACATTTATTATGCGATAGTAGGTACCACACACTCTGTCAGTCTCTGGTTCTCATAGTACAAAAAAAAGTAGAGACGACTCTATTTGTTGTCCTACCGACCTTGTTCTGAAGCAGTAGTTATGTTTCGTTTTTGCGCGGATCGCGCGCGAATCGCGCCTCCGGACGGAGAAGCGGCGTCAGTGTGTGGTACCCAGCGAATCTTACCGCGTCGCCATCCGGGAGCGCGGATCCGTCGTGCGAATCGCGCCTCCGGGCGGAGAAGCGGTGCCAGTGTGTGGTACCCCGCGGTTTTTGTATACAAATCAACATTTTACAGTACAAAGTTTAAATCCGCTCCACCGCAATTCGCCGCGGTGAGCGGAGCAGTGTGTTTTCCGCCTAAGTCTTGCCGCCAAACATAAATGTTAACAGCACGGATGTGTTCCGGCATGAAGATAGCCAGTTCCCCATTGCGTTGGGGATTCTTTGGTAAGCCCGCTTCCATCATTGGCGTCATCATTACTCAGGTGAGATGATGCCAAGGGCTAAAAACAGAGGATTAAAAAAAATCAACATTAAGTAGTGTTTAATTTGTAGCATACTGATTAATAGTTCGAGAAGGTTAAAATAAAAATTAAAAAGAAGAATGAAACAATGAAGAGTTCTGAGAGAAGAAAGAAGAGATCTGCTAAAATCTGCCACACTATGTGGAACCCTGATATTATGGATAATTATGTATATGGTTCACCTACATAAAATGAATAAACGGGAAATTCCCGTACTACCTTGCATGAAACAAAAGTTGCTAGCTCAGAACCTAATTAAAATTATTTTCTAGTTAGCAAGTCATAAAAAAAATATAACTTTTCTATTGCTATTTAAAAAAAGTATTTCCTTGAAAACTGCCAAAAACTTTTTTAAATCGTCAGCTTATTCTGCCTGAGTTAAAATTTAGTAGCCAAATCTGCCCAAATGGCAGAAATCTGTCACATGGACGGGTTTCAAAAACACGGGAACTCGCGCGACGGGGGGAGCTCATCACCTGTACCCGTGCCCCGGGGGCTACCTGTGTGAGAAGCGCAGCTCAGTTCAAAGCGATAAGATAAACACTTTGATCAGAAATTAACAAAGTATTGATTTGATTATATCTGATTTGCGAGAAATATACCTCAACACAGTGTCCATTACTCCAGCGGAATGTTGTAGCTAATAAGAATGTGAGTATAATAGGGAATTAGAGCATCATTAGGACTAATTGTGCGCCAGCAGCGGAATTTGTGCGTCTTATAATTTCGGAGATATTCATTAAAAACCGATTCCGCCAGGGTCACGTTCCCCCAGCGGCATGATTTGGAAAAAGACGGTCTAGCTCATAACAAAGTACATGACTGAGTAGCTTTCGTCGTGTTATAAATGTGCGCAAATAGCGGAATTTGTGCATCTTACGGTTTTCGAATTATTCAAGATTCCGCTGCAGTAACGTTTTTGGGTTTTCTGTATCTCGAAAACGGCTGATAGAAGAAATTTCGAAAAAAAACCACTAGTACACCTTAATTTGTGCGTAATTTGAGCAATGTTAGTTTTTTGAAAATTACGATATTTTTTTAGTAATTAATTTGTTTAAAAAAATCAGGAAATTCTAATTACAAGGAAACGAGTGAAGTTGCAATCGAATAAAGAGCACTCAAATATTCCTCTAGTAGACCCTAATAATATCTGCAATTGTGGATTGTATTATCCAGTCAATTAGTGAGATATACCATTTAATTACGAAATAATTTAGGGAAATTTTAAAGATTGAATTCAGTGCTTCTATAAGACTATGAAACATGAAATTTAACATAAAATTAGAGCGTCCTGCTAGCAAGCTTTCCTGTAAGTTTCAGCTTTGAATAACGTTGATTTAAAAAGATTTACCCAAAAGAAGAAAGAACGAACATTTTCCCTATAACCCGACCAAATTAGAATGTATACGAGAAAGCGGCCGCGCCATACAAAAGGATAACCTTCTTAAATGAAAGGTATATTGAAGGAAGCTTTGTAAGTACAGTTGCGTGCAAATGTTTTATTGACGATTGTTTTCTTAGTACCTACGTGCTCGTATAGCGGCCGGGACGAAGTTATTATAAAAGATACTTGTAATAAGATTTCTAGATAGTAAGTATCTTATCTAAGTCTGGCGGCCAAACATAAATGTTAACAGCACGGATGTGTTCCGGCATGAAGATAGCCAGTTCCCCATTGCGTTGGGGATTCTTTGGTAAGCCCGCTTCCATCATCGGCGTCATCATTACTCAGGTGAGATGATGCCAAGGGCTAAAAACAGAGGATTAAAAAAAATCAACATTAAGTAGTGTTTAATTTGTGGCATACTGATTAATAGTTCGAGAAGGTTAAAATAAAAATTAAAAAGAAGAATGAAACAATGAAGAGTTCTGAGAGAAGAAAGAAGAGATCTGCTAAAATCTGCCACACTATGTGGAACCCTGATATTATGGATAATTATGTATATGGTTCACCTACATAAAATTAATAAACGGGAAATTCCCGTACTACCTTGCATGAAACAAAAGTTGCTAGCTCAGAACCTAATTAAAATTATTTTCTAGTTAGCAAGTCATAAAAAAAATATATAACTTTTCTATTGCTATTTAAAAACAGTATTTCCTTGAAAACTGCCAAAAACTTTTTTAAATCGTCAGCTTATTCTGCCTGAGTTAAAATTTAGTAGCCAAATCTGCCCAAATGGCAGAAATCTGCCACATGGACGGGTGCACATATGGACGGGTTTCAAAAACACGGAAACTCGCGCGACGGGGGGAGCTCATCACCTGTACCCGTGCCCCGGGGGCTACCTGTGTGAGAAGCGCAGCTCAGTTCAAAGCGATAAGATAAACACTTTGATCAGAAATTAACAAAGCATTGATTTGATTATATCTGCTTTGCGAGAAATATGCCTCAACACATAGAGGTAATAAAGTACTAATTACTTCTATGCTATTCTATGGTATGGTATTTGTTTTATGGTACTAGGTAGAAAAAAAATATTGACGATTTAAAAGCGTGTGCAAAGCATCTACTTAAACATTTTGAGTTTTATGCCGATACATCAAAAAGTTTGTTGTTCAAATTGTCGATGTTACCCGATTTTAGTTAATTTAAATACAACGCGACGCCAAATAATAAAACATATATTAACATCATATCAAAAAAATTTCTGCTTAATTGTCCAATTAGTTCTGGTTGTATGCTACCAATTTAGGAAGGTTATCCTTTTGTATGGCGCGGCCGCTTTCTCGTATACATTCTAATTTGGTCGGGTTATAGGGAAAATGTTCGTTCTTTCTTCTTTTGGGTAAATCTTTTTAAATCAACGTTATTCAAAGCTGAAACTTACAGGAAAGCTTGCTAGCAGGACGCTCTAATTTTATGTTAAATTTCATGTTTCATAGTCTTATAGAAGCACTGAATTCAATCTTTAAAATTTCCCTAAATTATTTCGTAATTAAATGGTATATCTCACTAATTGACTGGATAATACAATCCACAATTGCAGATATTGTTAGGGTCTACTAGAGGAATATTTGAGTGCTCTTTATTCGATTGCAACTTCACTCGTTTCCTTGTAAATCAGAATTTCCTGATTTTCTAAACAAATTAATTACTAAAAAAATATCATAATTTTCAAAAAACTAACATTGCTCAAATTACGCACAAATTAAGCTGTACTAGTGGTTTTTTTTTTAAATTTCTTCTATCAGCCGTTTTCGAGATACAGAAAACCCACAAACGTTACTGCAGCGGAATCTTGAATAATTCGAAAACCGTAAGATGCACAAATTCCGCTATTTGCGCACATTTATAACACGACGAAAGCTACTCAGTCTTGTTCTTTGTTATGAGCTACACCGTCTTTTTCCAAATCATGCCGCTGGGGGAACGTGACCCTGGCGGAATCGGTTATTAATGAATATCTCCGAAATTATAAGACGCACAAATTCCGCTGCTGGCGCACAATTAGTCCTAATGATGCTCTAATTCCCTATTATACTCACATTCTTCTTAGCTACAACATTCCGCTGGCGTAATGGACACCTCAACACATAGAGGTAATAAAGTACTAATTACTTCTATGCTATTCTATGGTATGGTATTTGTTCTATGGTACTAGGTAGAAAAAAAATATTGACGATTTAAAAGCATGTGCAAAGCATCTACTTAAACATTTTGAGTTTTATGCCGATACATCAAAAAGTTTGTTGTTCAAATTGTCGATGTTACCCGATTTTAGTTAATTTAAATACGACGCCAAATAATAAAACATATATTAACATCATATCAAAAAAAATTCTGCTTAATTGTCCAATTAGTTCTGGTCATCGATATGGGAAACATTAGATAAGGTTACTCGCTCTATTTGTTTCTGAACCAGCGTGTTCGTCTTGCGGGGGCTGAAGCGGGGTGAAGAGGGAGGCATGTATTTAAACAAATATCGCCGTTGTGTGATAAGCTTAAGGTTTATGTATTTAATGTTATCTACTAGCGACATCTAGCGACGAGTAGGGAGGCATGTATTTAATTAATGTTATCTATTAGCGACATCTAGCGACGAGTAGCGTAGCATCACTATAAAATGACAAAATATTCATAAAATAACAAGAAAAAAGTGATAACAAATGTTGCTGTTAGTTTTGTTCTTTATTTTTTTAATGTTTTAGCACATTTCACTGCACTGTAAGACATATTTTCATTTAAATACGGGATGTTTACTCGTCGCTTGTCAGATTGCGAATGGTGCGCGAAAAGGCGGCGCTACTCAACATAGGGGAGCAAACCACTATTAGCGACTACGCAGTCGGGCAGTATTAACCTCATCTAATGTCTCTCATATCGATGGTTTTGGTTGTATGCTACCAATTTAGGAAGGTTATCCTTTTGTATGGCGCGGCCGCTTTCTCGTATACATTCTAATTTGGTCGGGTTATAGGGAAAATGTTCGTTCTTTCTTCTCTTGGGTAAATCTTTTTAAATCAACGTTATTCAAAGCTGAAACTTACAGGAAAGCTTGCTAGCAGGACGCTCTAATTTTATGTAAAATTTCATGTTTTATAGTCTTATGGGAGCACTAAATTCAATCTTTAAAATTTCGCTAACTTTATTTCGTAATTAAATGTTATATCTCACTAATTGACTCGATAATACAATCCACAATTGCAGATATTGTTAGGGTCTACTAGAGGAATATTTGAGTGCTCTTTATTCGATTGCAACTTCACTCGTTTCCTTGTAAATCAGAATTTCCTGATTTTCTAAACAAATTAATTACTAAAAAAATATCATAATTTTCAAAAAACTAACATTGCTCAAATTACGCACAAATTAAGGTGTACTAGTGTTTTTTTTTTGAAATTTCTTCTATCAGCCGTTTTCGAGATACAGAAAACCCAAAAACGTTACTGCAGCGGAATCTTGAATAATTCGAAAACCGTAAGATGCACAAATTCCGCTATTTGCGCACATTTATAACACGACGAAAGCTACTCAGTCATGTACTTTGTTATGAGCTAGACCGTCTTTTTCCAAATCATGCCACTGGGGGAACGTGACCCTGGCGGAATCGGTTTTTAATGAATATCTCCGAAATTATAAGACGCACAAATTCCGCTGCTGGCGCACAATTAGTCCTAATGATGCTCTAATTCCCTATTATACTCACATTCTTCTTAGCTACAACATTCCGCTGGCGTAATGGACACGTCTATATGAACAATCAGTTATACAAATATGTGCCATTTTGACAGCGAATTCTAAAATATACTTTTATTTCTTTCTAACTTATGTAATTCTTCTCAGTAAAAAAAGGACAACAATATTTTTGTCCTTTACAAAATGGCAACTTTGTTTTCGTGACGTCAGCAAAATACCTCTTTGCGGCCGATTCGCCATTCTCGTTTCTCGGTGTCACTGGTACATAGGCTGTCAAAGTGCCTTCGCTCGCGAGTGTTTTAATTGAAAATTGTTAAATATGGTTAAACAAAGCATCCGAAAATAATAAATTAAGTGAAACAACACAGTAATTAAGATGCCTAATTGTAGTGTTACAGGATGTGGCATCAAAATGAGCCGAAATCGGCCGAACATTACACTGCACCGGTACGTATTGTTATCTTGTTGAAATATACCTTATTTTCACAAACTAAATTACGTATTTGTCTTAATGCAGAAGATAAGCGATATAAATAACCGAAAGTAGCTTTTCAATATAATTTCAGTCTGTCTTTTAACTTTATTTTATTAAAATATTTTACGGCTCTAACGTGGCTAGTGTTGTTCTTCGGGGCTCTTTTAGACATCGATATTTATGTAGGATGATGATGAATTTTAGAAAAAGTTACTTACATATAATTTTTTTAGGCTTCCCCGAAGTGAATATAAAAAGAAAAAGTGGTTGGCAGCAATTGGCATAGAAAACATCAACAAAAGCCATCAACATCTGTTCGCGACATTTCCATGAATCATGTTTACCGCACATTGGACAAAACAACATTGCATGATGAAGCTGTACCATTAAGATTTTTAATGGTAAGTATACCTACCCACGTTAGTACTTAATGATTAAGAGTGTTGTCAGTGGTGAATTTTATTCACAAATTTACAGTCACTCATATAATCCCTCAGTTATTTCTGTTTACATTTTTTTTATGGCAGAGGTGGCAAACGAGCAGATGGATCACCTGATGGTAAACGATTACCGTCGCCCATAGACACCCCTACATGAGGCTACATCTCTACGCAGCGCCAAGGAGTCAAGCCGATCTGAAATATCCTGGTAGCCGACGATTCGAAATGCTCTTCGTTGTTCTGTTTACATAATATGGAAAAAAGTGGATAAGCGCGATACATATACATAGCGCGACTTAATAATGTTGATCAATTTCGTCAGGCACGGCATTCTTCCTAAATATAATGTTAAATTCTGATTACAGAAAAATCTGAAAGGCATTAAGCATGATGTTTTAAGAGGAAAACATTGTATTATTGTACGTCCTGGAACAGCTAAAGGATTCGTACCCAGTGGCACCAAGGAAAGCAGTGACAGCAGCTCAAATTCTGAAGATGACAATGTTGATGCCATATCAGGTGTAAATCATCAAGTTATTTATTTCGACCAGAATGTTTATGTGAATAAAACTAAATAAATTTTCTTTAAATGTCCTAGGCTTGTTTATTTTCCCATTCATATAGTTATAGGGATGCAGAAAACAAACTATTGAATACAATGATGAAAAGTAATTTCATTTTATATTAAAAACCTGCAAGTATTAAATTCATTTAGATTGTAGTATTAAATGTTGGAATGTAAGCGATAGTGGCGCCATTATCATCATCAGCCGAAAGAAGTCAACTGCTGGACAAAGGCCTCCCCAAAGGATTTCCACACCGACCGGTCCTGTGCTGCTCGCATCCAACAGCGCTATCATTAATTTCTTTTCAACTCTTTACGGCCAAGCTGTAAATTAAAATACAGTTCCGAATATTTGTCTTTATTTTGAATACCTACACCATAGCGCTGCAAGACACGAGCCATCTACACTCATTTCACATCTTCTGTCTCCTACTTTTTGCCTTTTATTGTTTAAGTGTAAAAGACACAGTAGATAGTAACTATATTGGTGATTACAGACCATTTACATACTAATTAACTGATAAAACCAATATAATATAATTAATTTCTTGTTTCATTTCGTTAATCTGTTATTGCCCATCTCTAGTTTAGGAGGATATGTCAATTTTGACCATTATCGTCAAATAATAATAAAATAATCGAAAGTTCGCCATCAGTTGCGATTTATGTACGAGTAGAGTACAAAAAAAATAGACGCTCATTCTCTGCATGCCGGTGATATCGATAAAACCATATCTCATATAATGGGTATGCACTATGCCGAACGACCATTTTCGTTTCTCAGCAAGTTTAGGTATGCACGCTTTTTCTGTAGGTATGCCATGTCCATTATCTCCTACGTCATTGTTGCACTCTGACAGCAATCGTTTTGTACCTTCTCTTTCACACTTAAGCGATTTATATTATGCTATCCTGTTGTCAAAGTGAACGGTTGCGGTCAGACCGTACTCTCGGAACGCACACCACAAATAAATGTCTTTAGTTTGCCAACCGTGTGCCAACCCTTGACTATTAGGTCACACATCGATCGGTCACACAGGGAGGGTGAGGTCGCCTTCAGAGAGCGGCAGGGAGTGTCCATACTCTGCCCTGTGACGCGTATTCCGTATAACTTTTTGCACCTTGTTTTGAGAAAAACGCGTTTGAACGTAAAAACCGTTTTTTCTTTCTATTTCTTAAACAAATTATAAATTTAAGTAATAAAAATAGCCAAAAAATAAAGCATAAATTCTAAAACAAGACCGTAGTAATTTTTTTTAAATATCTTAATAAGATAATTGCTAAGAGCGATTTGAAATTTTAACTTTTTTCAATTTCCATACAAATCGTGTTACGCGTGGGCGTGTATCTAAGTTACACGCATATTGAAACAAACCTATCAGTTGTAATTGAAACTACACGGAGTAGGCAAAATTTTATGGGTATTAAAATCAATGAAATCATAAAGCAAACATAATATAAAATTAAAATGTAAGTATAATATATCTGTTATGTTATTATAAAAAAATATTTTAGTAAATCATAGTACCGGATTAGCTATGTCACTAAATCATCAATGAAAAAAATTTATGTAACTAGTTCTTAGTTCCATAAATTTCGACGAAGTAGAAATAATACTTGATTAATATATCTATGAAAAATGTAACGGTATCCTAAGATGAATGCTTCCCAAAACTAAAAAAATGATCAAAACTAGAAATGTCGTGGTGGAATGAAGAGCTCGCCAAACTTAACCATGACGTCAACACTAAGAAATGTTAGATATAGTACGCAGCCCCAGTAAGAAAACAATGCGTGGTGGAGCAATAAAAGCAGCACAGGCAGGCACAAGAAAAGTACCAAAAAAAAGGAAAGAAAGCCCTAACATCCAGCTGGAAGGAGTTCTGTGGAAAACAGGAGAGGAAAAGTATGTGGGATAGTATCTGCAGGGTTATAAGGCGCACAACAACTAGACTAGATGTGCCACTAGTCATAGATGGTAAGCGTCTTGAAGAGACGTCGTCGGCAAGACTGCTCGCCGAAACATTCTACCCAACGGATGAAGCAACAGAAGACATTGCTGACGATAGAGAAATCGGAAAGAAATCTGAACAGGTGAATGCGCCACAACATGATGAAACATGTGACCCGCCACTCACAAGTCAAGAGCTTGAATGGGAATTGTGAAAGGCACTTGGACCTGACGGACTAATAGCAGACTTATGTAGAGAGGCCATCCGAGTGAATCCCTAAGTTTTATTGGCAATTATCAACAGATGCCTAAGAATAACACTCTTCCCAAACCCATGGAAAGAGGCGATAGTGGTGATACTGAGGAAACCGGGTAAAGACGATTACTTACAGCCCAAGTCATATAGACCGATAGACCTTCTATCAAACATGGGGAAAATAGGAAAAGTAACTTGACATCGTACGGCGAGGTTATGCGCAGAAGATCTGCAAGTCCTATAAGACAGTGTCTCTCAACTCGGCACTGTTGCCCTCTGGGCTGCTTCCTCTAGACCTCAGGGTACAAGAAGCCCTCTCATATTTAATTAAAAAGGGTGAGCCTAAAGAAATAGTGACGGACCGAGAGATTGAGCAACGAGTCGCACACACCGAAATGCCATACCCAGCAGTACACATAAAATTCGAGTTTGAATGTCTAGAAAACGCAGACCAACTGGCAGAAAAAGGACAGCAAAAATTAAATTCTACACAGATGGCAATAAAATTCAGTTAAAGTCGAAGCGGCTCTATCTATTTGGACGGATGGTGCTGCAACGAAGGCCCGAAAACTCCTGCTGGATCCATCGTGTACTGTCTACCAAGCCGAACTGCTGGCTTTGTATAAGGCGACGCAAACAATCTCTGCCCTCAAGATCTGCCCAAGAGTCAATCGCAAACTAAGCTGCCAGCCATTTCATTACCGCTAATATTAGAAAAAATCTGAAATACACCTATCCTATAGCCAAAATAAACAAATGAGACTATTTTGAATCAAGAATCAAGGCAAATGCAGGGATGACTGGAAACGAACGTGCAGCGTGCAGACTAATTAGCAAAAATGGCTGCGCTAAACAAAAAGACCAGACCCGACCATGATTTGATTCCGATCTCACATGCGAAGTGTAAGACTCAACTTTGTTCGTACAGGTTTGTTTCGCCTATATCGTGTATCTATAACTACCCTAGATAAGCGCGTTTAGCCGGCCGGCGCTCAAGCCTGTTGTGCCTATCTGCGATTACTCAAATTACACGTGGGCCGTGTAACGCGCGCTTAAAATTCCAGAGTTACACTAATGTGGCAGGCCTGTTACTGAAAAATTTCAGGAACAAAATTCATTTTTTTTAAAGTGCCCCATATAGAACAGGACTAGACGATCTCAATAAGACCTGTTAAGCTTAATTAGTGTATCTCAACATACACTAATTGCGCCTCACACGGCAGTACTGTATAAATATCCTTATACTGTGGTGTGCCACATTACTCTACGATTGCATTGTCTGGAAACTTTGGTCTCAGTTACTAAATACACTAGTCATCTTTCATACTGTAAAACTAATAGAACTAACTAAAATTAACTTAATATTCAATTACAATGATCCCACTTCATTCCAAGACATGAATAAAATACACAAGAAAAAAATACAAGACAAACACTGACATAGCAAAAAGTTCAGGCAAAGTTAACAGATTATATGTATTTATAATTTTATTATCTTTTATATTGAAACAAATATTAAACAGTATTTTGAATTGTGAAATTTTGTTATTTTTATTTCTTCACACCACTTAACGGAAACTTTCTATACCGTTCCGTTCCGTTCCGGTGGCTCACTGACCAGAAGTTCTTCTGCAGGGGCGTTGACGTCAGAGCATAAGGGATCATGGGCGAAGTTGTAATAGGTTTCAAACTGCGACACCACTTTCGTGAAAATTCGACAGGTCATAGGCCACAAATCTTCCTACCCCTTTATACGATAGTGTCGACACCATGTGTGATAGCTTGCTGCTGTCACACACGACAGAAGCAGATATCGTAAGATGAAATAGCACAGTATAGCGTCCGTGTGATTCTTGAAAAGGTAGAGTATATGTATAATAACGTAACGTAGACAAATTATATAAAAAAAAAACAATTTTCAGCTTTACTTATCTACTGATACACTCATAGCGTCATTCTTAGTATGCGAGTAGTTACAGCTATAAACTCACACTCACAGTATAGCGCCCGTGTGTGACGCCCTTTATTTATAGTGTGGCGAGCTATATTTGATATTACGATGAACACAGTATAGCGCTCGTGTGTGACGCCCTTTAGGCTATAGAGCGTACCAAATAATTATTTACATTCATACCTACAAAGTCCTTCGGTAGTAGGGAATGAACAAAGGTTTGACATTTGCCAATAAAATGTATCTAAAATATACACATTATAAACAACTAGAAAGATAATAAAATCAACTTATATTTTAATCGATATCGATAATATACTGTCAAAGATAAATTATTGCACGTCACTATTTAGAACACACGAGAATGTTGGTGGACCAGGCCAACTTATGCTACTGACGTATGACTCTTATTACTCTGACATAAAGTTTAAAATTATCTAATTCGGTCGGCTTAAAGATTTGAATTTTAAATCGAAATATACAACACAACATTTACCGGTGAAATGTAATGCCTTCATTATATGATGTTTTGTCTGTGCTTCTATTTTTGCACTCTAAAACAGCACAGTATCGCATTTTTACGTGTTTTTTTATTTTATTTATCCGAGAACGTCAGCCGTCCGGTCCCGCATAGTACGCGATTGAGAAATAGTGCGTGTTGTACTGCAGCGCTAATTTATGACAAGCGAGATCCGCCTACTTACCATTTCCCCCTACCTTTTTCTTCCGTGGCAAACCCCTAATAGAAACCCATTAAAAACCCGTGAAGGGCTTACTCGTACCAGTCTAGTCCCTGATGCTGTCCATGTGAACTGGCCTGCTCTTGTCATTGGTTTTTGGAATTGTTAGTCATTAGCTACAAATAATTTTTACTTTTATCTCTTTTGAATCCTTTCTTTCTTTATTCTTATTTTTTTATATTTTATTTACAGACATGACATTGTATAATTCATTTATTGATCTAGCATTAAGATGTAATAGAATATAAGACTTTTTTTTTAAATGTGTTGGAGGGAGTTTCTTTAGGGTCCGCCATTTCTTCTCACTCCGCAAACACTTCTCGAAACGGTGGGTATACGAGTTCCGAGTGGTAGGAACCTCGTATTAGGTAGATAAAAGAATTACGTTCGAAAAGTGTACACCTACTTCGAATAAAATATTTGGATTTGAAGTGGGCTCATTGGCTTTATACATTTACTAATTTCATATCAGAAGAATTCACGGATGATACTGCGGATAAATTAAAATTAAAGGTACTCATAAACCATTTGTCTTCTACAGTTTTCGCTTATGTAAGAGAATGCATGACTTACGAGCAAGCTATAAAAGCTCCTAATAACGTCTATGTATATAAAATGAAGTACTTGGCAGACATTTACTTGCTACACGAAAGCAAAATTCTCGTAAAAGTATCAAAGAGTATTTACAAGCGCTAAGACTTCTAGTTCAAGACTGTAACTACACTGCAGTAACAGCCGAGCAACATGAGAGTATACTTGCTGCATTTGTAGCTGGTATCGCGTCGCACAAAATTAGAGAGCGCTTGTTGGAGAATCTGTAAATGAACCTGGATGACGCTGCAAATATTGCTATTTCCTTAGAAAATGCTGAGAAAAACACGCAATTATTTACTAACAATAATGCTTCCACTTCTAGTAACTCAACGGCACAAATTAGTCCCAATTCTCACCTAAATGCAGTTAACTATTCAAATGAACAAGAAAATGGAAATTTAGTTTTGACGATGCCGGTTTATACTCAAAGAAAGCGCCGCTGTTTCTTTTGTGGCGGAGCCGTCCACCAGCGAATCAAATGTCCGGCGTTTAACGCGATGTGCCAGCTATGTAATAAAAAAGGACACTTTACAAACGTTTATAGAAGTGGTCAGCAACAATCAAACGCTATAAATTTGGATGGTGCTTTAAATAACACCAGCTCGTCTGAAGGCGTAGCTGCAATTTCAGCCGCATCACCTAGCAGTCTATCTAAAGCTACGATACCAATTACCGTCAATGAACATAAAGCAGACGCATTAGTGGACACGGGAAGCTCCGTGAGCTTCATAGATAAAAACTTTGCAGAAATTCTCAAACTTAAAAAGAAACCATGCAAGCAGACAATTACACTAGCATCGCTGAGTCATGTATCTTTCGTAGATGGCATTTGTTATGCCTCTATTCGTATCAATCAACATAACTATAAACATCAACCTTTACTAATTGTCAATAATCTATGCGCAGATGTAATTCTTGGTCATGATTTGCCCAAAACCCACTATTCTCTTGAGTTTTAATTCGGAGGAAAATTTGCAACGTAATGAAAGCTTCTTTGCCACCAGCAACCTTATTCACAAATCTGACGCGTGATCTCAAACCAGCAGCAGTGCGATCTAGACGACACAACCACGAAGACAATGACTTCATTGCTACGGAGATCAATAAACTGCTTGAAGATGGCGTTATAGAAACAAGCATTTCACCGTGGCGTGCTCAAGTTTTAGTTGCTGGCGGGGGTGCCCATCGGAAACGAATGGTTATCGATTATTCGCAAACAATTAATAAATATACTCAGTTGGATGCTTTTCCACTTCCTAACATATACTCGATTATCTCAAAGGTCGCAAAATATAACTATTTCAGTCAAACAGATTTGAAAAGTGCATACCATCAAGTGCCAATACTGAACAAAAAATAAAGATTTATACAGCGTTTGAAGCAAACTGGCATCTTTATCAATTCACTAGAATACCTTTTGGTGTAACGAATAGGGTAGCTACCTTTCAAAGAGCTTTGAATTATGTGATCGACACGGAAAACTTGAAGGGCACTTTTGCATATTTAGATGATGTAACTGTTTGCGGAAAGACTCAAGAAGAGCACGATAATAATTTGAGTAACTTTATGAAAGCAGTAGACAATTACAAATTGACATTAAACAAGGACAAATGTGTCTATAGCACGCAGTCTATCAACCTACTTGGTTACTCCTAACCTACTTGGTTATGACTCGAAAAATTCGCAAACCCACAATATTTTTGAAAGACCTATTCAACGATACCCCACACCCTGGGATAGTCGAGAGAAACAAAATTCAAAAAGAGCTAGTAACTTTAGTTCTCCTACGTATCTCCTCATATCTGATTCAATCACGTAGGGAAACACCAAGCGTAGCACGTTCCATCGCCCTTTGAGTGACTTTAAGCCTTCTTATAAGGTCCATGGTAAGCGACCATGTCTCGGATCCATATGTCATCACTGGCAACACACACTGGTCATGGAATTTAGTCTTGAGACACTGCAGTATTTTGGACGTGAAGATATTGCGAAATTTCCCGAACGCTGCCCAGCCAAGTTGGATTCGACGGCTGATCTCTTTCTCAAAGCTGGACCTACCTAACTAGACTGTTTGTCCCAGGTATATACAGGGTGTAACAGAAGTGTGTGACAATACTTCAAGGTTGGCTTTTACCCATCAAACTGAACAACTTTTGTTCTACAACTTTGTTGAAATTGCAAAATTTTTTTTGGACTTTTCATACAAATCGATCAGCTGGCCAACCAAGTTTGTATGAAAAGTCCAAAAAACTTTTTGCGATTTCAACAAAGTTGTAGAACAAAAGTTGTTCAGTTTGATGGGTAAAAGTCAACCTTGAAGTATTGTCACACACTTCTGTTACATCCTGTATATTCGTCAACAACTTCAAGCGTAGAGTCTCCAACCTTCAGAGGAGTGGGTGTAACACGGATGTTTGACATGATTTTCGTCCCTTCTATGTATTATTTTAAGACTCACTTGTTGGGAGACTCTACTTAGTCCTTTGAGCATTGCGCCTAGATCCTCCAAGGTCTCAGCCATGATCACGATATCGTCAGCAAATCGAAGGTGAGTGATGTACTCGCCATTGATGTTAATGCCGAGTCCTTTCCAGTCCAGAAGCTTGAAAACATCTTCCAGTGCAGCGGTGAACAGTTTCGGAGATATAACGTCTCCCTGTCTCACCCCACGCTGCAGCCGGATAGGTTTCGAATTCTGATCCTGGAGGTGGACCAACATGCTGGCATTTTCATACAAAAACTTCAAAACTTCGATGTATCGATAATCGATCTGGCACCGTTAGGAGAGATTGCAATACAGCCCAGGTCTCGATCGAATCAAAGGCTTTCTCATAGTCCACAAACGCCAAGCTTAATGGTCGATTATACTCTTCGGTCTTCTGTATAATCTGCCGAAGCGTATGTTATCGTCCCTCGCACCACTAAGTCACGTATCTCAGTTTTTTGATGATTTGAGTTACGACTGCCGCTGACTTGCTTGGGTCGTTCTCTATGTTTTCCTTTAACTCACGCTTCTGTATGAATAGTGGTTCTCATGATATTGGTATTTACATAATTAACCTATCTCATAAAAATCCAGAAAAAAATTCTACTAAGTGACGTAACTCACATAGGGTTTTTAGTCAAAACCTGTTTTAAGACTTTGATAAAATATTATATCCTATCTCATATAGGATTTATAGTGAAATGTTATTTACTTAGGCAATGAAACGATACGATATTATTATACTGTTCTTTATTTTGGCGGGAGATAGACGGTTGATATGCTGTTATCCGACAGCCCAGCCCCGCCCACCTGTTGGTCCTCTTAAAAACTGTCAGATGTACGCGGGTGCACTGGTCCGGTAAACTGTCGGACGGAAACAGTCATTCCACCGTTTTACAGCGCTGCTGCACTCATCCAATCCGGTCAGATCCGACAGCTAAGCCACGTCCACCTGTCGGTTCTGTAAAAACCTGTCGGATGTACGCTGCTGCACTAGTCCGATAACTGTCGGATGGAAACAGACATTCCACAGCTCCGCTCGCTCCGCATAGCAAGCGTCGTCGTCGCTTTGAATAGTGTTGTCTGTTGTACGATAGAAAATGTGCTCGACTTTTACACCAACTATTATAATATTATTTAATAATTTTTACTCGTATGTTTAGTTATATTTATAGCCCATAGGCGTATTGTATGAATATATACGTAAGTATTTATTTTTCATTAAAAATGCATTACGCTTAAGTACTTGGGTGGTAACAGAACCTAAACAAGTAAATATTAAAAACTGAAAAATCAAAATATTTTATATAAGTAGATGCTTTACAACTGAAGAAAACTATCCCTACTTAACTTAGTTGTAATATCAATTGTATATTGTTATGTATTTATAGTATTTGTTTATTTTTAAATGTATTTTATATATTTCTATGGGCCCTGTGCCTGAAATAAACTAATAAATAAATAAATAAATTTTCTTAAATAGTATTTTTCACTTAGTACAAAATACTATAATATATTCATACATACATATGCATTTGCATATTCAATAACTATACATCAAACCTTAACATAGGCATTAATATATATAAATCGATAACAACATGTCGATAAATTATGCACAACACTTCTTTTCGTCCGGTAAGAATGTCAGCGTCGGACTATGAGTGCAGCATCGTTCATAGAAAATGTACAGCAACGAGTAAGAGCCGATGAAATAAGAGCCGCTTTGAAAGTCATCGGTCCTGTAAGTAAACTGTCGATGTCGGATAAGTGCAGCAGTGCTCATATAAAATGTATAGCGACTGAATCGGACTGTGACGTCATCTTCTGTCGGATCTGACTGGATCGGATGAGTGTAACAGCGCTGTTAGCCATAAAGTAAGCGTCGGCGCGTCGTTGTTATTGAATAGTGTTGTGCCCAGTACATGTGTGCCCGGCTTTTAGCCAACACCAATTATTGACGTTGTTGTTATTAATACAGCGGAAAAGTATAAGCATACCTGTATTTGATTTATGATGTATTTAAACACTTGGTTACCTACCTAGGTAAACAAGTGTTTTAATACATCTAAAATTGTGGTTATATCATAGAACTTTTCATATTAAAAATACCATATCATTATATGAAACTGCATATTGTAAAAGTGTATGTTAATTTCTATAGTTCCAAAAATAAAAACGAACCTTGTATTTTATATTAAAAACGCATTACATTAAAACAAGAAGAGGCTTGGGTGGCTACAGTACAGAACCTAAATATGTAAATATTATTAAAAATCAAAGTATTTTTTATCTAAGTAGATGCTTTACATTACACATTTTGTTAAATTCTATTTTTTTCTATTAATACAAAATACCGTAATATACATACACATATGCATTTGAATATTTTATAAATTTAAATTGATTTCTATAGGTACCTATGAAACATTATCATATTAATATACAGGGTGTAACAGAAAGGTGTGATAATACTTCAAGGTTGGCTTTTACCCATCAAACTGAACAACTTTTGTTCTACAACTTTGTTGAAATCGCAAAGAAATTTTCGGACTTTTCATACAAACTTGGTTCGCCAGCTGATCGATTTGTATGAAAAATCCAAAAAAAAATTGCGATTTGAACAAAGTTGTAGAACAAAGATTGTTCAGTTTGATGGGTTAAAGCCAACCTTGAAGTATTATCACACCTTTCTGTTACACCCTGTATATGTAAATCAGTGTTTTTCAAACTGGGGGTCGCGACCCCCCAGGGACATTAATATAATAACTAAATCATTTTCTAATCGAAGAAAATTATGCGCCAGTATAAACGTAGTCTTTCAAATCAATAACATTATGTAAATCGATAACTAAACTCTACATGTCGATGAATTATGCACAACACTTCGTCTCGTCCTGTAAGGATGTCAGTGTCCGACTGTGTCGGATGAGTGCAGCACGTTCATAGAAAATGTACAGCGACTAGTGAGAGCCGATAAAATAAGATCCGTTTTATAAGTCCGGTAAACTGTCGGAGTCAGATGAGTACACCCACCCGCCCTCATACAAAATTTACAGCGACTGGATCGGACTGTGACATCATCTGTCGGATCTGATCGGATTGGATGAGTGCACCCGCGCCTTTAGGATGTTTGCGGGGGTGAACAACGGTGGCGCAGGGAAGTTCTGGCTAACTAAACTATGGGACTTGGTGATAAGTAGTTCTTTAATGATTAGATAAATTTTATTACATACTATAGGTTGAAAACAATACTGTTACTCCTACCACATAAGGTTTGATTAGGCGTACAAACAAAGTACAAACTAATATTATGTAACAAATCTTTTATGTGGGAAATATTCCTATTTTCATAACAAAACTATGATGAGTTTGCAGTTTTTATTTTCATAAACTAGTATAACTGTAGGATCGTAAGTGGAAAATTATTCGGATATTGAAAAACAAAGTTATGACAAAGTCTCCTATCTGTTTTCAAAAATGAAAAAAAATATTACTAATACAATTAAGCGAGTAGGTAATATATCAAATGAAAGCAGAAACTTTACTCTATATATAGGTATATTAGTTTTATTTCAGCATGTCCTTGGAATTAATATATAATAGAAGTTTGAAATTCCCTAACTGAAAAACGGTTGTTTTGAAGAACTTGCAAAAATGAGATACGTGAGTTAGTGGTGCGAGGGACGATATAACATCCAATGAGCCACAAACGGAGAGTCCCATTTGTCAGCGATAGTGTTCAGGATGGTGTTGCGGCTGGCGCGGACCCGTGCGAGCATGGCGGCGCAGCGCTTGCGCATGATGGCGTGGAAGCCGTCCACGTGCGCCTCCGCGAACATTCCGGACGCGCTGCAGTACCGCGGCAGCCGCATCAGCACCCTGAACGCATTGTTGTATTGGACACGTAGCGCGTTGTATGCCCTCTGCGTATAACTCACCCACAGACTGCAAGTGTAAAAGGATTGACAGTAGGCTCTAAAGAGCATAATCTTTACGTGATTTGTACACTTTGCAAATCTGCGGGCGAGCATATTGCATCGGACAGACAACGCTCTACGCTCCCGCTCTATGTCTAGGTCATACCTTAAATCCTCGGCGACCCAGTGGCCCAGATACTTAAACTTGCTGACTCTATTAAGAGGAGAACCGCATAGTGAGACCGGAGGCACATTAGAGTAGCATTTGGTCCGGGCCTTGAATACCATTAACTCACTCTTTTTTGCATTGTATCTGAGCCCATGGGCCGCCGCGTACCCTTCACATACTGCTATGAGTCTTCTTAGAGCGCTAATCGTTGGACGCAGCAACACCATATCATCAGCATAGCTAATGTTATTGATGCTGACTCCGTCAAGATGACAACCTAGATTGGTGTTGCTGAGTTCAACGATCAACTGGTTAATATACAAGTTGAATAGCTTTGGGGATGTGATACCCCCCTGCCTCACACCACATTCGAGCTTACATGATTAACTTGATGCTGATACCAGTACTTAAACAGCGCGATTAGGTCATTGGGCACCCCAGACTCATTCTTAAGCCTATCCCATAGCACGTCGTAATGAATCAGGTCAAAAGCTTTTGACAAATCTAGGTAACATGCGTACACAGGCGTTTCTCTGTCAGCATAGTACTTCACAGTATGCTTGAGCGACAAAATTGCACTCTCTGTGGAAAGGCCGGCCTTGAATCCGAACTGTGCATCGTGTAGATTTAGATGTATATTTAGTTGTCGGTCAAGCAAACTATCAAGCACTTTAGCAATTGCTGTAGCCAGGGAAATAGGCCTATAGTTGGATGGGTCTGAGGCGTCGCCCGTTTTGTCCTTGATGATCGGCGTGACAATAGTTTTCATCATCGTGTGTGGTAGGTGTGAGTGGCTAATGCATAAGTTGAAGAGCATGGTTAGAACTCGAGGAAGGTGGACACCTGCATGTTTTAAATGTTCCACGCTGAGGCCATCGTGTCCGGGCGACTTACCCCTAACCATGTGTTTAATCACAGAGGTGATCTCTTGGAGGTGAATGTGACTGTGCGCTGCACTGGCTGCGGCGCGCCCTCAGAGGGCGGTGGCGCCGGCGGTGAGGCCACTGGGCCCAGTGGCGAGTGCACCTCGAAGTGAATTTTAAACAACTCAGCGATATCGCCCGGTACACGCGCCCCCGCGACGCACACGGACAGACTCGGCTTGGGATTAATTTTGTTTGTAGCTTTCCAGAACTTTGAAAAGTTTTTGTCATGATGTAGCTGTGCAATGATGTCCATTTTGATTTTATCCTTGTTCTTTTAATGAATTGAGACTAGCCCCCATAATGACAACTTATAGTCATGATAAGAGCTTTCTAACGACATAGGTCTGGTCGTTATTGGTCGGTGGGTACGCGTCCCATACATTTTTGCCCGTCATCCTTTGGTCTTCCCATACTAATTAGGCCGATCAGGTGACAGACTACTTGTTAGAAAAGTACAATTTTTTCGCAAATTGACTATGGGTTTCGTGGAAAAAAATTGTCCACTTGCACTAGCCCCAGCTTAAGCCCCAGTTTAAGTAATAACAGCTAATTTGTTAACACATATATTTAAACTTTTTGAAGTGAAAATTTGAGCAGTATTTGAGCAGTAAACGAAACTATAAACCGCCACGCTCAGGTCGGTGACGCTGAACCGAGTATTATTATTATTAGCCTTTATTGCTTAAAAGAACCTTACACCTAGTACATTTTTGATATAAATATGTTTACAATTTTAATTTACAATTTTATGGTACTGGTAACCAGATAAGCTTGTCTTTTGACAAAGGCCTCCTCCAAAGCTGCCCACTCCTTTTGGTTTTTTGCAGTTCTAGTCCACAGTGGACCCGCAATGGACTTCAGTTCGTCTTCCCATCTCTTCAACTGCCTTCCTCGACTTCTCTTTCCATCCCTTGGGTACCATTCTGTTGTACGTTTTGTCCATTTGTCTGATTTGTCTCTCATCATCTTTCCTGTCCATTTCCATTTTAAATGTTTAGTTACCTTATCCACTTTCGTGAACTTAGTCTTGTTTTTAATCGTGTCCAGTCTGATTCTGTCCTTTAACCTGACTCCTAAGGTACTCCTTTCCATACTGTTTTGGCAGACTTTAAGTTTGTCAAGTTGCTTGTTGGTTAGGGACCATGTTTCGCATCCGTAGGTCATACATGGAAGAATGCATGTATTGAAAGTTTTCCTTTTATGGATAAGTGTCATATTCTTATTTTTCATTATTACACTAAGTGACCAAAATCGTTTCCATGCGTTACTTACTCTTCTTTCAATTTCTAGGTTCATGCAATCTTTCGGTGATATGAGGTGACCTAGGTATATATATTCTTGTACATATTCTATTATTTCTCCTTCCACGTATATGTCAACTTTAACAGAATTAGTCATCACCTTCGTTTTCTTCGTGTTCATAGTAAGGCCAACTTTTGCACTTTCAGTAGACAGTTCCTGGATCATATTCTGTAGTGCGTTTGGGCATTCTGAAAAGATAACGAGGTCGTCGGCGAATCGCAAGTGATGTAGTCTTTCGCCATCAATGTTAATGCCTTTGTCATCCCAGTTTAGTTTTCTAAATATCATTTCCAAAACAGCCGCAAAAAGTTTAGGAGAGATGGGGTCTCCCTGCCTTACACCTCTTTCTATTGGAAATTGTGGGCCTGATTGTTCTAATCTAATTTCAGCTGTACTATTAGAGTATATATTCTTCATAATTCTTATATATTTCAAAGGCACTCCTTGTGTTTCTAGTGCATTCCATATTGCTTCATGTTCTAAGCAATCAAACGCTTTGTTGTAGTCAATAAATCCAATGTAATATTGTTTGTTATACTCATTATATTTTTCTAATATTTGTTTTAATGTGTGGATATGATCGACAGTCGAAAAATGTTTCCTGAAACCCGCCTGTTCTTTGGGTTGATTCTCGTCTAGCAAGTTTGTGATTCTTGCTAGAAGGATCTTTGAAAATATCTTATATATATTAGACATAACGTCCCTCGCACCACTAAGTCACGTATCTCAGTTTTTTGATGATTTGAGTTAGGACTGCCACTGACTTCCTTGGGTCGTTCTCTATGTTTTCCTTTAACTCACGCTTCTGTATGAATAGTGGTTCTCATGATATTGGTATTTACATAGTTAACGTATCTCATAAAAATCCAGGAAAAAATTCAACTAAGTGACGTAACTCACTTAGGGTTTTTAGTCAAAACCTGTTTTAAGACTTTGATAAAATATTATATCGTATCTCATATAGGATTTTTAGTGAAATGTTATTTACTTAGGCAATGAGATACGATACGATATTATTATACTGTTCTTTATTTTGGCGAGAGATAGACGGTTGATATGCTGTTAGGCCGCGGGTGCACTCATCTGATCCGGTCAGATCCGTCAGCCTGGCGGTCCTCTTAAAAACTGTTAGATGTACGCGGGTGCACTGGTCCGGTAAACTGTCGGACGGAAACAGTCATTCCACCGTTTTACAGCGCTGCTGCACTCATCCGATCCGGTCAGATTCGACAGCCAAGCCACGCCTACCTATCGGTTCTGTAAAAACCTGTCGGATGTACGCTGCTGCACTGGTCCGATAACTGTCTGATGAAAACATATATTCCACAGCTCCGCATAGCAAGCGTCGTCGTCGCTTTGAATAGTGTTGTCTATTGTACGATAGAAAATGTGCTCGACTTTTACACCAACTATTATAATATTATGTAATAATTTTTACTCGTATGTTTAGTTATATTTATAGCCCATAGGCATATTGTATGAATCTATACGTAAGTATTTATTTTTCACTATCTTCCGCCCGCGTGGACTTCAGAATTGTGTCCAAAAAGAAAGAAAATATTAAGATAGTGCCATCTAGTGACGAAGTGAAAATTTTGAGTTTTTAAGCATTCCTACGGGAACTCTTAAGTTACCTACCAAATTTCATCCAAATCCGTTTCAGTAGTTTCGGCGTGAAAGCGGAACAAACAAACAAACAAACTGACAAACATACAAACAAATTGACAAACAAACAAAAATCCATACTTTCGCATTTATAATATTAGTGAGATGAGATTAAAAATGCATTACGCTTAAATACTTGGGTGGTAACAGAACCTAAACAAGTAAATATTAAAAACTGAAAATCTAAATATTCTACATAAGTAGATGCTTTACACATTTTCTTAAATAGTATTTTTCACTTAGTACAAAATACTATAATATATTCATACATACATATGCATTTGCATATTCAATAACTATACATTAAACCTTAATATAGTAAGTAAAAACATGTCGATAAATTATGCACAACACTTCTTTTCGTCCGGTAAGAATATCAGCATCGGACTGCGTCGGATGAGTGCATCATCGTTCATAGAAAATGTACAGCGACTAGTAAGAGCCGATAAAATAAGAGCCGCTTTGAAAGTCATCGGTCCTGTAAACTGTCGATGTCGGATAAGTGCAGTAGTACTCATACCAAATGTACAGCGACTGAATCAGACTGTGACGTCATCTTCTGTCAGATCTGACCAGATCGGATGAGTGCAGCAGCGCTGTTAACCACAAAGTAAGTGTCGTCGCGTCGTTGTTATTGAATAGTGTTGTGCCCAGTACATGTCTGCTTTGGGCTTTTAGCCATCACCAATTATTGAAGTTGTTGTTTTTAATACAGCGTAAAAGTATAAGTATACCTATGCTTGATTTATGATGTATTAAAACACTTGGTTACCTAGGTAGGTAACCAAGTGTTTTAATAAATCTAAAATTGTGGTTTTCTCATAGAACTTTTCATATTAAAAATACCATATCATTACATGAAACTGCATGTCGTCGGTGAGCAAACAACACCGCACAAGTTAATTTTTGCGTTTCCGATATGAGAGCCTTTGGATGCAGGTTTTAAACGCACTCCTATGTACCTATAAGATTTAGGTAAACATATCAGTCGATAAGAAGGCGTTATTAAAAAAAATAACACTACCTAAGTATTTTTTCTGTGCCACCACTAATCAAATAGTTTTTTTGGGTGACTTGTAAAGTAGGTAAAAATTACATACGCGGTGTTGTTTGCTCACCGACGATATTATAAAAGTGTATGTTAATAGGTCCAAAGATAAAAACGAACCTTTTATTTTTTATTCAAAACGCATTACATTAAAATAAGAAGAGGCTTGGGTGGCTACAGTACAGAACCTAAATATGTAAATATTATTGAAAATCAAAGTATTTTTATCTAAGTAGATGCTTTACACATTTTCCTAAATCGTATTTTTTTTCTATTAATAGAAAATACCATAATAAACATACAAACATATGCATTTGAATATTCTATAAATTTATATTGATTTCTGTAGGTACCTATAAAACATTATCATATTAATATATATGTAAATCGATAACTAAAATCTAAATGTCGATGAAATATGCATAACACTTCATCTCGTCCTGTAAGGATGTCAGTGTCAGACTGTGTCGGATGAGTGCAGCACATTCATAGAAAATGTACAGCGAATAGTGAGACCGATAAAATAAGATCCGTTTTATAAGTCCGGTAAACTGTCGGAGTCGGATGAGTACACCCGCCCTCATACAAAATGTACAGCGACTGGAACGGACTGTGACATCATCTGTCGGATCTGATCGGATTGGATGAGTGCGCCCGCGCCTTTAGGATGTTTGCGGGGGGTGAACGACGGTGGCGCAGGGAAGTTCTGGCTAATTAAACTATAGGACTTGGTGATAAGTAGTTCTTTAATGATTTGTTATATTTTATTACATATAGGTTGAAAACATATATATTATATATATTATGTAACAAACCTTTTATGTCGGATATTTTCCTATTTTCATAATAAAACTAGTGTAACTGTAGGATCGTAAGTGGAAAATTATTCGGATATTGAAAAACAAAGTTTTCACAAAGTCTCGTATCTGTTTTCAAAAATCAAAAAAAATATTACAAATACAATTAAGTGAGTAGGTAATATATCAAATGAAAGCAGAAACTTTACTCTATATATAGGTATATTAGATTTATTTCAGCATGTCCTTGGAATTAAAATATAATAGAAGTTTGAAATTCCCTAACTGAAAAACGGTTGTTTTGAAGAACTTGCAAAAATGAGATACGTGAGTTAGTGGTGCGAGGGACGGTATGTGGTCTATGGTACTGAAGCCTTTTCGGAAACCGGCTTGTTCGGGAGGCTGGAAGTATATAAGGATTAATATGCATATCCGTACCAAATTACAGCTCTGGAGTACTAATAGTCTCTGAGCTAAGCCGCGGACAGACAGATGGACATGGCGAAACTATAAGGGTTCCTCGTTGACTACGGAACCCTAAAAAGGGTAAATTTTAAAGAAAGCGAGAAAAGTTATTAGAAACAGAGAAGAAAACAAGGAAAGAATCCGCTTTGTTATAACGCACTTTAAAAAAAAAAAACATAAAATAAGAATTTTTTTTTTCCTATATTATTTTCATAATCCTTGTCTACATTAGCGCCACTCTGATGGATTCTTGAACTATTATTTACTGCTTACAGTTGGACACATTTTTAACTAATCCCCCCATATAAAACAGTCTTCCTTATACTATTGGCATCGAGAGGCATCACAAAAGTGGCGAGGAGAGGCAAGGAAAGTTTGATTCGGTCGCGCTCCTCTTTCGAGCTAATACGTCCATAACTTTATGTACTAGGTCAAGTGTGATAATATCATTTTCGGATAATTCAAGGAAGACTAATTCATTTCTGATTAAATAAAGGCTTCTTTCAAGTTCTTTCACTAAAAAAAAGATAACAAATTCATAAAATCCGAATAACGTGGCCAACATATTTTAAAAAAAAGGTTATTTATCTAGTACAAAATAGTTTTTCTATCTAGCACAAAGTCCTTACCACGCAGAATTTGTACACTCAACGTTTCAGGAAATGTTTGCGAAGCGAGAAGAAACGTTGAGACCAGAAGAAACTCACTTCAGCACATATTTTTTTAACACTTAATTTCTATTAAAAATCATGTCAACAATAAAATTATGAGCTGTACGATCCATACACGGTTTGAGATATTTATTTCTCAAAAAGAATTACAAATTCACTTAACTTAAGAAATGCAATATAAGTGCTTAAATTATTTATAATCGTGAAGGAAAATATTATTTACATCGAAAACAAATAATCCGTCGGTACTTTGGAATACAAATGTGATCCATAAATGACTTGTTCAATAAAAGCAATGGATAGGATCTACTAAATTGCCATGATTGGGTATGACCAAAAGCTATGTTCAATAATATATTTGTAACGGGGCACCCTTCGGGCCGGCTAGCCTGGATGCCTCGTTAACACTAAAAGGTAGCCTAGAACGGGATTCCTATGTGATGTAAAATAAAAGATCAATAAATACGGTAATAACAAAATTAAGCTTTTATTGTTCGTTCTGCAATAGTTACTTACTCTAGCACTGTTAATGAATCCCTACTCTATGAGCTTACTACGGACGGGTTATTTATTAGCAGTACGCGGATACTTAGACCCTATGGTAAACTACCTAGCTTAGGGCTACGGACCTAATGACGTCCTTATTGGTAAAACGTCAGGGAACCTATCTTGAACCCAGAACCTCTATAGTGCGGGACGGCCAAACGCTACACGCCCGGCACATATAGAGCGGAATACAAAGTTAAAGATCCTTGCTGAGGGCTTGGAGCTGGACGAACAAACGCCATGCACCCAGCTCTGGACAAGCAGCCAGCAATAGATCGGGGGGGGGGGGGAGGAGAGTGGACACAGTCAGCGCACCCCTTCAGCCTGACGGCGCGAGAGCTCACTGACTGTGCCAGCCACTTCGTGTGGTCTTCTCACGATTCCTTACGGAATCCGAGGAATCCGGATCGGGACCTTGTCCCCTGCCGGAGGGCTCTGGTGCCAGCCGCTGGGGTAGCGCGCTGGCTTTTATATGTTCGGTCTCGGGTGGGGTAGCCGATGGGTCTCGCTGGTGTGCGGTACGGTGTAGCGGGGGTTGTCCACCGGCGACCGGACCTCGGTGGGCGCTGCGGGTGTGCCGCGGCGCGCAGAGATTGCGGGGAGGCTTAGGGTGTCGCTCTCCTCGTAACTGCTAGGGTTGTGCATCGTCACATATTTAAGCAAATGTTAATTTTAGTAAATATACTTTATATGAGAAGCGGTCGTGGCTCAGTGCGGCTTGCGTGGTCGCGTCGATCACGAAGGTTAACTGATTACAGACACGGTCATAACCTGGATGGGTATGACTGTTAGTGGCATATATCTCGACCGTTTCCATGCTTCGCAAGGCACGTTAAGCCGTTGGTGCTGGCTGCTATCGCTAGATGGCAGTCGTTAAGCCACGTTGGAGTCCTTATAGGCGGCTTGAAATTTTCTGACACTGGGGTTGGCCACTAGCCCCACAACCTCAACCAATCCAGACTTGGCCCCCGTGTGTGGAGTATGGCCTAACCTTCCCGAGTTATGGGAAGAGATCCGTGCCTCTGCAGTGGGGACGTAATGGGTTGTTAACATACTTTATAAGCCACACACATAACATCCCAAATGGCATCTTTATACACTTCCGTAGTCCGTACTAACAATTGACGGTAAATTTTTCAACCTAGACCGAATGAAGGCATGTAACAAAGTTTTATGCCATTTAGTTACAGCAATAAGGTACGTGGACGACTTATGTTTTACAGCGGAATCCCCTAATATCTCTGCAAAAACTGATGACCAGTTTTGACGAGTCATTAAAAAAAAATTAGTACTCATAGTGTAAGTAAGATCGATGTTATGTATGTTGGGAGACAACTGAACAATCTAACTCCAAATGTATCTCGGTTAGAATGTCATGAAGCATGTGGAGAAGTTTAAGTATTTGGGAAGTGCAATAACATTCAAATGTGACCTCGACCCTGAGATCATTGGGATTGGTTCAGCTTTAGCAGTTTTTGGCAAACGTAGACCTACATTCTTCCGGTCGCATGATATTAGCTACTAAGATCTTGGTGTATATGTCCAAAGTAATTCCAAACCTCCTCAATTCGTGAGAGACATAGTGTTTATATAGAGCTATGACAGGTATAGATCGATGGATTCATTTTGGTACAGATATTACGAAATAGCCTGTCGTTTGTTTCGTCATAGCTATATCGGCCCCCCTCCCCCTTTCTTATGACTGGCTATTTGATGATCTACGAATCAAGACGAAAATATTGATAATTGTTGTAGCTATATAGGAGCCAGAGAAACAAACTCGGTAAATAGAGCACTTTTATTATTTTCGCCACCAGTCTAATAGGAAAGAAATACGCTGCCTCGATAGATTTCACATGCAGTGCCTCTGTGATATCATGAACATCGACTGGTCCAACCATATAAGATATACAAAGGTTCTACACCGTGCAAAAGTAAACGGAATTGAGGCGTACCTTAAGCGAAGAAAATTACGTTGGTGTGGTCTTGTGACTCGTATGCTGGGTTACGAAACGTGTCAGTTACTGAGAGCTTCAAGAGGGCAAGCGAAAGCAAAGTGGACAGCTATTGCGGTATAATAACGCCGCCACCGTGATGCCTCCCGATGCCTCCCGGGCTTATTTCACTTAAGACCACCTAAGGAACAACTATGCCAAGTTTGAGGTCTTGATTCTTGATCCAAAATTACGGTAAATCGCAACGACGATATGTCGCATCTAGTAGAAATTTAGCGTAAATACCTACCTACTTTTACTTCATAAGAACAGGCCCACTGGCATTGGAAGTGGGGTTGCTTTGGCAGGCTCATGGAAAGTCATGGAAAAATGGCGATGACACTCATGTCATGACAATATAATAATTATGTATAATTTTTGGAGTTAAATATTCGGCGAATCGATAGGACAAAGTTTCTTCTTTTGAATTGAATTTACAGTAGGTATATCTATGTGGTAAATCAGTAGGACGGTAGTACTATGATCACGTTTGGATGCCCACAATCCAATGAGTATGACACAATTATTATTAAATAACTACTACCTACCTATCATATTGTGCATTTTATCACATTTGCGTTTCGCACTTTCCATCTAGCTATCCGCGCACTTGTCTTTTTCGCACCCAATAGCTCCGTCTCTGTCGCACACTGGCTATGCGTACGTGGCAGCTGCCGCACCTTCTCGGCGTTTGAAATATAATTATAATGTCTAACACATTTTAGTTAAAATGCGTTTTAAGAAGAAACTTCTTTGTTTGTACAAGGGACGATGATGATTTCCAATAGATAATATTAGTGTTACGGTACAGCCAAGAAAATATTTGTAGTGTCTTTAATGTGTACTACAGAAATCTTTAAAAAATCGTTTTTAACTGGGTTCTGAAATAGTCACCTAGGTGAAAACTTAACACATGTTCAAGCCTTACAATTAGACTTAAAAAACATAAAAATCTCCGAAGGCTCCATTTTGTAAGTATTATTTTTCACGCAATAATATAAAAAATATCGTAATATTAAGAATTTATTGCTTTAAACTAGAGACAACTTAAGTACCATATTTATAAGGTAACTATAGTTATAAATCTCAGTTTTCCCCAAAAGTGCATTTATTGTTTGGCGTATACAAGTTAAAAGGCGTCTTTAGGTATTTCTAAGGGTTGAACGCCCTTACAATCACAAAATTACCACGAATGCTTAGTAAAACACCAATTCTTTTATTTCCAAACCATTTTAGTCAGGTGTCTTTAATGCGACCTCAAATCTTTTATTTACTGGACTACATAAGATATAGTCGTAGACTACTTACTTAAAGAACTTTATAACTTTTAGGTTATATAAGTCAAATTAAAAAGAAATACAGAAGTTTTTATAAGCATAGATGCCAAGTTGTATTTTTGTCGGCGAATACATCAACTTATTACCTGTTAAAAAGTTAAATGGCTGGTGGTGTAAAAGTCAAGTTGTTGTAGAATGCAGTTACTAATTTGGGGGTAAAAGTCTTAAATTTCATTTTATAGCAGTTACAACCATTTAATTTGCGAATAATGAAGAAAAGAGTTTTTACCACCAAAAATTCAAAAATATCATATTTATCTTCCCCGATCGAGTGGGGCGTAACTAACATTTTTTTTTGAATTTGAGGATTTTAAATATACAGTTCGAAAGAGCACAAAAAACGTATTAAGATGGCATTTATAAGTCATTTTAGCCAAAATGGCGTTTACGCCCTTTGAACCCACAAGTATCGATATATAGGTAAATCAAATTGAGACAATAAACAACTGAGCATAGTATGATACAAAAGAGTAGGCATTGGATACATTATCCACAGATTACTCAGATAAATTGCTAAACTAAACCAATTTATTTTTTAATTTGCAGTTGGATATGTAATGCCAATTTTTAATTAAATAAATAAGTGTTTGAAATTTGAGCTATTGCTCCCAAGATTTTACTTTGGAAAGACTATTATGTAACTAACAAATCTACAATTATTTTTTAACAATATTACAGATTTTTATACAATTAATGTTACTCGGTATCAAAGAAAATTGTAATGTAATAAATTGATGACATTTTGTTGTAAAATAATATTTTAAAAAACATAGATTACAAGGATATTTTATTAAATATTACTATCAATCAGAATAAAGATAAAGATTACATAAAAAATCTAATAACATATATTATTGAGATATGGTATAAATTTAAATTAAAATACGATAAAATTTGACATAAAAAACAACAAAGATCGATGAACGGCGCATTATCCTACGTTAACGGATTGTGGCAACTTGAAACGTAATCGTTGACCATACACATTAGGAAACTTATTCGTAAAGCCAGGCGAAAAAATTGCAAGCATCGCAATTAAATGTGGGTCGATTCGCGCGCAGGTTTATTAGGTTATTAACTCTGCGAAAAAGTATGTAGTATGTATTTATGTATGTATCATTAGTACTATCATCGAATATAATCATATAATTTATTTATTTATTTTTGAAAATAACAAGTTCAGGTTATAGTAGCTTAAATATTAAATCACTTAAATTAAGGGTTGCAAAATTCGATAAAAAAGAAAGATTAACATGAAGAGACACTTTAAATGAAAACGTATTAAAACCTTTTGTACCAATTAAAAGAAAATTGGTTGCGTTTCTCAAAAAATAAAGGAAGAAAATGACATATTTTGTGAAAATGGAAATAATATACAAGATAATATATTGAGTTAGATTGAAAAATGGACAGAGTTTGAGTATACATTAAAATCTTTTTGTATCAAAATGAATGCAATTTTTAGCTCATATTTAATGTTAGAGATTGATTAGAAAATGGACAGAGTTTGAGTAAGCATTAAAATATTTTTGTATCAAAATGAATGCAATTCGTTGTTTAGCTCATTACTCATTAGAATTAGGGTTTATGAATGGTTCACTTTTGGTTGGTAATGTTTTGTCAGGATAGTTAAGGTATTTAAAGTACCTAATTGGATTACGCAAGTTGGGAATAATTTGGTTTATAAGGTTATGTGAAGCGACTGGACTGATCACCCAAAAGTTACACACAATTCTTGTAATCCAAGAAATTCAGTTTGAATGTGTTTTGTAATAGCATGTGAGTGAGATAAATTGAGAATGATAAATTATACGGTACACAAATAAGGTACGTTGTGAGTCAGATCCTTCAGATTCGATCATAGTGTAAACTGCGTTTCTCGGTGAGGACTGCTAGAGTTTTATGGCCCCATAAAAAAAAAATAGGGTGTGCGCACAACCCGCGTAATGCACAGTAGTTGCTTATGTTCATATTTATTAATTGTTGAGAGTCGACTCAAGTGTTACGTACCATATTGTTGTTTAAGGGACCGGCCGGCCCAAACCTAAAAGGGTGTTGTTATAGTGTACCGATACTGAAAACGAATGGTAATATATGAAAAAGGTAATGGAAGTTATGATAAATAATGTGCTATAGAAGATAGCAAATAGGAAAAAGATAATATTTTAAAGTGGAAATTTAAAAAAATAAGTCCACGATAGCATGATTAATAGGAGTAAGTATCAAAAAAATCAAAAAATGATTCATAAACGATGATAACTTTAATTATTTTTAATTGCAATTTATAAAAGTACTTATTACTACTGACTTATAACTTGACCCATCTATAAAAACGAGAAATATAATAATAACAGAATATATTGTAAATTACTATGCTGTAACAATCCAAAAATCAGTACTAAACTTAATTATATTACATAAAAAACTTTTTTTAACGAATGCAATAAGTATAAAATTGTTTATTATGTCTGAAGTTTTAAATTAATTTGTCAATAACTAATAGTAAAGTATGTTATTTAAAAAAAGTGTGTATGTAGCATAATATACATATAATCAATGTTGATAAGTATTTTAGTAGTGTTTACGTATTTTGAATTCTATTTACTAATTTTAGAAAAAGATTAAGTTTACCTATCAGTATCTTTTTAAAATACAATATATTACTTTACTGTATAACCGAAACTACAGTTATAATAAGAGAAAATATGATAAAAAAACAGTATAGTATTATGTAAAAAAAAAATAGTAATAATATATGTTGCTTTTAATTATAAGAAATTAATTGTAAAAAAAAACTCAAAAAAATGTTTTAAGATAAAGATTAAGGTTTATTAAGGTTTATCCAATGTAATACATTTTTTTTCTCTCTCTAAAAAGGGGGGTAAACTAGGTACTTTTTCCGGGGAGTTGTAATATGCCGAGATTTAGAGTTTGACTGCAACATAAAATAGCCGACTGCTGCTGACTCTTAACTAGGTTAAGATGTCTGTACACAGCGATTGTATAATATTCTAAAACAATACTTAGTTACGTAAACCGATGTTATGTTAATAATATAATTAATTGATGTATCATTCTATATCCGACCACCATACAATAAAATACTTCTCAGCCCCAGTACATCTTTTAGTCAGTTATCCACGACAAACATTGCAATAATATACACCCACACACAGAGCAAACAAATCTGGTCATCACATAAATTTTTGCCCTGGTAATCGTGTCCATGACGCCAGCGGAATGTTGTAGCTAAGAAGGATGTGAGTTTAGTAGGGAATTAGAGCATCATTAGAACTAATTGTGCGCCAGCAGCGGAATTTGTGCGTCTTACAATTTCGGAGATATTCATAAAAAACCACTAGTACACCTTAATTTGTGCGTAATTTGAGCAATGTTACCTTTTTGAAAATTATGATATTTTTTTAGTAATTAATTTGTTTAGAAAATCAGGAAATTCTAATTTACAAGGAAACGAGTGAAGTTGCAATCGAATAAAGAGCACTCAAATATTCCTCTAGTAGACCCTAATAATGTGTGCAATTGTGGATTGTATTATCTAGGCAAATAGTGAGATATACCATTTAATTACGATATTAAGGTAGCGAAATTTTAAAGATTGAATTCAGTGCTCCCATAAGACTATGTAACATGACATTTTACATAAAATTAGAGCGTCCTGCTAGCAAGCTTTCCTGTAAGTTTCATCTTTGAATAACGTTGATTTAAAAAGATTTACCCAAAAGAAGAAAGAACGAACATTTTCCCTATAACCCGACCAAATTAGAATGTATACGAGAAAGCGGCCGCACCATACAAAAGGATAACCTTCTTAAATGAAAGGTATATTGAAGGAAGCTTTGTAAGTACAGTTGCGTGCAAATGTTTTATTGACGATTGTTTTCTTAGTACCTACGTACTCGTATAGCGGCCGGGACAAAGCTATTATAAATGATACTTGTAATAAGATTTTTAGATAGTAAGTATCTTATCTAAGTCTTGCCGCCAAACATGAATGTTAACAGCATGGATGTGTTCCGGCATGAAGATAGCCAATTCCCCATTGCGTTGGGGATTCTTTGATAAGCCCGCTTCCATCTTCGGCGTCATCATTACTTACCATCAGGTGAGATGATGCCAAGGGCTTACCAATAGAGGATAAAAAAATGCAACATTAAGTAGTGTTTAGTTTCTAGCATACTGATTAATAGTTCGAGAAGGTTAAAATAAAAATTAAAAAGAAGAATGAAACAATGAAGACTTCTGAGAGAAGAAAGAAGAGATCTGCTAAAATCTGACACACTACGTGGAACCCCGATATTATGGATAATTATGTATATGGTTTACCTACTTAAAAATTAATAAACGGGAAATTCCCGTACTACTTTATATTATTATAAAAATAATAAAATTAAAAATATTTTCTAGCAAGCAAGTCATAAAAAAAATTATAACTTTTCTATTGCTATTTAAAAAAGTATTTCCTTGAAAACTGCCAAATTCTGACACTTTTTTAAATCGTCAGATTATTCTGCTAGAGTTAAAATTTAGTAGCCAAATCTGCCCAAATGGCAGAAATCTGCCACAAATGGTCACACTGCGGGGCGGATGGGTTTCGAAAACACGGGAACTCGCGTGACGGGGGGAGCTTAATGCTCATTCCCTCTGCCCGTGCCCCGGGGGCTACATGTGCGAGGAGCGCAGCTCAGTTCAAAGCGATAAGATAAACACTTTGATCAGAATTTAACAAAGCATTGATTTGATTATATCTGCTTTGCGAGAAATATACCTCAACAGGTAGAGGTAATAAAGTACTAATTACTTCTATGCTATTCTATGGTATGGCATTTGTTCTACTTCTATGGTACTAGATAGCAAAAAATATTGACGATTTAAAAGCATGTGTAAAGCATCCACTTAAAAATTTTGAGTTTTATGCAGATACATCAAAAAGTTTGTTGTTCAACTTGTCGATGTTACCCGATTTTAGTTAATTTAAATACGAAGCCAAATAATAAAACATTTATAAACATCATAACAAAAAATTTTCTGCTTAATTGTCCAATTAGTTCTGGTTGTATGCTACCAATTTAGGAAGGTTACCTTTTTGTATGGCGCGGCCGCTTTCTCGTATACATTCTAATTTGGTCGGGTTATAGGGAAAATGTTCGTTCTTTCTTCTTTTGGGTAAATCTTTTTAAATCAACGTTATTCAAAGCTGAAACTTACAGGAAAGCTTGCTAGCAGGATGCTCTAATTTTATGTAAAATGTCATGTTATATAGTCTTATGGGAGCACTGAATTCAATCTTTAAAATTTCGCTACCTTAATATCGTAATTAAATGGTATATCTCACTAATTGCCTAGATAATACAATCCACAATTGCACACATTATTAGGGTCTACTAGAGGAATATTTGAGTGCTCTTTATTCGATTGAAACTTCACTCGTTTTCTTGTATATTAGAATTTCCTGATTTTCTAAACAAATTAATTACTAAAAAAATATCATAATTTTCAAAAAAGTAACATTGCTCAAATTACGCACAAATTAAGGTGTACTAGTGGTATTTTTTTGAAATTTCTCCTATCAGCCGTTTTCGAGATACAGAAAACACCAAAACGTTACTGCAGCGGAATCTTGAATAATTCGAAAACCGTAAGATGCACAAATTCCGCTATTTGCGCACATTTATAACACGACGAAAGCTACTCAGTCATGTACTTTGTTATGAGCTAGACCATCTTTTTCAAAATTATGCCGCTGAGGGAACGTTACCCTGGCGGCATCGGTTTTTTATGAATATCTCCGAAATTGTAAGACGCACAAATTCCGCTGCTGGCGCACAATTAGTCCTAATGATGCTCTAATTCCCTATTATACTCACATCCTTCTTAGCTACAACATTCCGCTGGCGTCATGGACACCCGACAGTTAACAGAGTCAAGTACTGAATACAGGAAAAATATGTAAAAAAACCTTTGATTATTTACTGTCTAGATAGAGCGTCGCCCTGTAATCACTACGACAAAACCGGCCAACTTTTTCAAGCTTGTGTGTGTAACAACCATGTGATAGTCACGTGACAGCTTTGTCTTACGCTCGCGTCATGTCGTTCAATTTGCCTATGTGTGCGTGCATGGGGATAATAGGTAATGCCATATTTTCCCCCAAAATAAGTAACTAAGGAACTTTAAATAGATTATTAGGGTTAGATTAAATTTGTATTTTTTAAATAATTTGGTCATCAGTATGTCTGAATGTACTTACTATATAGGATGTTGAAAAAGTGTTGTTGGCAGATTTTTTTTAAATTGAAATATAACATATTACATTACATAGAGAGGGTGTTAAAAAAAAGTGCGTTTAAAATTTTAAAGGGTTTCTTTAGATCAGGTCTAGAATACAGGAAAAGTATTGAAAAAAACAGATCTATTTTTTTTTAGTTTCCCATACAAATTCATGATTCACTATTTATATTTGGTATGGCAAACTGTAAAGAAAAATTGAACGAATTTATCATTTATTTTTGTATTCTTGACTTGATTCTGAGTAACCCCTTAAAATTTCGAACGCATGATAGTGTTTTTAGTAGTGATGAAACAATTACAATTAATTGGTATCTAAACAATTAATTGGCCGTAGTTATGCCATAACGATCCAACTGACATAAAGTAAGTTAGAGATAATGTACTTTATGTCATTGACATACATTTTCGAGCATCCAATATGTTTTAATTTGGTACCAGAATTATTATTTTAACTCAAATTTGGAGAAAATTTTGCATTGAAAAACTGGCAACACTAACAAAATGCCAAGTGCGAGTCCTTAAAAATTGGCTGAAAAACGAATTATTTTCTATCAAAATACGATGAATCTGAATAGCTTAGCGATGGCAGGTGACTTTATTTGTTGTTTTCAAACGTTCTTTGTAATTTCTGCACATTTCGTCATTTTCACCACCTTTTTTTTAAATTCGTGACTCGAGCGGGCGTGTGCATCCTTTGACGTCAAAATGGACACTAAGGAGCGGGGAGCGGCTTATAGGCCAACAGTTGGCTGATAATTTTTTGGACGCATCTGCGCCACCAGCGCACTATCTAGACAGTAAATAATCAAAGTAAAAAACCCTAACTTTTTTTTCTCAATGTTCCAATCAAATTCTTGATTTACTATTTAGGTACTTTTTTGTATGAGAAACTAAAAAATAATAATTTTAGATCGAATTTATTATTTTTTCCTGTATTCTTATTGATTTTAGATATACTTTTCAAACACACTTTTTTACGGTATGTTTACGTTACGGTCAGGGTACGTAAGTACATTAGCCAATATAGAGATTAAAAAAATAAAGCCTAAAGAGAGTTAATCAGTAGAGTGATAAGCATCATCTGAACAAACAGTCAATCAGTTAATGCAAAAACAAAAATAACAGCAAATAATGTACTATTTGAAAATTGTCGACACTCAGTGACACACAAACTCTTATATTTTAAAAAGTCGTCGTCGGTCAGAGGTTACAACTAAGACAAGACCTTAATAAATATGTAAGAATACTAGTATATTAAGATAGTAAACTAAACGATAAGTAAGAAAAAAAAACCTACATAATATAATATTAAAATACTTTTACTTACCGTTACGTATATTCCGCACTGCACAAGGATAAACAGATCAAAAATTCAAGGCAGCTGAGAATCTTCAATATCACTATCACTCGGTAATCGGTATTTTTATAGTAGATAAGGATTTTGCTAGTTCTTTCGATGAGCTCTGACCCCGATGCAAGTCGCAATAATTGTGATAGAAAATCATCACTACTTACCTTTAATATCACTAGCTGGTTGACCGAGCTTCGCACGTTCAATCGGAGCGTTTATAAACTAATTCACTTAATGGACAACTAATTCACTTAAAAAACTGGAGACATGAAAAATGGCAGAAAAATACTCGAAAATATCAGTGCATGTTGTCATTCCTGAGCTCATTCTTTCAAGAACTGCACGCCATCTGTTGTCGAGTAGCGCGGAACGTGCTTTAAAAGTCAATGTTAGCAACAAAGGGCTCCAAGTAATGTAATTCACCTACTCGACAAAAGCATTAAATACATTAGCATTACATTAGTATGTATGGTTCATTCCAATCAAAAAAAAGCAAAACGTAAACAAACTTACTATGGAACTGACACATGTCAATGTCATCTGCATACTATGTTTGTTTACCTTTTGCTTTTTTTTGATTGGAATGAAGTATATGTACAAAAATTACGTAGGTACTATCACAATAAATTCATCTTATTTCTAGAATAAGTTTAGGTTTAGACTCTCACAGATTTATTGTAGATCTAAAACAACTAACCATAGATCGATAGAATTATTATTGTTAGAATCGTTTTCGACAAAGATATAAAAAAACAAATGTAATTGACAGTAAATTCGAAACATAAACATTGTAACACTCGTTGATGTCTTTTATATGAAAACTTGTTAATGCAGCTCGCGTTGCAATCTTTTATATGACACGTATAATTTTAGTGTAATTTGCGTTCATGTATATAAATTACTGCAAACTTCAATAGATCCGAGTCAGTCTTTGAATAAGGTACCTAGAAGCTCAGTCACTGCATTTCAAACTTTACTTGGTTCAAATCAAAACTATACAAATTCACACAATAAACTTTTTGATTTTATCTGTCCAATCTAAAAGTTAAAACTTATATTTTTTTCTGTAATTTCATTCAAAAAACAGTGAAATATCATAAATACATACAGCGCCACCTTTAGTAAATAACAGTTAATACAATGTCAACTTCTTTGATAGTTTTGTTTAGCCGTGGATTTTCATTCAAAATTACGATTGTATCGTTTGACAAAATGTAAGTACGTTGTACCAGCTATGGCAACTACGCGATACAACCTGTAAATATTATTAAAACCTTAAAATGTAGAATGGAAAAATAAATAAATCCTATGTGTAAAATTGCTGAATAAAACTTACACTATTTTCGACACACTTCGTATCCCGCGTGCATGGTATTTTTTTTATCGCTCTTAAGTCTTTTTATTTACATAATAATAAAAAAATAAAAATTACCCAAAAAAAAGACAAAAATTCAATGAAGTCTCGTGGGATTCGAGCCCAGACCTACATAAAAGAAAAGTAGCTCCGAACCGTTACGCCAGATCGCGCTTGAACATAGTGTTAAAAATAAGCATCATATGCGTTGTACTTTTATGTAATTTCGCTCATATCTCCCTTAAATGAAATTTTTCGAAGATAATTCCCCCATAGATCGATTTCTGGTGATTTTTAACCCCTAATCCTAGATTTTCGTCAAAAGGTTTCAAGCCGTTTTCGAAATCGTCGGGACTATAGATGGGCAATCTACCCAATCTACCTGGTAGATTGGGAATATTCCCAATATCTACCCATAAATGCCTTCCCAGTGGGTATTTATCAGGGTATATAAACTTATGAACATTATATTTTTTTGTTTTAAATTTCACTTCAGAACTGTCAATTCTATAATTTGCTTAAGTGAATCTTATTTAATGCAGTAGGTTATTACAATAAATAACAGCCTAAAAAATATATGTACATATTTTCAGTTCCCCATACTAAATCTGAATAGTTTTTTTTCACATCTGTATAACAAGTCTTGAGTATGATATTTTGAATTTCCGAGTTGTATGATGTTATTTTCTAGTTTAGAAAATGACATCTATTACGAGTATCTATTATGAAATCCAATATGGCGACCATGCATTTTTCGAAAAATATCGTTACGGATGTCATTTTGTGGTGTGATAATTACAAAAAAACGGGGATGGGGGTAAAGACGCGGTGTTCGGAGGGGTTGAGGGGGGTGAGGAGCGGGGTACGGGGGGAGGCGAGGGATGCGGGGGGTGAGGAACAATGTCCGGGGTAAGGCGCGGGGTGTGGGATGCGGGGGGAAGCGGAGTGCGGGCGGGTGAGGCGGCCGATGCGGGGGTGAGGAGTGGAGTGCGGGGTGGAGCGGTGTGCGAGGGGGTGAGCCGCGGGGTGCGGGAGGTAAGGCGCGGGGTACGGGGGGTGAGGGGGGATGGCGCGGGGTGCGGCGGGCTGAGGAGCGGGGTGCGGGGGTGGGAGTGCGGGGAGCCTCCTGCTTTTCTCACGGTCATGTATACAGGGTGGAATTTTGTAACCTCACCTGGAGGGAAAGTACTTTAAATATTGGAGATAGCAATTTTTACTCAAAGGAAACATTCCTTTATTTTTAAAAAGAAGCAAAACTACATTCAAAGATTTTTTGAAAATACGCTTGACACACCCAGGAATGGAACCGGCTAAAATCCAAAAACATAACATCCTGTACTTTTATGGCACGATATTTTTTTTATAAATGTATGGCCGCTATCTTGGATTAAAAAACCGATGTCATTTTTCATAATCAGAACCTCGAAAAAGTAAATTTCCGCCATTTTAGGTTCTAAAGTCGATGATATTTTCGTAATCAGCACCTTAGAAATCCTCACTAACTACACCCATTTTAACATTTTTTTAAAAAGCATGGCCATAATCTTGCATTCAAAAACAGATGTTTTCATAACGTAATCAGCACCCCACAAAACTAATAAAATAATAGCCATATCGATATGGTAAGTCAGTTCCTGCGCTTCAACCATGATATCTTTGAAATATAATCAATTTTGCTTTATTCTCGATACTGAGGTAGTTGATACTTACTTCAGAATTTCAAAAATACTAAGTAAAAGCATATAAAATTAAGACTTTATTTTTAAACGCCAATTTAGTTTTATATACCCAACGATTGGGTATATTCCCATAAATACCCAATCTACCCTATAAATACCCTCCCGGGTAGATAGGGTATGGGAAGATTGCCCATCTCTAGTCGGGACACTTAACTCGTTTAATAGTATAGGATTTTAATCAAAAGAAATGCCGATTTTCTTTGTACATTTACATGTTTAATTATTTAATCAAACTTATCAGTTATTCCATTACGTCAAGGCTTATTTCGCAAAACTACGTGTAGCACTAAAACAAAATTGCGGCACAAGTACATGAGCTTTGGTGATGCCGCGCGCATCCCTGGTAATTTGAATTTTATGTCATTACATTACAACCCAGGTTGCAATGATTGTCGGCGCGTGAAAAAAGATGCCGCCGGCACGCGCCTTTGGTAGCGATGATACACTACGCTAATCTAATATCAGCTACTATAATCTTTAATCGTTTTTTTTAAAGGTGGTGTTACGTTGAAACAAAAGGTATTGTCTAGCTAGAGGGTCGAAAAATATGACAAAATTATTTATATTTTCAAAGGAGCCGCTCGTGGCGCGGGTTTCTTTGCTACCGCCCGCAATGATATTTTGTAGAATATATATTTAGCCGCCCGGCGTTCGGCAGCATCTTTGAGAGCGCCGCACTGTATGCCAAGAACCCTTCGGATCGGACATTTTGAGCTAAGCTTAGAGATCGATGCGTTTCGATATTCTAAATACCAGACAAAAACTCCCGAGTGTCAATTATTTCTAGTTTTTGAGAAAAGAAATTCCAAAGTTGGTCGTTATGTTCTATTTGGAAAATACAAAAAAACATTTTTTTCCGGAATAAACTATGCGTCCGTGAAGCTATTTACGTCAAATTATAGAGCGTTTAAAACAACATTTACTGATATGTACCGCTAGTCGAAAACGCAAGCGTAACGTGAAAAAAGATTTTTTTTCCTTTTAACCGTTTTATTTTTTTTTAAATAATATTTGAAATTAGTAGCACCCAGAAATCTACATAGAATGTAGAGAATTAAGTTGTGCGTCGTCACAAAAAAACGCAACTGTTAATACCGTGGGATATCGGAGATACTCGTTAATATGTTAAGTTGACTGACCGTTTTGACTAGGAATATTTTAATGAAGTTTTTGCTATGAAGATTCAACTAGCCGCAGTAAACAAAATCAAAGTCTTTGATTTTCGAATGCCTGCGTATAAGAGTGGTGTTTATGTGTGAGTTATGTGCATAAACTTGAGTAGGTAATTGTTTTTTCTTCTACTTCCAATATTATACAGGGAGTAACAAAATTGGTGTAGGACTAGGGATTCTACTCATCGTACTAAACAAGTTTTGTTCTATGACCTTACTCAAATCACAAAAAAAATTTTGGACTCCTCATTCATTCTGTTTTGTCATTTTTGTATGGAGATTCCACTTTTTTTTTGCGATTTGAGCAAACTCGTAGAACAAAAATTGTTCAGTACGATGAGTAGAATCCGCAGTTAACGGGTCCTATATCAATTTTGTTAACGCCCCGTATACCTACACTTGCTAATCAAAATGATTTATTAATTTTTTTTATTGTAATTTTTAATTAATGTGTATGTAATTTAATTTATTTAATTTTCTATTTGATTGCTCAATAATTTATTATTTTTGATATTGTTTACTGCGCCTAATTTAATCTTCATAGCAAAAACTTAATTAAAATATTTCTAGTCGAAATATTCAGTCAACTTAACATATTCACGAGTATCTCCGATATCCCACGGTATTAACAGTTGCGTTTTTTTGTGACGATGCACAACTTAATTCTCTACATTGTGAGTAGATTTCTGGATGCTACTAACTTCAAATATTATTTAAAAAAAAAAACCGTTAAAAGGAAAACAAATCTTTTTTCACGTTACGCTTGCGTTTTCGACTAGCGGTAGGTACATATCAATAAATGTTGTTTTAAACGCTCTATAATTTGACGTAAATAGCTTCACGGACGCATAGTTTATTCCGGGAAAAAATTTCGTTTTGTATTTTCTAAATAGAACATATCGACCAACTTTGGTTTTTTTTTTCTTCTCAAAAACTAGAAATAATTGACACTCGGGAGTTTTTGTCTGGTATTTAGAATATCGAAACGCATCGATCTCTAAGCTTAGCTCAAAATGTCCGATCCGAAGGGTTCTTGGCATACAGTGCGCCGGCACGGCGCCGTGACGCATGATCAGCTCTTTGGAGGAGTCGCAGGCAGCGCTCGGCGCCCCCCTAAGACCCGGCGCCCGTGTGCATTGCACACCCTGCACCATAGGTAAAGCCGCCCCTGACTTGAGTGCGACAAACGGATGTGCGATGAATGATCGTGCGACAGAACGATTCTGCGAATCACTCTCGTGCGAATGCTAGTGCGACAAACTGTAAATCGACACAACTCCACCCAGTTGCAGAAAGGTCTCCTTTAAATCAACTTTAGCTAATGGAGCATTATCGCTAATGAAGCATTATTTCTAATGTCGTTGCACAAAGCAGTTCTAAGTCAAATAATCTGTTCATTAGTTAAAGAAACAGTATTGCCAAAATGAAAAGCAAAAAGACAGAAATGAGTGAATGGTTTCGTTCTTTTTCTTAATTAGACATGCGCAATGGGCGCACTTTTGAAAAACAAAACAATAATGTCATTTTGATGTTTAATTTATATTTAAACTATTTAATTATAATATGATGAGATGAATACGAAAATAACAAAAATCACAAAAAATTAAAGGAAAAGGCAAAGATGAGACTTGAATTATAAATATACAGGATGTTAAAAAAGTGCGTTTGAGATTTTAAGGAGTTACTCAGAATCAACTAGAGAATACAGGAAAAATATAAAAAAAATCCTATCGACAACTGTTTTTTCAGTTTCCCATACAAATTCTTGATTCACTAGTATGGGAAACTGAAAAAAATTAGTTCAGTTTAATGAGAAGAAGCCACAGTTAAAATATTGCCAAAAATTTTATAATCACCCCGTATAGCATATTACTGTATTTACATGTCATACTGTATTTACATGTCATCCTGTATATTGTGATTTGTCTGGAATATGTATGGCTGATGTTGAAAAAGCCAGAAAAAATAAATTTCATTGAAAAAACACAAAATCAACTCTGAAATGTGTTCATTAAATAATTTAATGAGCTCTTTTTAGCCCATTAAAATTAAAAGCTTAAAAAGTCAAAATAATGCCACATTAAAGATAATGATGCTTTGTTTGTTTGTTGATAAGGAGAGGACTAACGCCTCAATAACAAATAACCACCTCTACCAGTTATTCAATATGAATTGTGTGAACCACAACGATACTCTGCTCGGTATCCAATAATTTTCTGCACTACGACAGAATTATTATAATTACATCTGTAACTAAGACAGAAGTAGCCCCAACTCGGCTTGACGTGTATGTATACTTTACTACCTCTGGTAGTTAGAGAAATAGATCTGGTCAATCGCCAGCTGCTGCTCATAGTGCCGTCATAGCCTACTTCCTTCAGCGTGGTAACACTAATGAAACAACAACCAACCCTCTGAGTTAGCGAAGACCAAACCCATTGCAATGCGGATGAAATAAGGAAATCAATTGATAGCATAGTTTGGACTACTTCTCTGAGTAGAAAGGGGGTAGCGGGTTAAGGGGGGTCTGGCGGCCCCCACCGAATCTGGTAAAATCGTTCCAAAAATCTTGAAGAGGGTCGAAAAATAAGCAGTATAATCTTTTTACCGACATTACAACCCCAAACTGTTTTCAGTAATGGCGAAAAATATGATTTTTTGTGATTTTTATTTTTTTCAACCAGTTTAATTTATTTTTAAATGGTTTAAACGCAATTAAAAATTTGTTTTGGATGTATGGAAGTCCCCTGAATTTTTTCAGATTTTTTGGGCAAGTAAAAACATGTGAATTTTAGGTTTAAATGCAAAAAAAATCGTGAAAAACGCGTCATTTTCAAGATTCAACCCTCTAATTTTTAGGGTTATTTTCATTTTCCCGAGGGGTGCTGTATAGTATAGATAGCGGCAATCATTCTCTTTTGAATGCAGGCAACTGGACTCAATTTGGTCAATTCTGGTGAGCGGGGCGAATTTTTGAAAAAAACTCGAATTTTCAACTTTCGGTAAATTATGGCGCGTACTTGGTATAATGCGTCTTTGCTATAAAAAATACATCTCTATAGGGGTTTTTGAGGTCGCTGAACACGAATTTAAAGTCAAAAAAAAATTTTTGACAACAAATTCACCTATAAATATTTATTAACACAGGTTTGATAATGTAAAAAATATCATTGAATCGCAGCATTTAAACAATTTTAATATCGTGTTCAACTAATATAATCAATGAAACTAAATTTTCTGGTATAAATCATATTTAATTCAAGCTTACGTAATAGTCACACAGTAATATAAAATAGCATAATACTTTTTTACAGAGCTAAGTTAACAATTTTACAGTTTTAATCCTCGTCACTATCTTCTTCAATAACAGGTTCAACGCTTTGAACAGAGAAAAGATTTGTGAGAATCTGTGCTGGACGAATAATTCGCGACAAATATCTCGCATGCCCTAAGAAGTAAATGTTAGTGGCCACATGTGCACAACAACCGACAGTTCTGACAACAAATTCACCCATAAATATTTATTAACACAGGTTTGATAATGTAAAAATATTAATGAAAGATTTTTTTAATTTCTCTCAATTAACTGTTTTTTAGTTTTTATCCCAGAAAATGTTAATTAATAATATTAGTAGTAATATTAATAGTATTTGTTCAAATCTCTTTTCACAAGATTTATTCTTCATTATATTTGTGTTTTGTTTTATTAGTTGTCATCGTTGACGCATTGGAAAATGTTGCTTAAATAAATGTTTTACTATTTAAAATATCATGTTTTCATTCATATTTGATTGAACATGATTTGTGGTCCTTCATAATATAGCCTAGGAAGTGTTTCAGTCATATTTTTGTTGTGTGATTTGGCGACTGCCACCCTACCAACACAGGGCAGCTCATACCGGGGCGCGACACAGGTGACAGGTTGGAACACGAGCAGTTTAAAGTCGCCGAGATGGACAAGGAGCTAAAGCGTTTGCATTGTAAGCGTGGCCAGTTGAAGAAGGCAATCACCCGTATTGATTCATTTTTGAACAACGAGGATGCTATGGCCCACGTAACTCAGGAGATGCTCAAGGTTTGTAAGGAAAAATTGTTAACTACATTTGCTGAATACGAAAATATTAACGTAGACATAATTTTACTGGATGAGGAAGATTTGGAAGACGTATCATTAGTTGAAGCGAAATATTTCCAATGTCTTTCTTTGCTTGAGAGGTCTATGATGTCTGGACAGAAGAACGAAAATAAAGAACCAAGCGGCACTTCGTTATCCAAGTTGCCTAATATCGAGCTTTCTTCCTTTGATGGGAAGGATGATATTCAATTCAAGCCGTTCATGGATATGTTTATAGCTGTTGATAGGAATATTTCACTGAGTAATGTACAGAAATTATTTTATTTACGTAAGTATTTGGCTGGTGAGGCATTGTCTCTTATTGTAAATTTACCTTTAGTCAAAGAGTCGTACCCGGAGGCATTATTGCTTTTAAAAAAGCGGTATGACAATAAAACACGGCTTATAACTAGTCACATTAATGTGTTACTGGATTTACCTCAAATGCAGAAGGGAACGGCTACTGCTATTCGTTCGTTTATCTCAAGCGTTCGGCAGCAGTTGTCTGCTCTTAAAAATTTACAGCAGCCAACAGAAAGCTGGGATATGTTGCTGGTCTCAGTCTTAGGGAGAAAATTAGATGTATATATGAACAGAGCGTACCATATTGATAGGCCAAATCCAGATGTGTTGCCAACAATCGAGGAGTTTATTAGATTTCTCGAGCGCCGCGCGTTAGCACTCGAGGATAGTCTTCCTCAGAGGGGCTCTTTTGTTCATTATGAGACGCCATCTAGTAGTAAGTCTAAGGCCGTAAATTTAGTCACTCAGTCCCCTGCTGATAAGAAATCCTGTTTATATTGTAATAAAACTGATCATCCGATTTATTTGTGTCCTCAGTTTAGAATGGAACCGGTCAAAAAACGATTGTACTTTGTAAAAGAGAAACAGTTATGTAAAAGGTGTCTTAATACTCATGTAAAAAGGTGCACTTATAGGTACAAGTGTAGATATTGTAAAGAAGACCATAATGCGTTTCTGCACGAGGACAAGTCTGAGGACAAATCTGGAGACCAGGTAGCCTTGGCATCTAAGAATAAGTTACAGACCAATGTTTTGTTACCCACGGTAAAGGTTAAATTGGTAGATAATTTGGGGAAAGAGGTCATTGTAAAAGCCCTTCTTGATAGTGGCAGCCAGGCTTCGGTCATTAAAAAGTCTCTATCTAAGGAGTTATCTTCATCCTCTCACAAAACTAATATTATTGGGTTTGGCAATAAGCGAAATAAGGTTAGTGACTGTGTAAATATTAATTTGTTTTCGTGTGTAAATAATACTAGTTTCAGTGTAAAATGTCATGTTGTAGATTCTATTACAACCAAACTTCCACAATATCAATTTGATATTAATAATAATAATAATAAGCCTTTTATTTGCCAAACTTATTCGCTATCTAAAAAAGTAACATGCTTTCATAAATGAATAGTTTATACATACTTATTTTCTTATTTCTAATTTAAATACTAATAAAAACTATGAATTTTTTTTTTTAATTTAATTTAGTTTGGATACCCATAACTGGGCGAAGGCCTCCTCCATGTCTGACCAGGCTCGCCGGTCTCTCGCCAGTCTGGTCCAGTTGCTGCCTGCTACTTGCATGATGTCATCGCACCATCGTTTCCTCTGCCTGCCACGAGCTCTTTTTGCCTCTCTAGGATACCAGTGTAGGATACTCTCACTCCAGCGACCATCGGTTATTCTCGCGATATGTCCTGCCCATTTCCACTTAAGCTTGCACACAGTCTGAATGATATCTATTACTTTAGTCTTCTCTCTTATATCTTCGCATCTTACTCTATCCTTTAATTTTATGCCTAGCATTGATCTCTCTACTGACCTTTGAAATGTCCTCAATTTTTTTGCTAGTTCTATAGTAAGAGACCAGCATTGGCACCCATAGATAACTGTAGGTAGTATAGTATTGTCCATTAATTTCTTTTTTAGATTGATAGGTATATTGCTTTTGAAGACCTCCTTTTTCGACCAGTACTTTTTCCAGGCATTTGCGATTCTTCTATCAATTTCTTTATTTATAGCGCATTCAAATGATACATTGTGGCCAAGGTATATGTAGTCTTTCACATACTCTACATTTGCGTTTTTTATCATCATAGGTATTTCCTCTCCATTTGTCATAATTTTGGTTTTTGTAAAGTTCATGCGAAGGCCCGCCTGATTGCTCTCTGTGTCTAGCGTTTCTAGCATTATCCGCATGTTTTCATGGTGTTCAGACATAATGACAATATCGTCTGCGAATCGCAAATGAGACAGTGATTTTCCGTTAATATTTATCCCATATCTTTGCCAGTCGAGCTTTCTAAATATAGACTCTAGGAGTGCTGTGAAAAGTTTTGGGGAGAGGGGGTCTCCTTGTTTAACTCCTCTTTTTATTTGTATTGAGCTTCCAATTCTTTCCAGTTTTATTTCTGCATTTGCGTTCTTGTATATTTTTTTAATTAAGTTGATATATTTTCTATGTATGCCTTGCTCTTCCAAACTTTTCCACAGGTATGAGTGAGAGATAGAGTCGAACGCTTTCGTGTAGTCTATAAACGCTATATAGAGAGTTTTTCTGTATTCGTTGTATTTTTCCAATATTTGAGTTACTGTAAATATATGATCTATGGTGGAGTACCCTTTTCTGAATCCAGCTTGCTCGCAAGGTTGTTGTTCGTCTAAGCACTGTGTTATTCGGCGTATTAATATTAATTTGATATTAGCGAAATACAAATCCCAAGCAATCTGAGGTTGGCTGATACCGATTTTAATGTGCCTTCTGAAATCGAGTTACTGTTAGGAGCTGATATATATTTTAGATCTCTTTTGGATGGTCATATAAAAATAGCGAATGGTCTTGTATTACAAAATACCTTGTTTGGGTACATAATTGGAGGAAGTTTGGATTTTACACAATTAAGTATTATCGCTGACAAAATTGTAGTGTCTAACCTTGTTACGAAGCATGGTAGTGAAAGCTCTAGCTTAGATAATATAATGAAGCAGGTTTGGCTCTCAGAGAAAATTCCTGAGGAACCGCCATCTAAATCCAATCCAGAGTTTCAAAAAGCTGAGGAATGTTTTCAAAATTCTGTACGTTCAATAGATAAAAGGGTGTATGTGGATAAGCCTCTAAAATGCCTGCTTGGTGAGTTACAAACAGGCGATTCATATTCTGTCACACTTCAAAGATTTTATGCTTTGCAGGATAGGTTAAAGTCTAACCTTACCTATTTAGAACAGTACAGGAAGTTCATAGATGATTACTTGGACTTAGGTCAAAGTTTATCCTGGCCCAGATGCCAAGGTGAGGGTGGCTGATGTAAAGATAGGCAATAATAAATAAATAAATAATTCATATAATAAACTTTGTCCCCTCCCTTCGAATCATATTAAGACGTTACTCGTAGTATTAATTTTAATTATCGTAATTTGGAAGAATCTTTAAAATATAATTTATGGTTAAAGAAGTTCAATTTGTTGTAAATTCTATTTTGTTGTTACTAAAGCTGACATTTGTTTTATAATGAAGTTTAATTATTTTTTTTTGTTAATTAAGTCAAATCATGTTCAATCAAATATGAATGAAAACATGATATTTTAAATAGTAAAACATTTATTTAAGCAACATTTTACAATGCGTCAACGATGACAACTAATAAAACAAAACACAAATATAATGAAGAATAAATCTTGTGAAAAGAGATTTGAACAGTATTAATAATATTATTAATAATATTAACATTAATTTAAAAAAATATATGTTTCGTTGAATTTTCATCGTTATTTTATTTAGTCAAAAATATAATAATTACCGATAACGTAATATGAATTTTAACTGCATTGATAATGGTAATTTGAAATTCAAATAAGTTGACTGAACCGCCATCTGGTAAAAGACTACACTACTAGGCCCACGACTCGAGACATTAGGCCCAACCCGAAGTCATGCTACTGCGCACGCACCATAGCGCTGTGGCGTCGTCATAGCGCTGTAGCATCACTCTAGCTTTATTTTCCTCATCAGCGTTCGTCGCATACACGTGTCAAGTGTCAACGCTGCAACGCGTAGTTGTTACTTTTACCTTCTTTACTACATTTTATAAAAGGTAACGAATTGTTATTTCTTGTAGGGGAAGGGGGGCAAAACGGGGTACTTAAGGAAATCTTAAGTTTTTGGGGAGCCAAATACCGTGAATCGCCTTTATTTTGATTCTGTTCAAAATAGATAGGACTATTATTTAGCAGAATTATGTACTGAAGATGGAGTTCTTAATATGCATTACTTGTTGGAAGATAAATCAATTTTGAAATGCGAAGTTCAATCGAGGCACATAAGTCGGAAAAAGTACAGGTGTTACGTAAAATACGTTCCTAACGCTATTGGAAGAAGTGGTATAGAAGAATACGTATGCCATTGTGCGAATGGCCTCAGAACTGTCGGTTGTTGTGCACATGTGGCCACTATCATTTACTTCTTAGGGCATGCGAGATATTTGTCGCGAATTATTCGTCCAGCACAGATTCTCACAAATCTTTTCTCTGTTCAAAGCGTTGAACCTGTTATTGAAGAAGATAGTGACGAGGATTAAAACTGTAAAATTGTTAACTTAGCTCTGTAAAAAAGTATTATGCTATTTTATATTACTGTGTGACTATTACGTAAGCTTGAATAAAATATGATTTATACCAGAAAATTTAGTTTCATTGATTATGTTAGTTGAACACGATATTAACATACTTAACAACTTTTGCTTACGACTTCGTGTTGAACAACAGTTGTTTGTATGTCACAGCCACTTTTTTCCGAAACTATAAGAACTATACTGTTGAAACTTGGTAAGTAGATGTATTCTGTAAACCGCATTAAGATTTTCACACAAAAATAGAAAAAAAACAGTAAATTTTGGGCATACTTAGAACTGAAACTCTTTTTTTTCATCAAACCTATACTTATCTATGGATAGTGTAACGGTCAGGCAGGCCACACTTAACAAAAATATGATGATTATTAGTATCACTGTAAGTAACGCATATCGTATAATATTACTCGTAGCGACATCTAGTCTCATTTCCATAAACTATGTGTCTAAATAACTCGTTAATGTAGCAAGACCATTGTAAGCCTCTAGAAACAGGATTATTAACATACTACTAAGTTCAGTATCTACCGGGTAAATGGCGCGCCTGGTTATTGAGCAAGGGTGCGACGGGCGGATTGAGAGGATTCGGAAAATTCCGAAGTTTGGGAAAAGTGGTCTAATTAGTCCAAATGGGGACGCATAGGCAAACTGGGACGATTTCAATGAGTATAAAAGGAATAGAGGGGAAGCAAAAAGGACTTTTTGGAGACTGGACTTCGGGGCGAACGCACGTGTAGTAAAACTTAAAAATATATATTTTATTTGTGAATTTTGTAAGTTTATTTGTTTGAGATTTGTTTTATTATGATTTACTAATTTTGCTCTTCTGATTTCAGATGAAGGTTCGTTGTCGATCAGGCCAATATCGTTCGCGGTTGACCTGGTTTACAATATCCTTCAAAAGTGAATCTTCAGACGGGTTCACCAGATCCTCAGGTTTCTGATCAGTCTGACTGGCTCATGTAAGAATTCATCAGTGAAATGGACCACAGGATGGACATAGCGGGTTCTTTCCGCGCTTTTCACGGGTGTCTTATTGGTTATTATATTCTTTATGTATCTATCTAATAGGTACTTAAGGAGTATTTTAATTATTAACTACATGGAGCAGTACCCCCTTCTACAATCGGCACATACCCCCCCTTTCCTCTATCTTGTGCTGGTTACACACATCACTCAAAGGGTGTCGTGTCACCTCAAACTGAGTTTGAAGGTGGGATTATTCCTTTTGTTTGAGATAGGTACTCTTAGGGATTAGGGATACAGGTCTGGTTAGGCACTCACGCATACGATACACACCACTCCTAGGTTTCTTTTACTCTATCTGTGGGCATTAATCTTGATCTTTCGATTGAGGTTGTATTGCAAATGTTTTCTCACTCACGGTCTTCTGTCTCTTGCTTCCACCCGGCTTCCACCTTTCAAGAGAAAGGTGGAAGGTGGTCTATTGCCTGCGGCCCAGTATCTGTCGAGAACAGCCGTGGGATGTCTCTTTAGGGCTGTGAGTGGGGGATATTGTAGTATAATTTAGCCTGTGAAGGTAGAGTGGGGATAGGGAACTCTCGGTAACATGGACATAAAAATAAAAAATAGCTTTGTTATGATTTAGCTAGCTTGGTCGATGACCAAAGTAACGTTATAGGGATGTTATTTGTAGGGATTGGTTAGGTAATTTCTTATAAATAAGTGAGTTATTTTTGTTAGGACAAAGTAAAAGAGATAGACTTGTAGGTAAATCACTAGAAAATTATAGGATTATAAATTTGAGAATTATCTAGGTTTTAAAAGGTACAATATACGGAAGTTGTTAGGGTATCACGCTAAATTTAAGAATTTACGATTTGCTGGCTGCTGCGCCGGTGTGTTTTTAATAGTCAGGTGTTCCTGTCTTTTACATTTTGGTTTAATATTACTGCGTTTTATTTTTTAAATGAGTAATAAGTTTGGAGGAGAAGCATCGTATTGTTGCATTGCGCAATATAGGATATAATATATCAAAAATTATTAATGCGACTAATCTAAGCGTGAGTATGAGTATTTTAATTACTATTTTGTATAGCTACCTACTTATTTTATATGTTTTGTGTACTCATTTAATATTTTTTATTTATACCAATACCAATTTTAATCAGGTATTTATTGTTTTAGTGGAGGACTGTGAAACGTTGGATAACACGTTACAAACAGGAGGGTAACGTTATAACTGGTATAAATTAGAAGTGGCCGCTCGCGTCAAATGTCTAATTAATGAGATTCAAGAGAGATGATTGAAGCTTATGAAGAAAATGGTTTCTTACGAATTAACGACCTTGCCGTAAGACTCGATACCTCGGTGGATACCGTTTGGCGAGCCCTACATAAGCAAGGAATACAGAGAAACACAGCTTAATCGATGAGCATAAACGGAATAAGCTAACATGTCCAGAGAATATTTATCGCACTGTCAACAAGTGAGGGAAGAATTAATGTTGAAATTTTATGTTGTCGGAGGGATTTTATGTTGTATCGCCAATCCAACCACACAGTATTTGTTCACTTCAAAGCAGTTCTCTTTGTATTACATAGAGGTCGCTAAGCAAGTGTTATATTCGACTTTGAGTTTAAACTCATTGATTGAAGGTAGAATTTTCCTAAACAGATAAGCAATCTTGAATGTGTGAGTAAATAAGAATAAATATGTGTACGCGATTATAAGCCTTCTTGGCTGACCACATTAATACAGGCGAGTGTACGTCAGTTCAATAAACTCTTAGTTCAGAGAAATCAAAGCTGGATAAGACGGATACGGATATATTTGTATACTTGGTGTAGAAAATAGGTAAAAATACCTAAAATAATAGTATATAGGAGGAAATTAGTTTAAATATTCATTTCAAACATTTTTTCAGTTATAGCTGTAGGCATGAACAGATATGAAATGACGTTCTGTGTTAGATGGCGGAATATAACACGGTAAACATGTAGGATTATAGGAAATAATAAAGGGACTGTTACTTAGTAGTGTACTAGATTGAGTAGGGTGTTAGGTTTTACTAGAATACTAATGAAAGTATGTGAATTTTAAGTATTTAAAAATATAGGTTTCAAAAATATTTTATGTATAATTGAGTAATTGATTTCCAAATTAAACTTTGTTAAAAGTTAGGAAAAGGAATGTCAAATCTAGAATTTTGAAAGTCTAGCCTTTTCTTATTACTAAATTAAGTTCCGTTTAACAAAGTCTTCGGTTTCATTACACCTGTAGGTATAGGCATATAAAAGTATTTTATGTCAATGACAAATGGAAAGAAAGAATGGTTTAATTTTGCCATATACCTAATTCCTTAGTAAATAAATGAATATTTGCAAGTCTAGGGAGTCCAATTCACATGTCAGGAAGGGTAAGTTCATAGGAAATTCACTAACTTATATGTACTAAAATCTATAGCTTAAATAGCTAGGTAATGCCAACAAAGTTAATCCGCTAAAGGCAAAGGTTTCTTTATAGTATTTTATGTTACCTGGAAGTATGAACTCAATTAATTAGGTAACTTTGAATCAAAAGATTCTATTCACTTGATGGAAAGGAAATTGTAGTAAAAACTCAATTTAATGTGATATTTTGAATCAGAAGTTTCTACTCACCTGATGGGAAGTGGATGAATTATAATAATTTATTATTGAAGATCTCAAGCTAGTCCTGAGTAGTGGATGACTGATTTTAAGAACTAACTACTTAGTACTATGTAGTAAGCAATTTAAATTTACTAAGTAATAAGAATCAAAGGATTCTAACTGCCTGATGGTAGGGCAAGGCCTATTTATAAGTAACTGAGTTGTTCTTATGTTAAGGATCAAATTAAAAAGTATTAATTTAAATAATCTAAATATCCTGAAATGGATTATTTTTAATCACCAGATGGTAAATAGAAATTGAGATAAGTTAATCTCATGGTACAATTAATTAATTGTCCTAAGTTAATCAAAGGATGTAACTCACCTGATGGAAAAGGTAAATGATGTTACAATTAGGGATTGTTGTTCAGTTATTTCATATAAAAGGGATGACAAAGTCATTAATGGTAACATCTATATTCTGCTTGATATCTAATAGAATATTTGAATAATTTAAATAATTGTTTGTTACTCCAAGAAGTGATCCAAACTTTATGATTTGTCTACTTACTTATTTCTACTGCGATGGCTAGGGTCTTCACTAACTCAGAGGGTTGGTTGTTGTTCCATTAGTGTTACTACGCCGAAGGAAGTAAGCTATGACGACACTATGGGCAGCAGCTGGTGATTGACCTGATCCATTTATGTAACTACTAGAGGTAGTAAATTTTACACACACGTCTAACCGAGTTGGGGTTACTTCTGTCTTTGTTTAGACTCAATAATTGCCAAAGTGCAAAATAATATTGGATACCAGGCAGAGTATCATTGTGGTTAATACCCACCTGATGGTAAAGTCAAATGTTTATACAACTAGAGGTTGTTGAAATAAAAGATGCAAGAAGTTCAAATACATTTCTTATGAAAATATTCAGTTTGCCTGATAGATGGCTGATGATGATACAACTAGAGGTTGTTGTTAAGCTGGAAGAAGATGACTGTATTCTGCTCGATTTCTAATAATTTATTCTTGTTCGTTTAAGTAACAAAGCGGGTTAAGGGGGGTCTGGCGGCCCCCACCGAATCTGGTAAAATCGTTCCAAAAATCTTGAAGAGGGTCGAAAAACAAGCAGTATAAGCTTTTTACCGACATTACAACCCCAAACGAAAACAGTAATGGCGAAAAATATGATTTTTTGTGATTTTTATTTTTTTCAACCAGTTTAATTTATTTTTAAATGGTTTAAACGCAATTAAAATTTGTTTTGGATGTATGGAAGTCCCCTGAATTTTTTCAGATTTTTTGAATTGACATGTGAATTTTAGGTTTAAATACAAAAAAATCGTGAAAAACGCGTCATTTTCAAGATTCAACCCTCTAATTTTTAGGGTTGTTTTCATTTTCCCGAGGGGTGCTGTATAGTATAGATAGCGGCAATCATCCTCTTTTGAATGCAGGCAACTGGACTCAATTTGGTCAATTCTGGTGAGCGGGGCGATTTTTTGAAAAAAACTCGAATTTTCAACTTTCGGTAAATTATGGCGCGTACTTGGTATAATGCGTCTTTGCTATAAAAAATACATCTCTATAGGGGTTTTTGAGATCGCTGATCACGAATTTGATGTCAAAAAATTTTTTTGACAACAAATTCACCTATAAATATTTATTAACACAGGTTTGATAATGTAAAAAATATCATTGAATCGCAGCATTTAAACAATTTTAAGTAGAAGCTCCAGTTATCTACCTACCAGTTATAGGTATACCTATAGATGGGTTTTTGCCCGGGCATTTTTGGGCATTTTGAATAAATGCCCAATAAACGTCCATTTACGCCATACAAATTGGGCATTTATTGGGCGTAAATGGTCATTTATTGGGCATTTACTCAAAACTGCCCGGGCAAAAACCCATCTATAGGTATACCTATTTTGTTGCATCCTGCACTGCATACTTTTTTTTTTTGGTGTCGGGGGGGGGGGGAAATGTTTCAAACATACCCAACCTCTCTGGGGGGGGATGCCGGGTTATGTGCGATTCCACCCACTAAAACCCCCTCGGTGACCGTCCTCTGTACGTTAAAAGAGCTCCGGGATCTCCAAAAGGAACGCACCGGTACTCTTTCCGTACGTCACGACAGTGAAGGCCACTTCCAACTGTCGTCCTTCCCGGGACTGTCGTCAGTGCTAAAGAGTCGCCAGAGCCCCCACTCCGACGACCCGCGGCGCCCGAATCCCCTTTTAGTCGCCTTTTACGACAGGCAGGAGATACCGTAGCTCTATTCTTTGCCCGAGACTACAGGGCCCAGTACCGATCTGGCTTACTGCCGACGGCGCCTACGTCGGCGTTCAGGTTCAGGCCTCTCCCGTTCGCGCTACGCAGCCTCTTTTTGCAGCATTACTGCTTCGCAATAATTGACTACTGCCTGCCAAGCTGCATCGGCCCCTAGCAGTGCCACTACTACGGCTGGTAGGGACAAGTTTGCACCTATTTCTCCTACCACGGCTCGCCGCTCGGACTCCCATGCCGGGCACTGTTCGAGCGTGTGCTGCGCGGAGTCTTGGTCGCTCGGGCAGTGATGGCACCGCGCCGATTGCTCTTTGCCAATGCGGTGCAGGTACTCGCCAAAGCAGCCATGTCCGGTGAGTATCTGGGTAAGCCGGTACGTAACGCGGCGCTTCGCTTCCAGCCAAACATCGAAGCTTGGCACCACCGCATTGACTACCCTTTGCCGTGTGCTACGTGGCTCTTGCAGATGGCTGTGCCACCTATCCAGTGCCCGCAGCTTTTCCTGCCGCCGGATTTCTTCAGGCATGAGGTCCTCTTCCCGTGGTAGGTTGCGAATCCGGTAATATACCCTAGCATCCATCTCCGCCAGGAAGTTAAATGGAGGAGACTTCGCCAAAAGTGTCGCTGCCTCGAACGAGATGGTGCGATAGCCGCGAGCTACCCGGATGGCAATTTTATGCTGCGCAGCGTTAAGCTTAGCGGCATTGCCCCGGGGGCTTGACAGTGTATCGGCCCACACTGGCGCACCATAGAGCGCAATTGAGCGCACGACGCCCACATACAATCGCCGGACCACTTCTCTTGGTCTCCCGAGATTTGGTAGGAGTCGGTGCATTGCACCCGCTACTTTATAAATTCGAGGGACCAGGTGTTCAAAGTGGTCTTTAAACTTCCAGCAACTGTCAAGGACCAGGCCTAGATACTTCATGGACCTAACGACCTCCAGCATAGCATCTCCAACACGCACCTGAGTTCTTGGCGGTTTCGTCCTCGGTTTATGAAACTACATGGCCTCGGTCTTGTGTGGCGCTATCCGCAGCCCTAGAGAGCTGATACGGCTGACGACTCGTGCCCCCCTTAGTTCAGCAAGGCTTACGGTCCTCTCAAAGGACTCTCCCTCTGCCAGTACCAGTGTGTCGTCCGCATAGCACACTATTTTCAGCCCGAGAGGCAGTTCTGTCCGCAGGACCACATCGTATGCCAGATTCCACAAGAGTGGCCCTAACACCGATCTCTGTGGCACACCGCACATGACCGCTCTCTCCTGCACACTGCCTCCCTGGCCAGGGTATTCGATCACCCTTTCGGAGAGGTACGAGTCCAGGACTTTCCGCAGGTAGTGGGGCATCTGGTGGTATATTAGTGCCCTCTTGATGGCCACCCAAGGGAGGGAGTTAAAGGCGTTCACAATATCCAGAGATATTGCAAGGACCACTCTTCCCTTGGAAGTTGCTTTCTCTGCGATGCTGCGGACTCGGAGAATGGCATCAATCGTCGATCGCTGCTCACGGAAACCGAACTAGTTGTCCGATAATTCAGGACCATTCTGAGCCAGATGCGTGTTGATACCGCGCGATCACCCGTTCAAAAAGCTTTCCAGCCTCATCGAGCAGGCAGATCGGCCGGTACGCTGAGGGAGAGTCTGATGGTCTCCCCTCTTTGCGGAGGAGCACAAGTCTCGCTCATTTCCAAACCTTGGGAAAGCAACCTCTCTGTAAGCAGCTGTCAAAAAGACGGCCCAATCTTCCTCCCAGGACTCGAAGTGCTAGCACCCACACTTTGCCAGGCACGCCATCAAGACCAGGGGCAGTATTGCGGGCGGCCATGCGTCGCACCGCAGTCCGTATCTCCACTTCCGAAACCGTGAGGTTCTCTAACCAACGTGATTCATCACTTTCCTGTTGGAGCGTGGCTTCATCTCCAGTTCGAGGGAAGAGTGTGTTCACCACTTGTGTGACAAAGTCGGGCTCGAGCGTCTCTGTCAATGGTGGCACCCACGGGCGCAGCTTCCCAAGCACGATTTTGTACGGACGACCTCACGGATCTCGGTCGAGACTTTCTAGGAGCTCAGTCCATGATTGCGACCGGGCATTGGCTATTGCCGTTTGAAAAGTCTTAGTTGCATCGCAGTATGCTCTGTACGCCCTTTCTTTTTCGGCCTCACTTGCTCTTCGACGTCTTCGAGTCCGGGTGTACTGGCGCCTTGCTCCAAGGCACGTCTCGCGGAGGCGTGCGATTTCAACGGACCACCAGTAAACCGGTTCCTGTTTTTGTTTCTTCACCCAAGGCATTACTGCATCGCATATAGCGACCATGGTAGTCTGTAAGTGGACCGTTTCCTCTTCAGGGACCGTCAGCGTGGTGGTATTGCTGAGATTTTTCCAGTCGGAAATGTGAGCAGCTGCCATGAGCATGTCAAGATCCAGACAATTGAGCGCCCATCGCTGGCGTGGACCATTTCTAGGAGCATTGGACATCGTTCTCTGACCCAGGCACACATCGAACGTGATGTGTCGGTGGTCAGAGAGCGTAACCAGGTCCTCGGCTAGGTAGCCGACGGCGCATGGTATCAGCTTGGAAGGTTCCAAGCTGACACCATGCGCTCAGCGGAGCTGGATGCCCATGATAGGTCAACAATGGATTCACCTTGTGCACGAACGCAAGTGCTCTCGGCGCCACGATTCAGTAGCCTGAGATCCAGTCCAGCCGCCCATTCCAGCACTGCTTCACCTCGTACGTCATTGCGAGCGTCATTCCAAGCACGAGAGTGAGCATTGAAATCGCCCAAAGCTAGCACAGGGCGGGGGAAGCAGCTGCGAACACAGTGCGCTAGTCGGTCCAAGTAGTTTTGGAAAACCGCCAGACCACAGTTTGGGGAGATGTAGCAACCTCCCCAGTGAATTGCTACCAGCCCAGAGGAATCTCCGAACCAACGAGGGTGATTTGGGACAACGTAAGGCTCCGCAACCACCGCGAGGGAAATCGATCTTTCGGTGATACTCTGCATGAGCAGATCTTGTGCCACTCGGTAATAGTTAAGGTTGCCCTGCAGTATATGTTGTATAAGTGTACCCATTAACATTCCATGCTGTTGTCCTCAAGTGAGCGCTGAGCCTGCACATCACTTTTGGCCGATGTGCTCCCATTCGCTGCGTTAGAGACTGCGCTGGCTGTTTTATTTCCGGCGGCTCTCTGCTTCCCTTTCGGAGGATTGCACCGTTTACTGCCCATGCGGTGATTTGAAGGCAAGCCGTACTCGATTTAAAGTCAGCACTCATCGCAAAAAGTACTTGTTGAACAAATAACTATTATATTTCATCTCTCCAGCACGAAAAAGGTGCCTTTGGTCCCTAAAAACTCAAAGCAAAAACACTTTTTGCTGCGGGCGTGAGAAAAAGTGATTCGAATTTCAAACACCATCTTTTGCGCCGCGCTGAAAAAGATATAGACAATAGTTCGTTCAGAAACTCATGTTGGCCTAGCGATTTAACTCATAGTAGGCACAAAATGTTGTCTGTTATTTAATGAAAAGTTTATAAATTGTGTTATTGCTGTCACGGACAGCGCCATCTATATCAGATGGCTAATATTTTTATGAATTAGTTTCCATTTGTAAAGTAATCTAATTTAGCATTGAGCTATTTTTACTTCCCACATCTAGACATAGATGTCGCTGTATAACATGATAAAACCAATAGCATTTAAAGCCATCTATGATTTTGTAATAAAGCAACTAGGTTAGCTTATAAAACGATCTTGTATCGATCTATTAGATCTAACACCTATTTGTACCATACATTTTAGACAGAGGTCGCCTCTGCTGCATTCTAATAAAGGGTCTTGAACGAACAGCAGCATTTTCTTCTCGCTCCCGAATTTATCCCGTGGAATCAAAGGGAACATTTTTTGGTGACCCCGACGTGATGTCGATGTTGTTTTGTCGCGAAACCGACTGGAAATCGACGTGAAGAGTGAGAAATCAACCGATTCAACGATCGAGAGAACTCCTCGTAGGCGGTTCGTTCTACCCACCCATTTTCGAGAATTTTCCAAAGAGCAGTTCCAAGAGGAACTCAACCAAAATTCCTGGCGACAGTCCCGGGTAACGAAGAAAGGACATCCCGAAGAAGCGGCCAACTACCAAAAGTCTATCGGCTTCAGCGGGTTCCCTATTTTTTCAAGTAAGTGGCTGGCGGTTAGTTTCCTACCTACTAGGTCTATTCTGGGCATATTATTTTTCATTGTATAATTGTTACCTACCTATCTATTCACAATGATATCCTCTGATGGTGAATCTAATGATACAATTGTACAATCTGTCGATTTAAAACAATTAAATATGAGAAGAGGAGTAGTTAAGGGCAAGTTAACTTTGTTCAAAAAATTTATGTGTAAATTAAATCCGAAGTCCTTAACTGCTGAACAACTTTTAGATATAGAATTGAGAGTTGAAAAAATGTCTAGTGTTTACGCTGAATTTGAAAAAATTCAGGATAGAATAGAAACTTTAGATTCAGAAATAGAAGAACAATTGTTAGAAAGAGAAAGTTTCGAAAATACCTATTTTGAATATGTGTCTATAGCTAAGACTTATCTAAAACAAATGTTAAAACAGGGCGGCGAGTCATGTGTTCCACCTACATGTAGCGGCAGCGTTCGTGAGACCAGTGAGTCCGTAAAATACCCCGACAAAAGTTTACCCTCATTTAATGGAAATGTGACAAATTGGATAGAGTTTAGAGACACATTTGATGCTCTTGTTAATCAAACGAATTTGAAATCTATTCTAAAATTTAAATATTTAAAAAGCTGCTTAAAAGACAGTGCATTGAAAGTTATAAGTGCATTGGAATATTCCGAAGAAAGCTACTCTATTGCTTGGCAACTATTGTGCGAAAGATTTAATAAACCTAAAGTCCTAGTCCTAAATCATTTGAGAGCTTTATTTAATATTGAAAAAGTACCAACTACAGCATCGACTTTAAGAAGCTTAGCTGATAATATTTCAAAACATTTGCGAACACTCAAGTCACTTAATATTTCTACCGAAAGCTGGGATATATTAGTTATATTTTTTCTATCAGCAAAGCTCGAATCAAAATTACAACAAAAATGGGAGGAAAAAACTAACGGTCGTGAACTGCCGACGACGTTACAGGACTTCAAGTCTTTTCTGCGGGCACAAGCTGACCTTCAGGAAAGTTTGAGCTACACCGCGACTAGCGAACCGACTACGACTGAGCCGCGCGCGAGTACTTCTAGGAAGGCGTTGGTAACCACGTCCCACTCGTCCCAGTCAACCTTCAATAAGGTAACCCCTAAACCATATTATCGTAATCTATGTCCCAACTGTAAGGAAAGTCATTATATTAACCAATGCCCACGGTTTTTGGCTCTGGATGCTACTACGTCACGCATTCGGACCATCAAAAAGTTAGGTCTCTGTTTAAACTGCCTGGGATCTAACCACCAACTACTAAACTGCCGCGCGAGCCACTGCAGGACCTGCAAAGCTAAACATCACACTTTGTTACATATTTCTCGACAAGACTCGACTCAATCGACTCCGACACAATCAACTTTGTATTCAGAACGATCGAATACTACTGATAGCGAAAATCAATCAGTCAATATGCTTACCAATCAAAATGTGGTAAATACCGCACTAGGCCAAAACGATGGCAACTTACCGATTCATTGCAAATCGGTTACAAGTCAATGTGTTAGATAATAATAATCGATCTCATACACTGAGAGCTCTGCTCGACTCAGGCTCACAGGCTAATTATATCACTCAAAATGCATTTAATAAATTAAACTTACCAACTAATACAATCGACACAGAGGTGATAGGTTTTAACGAAAATATAACCAAAATCAACAAATTATGCAACCTAGCGATACAGTCAAAAGATAATACCTTCTCAACAAATCTGTCTTGTTTTATCGTACCCACCATATGTCACTTACCCTCTAATGTAACTAAGGTTCAACACCTAAATATACTGAAACGATTCAAGTTGGCAGACGAGTCATTTTACGAAGGTGGTGAAATTGATATTATATTAGGTGCTGAACAATTTTACCAATTATTATGTATAGGCCAGCATCGGCTAGGCGACGACCTGCCGATCCTCCAAAGAACGCGGTTAGGCTGGGTGGTGTCCGGTGCCGTCAGTACTGTCTATCCACCAACACGAGTGAGATGTAATTTCGTTCAGCGCAGTTTCCGAACGTAATAAAAAACTGTATTGTCTCCAAAGAGAATTTAATCAACTACGTTTTTACTTTTCTCGCTGGTCGAGGTGAAAAGTTGTGTTTCACTTGAGAACAAGTTATTTTTATGTCTCGTGCCTTTAAATCACTCACTGTGCTATATATAAGGATCACTCGCTACGCTCGTGATTCAATTCTAGACTACTTCGCTAGTTCGTGATTTAAAATCAGCACTCGTAGCAAAAAATACCTTTGCTCACTTGTTGAACAAATAACTATTTTTTGTCTGATCCACGAAAACTACAAGTCTCCTTGTTGAAGGACATCTACACAACATCTTGTCAAAAAATGTCTTTTGTATCTATTTACATACAATAGCAAAATGATTTCAAAAATCAAAGTTGTGTTTTAAAATAAAAAGACTAATAATAAAAATGGCAACCGACATTTGTATTCGTACTTAGATGTTCAGCTTGAATAAACAAAATGGGGACGCCTCCCGAAGGGGAACTTGGAATTGAAAAGAGGAGCTCTGGTGGTCTTCGAAAATCCATCTCGAAAGCATCGAAGAAAGGATCAAAGACTTGCTCAGGGTCCGAAGCAGTGACTGGAGGCTCCTGTTTTCAACTATCGGAGACACATGCCCAAACATGGGCTCTCGTTCTTTTATTGATGATTGTTGCTGTAGCTCTTTGGTACGGATTTACGAAGGGCTGTTTCAGCCGCGGGGCGTGTAATAATACCACCCCCACCACCACCAGAGGACGTCGTGCCTACTGGAGCCGTTGATGATTGAAAATAAGCGTGATAGGTAGATAACCTAATCAATTTACTGTATGCAACCATGCAATGACGACGACGAACGTTTTAGGAAGATTCTGAACTTACAAAATCTTTATCTCACATAGTTTTGAAAGTAATTTTTGTATGTTAATAATATACTTAATATAAAAGGGTAGTTCTCTCATTTCGTGCAAATCGCATTTTCCCCAAATTTTTAAGAAAGCTTTAAGACCCATGAACTTCAAATGTTTTTTGAATTATTCTTAGATTACTTCTACACATCCGGCATATAAAATAAGTTACGAAACTTGTAAGAGAACAAGTTCAGCGGTATTTTTTCACACCACCGCGGTGCATACGGCTGGAAAGTGCGAAACACATAGTTTTATTAGCTTAATTTTGCATAATCAACGACTGAGAACATATTCAGGAATACGATTATGCATTCAAACGTTATCAGTATAAGTTTGTCTTCATTATCTTCTTATTCTGACCAAACGATCACGAAACGCTACATTGCGTCGGGATTGGGCTAATGACACTTTAGAACTAGTGTGGGTTAGTATATCAAAGTCATCACTTTTAAATTTTCAATGTAATTTTCATATTGCTGCGATATACATTTCTTGCCAATCCAATTCAAATTATCAAGCCGAAAATATTGAAAACTTTATTGAACTAACGAAATCTATAGTTTCTACTAACACAGATGATCATTTTCTTTTAACAGGCGACTTTAATTTGCAATGTATCCAATGGAACGAGGGTGAACCATTATTTTTTTTAAATGGCCCAACCAGGATCCAACAGGTTGCTGTTTACTTTATCGATGAACTAAGCGCACTAGGATTTTTACAGTACAACAATATCCGTAACCAAAGTAATAATACTCTTGATTTAGCCTTAAGCAATTTTTCTATGGAATTAAGTCCCTGCAACACCCCGCTTTCAAAATTAGATCCTTATCATCCTCCTTTTGTAATCGATGCCAAAGACTTAATCACTGTTCCATTTAACGATAAAGGCTCGGGAAGGTTTTTATTTCATAAAGGAGATTATTGCAAAATTATTAATTACCTCAATAACATTTCCTGGAATGATATACTATTAAATGGGTCGATTGCTGGAGCCCTCCAAGAATTCTATACTTTGTTATATAATACAATCACTATATGTTTGTCCCATTCAGGACTGGAAATAAAAATAAAAAATGCCCATTCTGGTATTCTACAGATGCCAAACGTATAGCTAGGGAAAAAGCTAAGGTGCACCGACGCTGGAAGCGCTTTCAAAACCTTTTGGATTACCATGAATTTTCTTTACTGAGATCCAGACTACACAAGGTCGAATCGGGATGTTACTGGGATTATATTAATAAAATTCAAAAATATATAGGTAAGGACGCTAAACAATTACGGGGTTACGTTAAGTCGCGCCGCAATGGCATATCTTCTTATCCCAATGCCATATCATATGGCAACCTACCTACCTACTCCGATAGCTCAATGTGTGATGCATTTAATAATTTTTTTAATAGTGTGTATCAAAGGGAAGCTGACTTTTACCATTGTACTGAATTACCTGCTCCCTCAGTGGACGACGGTTCATCAATAAGCACTATCAGATAGAAAAGATATCTTACTATAAGACGCAAATATGTCTTGCACCGTATTTTTCAAATCAAATTATAAATATCTTAATCGAAAATACTTAACTTGACTTAAATTGATACTAATCCATCCTTCAAGAATTATATATTTTTTTATAGATTTTGAAAAATTGTTAGTACAAAATGTACAGTTTTGAAGTAAAAAATTATTGCTTATATAAAAATGTTAGGTACTCCTTTTTAGCGTAAAAGTGAAAAGTCTTGGTAATCCCCACTTGATCCAAGAATTATAATTTGGATGAAAATATCGCAATCTATTTAAATTAAGAACTACAGTAATCTTTCTTGGAGAATGCTGGCGTTATCAGATGAAAACATAATTTTAATAATATCATCGAGTTTGACTTCATTCAAGATTTTTGAAGCTAGAACCAAAAATACCCATGTGTGTTGCATCAAGAACTTAAACTTTCTTGTCTCAATATTACATTTATGTTTAGATTTTAAATTAAAACTGTATCATGTAGGTATTATTTTTCCGGTCAAGAAACAGACACTCTTAAACGAAACAATTACATTCAAATCTTTCTTGCCAATATGTAAGTGTTGCCATTATAAAAACTCTCCCTGAGTACCTGGTAAATTCCACATACGGTTGCAAAACTTCGTAAATATTTAGAATACTTTTTTATCCTTAATTGTAAAAAAGACTTACTTCTGAAAAATTCATTTAAAAACTATGATTTTCTGAATATTTAAATTAATATTTTGTCGTCTATATCAGACGATTTAGTCAGTGTTGCGGATGCACTCCTTTTGGCGACTGTACAGCCCGATATGAGATCTGCATAGTCTACCACAGCTATGGCAGGGGAAGTTAGTGGTAGTCGCCGGATTAGCAGCGGTTTGATGTCTTCGATTTCTCTTGTCGGTCAACACTTCAAACCAGACTTCGTCACACAAGTTGCGACCATCTCCCACGCGTTTGCGCCATTCATCTTTGTCCTCATCAAGTTTTTTCCAGCCTTGGTGATCAATATTAAACGCTATCATGTCACGCTTCACACAGTCCTTGAAGCGCAATAGCGGTCTCCCAACGTTTCTTTGCGCGTGCGCAACTGCACCCACCATGATACGTCGCGGCAATCGAGTGGGCTGCATTCGGTGCACATGCCTCAGCTATCACAAGCGTCGCTGTTTCAGTAGAGCTGTAAGACTGAGTAGCTGTGCTATCTCCAGAACACGCTCGTTTGTGACTCTGTCTTTCCATGAGATGCCTAAGATGTTCCGCAGGCAGCGCATGTAAAAACTGTTGAGTCGGCGTTCTCGTTTTGTATACGAAGTACGAGTTTCAGTACCGTACAAGAGTATGCTGAGTACGCAAGACTGATAAACACTCATCTTGATAGTGCAAGAGTATGGGACAACAAATATTTTACAGTAAGTGTAAGATGTTTGTTGGCCCATACTCTTGCACTCAGCTACCCAAACGTGGTCGCTGCTTTGCCAATACGAATGTCGATCTCCGCATCGAGTGAGAGATTGTTTGACACGGTCGATCCAAGGTAGAAAAACTTGTCAGTAAAACAGCTTGCGAATTTTCACAACCTTTAACAAGCACTACCGTCTTTTAGCGTTAATGGAAATGGAGAACAAAGCAACGACTTGGGAAAATTTGTCCATGATACTAGAGTACTCGCAGTGAAGGTTGCATGGTCAGCCATCAGAAGGCTGTCAACGAAAATATGCTCACGGTTCCTCTAAGATTTAAGTAGAGAGATGTTAAAAAGCTTTCCGCCGGCCCTCCGATATAGGTGATAGCCTGCTGGTCTTCGCCGAAAGCAGTTTTCAGAAGCATCGAAAAGAAAATACCAAACAGGGTGGGAGCTAATACGCAGCCTTCACGAACACCTCTACGCATGTCGAACAGCTCAGATGAATCACCGTTAAAGACAACAATGCCTTTCATTTCCTCGTGAAATGATTTCACAAGGCTCAATAATTTCGATGGACACCCAATTCTTTCAATGGCAGTATACAAGCCCTCTGCTTACGGCGTCGAAGGCCTTGTCGACGTCGAGGCCCACGAACGTCATGAACGGCGGGGTTTTCTGCTCTCTACACTTCTCCTGGAGCTGACGAAATGTGAAAATCATGTCTACTGTTTTTTTTATGGCAGAGGTGGCAAACGAACAGACGGATCACCTGATGGTAAGCAATTACCGCCGCCCATAGAGACCTGCAACACCAGAGGAGTCAAAAGTGCGTTGCCAGCCTTTGATATAGGAGTACACCCTTTTCTTGAAGGTTTGAATGTCGTATCGGTCCGGTAATACCGCAGGCGACAGTTCATTTCAGTTTGGTTGTGCGAGGCAGAAAGTTTGGAGCGCTGTGGGTGAAAACCGCACTGAGCCTCAGGATAAACGCGTCCAGCAAGCTTTTGGAGCCGTCTTAAGATAGGACGTCCAAATAACTCTCCGACAATGCTTAGAAGAGAAATTCCACGGTAACAGTTACAATCGCCGCGGTCACCTTTCCACCTTGCTCCGTTTCCGAGCACTTTCACAGCAGATTGTGCAGGATTGGCAATATGCACTTGAGTTTTACTATATCGGCTTGGGTGTCGTCACTGCCAGGACTCTTGCCACGTTTCAGCTGCTCATCAGCCTGGTTTAGTTCCTCAACGGTAGGCAAGTCACCTAGCTCGATCCAGGTAGCCAATTTGGGCATACTTTCGACAGCCTCCGGCTTCATGTCTACTGGATTCAAGTCTACTATATAGTGCTCTACCCAGCGTTCCATTTTGCGACGGTTGTCACTGATAACCGTGCCATCCGCTTCCTTTAGAGGGGCTGTTTTTTCGGAAATAGGCCCTGTAGCCCGCTTTATGTTTGAATACAAACCGCTGAGGTTCCCGGTATCTGCACACGACTGTATCCTACGATTTATCGTTAGCCCAGTCCAATACGCGTTAGCAAAGTAACGTATGCTTCGCTGAAGAGCTGCTTTGGCCTCTCTGAGCTCTTGCTGCGTATCGAGACCAGGGTTCATGTGGTGATTCAGAGCAGCTTTACGTTTTATGTCGAGCAAAGGTTATACATAGCTGCTCAAGGTTTTTGGTAAGCTAGTCCTGAGTTCTGTTCTCCTGGTATTCGAAAACCATACCTGCTGTGTCTGCTAAGATTTTTATAACTTTGTTTCACTCCTCTGTAACTGATGCGCTGTTTTACTTCTTACCATTTCCTCAAACTTATGGACCTGCATGATTAAAGTTAAATTTCTCCCTGACGGGTGGTTTGGACGAATGGATCTTATTGTGAGTAAAACTGACGCTCGTCACCACCAAACAGTGATCGGTGTCGTAATCGGCACCGTAAAAGGATCGCGTATGGAGAATCTCGAGGAGGTCCCTATTCCTGCTAAGGACTAGATTCAGTTGATGCCAGTATTGAAAAGGGTCCTGAACGCGGATGCTTCCAGTAAACTTTTCGCGATAATTTGCCTTTAAAGTAGCTATTGGTTACGCACAGTAGATGTTTCGAGCGAAACTCCAGTAAACGTTGGCCATTATCGTTTAGTTTGCCAACGCCGTGGTTACCAATATATTTAGGCCATGCTGAGTTATCTTGTCCCATCCTGGCATTGAAATCGGCCAAAATCAACAGGTGATCAGTGGAATTCACGCTCCGTATCACGTCGGCCAGTTGGTCAAAAAACTGCTTTTTAGTTTTATCGGATGATGTAATTGTTGGAGCATAGGCGGATATTATCGTGACAAAACCGTAGCTGCTTTTTAAGCCCAACACCATTACACGTTCCGATATGCCACGAAGGTGTTCAATGGACTTTAGTAAGTCATTTCTGACAGCGAAGCCAACTCTGTGCTCACGCACGGCAGCGAGATCTTTGCCTTTGCCTTTTATCAGGATTTAGTTGAGTAAATTTTGGGTTCATGGTTTTACATTATGACGCTTAGCCTCTGAAATTTGGACTCTGAAGCTTAGATTCTGAAATTCACTCACAGTGATGATATATAAGGTCCTTATGATATACGTGTTTTTTTTTTACCACGGCTTCGAATCTTGAAACTGAATAACTTGCCTCAAGGAACCTATACTCAATTCACAAAAAAAAAATTGACTCGTCGTACTAATTGATCAACCAATCCGCCAATTTTGTATGAGAAGTCCAAAATTTGAGAACTGAATTGTCCAAAATTTGGGAAAGTTGTTTAGTTTCACGAGTCACATTTTTTTTAATGTTCAAAGATCCTGTATGTTTAAAGCCTAGCTAGGACACTTTCGATTGGACATCTCATTTGCCAAAATTGGTTCAGTAGATTCAGCTGCCGCTGGCAATGAATTATTTTATTCATACGTACATAGGGTATGAGATGAGGTAATAACTCATCCTTTTGCCTATGCTGGTAAAAAATAGAATTTCGAAGTCAAAATAAAAAATGGGTAAAATAAACATAAATTAACTGGTAACCCTTTACTCTGTATCCCGCGCTTTCCGTCCGTCCAAGGCGGTTAACTTGATTTGTCATGTAATAATTTGTTAATAGTTTGATAATTGAGAGATTGGAGTGAATTGTGAGTTGAAGAACCCTCACTGAAGAAAATGGATGAGACTTCTAAAAACACTGCTTGCGTCGTGGGATACTCCTCATGATGCAATTGAAAGAGTTCGCGGTAAGTCCAGTTACTGATTAAAAATCTACCTACTCCGCTAGTTACTGGTATGCTAAATATTTTTGATTTTCATCATTGTGCCCCCTTTTTTACTCTACACCCTAACCAAGCTGTCGTATCTGCGGGGATATGGCCTCCTGAGCTTTGAGACAGCTGTCCATCCACTTGCAGTGGAAGTTATGCAGTCATGCTACTGCTCCACCTGCGTCCTAGCACGTAAATTGTCCTGCCAATGGTGTATTTGTCTTGATTCAACGGTGATAGAACCATGCTACCAAGGCAGAACCACGAGCAGGACCAATACAGTATTAGCGCAATAAGACGCAGGTGGAGCAAGAGCATCATAATGCACGGACTGTGTTGCAGTGTCTGGACTGCAATTTTATACACAAGTCCTGGTCATAAATCCTGAGCTGAGCCAATGAGTTCCAAGAAACTGCTCCATCTTACGTAGCTAGTTGTTAGTGCATCACTCCCCCTGGATGAAGCTAGGCTGTTGTAGTCAAACCTGACTGCTGTATAGCGTATGACGGCCAATCATAACCATAATCAGCTGCTGCACAATATCTGACTTTTAAATTATCAAAAAAATAAAAATAAGTTAAAAGTGATGAATCCTATCAACTTGTGAGAATTTAATCAATTAAATTATATTAGTACAGTTAAACATAGCTCAAGGTAAACCGTATATCACTCTTTGTCTTTATTAATGCAACTTATATAATTTCAGATACTTCAGATTATGTATTATGGCTGAATACAAATAACGAGCCTTGGGAAGAGGTGGTAACTAAATGGGAAAAAAATGCTGAAATACCAAAATCAAAACTTTCAAAGTGTGAAATATCATTTATATTGGTAAGAAACACTATACAGGCACTGTTACAAAAAATATGTCTGAAATTTTATGGGTTTACTCAGAATTAAATATACAGAATATACAGAGTACTTACAGAGTACGTTAAATTCTTAAACTGCTATTGTAGTGAAGGGGTTAATATAGCTACCCAGTTTGCACCAAAGATTTTACATCCATCAAGACTGATTATGTATGAAGAGTTTTAAATTTTGTATTTCTTTTGAACTATGATATATAGATGAGGGAGCATGGAAGCCCTTGACAGGGCTACTTACGGTATTTCCAAGGGCTCCTTGTCCCATGGTATTTTTATTATATTTACTTTTATTGATTTCAGATAAAAATCACTCTTCAAATTACCCTGTAGAACTGGGCTACTTAGTTCTACCCCAGGGAAGACTGTCAGGAAAAATAAAATTTTCAAGTTCAGAATCTATAGAAGGACTCATTGTTCAAAAACATGTAAGCCATTTTTTACCTGAATGTTTAAAAATCTATTATAAATTCATACATACTGTGCTCTTCTATTTTACGAATTGATGGAATTTAGATAATTTAACATATAACAGCTAATAAATAAATCGTTTTCAGAACGCTGGAGACATCAACAATGTCATCAAAAACAAAAGGAAATACTGCATCGCGTAACCTCATCGTTCAACCTTACAGGCCGGTGTAGACGGGATGCGTGGCGTGACGTGACGTGTGCGTGCGCGTGTCCGTACTGCCGTACCGGCAAGAGCGGTGCTAGTACGCGCACGCACACGCGACGTAGTTTAAACTACCTTACAGCAGCCATATTGAGAGCATCTGGCCAAAAGACTTATGAAGATAGTTTTTATGGGTCTTTTAGAGACACACATATTTAGGAACTATTTCTTTAAGTTATTACTTCAAAATTGCTTTCATTACGAAAAAATAAATACAATCTGTCGTGCGTGCATACGAGCAGCACCACGCGTGGCGCCATATATCATAGTACAACGTCATCACAGTTCAAGCGTGTACGACGATGCCTTTCTGTTCCGTATTTATTAACAAACAAAGCAGTTAATTTTTTCGTAATGGAGGCAATTTTGAAGGAATTACTTATATAAATAGTTATATTATGTGTGTCTCTAAAAGACCAATAAAAACGATCATCATAGGTATTTTTGCTAAATGCCCTCAATAAGGCTGTCAAGGTGGTTTGCTCTGCGTGGCGTGTGTGTGCGCTCATTAGCACCGCTCTTGCCGGTGTGAGAGTGCTGGCACGCATCTTAATCATAATTTTATTTTGGATATTAACTGAAAGCAGCTATCGAAATGCATTGCCGTGAGTGTCAAAAGAAAATAAAAATGATAAAAATACGCGTTACATCTAGATTTAGTTCATGAAATTAATAACTATGTATTACATTGTCCTATTGAGAATTGTAACAGAGCAAGACAATATTAAGGTTGAAAAAATGAGTAGAGAAACCAACTTACTAAAAGTTTAAAATTTATTTTCATGAAAAGCAGATTTTAAGTCGATATTATTTTCATGCTACAAGTTACGAATCTGTGGCTATTATACCCATTTCAAAACATATCAAGTCGAAATTAGTGATGAAGCAAAGTTGGTATCTCTATGTAATTATTGTAACCAGTTGCCTATGTCACTAAGCTCAGTTGGCGGAACAACATTTTATCTTTTTAATTTTAAGCTTACTGCTGGCTGTGGATTTGGTAGTCTTTGAATTGTATACTTTCATTAATACAATTAATGTAATATAATTGTATTACTTTGTTATGTTTATAGGTATAAGTTTTATATTTTTGATAAATAAATAAAAAATTGGAACTTTTTTAAGTACTTTTACTACATGTACTAACTATAAAATATCGAGTCCTAGAAAAAATATAAGTGGAAGATTCTGTATTTGCCAATTTGAAAGTGCTGATCATATAAACACGATAATTGTTGTAAAATTAGAATGTATAAACTTAAAATAATTGTATATTTTAAGACAGAGTGTTGATTTTGTTACAGACTTCATATTCAAGAGTGATATTACTCAAAAAATAAAACATTTTCTTCTTGCGAAAATCAACACTCTGCACAACAATCAACACACTAATTTTATAATTTATAATTATTTAAAGAAAATGTTATTTTATACAGGGTGTTCATTTGGTCACAGACTTCCGATCTAGGGATTAAATTATTCAAAAAACTGAAGAAATTCGAAAAAAATACTTTTTACACAACTAGTTTTGCTAGCCGTCAAAGTTGTGTTAAAAGTATTTTTTGCGAAGTTCTTCAGTTTTTTGAATAATTTAATCCCTAGATCGGAAGTCTGTGACCAAATGAACACCCTGTATAAAATAACATTTTCTTTAAATAATTATAAAATTTAATTGAAATATATGAATCTTTCATATCAAATAATTTTCACTTTAATACAAAATATTTAAAGATCTTAGCTTAAACAGCAGATAATTAACTAAAAGTAATATTCATTCTTATCATGAATCAGAAACATATTAAATCCAAGAAATAAAGTTATTGGTGTTAGGTACATAAATATTTGGACGAAAAATCATCGTAATCTTAGAAAAAACCTTAAATTTCAATTTAACAAATATCATTTTTAAAATTTAGAATCGAAAAGTCTTGATTTAAGAACGTCTACTTCTCCATCTAAGTGCCAACAAAAGTTGAAACTAAAAAGAATATATTTGGATGAAAGAACGAATCAAATTACGTCAGATTAATAATTGTATGATGTAAAATCGAAACGCTCTTGGAATGAGTAATATACTTTTTAAAAAAAGAGTCCACATGCTATTGTTTCGAGTATTTAGTTGGTTCATTTAAATAATAAACTTTGAAACATTTTGTGTCTTAATCCGAGTAATTTATTTTTTCCTTATATAGGAAACTGGAAATATCTTGACTGAAGTAAGTTTCTTTGATTGAAGAACTATTTTCGTTCTGTGAAAAACATCACCGGAAGAAGTCTTTACATTTCTTGAAAAACTCGACTCCACGAAAGGGGCAGGTCCAGATAAAATATCACCCTTGTATATAAAGAAATGTGCCCCAGCTTTGGCTTACACATTGACGTTAATATTCAATAGATCTTTGAGTGAGGGAGTCTTTCCGGAGGTTTGGAAGGAAGCTAATATCGTTCCAGTTCATAAAAAAGGGTCAAAGACAAAAGTTGGAAACTACAGACCAATATCATTATTAAATACATTTGACAAGGTTTTTGAGCAGATCGTTTACCAAAGAATTTATAACATTATCACTAAAGCTATCCCGGAACAGCAACATGGTTTCCTGAAGCGCCGCTCCACAATTACCAACCTGACTGTTTTTATGGAGTTTCTGGTTGATAATATGGAGAAGGGCAAACAGATTGATGTGGTGTACACGGACTTTGAAAAAGCTTTTGAACTTAATCGAATAGGTATCTGCGGTGACCTGTTGCGCTGGGTAAAGTCATATTTAAAAAATCGTTCTCAGGCAGTAGTTGTGGGGGGTTGCAGGTCTAATTTGGCGTCTATACCGTCCGGGGTTCCCCAAGGATCCCATTTAGACCCTTTATTTTATAATGGGTGCTGATGGGGCTGGCGCGGTTCCGCAGTGCCTCTGGCATGTTTGCGGAGGCGCGGACCGACAGCTTCGAGGCTATTATGCGCAAGCGGTGCGCCTCCTTGCTGAAGCGAACGCGCGCCAGCGCCAACGGCATCCTGTGTGCCAGTGGCGTGCAGTCCATAGAGGCAGAAAAGCACTGCCTACCCTGATAAATCTGCCAGTTTACAAAGAAAAAAATTAAAACTTACGTATTATATTACACGATACTTTAACTTTCATTTACCGTTACGCCCTCCGTTTCCATTTAATTATAACAATATCTACTCAACTCGTAAACAGCGCCACCTACCGATTTTGAGAAAAAACGCAGTACTAAAGTTGGTTAACAGAATCGTCTCATCGCATTATGTGACAGTCAGTGGCGTGCACAGAGCTTACACATAGGGTAGGCAGAAATAAAATTTTATATAAAAATGGAAAACTTACCATTAGTGTATCAGTTAACTTTAACCGGCCTTTTCAACTGGTCACGTTACCTACGACTTTTTAAATATGTGAAACTTTAAACAAGACTCTAGGTGCTTTTCACAGAGATTGTGCTACCTATTTTATTAAAGCCAGTGTCATTCCAAACTGTTTTACTGTTAGACAATAAAATGCACGGAAAACAATACAGTATATCCGTGAACAAAATTCGCGGAGCCAGCTATTAATTAATATTCATTTATTTGAAATAAACGAAACTCTAGCACACACCTTCCTTTAGCTATTATTTGAGATTTCTCACTTCGAAAACACGCCGTCTTTTAGTTTAGCTCTAAACACACATTTCCAGCACAGTTCTCGTAGCTGAAGTTATCCATTATCCTGAATTACTCAAACATTTAGCAACAAGAAATAGCTATTTTCAATTATCAACAAATGCGCAATAAGCTACTTTATAATAATTTTCTTTCAAACTTCGTTACACTTGCAACCAGTAAACAAAGAATAGCTATGGCATTCTTTTAAATAATTTCCAAGAATGGACTCACAAAAAACAAGAATAAAATGAAATGGTTCTTATTTGTAAACTCAAAGAGCATCATTGTCTTGCAACCATCTTGCAGCTATTAAAAAATACACGGCAAATTGTTAATACCTACCAACTAAATTCTTGTTAGCACTACTTTCATATTAGACTTCTTAAAATGGCCGTGTAATCAAACAAGCAGTGCCTACAAATCACGCACACACGCGCGATTTCGTTTTTTCTCAAAATCGGTAGGTGGCGCTGTTTACGAGTTGAGTAGATATTGTTATAATTAAATGGAAACGGAGGGCGTAACGGTAAATGAAAGTTAAAGTATCGTGTAATATAATACGTAAGTTTTAATTTTTTTCTTTGTAAACTGGCAGATTTATCAGGGTAGGCAGTGCTTTTCTGCCTCTATGGACTGCACGCCACTGGTGACAGTGCTGCCGACTGGTGTCTTAAGCAGACAACATTCTGCCTGTTTTCGCCATTTTCTCACAAACACAAGTACAGTATTTTATACGGTTACAGTGTAGCCGCTATTTATGCATGTGAATAATTTTGTACTGAAATCGCGCGTGTGTGCGTGATTTGTAGGCACTGCTTGTTTGATTACACGGCCATTTTAAGAAGTCTAATATGAAAATAGTGCTAACAAGAATTTAGTTGGTATTAACAATTTGCCGTGTATTTTTTAATAGCTGCAAGATGGTTGCAAGACAATGATGCTCTTTGAGTTTACAAATAAGAACCATTTCATTTTATTCTTGTTTTTTGTGAGTCCATTCTTGGAAATTATTTAAAAGAATGCCATAGCTATTCTTTGTTTACTGGTTGCAAGTGTAACGAAGTTTGAAAGAAAATTATTATAAAGTAGCTTATTGCGCATTTGTTGATAATTGAAAATAGCTATTTCTTGTTGCTAAATGTTTGAGTAATTCAGGATAATGGATAACTTCAGCTACGAGAACTGTGCTGGAAATGTGTGTTTAGAGCTAAACTAAAAGACGGCGTGTTTTCGAAGTGAGAAATCTCAAATAATAGCTAAAGGAAGGTGTGTGCTAGAGTTTCGTTTATTTCAAATAAATGAATATTAATTAATAGCTGGCTCCGCGAATTTTGTTCACGGATATACTGTATTGTTTTCCGTGCATTTTATTGTCTAACAGTAAAACAGTTTGGAATGACACTGGCTTTAATAAAATAGGTAGCACAATCTCTGTGAAAAGCACCTAGAGTCTTGTTTAAAGTTTCACATATTTAAAAAGTCGTAGGTAACGTGACCAGTTGAAAAGGCCGGTTAAAGTTAACTGATACACTAATGGTAAGTTTTCCATTTTTATATAAAATTTTATTTCTGCCTACCCTATGTGTAAGCTCTGTGCACGCCACTGCTGTGTGCTCTGGTGGACCGATGGGACTCTCAGATTCTGGGGCGCTGGATACGACTGCATGCAGTCAAGTAGCCATATTCCCCAGTGTCTGACGGTCACATCGAAGCCATCTTATTTTAATTATTTTATCAATTTAATGTTGTGTGATGTGTCTGTTACTAACACTAGTTTGATAAGTACCAATGTTACTAACAAATTATGGATAAAGTCCGAAATAAATTATTATTATTATATAATTTGTACTTGTATGATGTCTATAATTGTTTTGTCAACTCAAATTATCTCATGTACGCGGATGACACTAAAATCTTCATAGATGTCGCAAAACTTTTCGACTGTGTTAAACTACAGCAAGAGTTAGATCGTCTGTATCTTTATTATGAACAAAATAGAATCACAGTTAATGCTTCTAAATTTCAGATTATATTTTTTTCACGCAAAAGAAATCCTATCACATATAGTTACACAATTAACGGAATTCAGGTTGATAGAACTGTCATTGTTCGCGACCTTGGAATCAATTTAGATCAAAAGCTTTTATTTGACATTCATGTCAATTCTACAATCGATAAAACCTACAAGGGCCTAGGCTTTCTTAAACGTATTTGTCAACCGTTCAATGACGTAGTACGTCTTAAGTCATTTCCCAACCAGCAAAACAGTCGAATAAGAATTGATGTACTCAGCTTATATGAATTTTTTCGAAGATAATTCCCTTATAGATCGATTTCTGGTAATTTTTAACCCCTAACTCTAGATTTTCGTCAAAAGGTTTCAAGCCGTTTTCGAAATCGTCGGGACACTTAACTCGTTTGTTTAATAGTATAGGATAGGATATAAGATGTATTTTCTATGAAACATTTTGCAGGGTGTTGTTTTAGTCGGTAGTGGCCTTCTAAGGGACGAAAGGACAAGCAATATTTGTTCTGAAAATATCTACTTATAATATTTTTTTACAATTTGATTCTTTTGGAAAAAATACATGCAAATTATCCTTTTTTTGATAAAAAAAAGAACAGAAAAATATTCAATGATACGTAATATTAGAAAGTTGTTCATCATTTATTATGATATTGGTCAGTAACATCAATCAGTTTTGGCAACTTTTTACGAGATTTTCCTATTGCAAATGTTATCAGCGCCATCTAGTTGAGTTTAGTGAAAGCCGTGGAAAATTCCCTATTGTCAAACACGGGGCAGGGCGGCACAATCATCAGGCATGTAATTCACTTATATGGTGAAAGATGGTGCTATTTGTTTCTAAAATATAAAGAGGTTAAAATATTTTTTTTTATCACTATTTAGTCTTTTTATTTATTTACATATACTTTTTATTTATCAACAAAATAAAAAGACAAAAAACTATGAAGTCTCATAGGTGGGATTCGAATCCGGACCTAAAAGCAGCAAAACGTAAGCGGCTCGCACCAAAACCGCTAATCTAATCTACCAATCATATGCGTTCTCCTTTTATGTAATTTCGCTCATATCTCCCTTAAATGAATTTTTTCGAAGATAATTCCCTCATAGATCGATTTCTGGTGATTTTTAACCCATAATCCTAGATTTTCGTCAAAAGGTTTCAAGCAGTTTTCGAAATCGTCGGGACACTTAACTCGTTTAATAGTATAGGATTACCGTCATCAAAGTGGAAAATAATAATTTAATATCTTTTGATTTTCTGCGTATAATTACGTGAAAATTATATACATTAGACACACGATGGAAATCGTCGTGCATCGCAGCTCCGGACGGAAACCATCCAGTGGTTTAGAATCGTCCACTGGTCCGGTTGCCGCTGTCGCATGCGAATTTCATCGCTCCGGACTCCCGTCCGATTTCCGGACCACTGTGATATCCGTCTTATTGCATCATACAAAAATCCGATTAGCAATTACAGGTTCAATTACAATTATTTCTTGAAATATTTGCCATTACAATTATTGTTTATATTCGTTTTTATCATATTTAGGAGTGATAGTGCTTGGATTGTTTTCAAAAAAAATCAAAAATCAAAATATTATTTATTTGAAGTAGGAAGGATGTATTCAAGCTATGAAAGCAGAGTATGATTTCTTGCAAAAGCACGGAACATGGGAATTAGTTAATAGACCTACAAATAGTGCAAAAGGGTCTATAAATCGTTTCTGTTAATTCAATTAATAAGAATCTAGGTATGTTATTGTGGCTTTTTATATATTTTCAACAATTTTTGCTACTGTAAATTTTACGCTACTTTTAAAACTACATTACCAAAGCTTAGAAACGCCATCTATTGAGAATCTTAGGCGCTGAGCAGACGACGAACAACGGCGGCGCGGACAATTTGCGAAAAATTTAAACGTATTCACTGGATGACCAGCATAGCCACATGCAGGGCTTTTAGCAGAGTAGCTCGTACAAAAAAGGGAAAAAGGGACTAAAAATTTTAGGAAAAGGGACCAAAAAGGGACTTGAAATTCAAAAAGAAATAATTTTTATTTAATAAAATCCCTAACCATCAGATTGTTGGCAGATAAAAGTATACCCAAAAATATGTTTTTAGGGTTCCGTACGTCAAAAGGAAAAAAGGAACGTTGTCCACCTGTCTGTCTATAAAAATCCTTTTTCTCAGGAATGCGAAGACGTATCAAGTTGAAAATTATATCAAATATTCCGGCCTACAGTAAAAATCAAACTTCTATGCCAAAGCAATCAAGAGATACGACCGTTTAAGCCGCATAATGTCCAAATATTTGACAGAAACAGTCGTATCTCTTGATTGTGTTGGCATAGAAGTTTGATTTTTTCACAACTTAAATTTTAGGGCCTTCATTATCATATTTGACAATAACTCATCACTGGGGCCGCGCTGATCACTTGGGCGGGCGGTAGCATATCTCAAAAAAGGGATTAAGAGACTAAATTCTTAAAAAAAGAGACTTTCAGGGACCTATTGAACATAAAGAGACTTAAGAGATTAAGGGACTACCACTAAAAGCCCTGCACATGCTGTACACGAGATTTCTCGTTGAATTGGCGGAGCTTTTCCACGAGCGACCGGCTGTGTGCGCTCCACTCGAGTCGACGACGGGCCCAGACAGGCCGCCATCTTGTAGACCGGCGGCGCCTCACCACGTGGCGGCGCGCCAGCTCCCAGCACTGGCACTGCCTGCGTTGCTCCTAGCCGTGCGCAACGGATTCCTTCAGCAATTTCCAAAGCATTGTTCAAAGTCAGTTGTTCCATTTTCATCGTAAATAGCTTGTCACGTTCTGGACCTTGCTGCATCCCCAGAACAAAGCGATCACGGAGGGTTTCATTTAAGCTTGCCACTGGAAAATTGCAGTCGATGGACATGCCACGCACTCTGGCTGCCCACTCCGCCAAGCTCTCCGCAGATGATTGAGTTGATGAATAGAAATGAAAGCGCTCCGCGAACCCGCACTTCGCAGTTTTAAAATGCACGTCTAAGAGCTTGACGATGTCGTCATATTCCACTGATGCTAACTGTTTCGGGAGTGCTAAATCCCTCACTAGTTTGTACGTGTTTTCTGACAAACTGCTTAATAAAATTGCGCGGCGCTTGCACTTAGCCTTGTCGTCTACGTCCCCGATTTCATTAGCCAAGAAACATTGATCTAACCGTTCTTTAAAAATACTCCACTCTTGCACTTCATGATTAAAAATGGTAAGACTGCCTACAGAAACTTTGGCCATGATGAATACACACGCGTTATATTAGGTACTTTCTCGCCGCCATATGTTAGTTCGGGTAAAGAAGGGGAGAGCAATTATAGACGTGAGCGTTCACTTCAGAGGTATATAATCAATTGAGGTTGTACCGCGGGACGCAGCCCGCGTTACTAATACTAACAGTTTGGTGATGCGAGCGAGCGAGCGTACGCTGCAGTAGCGTACCTCGTAGGTGTGAACGATAGGGGTGAACGTGAGTACTCGTTGGTGGCCGGAAAGGCACGGGTTGCCCCACTGAAGGTGGTGAGCATCCCTAGATTGGAGTTGCAAGCTGCAGTCTTAGTTTGTAGGTTAGGACATAGTATTAGGAATGAGTTAGGATTAGATGTAAATATTTTTTACTGGACTGATTCGCAAACGGTGCTGAGGTGGATAGCGTCAGACTCTAGGGACTATCAGAGTTTTGTTTCGCACCGTCTGAGCGAAATCGAATCAGGGAGTAATTGGAAGTGATTGGCGTTGGGTTGCATCGACTTGGCATCGACGGATAACCCGGCCGATGAAGCGACAAGTTGGGCTGGCCTCGGGATTAGCGTTGCCAGGCCCAAAAATAGAAAATCCGGACACAGATCCATATTTAGCCGGACATTTTGCCCTGAAGGCCTGACACACTGGTTTTTAAAGGGAAAAAATGTTCCTTTTATTTGTGTATTACTGTTATTCATTCATGCTTACCTACATGAAATGGCCAATTATTTTAAAAAGTTTGAAGAGAAAATTAATAAAAAAATGATGTATTAAATACGAAAGAAATGGCTTTGGCCTTAATTAAATTTTTCTATGTAGTCGAAGAAATACTGAAGAAATGGCTTTTGGCCTTTAAATACGATAGAAGATTTTCAACAGAATAGGCTGTATGGCTCTGATCCTTTGCCTTCCCCATCTCGGGATAAAATAAACCAAAAAAAAAATATATCTGGTTATGTCAGGCCCCGGACATTCGCGTATACAGTTGAGAAAGACATATAAGGTAGGTACTTACGACTGGGTTACCATCTGTTCACAAAAAACTCCCTTTTTACTTATTTTGATGTGGATCTGTTAACATCGCTTTTTTTAGGCGCGACGTACACTACTTTACTTTATTACTTTTCTTGGCTTTCAAACAAGTTTAAAAAAACCGTTCAAGGTAAATTGAAGGTATTAAAATGGCCGATTTTTGTGTGTTGGTTTCAACATAAACAAATATTGTGTTTCCAAGAGAATTTGTAATTCATGCAAAATACAGGGTTTACACGACATTTTTTTTCATCAAAGTTTTTGTGATTTTTATGATTCTGTTCAAGGCAATTTGTTTTTTATTGTTTCAAGTATGTTATACAGGGTGTAACAGAAGTGTGTGACAATACTTCAAGGTTGGCTTTTACCCATCAAACTGATCAACTTTTGTTCTACAACTTTGTTGAAATCGCAAAAAAAATTTTGGACTTTTCATACAAACTTGGTTCGCCAGCTGATCGATTTGTATGAAAAGGCAAAAAAAAATTTTGCGATTTCAACAAAGTTGTAGAACAAAAGTTGTTCAGTTTGATGGGTAAAAGCCAACCTTGAAGTATTGTCACACACTTCTGTTACACCCTGTATATTCTTCCAGGGTGATAGCTTTAACCATTATTTTAAGAATTTAAATTGAATATTGCGATTTGGCGATACTTAACGCCTTGAGAGAAATAATAAAGGTTCCGAAAAACAAATGAACTTGCAGCGATCGGTCGGTGGCTGATTATAATACATACTAACTAAGCTGCATTAAAATAAATTATGGAAAAATTAACACAAAATACAGCGAAAAATAATTTCATATTTAACAAACAAGCACAAGTCTGTTCTAATTACAATTCAACGAAAGAAAAACTGCACTTCCAAATAAAATACTAAACTTCCGACTAAATTATTGCGAAAAACATGTTCCGATAATATAAACGTTTTCCTACGCTCTGTAAAAACGATCTTTATTTCTATTGTTGGTTATGGAATAACTTTTTTTACTCTCAATTGTAATGAAAACAACTACCCGCGGCGGCGCACTGTTGGCTGAGATTCGTCTTTCATAGACATTCAGCATTTTTTCTTACATATATTATATTTATTTTGCTTGAAACGGGCCCTATAGATCATGCTTATGCACACTTATATTGAAAAAGTGATATAGTCTTGTTTCCAATTAATAAGATTTTTATTCGAAAAAAAATTTATGAAGCTGACATGAAAAATAATGATATCTCCGCTATCGCACATTTCCCCATTATTCTTTTGCAAGTGATTAATCTTTGAATTATTTTGAATTTTTTGATATACTCTAGTACACGGCCACAGGTACGACCTATTTTTGAAAAATAATCAAAATATAATAAATATTGGAAAATTATTTTTATACAAATGTGTTATTTTATTTGGAACCAATGTTTATAAACACTGTTTTATCTTTTGTTAAAAGATTTATCACACAAGCATTAAATATATATTTCCTGCTATAGGTTCGTGATACCACATAAAGATTTTTTGGAATTTGCCGCGCTTTCTCAAGTTACGCTTTCATTTGTTAGTCTCTAGTAGGGTTCATTTTTAAAACAGTGTTTATAAACATTGGTTCCAAATAAAATAACACATTTGTATAAAAATAATTGTCCAATATTTATTATATTTTGATTATTTTTCAAAAATAGGTCGTACCTGTGGCCGTGTACTAGAGTATATCAAAAAATTCAAAATAATTCAAAGATTAATCACTTGCAAAAGAATAATGGGGAAATGTGCGATAGCGGAGATATCATTATTTTTCATGTCAGCTTCATAAATTTTTTTTCGAATAAAAATCTTATTAATTGGAAACAAGACTATATCACTTTTTCAATATAAGTGTGCATAAGCATGATCTATAGTGCCCGTTTCGAGCAAAATAAATATAATATATGTAAGAAAAAATGCTGAATGTCTATGAAAGACGAATCTCAGCCAAAAGTGCGCCGCCGCGGGTAGTTGTTTTCATTACAATTGAGAGTAAAAAAAGTTATTCCATAACCAACAATAGAAATAAAGATCGTTTTTACAGAGCGTAGGAAAACGTTTATATTATCGGAACATGTTTTTCGCAATAATTTAGTCGGAAGTTTAGTATTTTATTTGGAAGTGCAGTTTTTCTTTCGTTGAATTGTAATTAGAACAGACTTGTGCTTGTTTGTTAAATATGAAATTATTTTTCGCTGTATTTTGTGTTAATTTTTCCATAATTTATTTTAATGCAGCTTAGTTAGTATGTATTATAATCAGCCACCGACCGATCGCTGCAAGTTCATTTGTTTTTCGAAACCTTTATTATTTCCCTCAAGGCGTTAAGTATCGCCAAATCGCAATATTCAATTTAAATTCTTAAAATAATGGTTAAAGCTATCACCCTGGAAGAATATACAGGGTGTAACAGAAGTGTGTGACAATACTTCAAGGTTGGCTTTTACCCATCAAACTGAACAACTTTTGTTCTACAACTTTGTTGAAATCGCAAATTTTTTTTTGGACTTTTCATACAAATCGATCAGCTGGCGAACCAAGTTTGTATGAAAAGTCCAAAATTTTTTTTGCGATTTTAACAAAGTTGTAGAACAAAAGTTGTTCAGTTTGATGGGTAAAAGCCAACCTTGAAGTATTGTCACACACTTCTGTTACACCCTGTATAACATACTTGAAACAATAAAAAACAAATTGCCTTGAACAGAATCATAAAAATCACAAAAACTTTGATGAAAAAAAATGTCGTGTAAACCCTGTATTTTGCATGAATTACAAATTCTCTTGGAAACACAATATTTGTTTATGTTGAAACCAACACACAAAAATCGGCCATTTTAATACCTTCAATTTACCTTGAACGGTTTTTTTAAACTTGTTTGAAAGCCAAGAAAAGAAATAAAAACATCGAAATCTCGAGAATTTTGCGTTCGGCCTTGACGTAACCGCCGCGGTGGTACCCACATTGATCTGAACTTAAAATGAGTGGCGTTACGGTCGATATTATATTATCATGCATCAACCTCCTCAGATTGAGTGTACGTCGCGCCTAATAAAAACGATGTAAACAGATCCACATCAAAATAAGTAAAAAGGGAGTTTTTTGTGAACAGATGGTAACCCAGTCGTAAGTACCTAGTACCTAGCTTGAAGTCGTTCCAAAACCAAGGTAGGGTGAGGTAGAATTTAACTCGGAGAAATGAAAGAGACGTAGCTATTTTGAGAAAGAGAAAAAAATATGATTTTGGAACGCTTGCGAGTGATTCCAGAGTGACAGGGTAACAAACGTCATCGAAAATAATTCAGAAAAGTTTATAGCTTTATTGGGTAGTATTCTGTCTTATTTATGGCTTTAACACCTTCGCAGATACAAGCAATCGTATTTCAAAACAATTCCGAAGATAAAATGTTTGTATGTCTTACGCGGATATCACACTGAGGCGGAATTCGGACGGGAGCGCGGAGCGACGAAATTCGCATGCGGCAGCGATCCGCTCCACAGGACGGTATCCGTCGGAATTTCGTCGAAAGCTGCAGTGCACGACGAAGGCGCGGATTCCGCGCCACCGCCGGGCGGTTTCCGTCCGAAGTTGCGGTGCACGACGATTTTCGTCATACGTTTATCTAATATTCGAACGTGTATGTATGTAACAAGGGTTATTTTTGTTTGTAACAAGCTCAGAACAAGAATAGGTATAGAAACTGAATTCCATACAATACTCCTTCCAAAAAGCAGGGTAGTACTTTATCCTATATATACGTATACATCTTTGTCAACAGAGGTCAAACTTGAATGATAAGTCGCGATGGTTTCATATAACTATGTTTTCCGTCCAGTCTAACTTGACCTATGCGTATGCAAAACCACAGCGTAAAGATTCAATCACGGAAAAACAGCAAGCAAACTAAGTAAATCGAAGCAACAAAATGTATGTTATGGAATAACGAAACGGGTTTGATTAATAAATATATTAATTTCTTAATATTTCTTTGCAAATTATCAGTATTATAAACGCAAATTGCCCGTTTTTTCACGTTAAACAACTTTCGCGTAGCAGGAGTACTTTACTTACTGTTATCTTTGTGTTCTGTGGCATTCCACGTCACAGCGTTTTGATTAGAACAGAGTTGATAGTGAAGTCGCGTCTACTTCATTTTTTAACGAAAATATTTTTTACTACGGCAAACATTCTTAGAAAAACATCGAAGTGAACTATATCTTCACTAGCTGGAGAGCCCGGCTTCGCTCAGGGAGTTGATGTAAGATCGTCATGTAGTTGGAACAAAAGATAAAAAAAATAATCTAAGAGGTTTTTTTATTGAATCCTTAGTCTAACAATTCACATATCTGGTTCTTTAACAATATTTTTCGTTTTTAGGGTATGTAATTCTTTTAGAATTCCCTACCTCATCCCCCGCACCCCGAGCCTCACCCCCTCCCGCTCCCCGAGCATTTATTTAATAACACAAGTTACAAGTCAGTGTATATAACGTAATATAAATATAACATCATATACCTACTTAGGATTATTATTTCATTATTACATTATTTCGTTACAAATAATAACATTATTGAGTAAATCACATATTATAACATTTATTATGCGATGGTACCACACACTCTGTCAGTCTCTGGTTCTCATAGTACAAAAAAAAGTAGAGACGACTCTATTTGTTGTCCTACCGACCTTGTTCTGAAGTAGTAGTTCTGTTTCGTTTTTGCGCGGATCGCGCGCGAATCGCGCCTCCGGACGGAGAAGCGGCGTCAGTGTGTGGTACCCAGCGAATCTTACCGCGTCGCCATCCGGGAGCGCGGATTCGTCGTGCGAATCGCGCCTCCGGGCGGAGAAGCGGTGCCAGTGTGTGGTACCCCGCGGTTTTTGTATACAAATCAACATTTTACAGTACAAAGTTTAAATCCGCTCCACCGCAATTCGCCGCGGTGAGCGGAGTAGTGTGTTTTACGCCTTAGTCTGTTTGACATTGACTACGAACTTTCCGCCGAATAAACTGTCAGGCGAATTTTAACGGTAATCAAACAGCGTTAAAAATCGCACTTGTCAGAGTGAAAATCGCATTCACGAAGGCGTTCCAAAATCCCGACGGAGAACTGTCAGGCGATCATTCGGTTACCCTCGGTTTCACTCGGCTCGGTTTTGGAACGATTTAGGATAAAATTCGCATCACCCCGAGTGAAATCTTTGGTATTGGAACGCAACCCTTATATGTCTTTCTCAACTGTATAGGTACGCAAATGTCCGGGGTGTATGGCCAGAGAAGCCTTTGCCTTTTCCTTGCAAAAGCAAGGAAAGAACCAAACAAAAAAAAAAAAAATTGTCCGGGGCCTGTGTCAATGTCAGTTTTCGTCATATGAGGCATAGAGTACTATGAGGACCTCACCTTATCGTCGTAGGTGATTTTGTTTCGTGACGAAAATTTCATTGATGTTTATCCATTTTCACCAGTAAATAAGTCGAGTTTATAAGTAGCCTAAGTACTGAATGTGTTACCTGTGTAAAAATGTTTAAGAAATTTAAAGACAAACTAGCAGAAGAAGTGAAATCATCACCACAGAGAATCCAGCAGTTCGCGCAGGCTGCTCAGGTACCTGTATCAAGATGAATAACAAAACTTTCTACAAACACGTTGTACTACCCCATTGTTTACACTCATGCTACTAAGTATTCAATTCTAAATAGACTTGATAGACAGCATCTATGCTCTTAACACTGAGAAAATTAATTCTGAAAGGGATTGTATTTGGGTCATCTAATCTAGGTACCTAGTACGTAGGTCACGGCATAAATTTTGTCGTATGTACAAAGTATTTATTGTTTCATATTATGATTTTCAGAACATTGTGTACATTTCACCATTTACAAAAAAACAATTGTTAAATCAGTACTGCTACTACTTTGTCTCACTTGAATCGCACATTGTATCTCCAAACCATGATCGGGCCCTCCTTAGATTCAACTTGCGTTTCTTCTCTTATGCCGTAGTAAACTTAAAGAAAATTAAAATTGTGTTACCAAACTTAGACAATAAGATAAATGATTCAGTAGTTGGTGGTGAGATTCTTCAAAAAACTTCCAACTCAGATAGGCGCATTATTTGCAGTGCGTTTTCAGTATGAAAATTTTCTGAACGCTGGGTTGACTTCAATGACAAAATATATGGCTATGGGTGTAATAATCAGTCACAAACTATAGTATTCGAGTGAGCTCTAAATGTCTACTATTTATCTTGATAAACATCTGCTTCTCAACTTAGTCTATAAAAAAAATACACAATGATTTTTATTCAAATTAGCCTTCTTTTTTTTACTGAAATTGGGTGATCATCGCTTCCAAAGGCCTAATTATTATTTATTATTACTTGATGGGACGCCTGCAGGGTACAGGAGGGTGTTCAAGTCATGAAGTGGACTCATTACACCCTATTCCCGATGGTACGCGAGCGTTACTGTGTCCCCGTTGACCCAGAAACCTTGCGCTCTTCCTGCAATACTCCACTATGCGACCAGTGTCCAGGTCACATAGTACTTCTTCATCGATGCTGTCGGTGCCAAACGTCTCCCACCTGAGCCTGCTGTATAATGCGCACTCCGCCAAGAAGTGTTGGCTGGTCTCCAACGCTCCGCAGTTAGGGCAGGAGGGGTTTGCTATTAGGGACATATGTCGATTCAGTCGACAATGCCCAGTGATGATGCCTAAGACCGTTCTTAGACTTGTCCTAAATTTGGTCATTTCATAATTTATAATAATAATAATAATAATAATAGATGGTTGCGCTTCGGAGACCTCTTTGCGGAGACCGAGGGTTTTGTCTGTGCAATACAGGATCAGGTTATAAAGACGAACAACTACAGGAGGTTCATAATGAAAGACGGTACCTTGGACGTATGTCGGTTGTGCCGTGAGCCAGGTGAAACCCTGCGCCATATAACCTCCGGTTGTTCGATTCTTTGTAACACTGAGTATCTGCACAGACATAACCAAGCAGCCAGGATCCTGCATCAAGAGATCGCTCTAAAGTATGGCTTCATAGCTCGGCGGTTGCCATATTACAAGTATACGCCGGAGTCGGTTCTCGAAAACGACCGCGCCAAGCTCTACTGGGACCGAGACATCATCACGGATAGGTCTGTTGATCATAACAGACCTGATATCGTGTTGATGGATCGGGCGCAGTCAAGGGTGTTTTTGGTGGATATCACTATTCCACACGACGAAAACCTCGTGCAAGCCGATGCCGACAAGAGGTTACGGTACCTTAACCTGGCGCACGAGGTTACGGATGTGTGGCAAGTGCAATCCACTGAAATCATTCCTGTAGTCCTGTCCGTTAATGGTTTGATCCCCACTGACCTGGATCGTAACCTTAGGCGGTTGGGACTTCGAGGCAGACCGATAATAGCGGCTATGCAAAAGGCAGTCCTCCTCGACAATGCCCGGATTGTCCGACGCTTTCTCTCCTCGTCGCACTGACCTCCAGCCGACTGTGCTTCTGCTGGAGTAGCTCCTGCCACTTCGCCGAGCGCGAAGTGGTCAGAGTAGCCCAAATTCATATTTCAAAATAATAATAATAATCTTTATTTCGAGCTGGAGCTCATATAAAACAAAAACAAAATTAATACATATACATCATACAAGAAATACAAAAATATAAAATACAATACAATACTACAATAAAATACATTACGTTAATTTGCCATTCTGAGACCGGTGCACAACCAGCCAGTGTCTATAGAACACATTGGAGTTGCTGTAGTCCTGTCCGATTGTCTCGAGAATGCTGTTTCTGGACTCTCTTATACGAGCCCAGAAAGAGGCCGCACGAGATCTCAACACTGCGTAAAAGTCTGGAACCCTGGCGTCAGCGAACATACTTTTGGCACTACAGTAACGTGGTAATCTCATAAGTATACGGAAAGCATCGTTATACTGAACCATTAACACGTTAATTGATCTTTTTGAGTACTTTATCCAAAGCTGTCCTGTATAAAAACATTGGCAAAATGCTTTAAATAAAGTAACTTTGACAGCGGGCGTAGAACGTGCGAATCTGCGTGCGAGCATATTGCACCTGACTGCCAGGGCTCGGCGCTCTCTCTCTATATCAGAGTCATCACATAGATTTTCCGTTAAAATATGTCCCAGGTATTTGAAACTCTTTACAACCCGAATTGGCGAGCCATCCAAACATACCGGCGGTATCCTCCCGGACCCCTTCCAGCCCGAAACACAAGCATTTCGGTCTTGCCAACGTTATATTTGAGACCGTGACTTTTGGAAAACTTTTCACATATTGTCAAAAGCTTTCTTATTCCATTTATCGAGGGGCTGAGGAGGACCATGTCGTCGGCATAGCTCAGATTGTTGACGCACAGGTTACCAATGTGGCAGCCAACGCCGGTTCCCCTCAGCTCCCCGATAAGATCATTCACGTATAGGCTAAATAGGTCCGGGGAGGTGAGCCCCCCCTGGCGAACGCCACAGTCTAGCCTAAAATCGCTAGACAATGCGTCACCCCATCTAACATTATTTGTTTGGTTTTCGTACCAGTATCTCATGATATTTATAATTTTTACATCTGTATTTGACTGAAATAATTTGTTCCATAAAATTTTGTAATTAACAAGATCAAAAGCAAAATCAAAAGCGGCTTAAATCCAAAAAACAGGCATATACTGATGTATCTCTATTAACATAATAGTTTACAGTATATTTAAGACTAATTATTGCTGAGTCTGTCGAGACACCGGTACGAAAACCAAACTGTGTTTCATCAATTCGAAAGTTTTTCGTCAATTCGGGCTGCAACAGCTTCTCCAAAATCTTACCAAATACAGTACCCAATGATATAGGTCTATAGTTGCTTAGGTTGGACAGGTCACCGGTCTTATTTTTAATTATGGGTACAACTATAGTTTTCATTAAATTATCTGGCAAGTAGCTATATTTCATGCAGAGATTAAATACATGAGCCAACAAATAATAAATTTCGCCACTCGCGTAGAGGATGTGCTCGACAGAGATACCATATTTCTATACAACCTAGTACAGACAGCCACAAAGATATCTGAACCTCTCTGTAATGGGGAAGAAAACGCAAAGCTATTTGCAGATGGCGCTACGGACGCTTGACTCATAACAACTTCAATTAGTTCCGGATTTTTATTATTGAGGTGTTATAAATTAGTTTTTTTTTCTGTAAAATTGTTAAATAGAAAATGTATGTGACTTGGTGACTGTTCCTCAATTAAAGGCGAAGTTGAAAAGTACATAATTGAAAACGTCAATTTTCCCACGTCTTTTTCATCCGAGAATCTTTCATAATAATCATATCCTTCGGGCCAGCTAGCCTGGATGCCTCGTTGACACTAAAGGTAACCTAGAATGGGATTCCTGTGTGATATGAAATGAAAGATTAATAAATACAGTAATAACAAAGTTAAGCTTTTATTGTTTGTTCTGCAATTATGACTTATTCTAGCACTGTTAACAAATCCCTACTATATGAGCTTCCTACGAGCAATACGTGGATATCTAGACTCTATGGTAAACTACCTAGCTTAGGACTACGGACCTTACGACGTCCCTGCTAGTAAAATATCGGGGATCCTATCTTTAACCCAGAACCTCTACAGTGCTGATCGGCCAAACGCAACGCGACCTGCACATACAGAGCAGAATACAAAGCTAGAGATCCTTGCTGAGGACTTGGAGCTGAACAAACAAACGCAATGCGTCCAGCTCTGGACAAGCTACCAGCAATAGATCGGAGGGAGAAGAGTGGACACAGTCAGTACCCTCGTTCAGCCTGGCGGCGCGGCGGTCTCTCTGGTATGCGGAAGGGTGAGCGGGGGTTGTCCACCGGCGACCGGTCCTCGGCGGGCGCAGTGGGGGTGCAGAGTCGCGCGAAGATTTCGGGGTGGCTTAGGGGTGTCGCTCTCCTCGTAACTGCTAGGGTTGTGTATCGTCACACCTTCCATGCAAAAATAAGTTTTTTGTCACAACAAAAGAAGACATCTTAAGAAATAAATTTAAAAAAAACTATAATAATAATTATTTTAATTTATATATTTTTTTATTTTTTTTTTAAGTTTTTTGTTATTTTTTCTCAAAAATGGCTGTAACGATTTCGATGAAAATTTTTATAAAACCATATTTTTATACAACCTAGTACATAAGATAGTTGGTTACACTGGGAAAAATCTGGTTTTGTTTGATACCTTCCATACAAAAATGGGTTTTTTGTTATTTTTTTCTCAAAAATAATTATAATGATTTTAATGAAACTTTGTACCTTTAATAACTTTATACACGGCCTACTTTACTAGGGCATGAATTATTCCGGGCCATACGAGGACAAGGTTCCTCCCAATCGAAACAACATTGTTTATTTGTTTAATTCTGCTCATCACAGTAATATTGGCCCTAGGTGGGAAATTGGGGGCCATACCACCTAGTCAGTTTAGAATATTCATTTGTTGTTTAGATTATAAGATAATAACCTTCAGTCATATCAAAATCTTTTGATTTGATTAAAGGCTATAACATAACGAAAATGACATAGTTACAATATATGTTTTGTCCTTAGGCTGCTGTAACATCAGCATCAAGCAGTATATCTGACATAACAAATACAGACCTTTTTTCTATAGGTGATAATGGTAAGTACAATTGGTCAAAGTAATTTAAATAGGTTTGTAATTTCAATGTACACTACTTATCTATTTTTTGTATTTATAAAAACCATTTGACACCCAAACTCAACATTGTGCTTTGTACGCTAGGCTATATTTTGATACTTTAACATTTTATGTATTTTAGATATTTTATTAGTTTCATTATAAATGATGTAAAAAATATTCACTTCCAGATGGCCAACAAAGTCGCATCACGAAGGCTGATGCTTCACCAAACATTCAGAAAAATACTTTTCAGGACATTCATCTTGAGGAGTCTCCTTCTGTGCAGAGTATTGAACCAGAGGAATACAGCTATAATCAAGATATAACGGTATATTTATTTTTATAGTCTTGTGTGCCTGGCACATCTGTAATTGCTTTTGCTTTTAATTTCATACATAATTTTTATTTGTGAATCATAGCTAGACTTTAAATATACACGGTGTTTTTTGGTCGACAACGGCCTTCTAAGGGATGAAAGGACAAGAGATACTTGTTCTGAAAATACCTGTAATATTTTTTATTATTATTTGATTCTACTGAAAAATTTTCAAATATTCAAACAAATTTTCCTAACATTTTTAAGACATGCCTCGCAGTCAGTCAATGACGGCCGGCTCATTCACGACTTTTCTTACAAAAAGGTCAATGACACTTACATGAACGTGACTGTCGGGAGAAGTATTCTAACATAGCTTCTTCTTTGAACTCTTGTCTACTTTGGGCTCTACCTTGAGCATGGGATGTTTTTTAGGGAGAAGACGATTTGCGGAGTTCGTATTTTTTTTTATTGCGTAACACGTTACGGCGGCACGACGTCACTCCAAATAACTCCAAGTCTCACACACTCGACTTGATTTACACCACACGAAATGTAAATGTTATTCTACATCGCTCGGTTCACGACTATTGAATAAAGACTTGTTCCAAAGTTCACGCGCAGAGGCGCTTGCTCTGGCTGAGGAAAAGATACGTTGGTTCGGCGCGGAGGCATGCGGCAGACTGCTAGCAACGCGCGCCGCCGCCGCCGTAGTCGGAGGCCCCTCGCCTCATGCTTAGGCTACCATTCATTGTAAAAATACGTTACGCACGGAAGCAAGGATACCATAAATAGTTATTTTCTAAGATTTTTCTTAAGAAAATTTAAGGTACCATTTTTATATATTTTTTGGCATCAGTATCATGTATACTATCACCCCTGAAAAGCTCGTTGTCGACCAAAACAACACCCCTGTATAGATGCTACTTTATTAGTGCCCGATATTTTAGTCAGTGCTTCTACTCGTAATTCTGATCAACTTTTCCCAAGGAACCCATAGTATAATCTCAAAAACATTTTGGACTGTTCATACAAATCGATCAATCGAGCGGCCAAATTAGTACCTATGAAGAGTCCGAAATTTTTTTGCGATTTGACTATGGGTTCCTTGGGGAAATTAGATCAGAATTAGAAGCACTGACTAAAATATCAGGCACTAACAGGGTGTCCACTCAAAATTCCCAAAATACTTCCCTGACTTTTCCCTGACTTTCCCTGACCATTTTGTAAAATTTCCCTGACCCTTATAATCCATTTTAGAACCGTTTTTTGAGGATTTTGTTCAATTGCTGGTTTGTTTTCGATCTTTATCTGGAGACGATGCAAAAATGGTTCGCAATCTGCTATAGGCCATAACTGATTTCACAGCAGCTAAACATGCTTTTAACAAAGCGATTTTTATTGAATCTCTTTAAATGTTTTGACTGTGGTTTTCTATGAAGTAACCAAAAATTTTGCTGTTTCAAGACAAGGATCATTTACCAACAATCTTACTGAGGTGAATTTTTGTGCTGTGGAAATGAAGAGCCTCCAGTAATAGCAGTGTAAAGAGATCAATGTGCTGTACTGTCTTTGAATATCTTGTATGTACACAGATTTTTATAGATCAATTAATACACAGCTCCTAGCATATTATCTAGAAGATCATGACCTTATCAATGACCGGCGATATGGGTTTCGTCATGGCCGGTCAGCTGGTAATCTTCTAATATGCCTAACACACCACTGGGCCGAAGCCATTGAAAGTCGAGGGGAGGCGTTGGTAGCCAGCCTGGATATGGCTAAGGCGTTCGACACGGTCTGGAATAAGGCACTTCTATCGAAATTACCAGAATACGGCGTATCCGTGGGATTGTGCAATTGGAGAGCCACTTTTCTGTGCGAAAAGAACATTGAAATCCTTTGCGACAACTGGTCCTGTGACACTAAAATACATTAATGCTGGTAACCCGCAAGGTTCTGTACTCTTGCCAACTCTATTCCTCCTGCATATCAATGATCTCCGGCAAATACGCGGTATTTATTGCTATGCGGATGACAGTACGGGTGACGCGCAGTACACAGGCCGAGCAAGATCCCAGGTGAAGGAGAGTCGCGCCAGGATTGCGTCTGAAGTCGAAGACACTCTGTAGCCAGTCTCGGAATGGAAGTAGACTAAACTTAGTCTGTTTTAACACCACGAGGTCGCAAGTCTGCGCGTTCACCGCCAAACTGTTTTACTCTAGCGCCTCAGTTCCAAGGGACAACGCTTGCTGTTGCTACGAGCATCGGGATCCTACGTGCCGACGTTTCCAGCAACGTCCAACTTCAAAAATACGTCGAAGGCAAGGTTACCCTTGCAGCGAAAAAACCTGGAAGAGTGCTCAATAAAGCAAAGCGGTACTTCAGACAAAGCTCAAGTGAGGCCGCATATGGAGATCTACTCATATCTCTGGCAGGAGCTGGGTGCAACTGAACCCCTTCGGCTCCACCCAGCCACGCGTGATCAGAATTGTCCACGACCCAGAGCTCACAAGCGGTCTAAAACCCCTTTAGCTTTCGGAGACTTCCGCCCTCTCTGTGTGTTATACCGATTATACAACGGCTTGTGTTCTGAGGAACTGTTCGACAAGATGCCTATGGCACAGTTTTATTACCGCAATGCTCGCCATCCAAGTGGAATTCATCCCCACCAGCTAAAGCCAAATTGATCTCGAAGAGAAAGGTTTCAGAGGTGCTTCTTACCTAGAACCCTCAAGCTATGGAATGCGAAGTCATGATGTTGATCACTGATAACTTAAAAAAAAGGTTCATAAGTCTGGATTAAATTCAATTCAATTCGATATCTTCTCTTTTTTTTATGTGATAGGTGGCAAACGAGCAGACTTATCACCTGATGGTAAGCGATTACCGCCGCTCATAGACACCCGCAACACCAGAGGAGTCACAAGTGCGTTGCCAACCTTTGAAATCGGTTTTGACCTCTTCTTCCTCGGTCCCTTAATGCTGAAGATCGCGACCACAAACAAGGTCTCTCCACAATTCGATATACTTAATTGTAATCAAAAATACAAATAATATAAATATCAGCAAAGACAAGGAGATATCAAATTAGAGCATGGAAGTTTCCCTCACTAACGATTATTGGACAAACTCAAATATCCCTGACTTTTCCAGGTCACCAGGTCATTTCCCTGACTTTCCCTGACCACCAAAAGCTTCCCTGACTTTTCCCTGACTTCCCTGACTTTTCCAGAAAGTGGACACCCTGACTAATCTTTATTACTTTTGTGCTAGTAGTGCTACTTTTAGCACCCTATATTTTTGTTCAGTTAGTAGATTACATTTCTTTTATGCTTCATCAGCAGCCGAAAGACGTTCACTGTTGGACTATTTTATGCTTACTTGCAGGAAAACCAAAGGCAAAGAAGGTTATCAAATAGTTCATTTGCCAGTGATGTATCCTTCAGGCTGCCCAACTATGAGAGTCCATCAATGTATCATTTACAGGTTTGTTTAATATTTTTATTTTTTATTGATAATTTTATTGGGTACAAGAATGTTATATTTTTTAAATTTTTGTGTACTTATTTTAGTCTGATATGGAAATTTCTGCAAGTGAAGCCGAGGAAAGGGGGTTTTCTAGTGGTGCTGTAACTTTAGATCGAGTCACAAAAGAACAAATATATTCAGCATATAAACGCACCCAAGAGCGTTACTCAAAATATAGAACGCAGTATGCAGATTTGGCACGCCATTATAAACTCTTGGAAAGAGAAAATGCTAAAGCAAGGGTATTTATTATAATTTTGATCTGAGTATTGTGTCTAAAACAAAACACAGATTTAATAAGTCTTTTTTTTTACAGAGTGTACTAGTAGAAACTCAAGATAAAGCATTAAGAAGGATATCAGAATTAAGAGAACAGTGTTCTTTAGAACAGAGTGCAAAAGTAAGACTCAAAGAATTTTTTTTGGAATTAAAATAAATAATATAGTCAATTTAACAACATTTCAAATATTTCACCCCCTTTTTTTTGTTTTACACAGCATTTTTCATTTTTTTTTAATAATTATACATATTTCTCGAGAAAATGTTATTTTTCCCATTAGAGTTTTATAGGCTGGAAGCATTTGTATGGTGTCTTTACCAATAGATAACAACGAATTTCAAAAAACTGGACCTGACGGAAAAGCTTAAGCAGCCTTTAGCGGAAGCAGCCTTATTTAATCATAACATTTTGAGAAATATGTAACTATTAAAAAAAATTAAGGTATTTTATTTCTGCATGTTACACTCATAAATGTGGGGGTTAAAAAATAATGTTATCAATTTCATATATGTTTTTAACAGGCACACCTTGAAAAAGCTTTACGTGTTGATATTGAGGAACGAAATATGAAAATACAAACCCTTCAAACTCAAATCCAATTTTTACAAAGCAATAATCATAGCCAACAAAATGAAAGCAAAAAGTTTGAAAGTGAAGGTCCATTGATTAACTTAACAGTTGATAACAATGAAAATAAACAGCTTGAATCATTAGCACCAGATGTTAATGTTTTAAATAATAAGATCGAAAAAATGGAACAATTAGTAAATAAGTATAAAGATTCATTAAAACAAGCCAAGGAAAAGAATAACCAACTAACAACAGAGATACAATTACTATCAACAGAACTTGAAAATAAACGCAAAGAAAATGATAGCTTAGTAATTATAGGTAAAGAGTTGACAGAAGCCCGGGAAAAAATTCAGAACTTAAATGACCATAACGAAGAATTACAAAACAAGGTAAATTCTTTTGAATTCTTGAAAACTAAGCATCAGTCAACACTTGAAATAGATTTACAAAAAGCTCAAGAAGAAATCAAAGAGCTACAACATCAAGTAGCAGTTTTTACTAAACGAGAAGAAGAAAATGCAATTTCTTTAGCAGAAAATAAGTTGAGTATACACAAAGAACTCGAAAGTAAAGAAAATGAAATAAAATCTCTAAAAGAAAGTTTAGCTGCAACCAAGAAAGAAATTCAGTCTCTAAATATTGTTATTGAGAATTATAAGAGCAGTGCATCATCGATAGAAGAGGAAAAATCTAAGCTATGCAAGGAAATTGATGATCTTAATTTGGTCAAAAGTAAAACTAATGATTTGGAGCTTCAATTAAAGGTTCTACAGGAGAAATGCCAGTTAACAGACATGGCAAAATCTAAACTTGAAGAAGAATTCAAATGTCTGCAGTTGCAATTGAAACAAGAAACCGCTGAAAGGTTAGCAATGATTGACAGAAATGGTTATTTGGAAAACAGAATCACTCAACTGTCAGACGAAAATACCAAAAAAAGTTTACAGATACATCACTTAGAGAAAGAATTCTTGGAGTTAAAAAATACTGAGCTAAATAAAAAGAAAAGCGATGAAAATGAAAAAGCTAAATTACAACAGGAAATTGAAGATTGGAAATTAAAATATAGCGGTTTAGAGTCTGAAATCCAAGAAGAAAGAGAAGAATTGGTAAAGTTACAGTCTGAGATTGAAAAGCTTTTGAGTAATCATGAACGAATAACAATTCAAAATAATGAGTTAAGATGCCTAGTTGAAGACATGAAGGCTGAAAACATCATTCTAAAAGAGTCGAAAATTAAAGCTGACAATTTAAACGTGCAATGTGTAGATTTACATAAACAAACAAAGGAGATTAAACAACTGAACATGCTTATAGCGCAAGATTCCAAAAACTTTTTACTAAACACGACGGAAAATCTAACAGTATTAGAAAAAAACTTCAAACTGTTACTCAGTTTTGTTGAGCAAATCGAAGATATTGACACCGTCAAAACTGCTTACTTAGCTTCTGTAGAAGAAATCAAGGAAGTTAATGATAGTCTTAATAAGTATCAGAGTAACAATAATGAATTGAAATCTGTAATAGAATCTCTAACGACTGAGAATTCACTTCTCAAAACAAATTTAAATGAGCTGCAAAATCAATACCAAGGAATGACTGAAGAGTTAAATACTGTTAAGGAAGAAAATCAGAAAATTAATGAGAAGTTGACAGTTGTAGCAAATGAAACAAACAAGAATTCTACAGGTGAAGGAAAAATGGCATTAATAGAACAAGAGAGACAGGCTAGTATGGAAAGAATTGAATGTATGCAGAAGGATAACGAATTGATAAGGGAAGAGCTTATTAGCTTAAAAAACCAATATGAAGAGAACATTGGTAAACTGAACAATCTGGCAAAAGAAAATGTAAAATTAATAGATAAAATTAATATTATTGAAACAGAAAAAAATATTTATGTTAAAAACTCAGAAAGTAATATAAAATTACTAACAGAAGAAAATATTGAACTAAGGAATAATGTTGAGTTTTTATCACAAAGAGTTAGTGAACTTGAATTTGAAAAACGTAAATTAATTGACGATGAAGAGAAACAAGACCTGGTAAAAGAACTTGACAAATTGAAACGTAAATATCAAGAGAACAATGATCAGCTCAATCTTTTGACTGAAGAAAACGGCGAATTACTAAACAGAATGAAAGCGACTGAAAGTGATAAAAATATTATCATTGAAAGTTTAAATAACGAGATTAAATTGCTTAAAGAAGAAAATATTGCCCTGCAAAAACAAACAGATAATTTTGCCAACAATCTTAAACATCTTGAAGCTGATTTATCAGATCTTCGCAAATCACATGACGAAATTGAAAAAGAAAAGGATCATCTCAATTCTGTTATTGAGAAGTTCGAATGTGAACAGGCACAGATTGTAAATAGTAATAGTCAACATACACAAACAACTTTAAACAGTATGGTTAAAGAAATCTGTGAAGTCGACAGTCAAACAATAGATGAATTTGATGATAAAGTCGAATATAATAATGTAAATCAGCACAAAAACTTGGCATACGTAAAGTCTTACGAATCTGCCTCTTTATGTGTGCAAAATGAGTTAGAAAGTGAAAACATTTCAAAAGAGGAAATTGTAAATCGATATAATTCTTTAAAAAATAACTATACTTCACAAAAGGAAGAAAATAGACGTTTAAAGTCTGATATAGCTGGGCTACAAACTCATTTGACGAAAATATCAAAAGATAATAGTAGTTTAAATGACAAATTGAGAGTTATGATAGCATCAGATAGTAATACCCAAGACAGAGATGAAGATTTCACGCAAGCCTATGACAAGAGTCTGCATAACACAGACGAAAATTTGAGCAAAATTGATAATCTTATTAGAGAAAACACTCTGTTGATTGATGAAAATCTTGAACTCAAGGAGCAATTGTACTCACAAAATCATAATGATAATACAACAGAACATACAAAAAATGTGAACAAAACTGAATATTTAACTTTAAAAGCACAATATGATAACCTGATAGAAAGCAAAGTGACACTAGAGAAGAAATTATCTGATTTAGAACACTTGAACAGTGCAGTCAATAATAATATGTTACAAATGCAAGAAAACAATGAAAAATTACGATTATCTAATGAAAAATTAGAAAGAAGATTAGATGAAGCTCTTGTGAGCTTGAGACATTTACATTCCTTACAAGAGAACACAGAATTAGAATACTTAAGGAATATTCTTTATGAGTATCTAACTGGTTCAGGAACACATTCCGTGACTCTGGCTAAAGTTTTATCAGCTGTTGTTAAATTTGACGACTCCCAAACACAGCAGGTGCTTCAAAAAGAAAAGGAACGCCAAGGATTTGTAAGTACCTATTTACATTTTGAATAATCCTAAAAAAATAAACAAATATTTGAATATTTGAGTCTCTAGGTAGCCATGGGAACCTGCAATGAAAAATATTTCGGCTGTTCTACACGGTGTTTTTCTGGTCGGCAACCCCCTTTTCAGATACTGATGCCAAAAAAGGTATCTACCTTAATTGTTGTAAAAAAAACCTGCATTGTTTTAAGAGTTCTAATTATTCCTAAGATTGCCTTGAAAATAATATTCTGTTATTTATAGGTTGATATCGCTAATTAGAAAGGAAATAAGAGAGATAGTTACATTAGCCCCCGAAGCGGGGCTAAATGTAACTATTGTCGAAAATTTAAGGTAAAATCAATTTAACTAAGACTGTGTAAGGGTCATTCCGTCGTTTCGGGCAAATAGCCTTTCCACGAATAAAAATATTGGAAATATTATTATTTATCAAAAACGTACAATTGGTAATGGTAGTTTGTTAAGAAAGGCAAATTGTGCATTTAAATAAAATTAGAGATATAGTCTATTAAAATAAATATCGAACAAAAGGATGCCAACCATACTTATTCATCTTTTAACTGAATTCCATAAACTTTTATTACTTAAGAATATTTTTTTTCGCAAGAGTATATGTTTATGAGGTTATACTGTAGGCTTATTTAATTTTAATGTGGCAGTTTTATAAAAATAATCAGTTTTTTTTATTTTGTCAAACAAAAATATTCATTTCCTTCCGCAATAATTGAAATCAAACTAAAATGCGTTTAGCTCATCTCGATCGTGAAGTAAGTTGAACCCCGCGCATCTGTCACCCTTCAGCCAGCCGCAGTATCCCAAAGAGTTGTGGATATGTGCAGGGACGTATTCTCCATAGTGTCATTCCGGCGAAAGCCCGGGGCGGCCCGTCCCAAGGGGCGGCCGGCCATTCTCCATCAACTCTTATTTCCACTCTTTTAACAACTCTCAAGTTGACTGCAAAAACATATTCGTAATTTAGAACTTACACGGGCGCGGGAGTCGGAATTCGTTTCCATGTTCATTTTGACAGCCTTTGTTGGGAGGCTCTACTAAGTCCACCAAGCATTGCGCTTAGATCCTCCAAGGTCTCAGCCATAATCACGATTTCGTCAGCGAATCGAAGGTGTGTGATGTACTCGCCATTGATGTTAATGCCGAGTTCTCTCCAGTCCAGAAGCTTGGAAACGTCTTCTAGGGCAGCGGTGAACAATTTCGGAGATATGACGTCTCCCTGTCTCACCCCACACTACAACCGGATAGGTTTCAAATTCAGATTCTGAACGCCAACCGACATGGTGGCGTTTTCATACAAGCACTCCAATACTTCGATATATCTATATATGTATGTATATCAGTCTCTGGTTCCCAAGATACAGGGAATCCTAGTTTGGGACCAGATGACCATGTGTGATTTGTCCCAGATAATATTTATTTATTTTACATAAAAGCAGAACGCATATGATGCTTATTTTTAACTATAGACAAGCGCGACCTGTGTCCATTACGCCAGCGGAATGTTGTAGCTAAGAAGGATGTGAGTATAATAGGGAATTAGGTGTGCGTTACCCCAGCCAGAAAATGTCGAATATCGTCATTCGAGTGTTATAGATAATTAGTTGTCCAGCTTCTGTAATTATTGCGCATATTTTTGAATTTGTTCTGCTGATAGTTTTTTAGTTATTTGCCAAAAACATATCTGGCTGTGGTAACGTTACCCCAGCCAGACTATTTTTGATTTTTTGGGTATATTAAAATAAAAATTAGCTAAATAATTAGTAGTCTAGACGAAGTAAATGTTGCGACTTAATTTGTACTGATACGTTTTACGGTTGCGAAGTTATTCAAATTCCGGCTGGGGTACCGTTTGCAGGTTTGCTGGATCTCTGAAATGGTTAAGCGCACATTTATAATTTTTCGTATACCACTTCTTATGAATTAGTTCTAATTTGTTCATCAATAAAAAAACAACAATAATGTACCGCTTTAGAGTTACATAAATCAATAGAATTTTCCTTTAAAAGGTCCTAGCACGACGAATAAGAGCTCTCAATACTCACTCAAAACGTTATTTTGTAGCTTAAAGCTGCCTTCAAATGTTTGGGAATTTTTATAAGTATACTGTAAGTAATTAATAAGTTATGATGAAATTTTAATATATATATATAAATTTTCCGCCGCTTTTCTGTGTCCATCTTAACTTGGTCGGGTTACCGCGGTCATGCACTTCACGATGTCTCTTTTTCGATTATCTCGTTAATTATTCAATGTAGAACGTTGAAATTTTAAAGTTACAAATTGAACTAGGCAACTAATTGTTGACGTAATCATTAGGACTAATTGTGCACTAGCAGCGGAATTTGTGCGTTTTACAATTTCGGAGATATTCATAAAAAACCGATTCCGCCAGGGTAACGTTCCCTCAGCGGCATAATTTTGAAAAAGACGGTCTAGCTCATAACAAAGTACATGACTGAGTAGCTTTCGTCGTGTTATAAATGTGCGCAAATAGCGAAATTTGTGCATCTTACGGTTTTCGAATTATTAAAGATTCCGCTGCAGTAACGTTTTTGTGTTTTCTGTATCTCGAAAACGGCTGATAGAAGAAATTAAAAAAAAAACACTAGTACACCTTAATTTGTGCGTAATTTGAGCAATGTTAGTTTTTTGAAAATTATGATATTTTTTTAGTAATTAATTTGTTTAGAAAATCTGGAAATTCTAATTTACAAGGAAACGAGTGAAGTTGCAATCGAATAAAGAGCACTCAAATATTCCTCTAGTAGACCCTAATAATGTCTGCAATTGTGGATTGTATTATCCAGTCAATTAGTGAGATATACCATTTAATTATGAAATTAAGTTAGCGAAATTTTAAAGATTGTATTCAGTGCTCCCATAAGACTATGTAACATGAAATTTTACAGAAAATTAGAGCGTCCTGCTAGCAAGCTTTCCTGTTTTCATGTTTCAGCTTTGAATAACGTTGATTTAAAAAGATTTACCCAAAAGAAGAAAGAACGAACATTTTCCCTATAACCCGACCAAATTAGAATTTATACGAGAAAGAGGCCGCGCCATACAAAAAGGTAACCTTCCTAAATTGGTAGCATGCAACCAGAACTAATTGGACAATTAAGCAGAAATATTTTTGTTATGATGTTTATAAATGTTTTATTATTTGGCGTCGTATTTAAATTAACTAAAATCGGGTAACATCGACAAGTTGAACAACAAACTTTTTAATGTATCGGCATAAAACTCAAAATGTTTAAGTATTACACATGCTTTTAAATCGTCAATATTTTTTCTACCTAGTACCATAGAACAAATACCATACCGTAGAATAGCATAGAAGTAATAAGTACTTTATTACCTCTATGTGTTGAGGTATATTTCTCGCAAAGCAGATAATCAAATTAATGCTTTGTTCTCTCCTCCGCTCCGCTCCTCGCACAGGTAGCCCCCGGGGCACGGGCACAGGGAAGGAGCTCCCCCCGTCCCACGAGTTCCCGTGTTTTCGAAACCCGTCCGCCCCGCAGTGTGACCATTTGTGGCAGATTTCTGCCATTTGGGCAGATTTGGCTACTAAATTTTAACTCTGGCTGAATAAGCTGACGATTTAAAAAAGTGTCAGAATTTGGCAGTTTTCAAGGAAATTCTTTTTTTAAATAGCAATAGAAAAATTATATTTTTTTCTATGACTTGCTTGCTAGCAACTTTTGTTTCATACAAGATAGTACGGGAATTTCCCGTTTATTAATTTTTAAGTAGGTCAACCATATACATAATTATCCATAATATCGGGGTTCCACGTAGTGTGGCAGATTTTAGCAGATATCTTCTTTCTTATGTTACATAGTTCTTCATGTTACATAGTCTTATAGCACTGAATTCAATTTTTAAAATTTCGCTAACTTAATTTCGTAATTAAATGGTATATCTCACTAATTGACTGGATAATACAATTCACAATTGCAGACATTATTAGGGTCTACTAGAGCAATATTTGAGTGCTCTTTATTCGATTGCAACTTCACTCGTTTTCTTGGTAAATTAGAATTTCCTGATTTTCTAAACAAATCAATTACTAAAAAATATCATAATTTTCAAAAAACTAACATTGCTCAAATTACGCACAAATTAAGGTGTACTAGTGGTATTTTTTTGAAATTTCTTCTATCAGCCGTAGTCGAGACATAGAAAACACAAAAACGTTACTGCAGCGGAATCTTGAATAATTCGAAAACCGTAAGATGCACAAATTCCGCTAATTGCGCACATTTATAACACGACAAAAGCACACTTTGTTATGAGCTAGACCGTCTTTTTCAAAATTATGCCGCTGAGGGAACGTTACCCTGGCGGAATCGGTTTTGTAATAATATCTACGAAATTGTAAGACGCACAAATTCCGCTGCTGGTGCACAATTAGTCCTAATGATGCTCTAATTCCCTATTATACTCACATCCTTCTTAGCTACAACATTCCGCTGGTGTAATGGACACGATTTTTATCTTTTTTTTTTGGGTAATTTTTTTTATTATGTAAATAAAAAGACAAGAGCGATAAAAAAAATACCATGCACGCGGGATACGAAGTTATAGTCGGTTTTCTAATGGGAAACAGTATGACATTTTGGAGTAAAGTAATGCCATTTGGTACGAATGTTATATACGTCCACCTGAGCCCAAATCGCCTGGTAGCCAGAGATAACTCCGCGACAGGTGGGGGGGAGGGGGGGTCAAAGTACAGAGCTCCCTGCGCTCAGAAAAAAAATTCTGGCGGATTAGTTTGGACCTTTGAGTCAAGTTTGGTGTCGTTATCAGGTAACTAGATGATGCCCAATTCATTCCCCATACCAGGTTTTTAGGGTTCCGTAGCAAAATATGACGGAATACTTAAAATAATAAACTTTTAGTAGTAACGAAATCCAAACAAACCCTCATATTTTCATATTTTTTGTATTAAACTTGGTTTATAAAAAATACTGTTCGAAAGCCCATTTAATGCAGATTCTTAAAACATTAACAGTAAACATAAATTTGACTATTTTTAATGTAAAATAAATTATTGAAAGTACAGCAACGTTCGTCAGCGCAGCGTAGGAGACGTCAAAAAGACCCGAAAAATAAGCACTACTAACAAAAAAAAAAACAGCCAAGTGCGAGTCTGACTCGGGCATCGAGCGTTCCGTACTTACTTATCCCATCTCATCGTAACTAGTCTGGTAGGGCCCGGTTAAGTTAACATTAACAAACTTTCGCCTTTATAATATTAGTGTGATTTTTAATCATCTTCAATTTATAAACGAAGTCAGGTAACATTGTTAAAAATAAAGACAAATAATAATAGAAAGTTAGTGTATTAATTTTATTTACAACCACCTCCACAATTATATAATTCAGTACATTTGAGCTGGCGTTTGAAAAAATTGCACCTGGAACTGCAAGTTTTCACGCACCGACATCTTATTAATTCAAGGCATGCTTGAGCAGCCATAGGATTTTGGGTCTACAGTGGAACCCAAGCTTCTTCTTCTTTCTGCCAACCCCATTCGAATGGGCAAGGAATATTTTTAGTCTTCTTTAGGCACTGCCCCCAAATATAAACAGTCTGTAAAACTGCCCTTAAGGTATGTTGTTTCAGGGCAGCTTCTGTGGTAGGCAAATTTTCGATTTGCCTGTCCTTTTTTGTAAAAAAATGCCTGCGACACTCATTTACTGTCACAGAGGAGCATGATCTGAAAAACAAATATACTAATAGAAAAATGTAAGTTCTGGGTAAGATTATCTTTTAAATATCGTTCCTTACCTATCATACATTGTAATCACAATTTTTTGAATTTTAGGGTCTGCATATTCCCCTTTGAAAAGTGCTTCAAACCCCCGTGTGACATTCGGATATGCCTTCCATGCCTCAAATGCTATTTTTTTGCCCCTTCCGTTAAAAGATGATGTTGTGTCACATCCGGTAAAAGAATGGAATAAGGGCAAAACGTGTGATCTTTCAAGAAAGAAAACCATTTCTTTAGTATTAATTATTGAAAATCTTGTCAAAAAATTAATTTGGGTACTAATAAGTCCGTTACCTAAACATGAAGCCAGTATGACATGCCAGGTATTGATGATTTCGTCCTGTTCCGATGTGTACCCTAGTTCTTTTAGGCCTTCTAGCTTATGAACACATGATATGGCTAGTACAACGACATCTGTGTCGACTGTTCTTAACATTATTTTGGAATGTCCTTTCAGTACAGCATCAGCAAGATGAAGCATCATCCGTGTATCGGCTTCTTCGTGATTGCACGGTGCCACATTTTCAGTTAGAGTGGTTTTACTCAGAGCTTCGTCGCCATCAGTTATAATGAACTCTTTACCCGTTGGAAAGTTCATGTTTGAGTAACAATGTGACGACAAAAGATGGTAAAGCTCTTCTTTGTTTGATCCTTCACGAAGAAAGTTAGCCCATCTTTTTGGAATCCTTGTATGTTCACCAACTAATACGCGTTGGCCAGAACCTCGTTTTTCTCGAGTTGTATTCTTGAGACTGTCTTTCTTGTATGTATCCCAAACCACATCCAGTCTTTCAACATTAGATAGTTCTCTAATTAGAAAGGATGAAAACTCATTTGCAGCATAATCCCCGAATGTTTTTGACGGTCCTGGGCTCAACATATGCACTACAGCCGAACCATCTAATACCTTAGCTGTTACTGTGGGAGCTGTTGGAAAACTTGTCTCCTCATCAAGACTGGTCAAACATTTTAGTAAGTCGAATTTAACTTCAGATCTCATTAAACCCATGGCTGATAGAGCAAGAGGACTACTTTGATTTTCATGAGAAAAAAACGTGTCAAGATCTCCTGCTATATACTCAAAGGTTGCAATATACAGTTTACTGAACAGATTGTAGTCGTTTTTTAGATAAGACATTTTGGATTTCACTTTATATTCCCGTTTTTTATTTCTATTATGAAAAAGAGGGAACCTGTTCTGAAGGATCGGCTCGTGTAAACTTTTCCCCTCAACAAATCTCTGCTTGAAAAAATCGTTATTTCGTTACTACTAAAAGTTTATTAGTAAGTTTATTATTTTAAGTATTGCGTCATATTTTGCTACGGAACCCTAAAAAACTGGTAAAGGAAATGAATTGATGATTAAAAATCACACTAATATTATAAAGGCGAAAGTTTGTTAATGTTAACTTAACCGGGCCCTACCAGACCAGTTAAGATGGGATGGGATAAGTAAGTACGGAACGCTCGATGCCCGAGTCAGACTCGCACTTGGCTGTTTTTTTTTTTGTTAGTAGTGCTTATTTTTCGGGTCTTTTTGACGTCTCCTACGCTGCGGTGACGAACGTTGCTGTACTTTCAATAATTTACTTTCCATTAAAAATAGTCAAATTTATGTTTACTGTTAATGTTTTAAGAATCTGCATTAAATGGGCTTTCGAACAGTATTTTTTATAAACCAAGTTTAATACAAAAAATATGAAAATATGAGGGTTTGTTTGGATTTCGTTACTACTAAAAGTTTATTATTTTAAGTATTCCGTCATATTTAGCTACGGAACCCTAAAAACCTGGTATGGGGAATGAATTGGGCATCATCTAGTTACCTGATAACGACACCAAACTTGACTCAAAGGTCCAAACTAATCCGCCAGAATTTTTTTCTGAGCGCCGGGAGCTCTGTACTTTGACCCCCCTCCCCCCCACCTGTCGCGGAGTTATCTCTGGCTACCGGGCGATTTGGGCTCAGGTGGACGTGTATAACATTCGTACCAAATGGCATTGCTTTACTCAAAATTGTATACCTCTCCATACAAGCATTCCCATAAGAAAACGGGCTATTATGTCGAGAACAGTGTAAGTTTTATTCAGCAATTTTACTTATCGCGTACATATGATTTATTTATAATAATATTTACAGGTTGCATCGCGTAGTTGTCATAGTTGGTACAACCTAGGTACAAACTTACATTTTGTCAAACGAGACAATATCGTAATTTTGAATGAAAATCCACGGCCAAACAAAACGACAAAACTATCAAAGAAGTTGACATTGTATTAACTGTTATTTACTAAAGGTGGCGCTGTATGTATTTATATTATTTCACTGTTTTTGAATGAAATTACAGATAATAATGCAGTGACTCGAGGTTCTACCTTATTTAAAGACTCAGACTCGGATCTATTGAAATTTGCAGTAATTTATATATATGAAAATACAATAAAATTATACGTGTCATATAAAAGATTTCAACGCGAGCTGCATTAACAAGTTTTCATATAAAAGACATCAACGAGTGCTACAATGTTTATGTTTCGAATTTACTGTGCATTACATTTGTTTTTTTAAATCTTTGTCGAAAACGATTCTAATAATAATAATTATATCGATCTATGGTTAGTTGTTTTAGATCTACAATGAATCTGTCTAAACTAAATTCATTCTAGAAGAAAGAGGAATTTATTTTGATAGTACCTAGGTAGGTAGGTAATTTTTGTACATACTAATGTATTTCACTAATGGCGCCATCTTTCGTCGAGTAGGTGAGTTACCAGTGAATTACATTACTTGGAGCCCTTTGTTGCTAACATTGACTTTTAAAGCACGTTCCGCGCCACTCGACAACAGATGGCGTGCAGTTCTTAAAGGAATGAGCTCAGGAATGACAACATGCAATTCATACATGTCCGGCTTTTTACAGTCTTGTCCGGCCAAATATTAGCAAGTCCGGCCTGTCCGGCTTTTGTTAGGCTTTTCGTCAACCCCACCCCGCCAAATATGTCGAACGAAAGCGCGAGTGACTCACGCAGACACACATAACTCGCGATCTCTCGCAGGTGTCGCACCTACCTATAATTTGTTTACAAATGAGAAGGCTGATTATTGATTCTTTTAGTTACTTTCAATGTAAATAAGTTACAAATTACTTTAGTAAGAACAAAATGTGATTTAGAGTAACATATTATATTAAGATGCTTGCCTATAAAATTGCCGTTCTCATGGCTTCTGCACGGCAGTGCTCTCAAAATATTCAGACAACAGGCATTTAGAAAGCATTATTTAATTTCTACATGTTCAGTGACTAAAAATATAATTAAGAATAGTTAATTATTTTAATACATCTTTTTTATTAATTTTCTCTTCAAACTTTTTAAAATAATTGGCCATTTCATGTAGGTAAGCATGAATGAATAACAGTAATACACAAATAAAAGGAACATTTTTTTCCCTTTAAAAACCAGTGTGTCAGGCCTTCATGGCAAAATGTCCGGCTAAATGTGGATCTGTGTCCGGATTTTCTATTTTTCGGCCTGGCAACCCTACATGCAATGATATTTTCGAGTATTTTTCTGCCATTTTTGGCGTCGTTCATCTGGATATATTATGTCGTCTCCAGTTTTTTTTGTATTAAGTGAATTAGTTTATAAACGCTCCGATTGAACGTGCGAAGCTAGGTCACCCAGCTAGTCTTTAATTAAACGATACGTTTCAAGAACTAAAACCATAATTATGTATATTTTATTTTTTTCCTAATTTTCCTTTTTTTCGAATAATTCGAATATAATTCGAATAAGGCCGAAAAAATTATCGAATATTCGAATATCTAAATCTTCGAATATTTGCAAGCCCTACCGGTAACCCTGTGTATATGAAATAAGTTGTGGATATAAACACATAATAGCATACATAAAATTTTCAATAATATCAACACTCACTACAATCAGATCATTACGATCCCGGTATCCCAGGAATTTTGTCCTATGAAAATCTATAAATTTATTGGGAAAGGCATATCCATACTATTCTTCCAAAAAACGAAATTGCATCCGAATTTCCGATCACTATTCATTACCCTCCAATTTTTTACATTACCATCCGGTATAAAATTGGAGGGAACGGGTGGTAATGAAACGGAGAGGAATGATTTTTTTTTTTCAGTTTATCTACTATTGCTTGAGAAACAATTGAGTTTAAAGAACAAAAAATACACTAGATAACTGTCCCTCTAAAGACAGCAAACTGATAAATAAAACAAAATATTTCGTCTTGTACTTACTCCAAAAAATGCTGAATGGTAATTAGAGAAAAACTGTACAAAAGTCCTTTTAGAGTCTTAAGATCGTATATATTTTTGACAAAGTCACGCATAACCACAACTCATTGGGATGCTGCGGATGGCTGAAGGATGAGAGACGCACGGGATTCCACACACTTCACGACAGAGATGAGCTAAACACATTTTAGTTTGATTTCAATTATTGCGGAAGGAAATGATGATTTTTGTTTAACAAAATTAAAAATACACATTATTTTTATAAAATTGCCACATTAAAAGGCCCTTGAGGGCCTCCTCGCGGCTGTTGCTAAGCTAACACGTACTATTATCGCGCTCCGTTCTTAAAATTCTTAGTGGTGGCAAAAACCTATTATTTTTAACAAAACTTATACCAAAATAAAGCTGTAATTCTGAAGATCAATTTGTGAAAATTTTATAAATATTGGTTGTGACTGTGAAGCGCGGTAAACAAATTACCTAAATCAACGTAAAAAAAATATTTAAAATCAGTGTCTATACAAGTGATTGAATCCGCATATCGAGGAAGGACGGTCACTGACCCCGTCCCCACCAGGCTGCGCTCCCGCACATCCACCGTGCAGCGATCCCCCGTCGTCGGTCGGCTGTCTGCGCCGCCGTCACCACCGCAATCCACGAACACGTACGTTTCGGGTAACTTCGGGCCTCCGTACCACGCTACCAAGCGATAAACTGAAACTGTCGCATTCACGCTGTTGTTGTGTATAATCACGTACCGCATAATAAAGTAGTACCAGCCATGCCGTGTTCAATTTGTTTGAATAAAATTCTGACAAATGAAGATCAAATCACCTGTAAAAACGAGAAATGTGGAAAAGTCTACCACGTTCTTTGCACAAATGCGAACAGTTTATCGGCTGAAGATGCCCAAAACTGGGCTTGTCAAGATTGCCGACGAAAAATAAAGAAAATTGATGACCCCTCTGTGAACGTCACTTTCCGATATCCTTTAGGCCAAAACAAACCATCTCGGCAAGGGCCTAAGCCAAGTTCGCCATCTGTTGTGACTGACAATGATTTACAAACGCTGGCCACAGAAATCCGACTCCTGCGAGAGGCTATGGTCGCTATGAATACAGAGATCAACAACCGATTTGACTTACTCACAAATAAGATGCTGGAATTCGACTCAAGACTAAACTCCCTGGAAGACTACAGAAGCGAAAATATTCTTCTCAAAGCAGAGGTGGAGCAGTTGGAAGACCAACTCAATAAACAGTCGCAATTTTCATTACGGAATGAGGCTGAGATTATAGGCGTTATGGAATTACCAAATGAGAACCCGTACCATATAGCTCTAACCTTGGCGCAGAAGATAGGGGTTCAGGTCGGAGAGCAAGATTTGGATTACGTTTCTCGCGCTGGTCCTCGACCCAAAGGAAACAGCTATAAGGACGGGAAACCACAACATCAAACTCGTCCACTGACAGTGCGCTGTGCGCTTCACACGGAAAGCAAAGCGGGACGAGTTTCTAAAGCAAGCCAAAGCCAGACGCGACCTGGACAGCGATCAAATTATAGAAAACAGCCCTACAATCAAGATATTTGTAAATGAACGGCTTACAACTGAGAACAGGAGATTGTTTCGGAGCGCCAGAAATTACGCTAATGAGCTCGGATATAAATACTGCTGGATTAGAAACGGATCAATTTTCATTAGGAAACGGGAAGGTAGAGAGGGGAGCCCCCCTATCCAAATCACTTCTGAAAAAGATCTTCAAAAATTGGGCCTGCCTAAACATGGAATTGGTCCCAGTGAAAACAAGAAGGACTAAAAGCTTGGTAGAAGATTCTTGGTTAAATCCTTGTTCATGTGAAAAATTATGCACTACACTTTCACAATACAAAACCGACACTCCATTTCCTACATACAAGACCCTTACTAACCGTGTACAAGTTCTCCACCTTCATAATACAGACTGTTCTATCCCTGATTATTCTCACATGGGTATGCATCTATTTATTAACTCAGGTTGTTGTGTGGCATTTGATTATTACCACCTCCCAGTAGATATTATTCATTATGATTATGAGTTACCATTATGGGTTCTCTAGATCTAATTGAAGGAATTGATAATGCTTTAAACTTCGAATGCCATACAACTGGAGCAGTGGAAGAGTGTGGTGATATACTAAATAAATATGAAATTAAAATATTAAATGTCAATATTCGAAGCGTAAATCGTAACTTTAGCAATCTTAAGATTCTACTCGCACGTTGTTGTATAGAGTTTGATGCAATAATTTTAACTGAGTGCTGGTTAAATGATTGTTCTCTGAAGTGGGAATTAAATGGCTATACATCGTTTAACTCGACTAACTACATTAATAAGTCTGGGGGTGTTATTGTCTATATAAGTAATAGGTGGTCACCCACTATAAAAGAATTGAATGAATATAATCTCGGATTCTATTAAACGCCATTCCTCGTATACTCAGGTCAGTCGTTCCAAATTTACTAAAGAACCCTGGATAATACCGGGTCTGATTCTTTGTTCCAAAATCAGGGATAAACTTCACATGGATATGAGGAAACATCCTCACAACCCTACTAAAAAACTAATATACACGAGATATAGAAACTTCTACAATGACCTCCGTAAACTCAAGTTTGCATATGAAAACAGAGAACTGGAAAGCAATAGCCATTCTCCTAAAGCTCTATGGAAATCCATAAAGGAATTTACTGGGGCTCATATGCAGCCCTCTTTACCCCAAGATCTTATAAGTACTAAAGAAGATTCGAAAATTTCGTTAGATTATGTCAATTCATTCTTCTCTAATGTGGGTGCACAGCTTGCTAGTAAAATCCTGATCACTCTAGGTGAGACAGAGGAATCTCTAGCTTCGAAGATCCCCCTGACGAATGCTCCCACTAATTCCTTGTTTATTTCTCCAACCGACCCTGATGAAATTATCGCAATTATAAATCAACTCAAAATTGATAGTGCTCCCGGCTTAGACAGCATAAACAATCGTCTACTTAAAGTTCTTGGTCCTGTTATTGCAGCTCCTTTGTCTCACATCTTCAACATGAGTATCTCTTTAGGAATCTTTCCGGAACAGTGGAAAATGGCGGCAGTTATTCCAATCCACAAAGCAGGACCTAAAGACACACCGGGCAATTATCGCCCAATATCTTTACTGAATTCGGTTTCCAAACTGCTAGAACGGATCATTAATAAAAGATTAGTTAGCTTCTTAGAATCAAATAATTTATTATCTGCACACCAGTACGGCTTTCGTCAAGGGCGATCCACCGAAGATGCGGTGAAGCTCCTTACTGATATCGTGTCAAATCATCTTGATAAGGGTCGGAATTGTGTTGGCGTCTTTCTGGACCTAGCAAAGGCGTTCGACACAGTCTCGACTCCAATTCTAATTAAAAAGCTGGAGGGGGTGAGCATTCGTGGTGTGGCCTTAAATTGGTTTACCTCATACTTAACAAACAGGACTCAAGTTACAAAGATAGGTACTCACATCAGTGAGCCTAAACCAATACGCTTCGGCGTACCCCAAGGTAGTATTCTGGGCCCAACACTATTTCTTATCTACCTAAACGATATAGCCAATATCCTTAATCTAAATGCCGACATCATCTGCTACGCCGATGATACCGCATTAATTTTTAGCGGAGTCTCAAAAGAATCGGTAATCAAGTCAGTAGAACTCGGGATGTCAGAGGTATCAGAATGGTTAAACGCAAATCTTCTGACCCTAAACTGGACCAAAACTAAGTTTTTATTTTTTCACAAAACTGCAGCCTCTGCACCTTCAAATCAATTAAAGACAATTTTAATCCACTCCCAAAACTGTAAAAGGCTTAATGACAATAGTATTTGTAAATGTGACTCTATTGAAAGAGTAGCCAATATAAAATATTTGGGTATAGTTATCGATGATAAACTATCCTTCAAGAATCATGCTGTAACATTATCGGGAAGAATCAGGAAAATAATGCATGTGATGAGGATATTAAGGGATATTGCAAACCAAAGAGTTTTGAAAATGGTTTACTTGGCTCTGTGCCAATCTATCATCAATTACTGCATCCTTGCATGGGGTGGAGCATGTACTACTGTGCTTATTTCAATTGAGAGAGCTCAAAGGGCAGTCCTTAAAGTAGCACTAAGAAAGCCTCGTCGGTACTCTACTACCTCCTTATACGAAATAGCCGAAGTCCTTAGTGTCAGGAAACTGTTTGTACTAAGGCTATGCCTCCTCACTCACTCTAGTATAACTCGGAATCCCAATTACAAAACATTATCTGCAAAAAGAGTTTTCAAACTTGATACTCCCATTCTAAAGACAACCTTCGCTAAACGCTTCAGTCGATTCCTGTCACCTTTTCTTTACAATAAAATCGCCAACATTTGCAATATTAAAGACTACTCAATGAGCGAAACTAAGAGTAAAATAGAACAACTTTTACTAAAACTATCATACCATGAAGTGGAGAACTTGTTCAAAATAGTTTGCTAACACTAACACACACACACACACACACACACGCACACATACACTTACGCACACACACGCACGCGCGCGCACACACACACACACACACACACACACACACACACACACACACACAAACACACACACACAATCACACACTTGTTTCAGTCAATGTTTTCTTTTGTGATATTACCTAATTTGTTCAAATCAAGTTTTAAAATTTATTATTGTTTTTAAATAATTCTTGTGTTAAGTACGTTCTATCTGATATCTTTAAGTTTTATCGTATGTATTAGCCGCATTAACATAACCGGAAATCATAAACCAACCACCACGATACAGGCAAGTTGCCTAGTGTGGGGTTATTGTCAATATTGTAACTCTGTAATGTACTATATTCGGGTAATAAAAAAATTTACTTACTTACTTAATTAAATAAGCGTACAGTATAATCTCATAAACATATACTCTTGCGAAAAAAATAATTCTTAAGTAATAAAACTTTATGGAATTAAATTAAAAGATGAATAAGTATGGTACAGGATAGTAATGAAATATTGGCATCCTTTTGTTCGATATTTATTTCAATAGACTGTATGTCTTATTTTTGAAAAATGCGAAAGTTGCCCTTCGTGCCAAGCAACCAATACCAATTGTACGTTTCTGTTAAAAAATAATATTTCCAATATTTTTATGCGTGGAAAGGCTATTTGTCCGAAACGACGGAATGATCCAACGCCGTTTGCATAGGCCCCATATAAGAAGTGCATATTTCAATAGGTTAGAAAAACTGCATCCTCCCTGCGCCCTTGCGGCAATTCAAATTTATCAGATAAAGTATATCTCAGTCTCAAATTGCCTGCATATTTAAGAAGTTTAATGTACTTAAATACAGTTTCTTTTATAAGTCCCTCCAGTAATGTAATTAACGAGGCAGCAGACTTAATTGACCTATTTATAAAAAAGACGCGAGCGAAGCGAGCACGAAATTTTTGAATTAATGAAATGAAATACTTCAGTTTACCTGCATTTTTACGAAGTTTTATTTCAATTTTACGCACTCCATTTGCATGCCCCTCCAGTAATTTACAGGGGCGCCGACTTCATAAAAATACTAGGGGAGCTAGGACGGAATCATTTTTTTCCCTAATATTTTCGCCCACGGCTTCGCTCGCGTTGATACATTTTTATCGTTGAGGGGCCGCAGTGCGCGAGCCGCAAGCTGTACCAATATTTTAATTTAAAAAATTGGGGGGCTCAGCCCCGTTGATAATGTCATTGGGGGGGGTTCTGGCACCCCCAGGCCCTTTGGAGTCGGCGCCAGTGGTAATTTACGAGGCAGCAAAAGTTGCCGTTCTATTTTTATAAAAAAAAAATAGATATATTTTGATAATTTATTTAAATACCTCAGTTTATCTGCATTTTTAAGAAGTTTTATCAATTTTACGCCCATATTTTGAATATCCCTCCATAAATTTATGAGGCAGTACAAGTAATCTTCCTTGTTTATCAGGATGTCCACTCAAAATTCCCAAAATACTTCGCTGACTTTTCCCTGACTTTCCCTGACCATTTCGTAAAACTTCCCTGAACCTTATAATCCATTTTAGAATCGTTTTAGGATTTTTTGTTTGTTATGGTTTATTTTTGATTTTCATCTGGAGATTGCGCAAAAATGGTTATCAATCTGCCATACGACTTCACAGCAGCTACGAGTAAACGAGCTTTTAACAAGGGATTTTCGTTAAATCTCTGAGATTTTTGTTTGTTGTTTTCTGGGACCTGTAGATTACAACTTGGCTCACATTGTCAAAAAAAATTGAGCTCTTTCAAGACAAGGACCATTTTCCAGCCATCTGACTCAGGTGAATTTCTGGGCTGTGGAAATGAAGAGCCTCCACTTATAACTGTGTTAAAAGCTCAACGTGCTGGAGTGTCTTTGAATAGCTCGTACATAGATTTCAATACATCATACATGTCCTACACATTATGCATATGACCTGTCTCACAGCCCTATTTAATAGGTAGACCACAGACTTCATTTTCAGGTAGAGTTTTCGCGCTCTCCTACTCCACAGGCCTTGTGCAGGAAATGTGCAAACAGTCCCCAAAAAGTAGGGTAGAACTGATCCGTCGAATTACAGGCCAATAGCTATATTACCTCGCTCATTTCAAGGTGATGGAGCGTGTAAATAATAATATAGCTCCTAGCATATCTAGAAGATCACGACCTCATCAACCGCCAATATGGGATTTGAAAGAAGCCCAAGGATCGACAAGCTAAGAAGAAAAATACGGGTTTCGTCATGGCCGGTCAGCTGGTGATCTTGTATGCCTACACACCGCTGGGCCGAAGCCATTGAAAGTCGAGGGGAGCCTTGATATAAGTAGCTAAGGTGTTCGATAGTGTCTGGATCAGGCACTTCTATCGAAATTACCAGCATTGCTACATTGGTGCATTTGTATCGCTGTGTGATAAAAGCATTAAAGTCCTTTGCGATAACAGGTCCTCGGACACTAAACACATTAATGCTAGTGCCCCGCAAGGTTCTGTACTCTCGCCAACTCTATTCCTCCTGCATATCAATGAGATCTGCAAATACGCAGTATCCATTGCTGTGCGAATGACAGTACGGGTGATGCGCAGTACACAGGCCGTGCAACATCTCACGGGAGAAGAGTCATGCCAGGCTTGTGTTTGAAGTCGAAGACACTCTGGAGCAAGTCTCCGAATGGGGTAGCCTAAACTTAGTCCGTTTTAACCCAACGAAGACGCAAGTCTGCGCGCTCACCGGAAAAAAGTCCCTTTTACTGCGGCGCCTCAGTTCTAAGGAACAACGCTTGCTGTTGGTATACGAGCATCGGGATGCTGGTGTCGACATTTGTAGCAACTTTCAACTCGAAAAATCCTGGAGTGCTCAATAGAGCAAAGCGGTACTTCAGACCCAGACAGCATTTGCAGCTATATAAAGTGAGGCCGCATGGAGAACTGCTCATACCTCTGGGCAGAAGCACCCAAGTATCAACTGAACCCCCTCGACTCCACCTCAACGACCCTGAGCTCACAGGCGGCCTTGAACCCCTCAGCTTCCGAAGAAACTGTGTGTTCTACCGCTTATACAACAGCATGTGTTCTGTCTGAGGAAATGTTCGACATGATGCCTATGGTACAGTTTTATCTCTACGACACTCCATCGGAGTGGAATTCATCTCCACCAACTAAGGGCGCTTTTATTGTCATGCGGATTTGTGCCCGCACACGGGCCATGCCCGCATGCGTGCCGCCCGCAACCTATCGTTTCATTACATGTTTTTAGAGCCCTTTTATTGTCATGCGTGGCACACGCACGCAGGACGCTTTGGAAACGCAGCACGCATGCGGGCCTGGCCCGCGTGCGGGCTGAAATCCGCATGACAATAAAAGCGCCCTAAAGCCAAACTGGTCTCGAACCGTAAGGTTTCAGAGATGCTTCATACCTAGAACCCTCAAGCTATGGAATGCGAAGTCATGACATGATGTAAATCACTGATAACTTGAAAAAAAAAATGGTTCAAAAGTCTGGGTTAAATATCAGCAAAGACAGGGAGTTATCAGATTAGAGCATGGATGTTTCCCTCACTAACAATCATTAAGGAAAACGCAAATATCCCTGACTTTTCCAGGTCGCCAGGTCATTTCCCTGACTTTCCCTGACCACCAAAAGCTTCTCTGACTTTTCCAGAAAGTGGACATCCTGTTTATAAATACATATAAGAAAGCGTAAGCGACTTCTTTTGCGCATATGCATCCAGTAATATTATTTAATAAACTGAAGAAGGTACGACATTTTTATAAGTATGAACAGCATACTTATAAAAAGGCACGAGAGGAAAATTTAACTATTTAAAGAAATGCCTCTACACTACAAAGAACACCAACAATACAATTATTAATTTAATTGATTGAAAATTTAATTAGCTCTTTATATTCCAAAAATTTCGGGAGTACACGACCCTTAAATTTTCTACTGTTCTACTGTTAGCAACGATTTCTGGACTTAAAAACCGTCGTGACCGTCGTAGCTTATAAGGTAACTCGTTTAATGGTATTTCTTCTCTGACTAGTATTTTTATTTTCAGTTGCGGCAACTTGGCATTATATGATATAATAATGACTGCCCTGATAAAGCTTCACGGGACGTTCCTTCATACTGCCATGTCATCAAAAAAACTATAAATTATAAAATATAAAGCACGTTCGACAGAGTTAGCCTAGTCTTTTGGTATTTTTGCCCTACAAAGGTGAAGTTTATTTTTTAAATAAAATTGCTTATGTACCTAATGATGTCTCACTAATATTAATATTATAAATGCGAATTTTCGGACTCTTCATACAAATCCGTCAGCTGCTTGATGAAATTTGTATGGGAAGTCAAAATTTTTTTTGCTGTTTGATCATGACTTTCTTGGGGAAGTTGTTCAGTTGGATGAGTAGAAGCCACAGTTAAAATATTGCCAGACATTTTATAAAGACCCATAGAAAATAAATATGTAAAACACTCCACCTTTTGAAGGGCAAATGCCTTAATATTCTCTTACAGTCTGGGTTTAATAACTTTGTAATGTAATGATATGATATTCAGTACCTTATTGTACAGACGTTAACATTTAATTTGATAAGAAATTTGTATTTATTTTTAATATTGAATAGGATTGCTAATGCTAATGTATCAAATAAATAATTCAAATGTAAATATGTTATAAGGGGATTAATGATCAATGATCATTCATAGTCTTGACCATGGTATTGTAGGTAATGTAATTGTTCGTGTACAATTGTGTTTATACTAGATAAATATACATGTGATTTAAAATGTTATTTTGATTTTATAATCATATAACAAAAGATTATGTAGGTACATTGTTTAGTTTCAAAACTTTCAGATGATGGTTATATTATAAATATAAACTTACACAATAAAATAATATAATAATTTCCCACTGAATTTATTATTCTTCAGATCCACCAAAAGATAAATCATCTTCATCATCATCACTTATATTTACTGCCCCTATTTTAGAAAAAATGTCTTCTAGCATTTCACTGTTTATTTTAACATCTCCTTGTTTCTGAATGTGCCTGTAAACAATATAATATTTTTCAGAAATATTTAAGAAACATAGGTTTAACACGTTAAGTGCCTCTGGACGTACATTAGGGTGTCCCTTATTTTTCTAAGTTATTATTTTTTAACGCATAGGCTCTAATTTTGTGTATTTGACCCTAAAATACTCGGAAATAAATTTTTACCTTATTTGGAGCACTGCAACCCGTGCCGACTTGAGCGGGAACATGTTCATACAAGCCCCTACGCAAGTGCCGCGCGGGCGCGCTTGGTTTGTCACTTACTCTCGGATTGTCACGTAACTAACACGTAATATTTTATATTTCGAAGATGTCAGTGGAACTGAGAAGCGCTAAAAAGAGTATTTTCTTGGTTGGTGAGGTGCATCACCAAATAACGGGTACAAAATTGCCGTCTAATCGACAAGTTCTCGCAGTTCTATTTTTTAATATTCGCGAAGTGAAACTGACTGTCAATGAAAGCGCAAATCTTGTAATACGGGAGTGTATTATATTCTGGGAAAAGGCTAGAATACCTACCAAAGCTCTTCCTAACTGTGTGAAGAAGCTTGTGGATCTTTATCAAGTCTGGCGAGAGCTTCAAAAAAACTGCAAAAAATCACAGGATGTTTTTAAACACCGTGAGGAGGATTTTCTAAAGGATTTGGATAATTTATTTGATATCGCTCACGCTGATGCTCTTAAAAGGATGACAATTGAAGAAGATAAAATTTTCCTACAAAAGCAAAGAGAGCCAGGGCGCCTTGGTTGCTTGGCAGGTGTAGACAAAAAGTTAGCTGAGAAGGAAGAAAAGGCAAGGCAGAGAAAACTAGAAGAGGAGAAAAGGAGGCTCCAGCAAATGACTTCAGCGAGCTCATTGACATCTTCTACTTCACACAGCTTAACACCACCACAAGAACTACATGAAGGCCAATTTACCAGCTCTGAAGAAAGCCTGGAGGAACCTTTGCCTGCCACATCTCAATCTGAAAGTTTGGTAACTACTACAAAAAGAGGAAGGAAAGATTTTATCACACCTAAGTTAGTTGCAGCTTTAGACAGATGACAACTAACTAAAATTTAGTTTGTATAATTCAAGCAGTAATAGAAGCACTAGGTCTTTGTTGCGACGACTATCCAATTAACAAATCTTCTATTCAACGTATTCGAACACAGATAAGAAAGGATAGAGTAGAATCTATAAATTCCGATTTTCAGAATAACGTGCCAGAAGTAGTTACAGTTCATTGGGATGGAAAATTGTTACCCGGCCTAGATGTGAGAAGTTCTAAAGAGGAACGCCTGCCGATCCTTATTTCCTTTGGAGAGAAGGAGCAACTTCTTGCAGTACCAAAACTAGATAGTTCTTCCGGTAAAGATCAAGCTAAAGCTGTTTCAAACGCGCTTCATGATCGGAACCTTACTGATAAGGTTCAAATTATGTGTTGTGATACAACAGCATCTAATACAGGGCGCATAAATGGAGCTTGTGTGCTTTTGGAACAAAAATTAGGAAGAGAATTATTACTGTTTGCTTGCCGCCATCATCATGTGTATGAATTGGTCCTCAAAAGTGTATTTGAATCAAAGATTCACCAAGTCACTAGAAGTCCCGATATCCCACTATTCAAATAGTTTAGAGACAGTTGGAAAAACATTAATCCTGAGGCTGTCGAATCATGCATAGATTTCGTTAAACAGCATCTTTCTGATGCGACCATTAAGGGATTGCTGACCTTTTTCAAACATGAACTGCAGAAATCCATCGTACGGGATGATTATCGAGAACTAATCGAGCTATCCATTATTTACTTCATTATCTAATGAGGGTAAAATTAAAATTCGTCCTCCTGGCGCAATGCATCAAGCACGATGGATGGCAAGAGCTATTTACTCTTTGAAAATATGTTTGCTGCAGTCTCAATTCAAAATGAGCGTTAAAGACAAACGAGCATTGCAAGATGTTTGTTTATTTATTGTGGCAATTTATGTGAAGCCCTGGCTCGGATGCAGTTTGGCAGTGAAGGCACCGAATCAAGATTTGCGTTTTTTAAAAACGTTGAAAGACTATGAAAATGTTGACAAAGTAATTTCCAAAGCGGCTCTGAGTAAGTTCAGTCAACACCTGTGGTATTTATCAGAAGCAGTGGTGATATTATCACTCTTTGATGATGACGTTGATGAAGAAACCAAGGCGAATATGGTAACGAACTTAGAAAGAGAAACTGCATATGACTTCGGGAAGCGATATGTTGCATCGAAAGAAGAGATGTCTGCCTCTTTGTATGGTAAGAGTTTTTTTTTAATATTTTAACTGAATTGTTTGTTCTAAATTTGGTTAATTTCCTTGAAATACCTACTAATCATATTGTTACAGGGAAGTCGTTGAGCGATTTCGTGTCAGCTAAAAGCAAAAAATGTTTTTCGCGATTAAAAATTGATACCAGTTTTCTTGAAGAAAACGTATCTTCGTGGGACCATAATGCAGCTTTCATAGAAGCTAAGAGGAAGGTGTTAAGCTTAAAAGCTGTAAATGACACGGCTGAAAGAGCTGTAAAGCTTATGCAAGACTTTCATGGTTTAATTACCGCAGAAGAGGAACAAAAACAATTCTTGTTACGCTGTGTGCAAGAGCATAGAAAGCTGTATCCAGACTGCAAAAAAGAGACTTTAAAAAAGAAGTACCCTGAATAATTGTATAATTTTATTTGTTTGTCAATTAAAAGCATTACTTACGTTTTTGTTTCGTCAATTTTTACCCAAGATATGCATATTAACAACGATCTAGCTAAATACTCAAAAATAGCTACTTTTATAAAAAAATTGGGACCTTGTCGGCACGGGTTAATATTAACCTAGAGAGTTAAAATTTTATATTTATGTAAGGCTTAATATTTAACAAAGAATTAGGGGGTATGCGTTTCTATAACCCAAAAAAAAAATTTTTCGTCTATAAAAGGGACACCCTAACGTACATGTGCATTTACAACTCCTTAAATCTATATAATAATTTTCAGAAATATTTAAAAAAACATAGGTTTTACACGTTAACTCCTTAAATCTACAAGACGGCACTTAACGTGTTAAGTAGCTCAACAACTTTTAACAAGAAACATTAAGTTTAAAAAATTAACACCATACTGAGACCATTTCGGCCCATAAGATCCGTTTCCCAAATCATCCAGTATGTTCAAAACCTCAGTTTCCCAAAACATCCAATTCCTAAAATATCCAAATCCCATAACACCTGTTTCCCAGAACATACAAAACATGTTGATGACAATCACAGGTTCCTCAGGGAAAGTTTTATGAGCAGGGCCATCTTTAACCTATCTGAGGCCCTGGGCACTTAAGAATAATGGGGCCTAGAGTTGCCAGTGTTAGGCCTCTTCTTCATTTAAATAACAAATAAAGAAATAATAATTATTGTCTGATTTCCACAGAATATAATTACAGTGTAACCTCAGTATAACGAGCCTCAATATAACGATTTCCCCGATTTAACAAATTTTTTGAAATCCCCTAGAATTGTCCATAAGAGTTAATGCAAAATATACCTTTACATATACCTTTATAACGAATTTCCAATCATTGCAGAATTTAAATAGAAAGTAATTTACCTCTATTTAACAATTTTTCACAACTTTATAACCTTTACATAACATATCCCTACTAATTACGTAATGTTGAGGTTAGGTTTTCTTCTTACCTTGTTAAAACGAATCTTAGACCAACCTAACCTCTATATAACAAACCTCATTGTAACAAATTTACTTGGTATAACCAATATTTTCTAATTCCCTTCAGCTTTGTTATATCGAAGTTGCACTGTATATTTGTCAGCTGTATCTGTTATGTTAACCCACTGACCATCATGCTACTCTGTGACATATTGTGCCCACACCACCAACCCAACAAAAAATATATGAAAATCTCAAATCCGGGCGCCTACACCTGTGACATAGATATTTTTTAGATTCTGAAACTCTTTAAAATTTCAAACTCACTTTTTTATACTCGTCCAGTCTGTGAGAAATTATTTTCGAAAACAAATATATTCATCCATAGCATGGAAATGGGTTAGTATTTCATAATTATTTAATATTTTTTAAAAGTAGGTAATATACCTTAGAAGAGTCCGACGTTTTCTTTCACATAAAGATTTTAGTAATGATTTCAAATCTGGATTTTGCTCATCTTCATTTGCTGGAAATATTTGATCCTGAAAAGTAATATGGGAGGAATAAATACATATTATTGATATTTTTTTATCAAATAAAAAGCATATTACTTACTTCTAAAGGCTTATTGCATTTAGCACAAACGCTTTTCTTTTTAGCACATTTGGTACACAGGACATGGTAGGCATGCTTTACATTCTTTTCTCCGCATCCCACACACTTACTTGGAGCAGTGAGGGGTTTATATTTTTTATATTTTATTTTCCACTCAATTACATCCTTGCAACGTTTGCATACTCCAGATATTATTAAAGAGTTTATTTGTTTAGTTCTCTTACTGGTGTCGTGTAAATCATTTTTAAAAGCAGATTTGTTCTGATGTTTTTGTGGTCTGCTTCTTATATGATTTCCTCTGGATGTACTCATAGTACACTACACTTGCAACTAGTAATACACCTAAGTGATAAACAAAATTTATAGACAAAGTTGTTTGATGATAGAAATGTGGGACGATACACTTAACCTTAATTTCTTTCTATTTTATTAACAGTACATAATACAATTACCTTTATCGGAATATTTAAAGTGAGCTTTTATGAAACGGAAAACAGATATAGACCGTTAAGGAAAGATAAATAATGATTCAGACTTGATTTAGATAGACATCAAAAAAGCCGAACGAATCCGAAAGAAAAATAACGTGATCTTGACCAAAGAGTTTTTTTTTTTTGAGATTCTTTCCTGCTTTTGCAAGGAAAAGGCAAAGGCTTCTCTGGCCATACAGCCTATTCTTACGTAATTTGCTCTTCTCTAAATATTTTTCTATTTCATTTGAGTTCTCATTTATCAATTTCTGTCGTCTTTAACTTTTTCTCTATTCTTCAACAAAATGATAGCACTTTTGATGAAGATTTCATTGACTTCTTGAGAGCACTCGAAACACAGTACACACTTTTATTTCATTATCCTACATATTAGACACTTAAATGGCACTTTATTGAACAATACACTATCAATATTATGCATTAAAAACCACGATATCTATTTTTTCGGATAATAAAACAAAAATGACAAACTCTTGCCGCGAGTTCCCGCCAAGAAGCCTTGACCAAAGAGTACATAAGGGTAGTAAAGTAAACATACAGTTAGACGATCTTTTGGCAGGTGGATGACATTGAGAGGAGGCTCAGACCAAAGAAACTAGAGGACATGAAATATTTGTCTATATGAACAATCAGTTATACAAATATGTGCCATTTTGATAGCGAATTCTAAAATATACTTTTATTTCTTTCTAACTTATGTAATTCTTCTCAGTAAAAAAAGGACAACAATATTTTTGTCCTTTACAAAATGGCAACTTTGTTTTCGTGACGTCAGCAAAATACCTCTTTGCGGCCGATTCGCCATTCTCGTTTCTCGGTGTCACTGGTACATAAGCTGTCAAAGTGCCTTCGCTCGCGAGTGTTTTAATTGAAAATTGTTAAATATGGTTAAACAAAGCATCCGAAAATAATAAATTAAGTGAAACAACACAGTAATTAAGATGCCTAATTGTAGTTTTACAGGATGTGGCATCAAAATGAGCCGAAATCGGCCGAACATTACACTGCACCGGTACGTATTGTTATCTTGTTGAAATATACCTTATTTTCACAAACTAAATTACGTATTTGTCTTAATGCAGAAGATAAGCGATATAAATAACCGAAAGTAGCTTTTCAATATAATTTCAGTCTGTCTTTTAACTTTATTTTATTAAAATATTTTACGGCTCTAACGTGGCTAGTGTTGTTCTTCGGGGCTCTTTTAGACATCGATATTTATGTAGGATGATGATGAATTTTAGAAAAAGTTACTTACATATAATTTTTTTAGGCTTCCCCGAAGTGAATATAAAAAGAAAAAGTGGTTGGCAGCAATCGGCATAGAAAACATCAACAAAGGCCATCAACATCTGTTCGCGACATTTCCATGAATCATGTTTACCGCACATTGGACAAAACAACATTGCATGATGAAGCTGTACCATTAAGATTTTTAATGGTAAGTATACCTACCCACGTTAGTACTTAATGATTAAGAGTGTTGTCAGTGGTGAATTTTATTCACAAAAGACAATGCCAGGCCGGCCATACTGTCGTGCCCCAGCCCGAAAATAGGCAATGCACTCATATTACACGAATGATTCATATATCAAACGATAGTTGTTTGATTGCTAAATAAAACCGTATTACCATTTCGTCTTTAAAAGTTGGGAGAACAGAAATATTAAGTTGTAAGCTAAAGTGATGTTTACCTAAGGTACGATGGGGTAATAACGGATAACTTTTCAGTGCTTTGTAATAATGATGAATAGACATATATTTTTCACAAATCTTACGCCTGTAAATATTCGTAAAATTGATAGGAGATATGAATCGTTAATAAAAAATATAAATTAATTACTAAATGGTAAATTTTCTCGTTTTCCTCTCTAAATTGTGAATTTTCTTCTTGACGCACATCCCTTTTTACCCCTGCAAACCTTATAAAACGTCACTTAATGTTTACATTATTGAATGAATGATAAATGATTATAAGGTTTAATACAGATGAGGTCTATAATTCTAATCTGGAGCTTATGTTCCAATTCCAATAGATTTATTTCACTTTCTTTTAGGTAGGTCCACTAGTGGACGGTGAATGTTAATTAAACGTACCTTTAAAATGGTGACGGTACTTTTTTTATTGTACTACTTATTTCAATCTGAACATCCATGTTGTAACATTTAAATCACTAAAGGTTTCACGTTAAGGTACGTCTCGTTATTTGACTTAAATATAGGATCATCCCTGACAGGTAACTTAAAAAAGATTATTATATCCGGCGTAACAGAATATTTTATTTTAGTGATCACTAGATTAGTTACTATCTACATATTTAAACCAAGGTTGTCATAAATGTACTGAGGCAATTGAAAATAAAAATAAAAACTTTCAGAGATTTGTCAGAATTTTTATTTATACAAACCTTGTTGGTTTGTGTGAATCCAGCATGGTGTATTTACGGCCGAAAATAATTTGATGCTATTTTGTCAATTATTCTTTGGAGATCAAATGTCAGTAGTAGGGATGTGGATACCTACTTCATGAGATTATGTAAAAATCGATTTATTGATAAAGAAACTCTTTAATAAACAACTTATTTAAAATGTCGGAGAAATATTTGAAACTCGTATTATCACAGAAAACTTTCAGACATACGTATGATAGTATAATAAAATGGTATGATAAATAATGGGTAGTTTTAAGGTTTTTACAAGATCCGGATCTGGGATGTGATTTAACTTCAAGAACCAATGGATCTAGATTCGATTTGCTTTCGTAGTTACTTCAGTTCAATGAAGGATCTGCGGTTCTGGCTTTTACCCATCTAATATCTAGATAGTAGGTATTTCAATCTGTGACTATTTTACCTGTGTGAAATATTTGGTTAAATCATTCAGATGTAGCTCAGTGTGTTCACAGTTTGGGTAATTAAACAAAATAATGTAAATGTGATTCCTCTCAACATTATAAGGTTAACAGGAAGAGCTACCGTAAGGGATAAGTCCACCCTTTCTTAGTTTTTCCTGTTTTTTTGATGTATTGTTCTTTGTTTTTTATTACAATAAAGAGTATACAAACAAACAAACAATAATGACAGGATTAAAAAACTGAACAGAGAAGTGTATACTATAGTACATGGAGTTTGCGTTACTGATAAAAACTATGTAAAATCTTTTAAAATGAATTGATATATAAGTAATATCAATTTTTATTTGTTTTACATATTCATATAATCATTGCATTGGTATTTTTAAATACTCGTATAGGAATAAGTATCGGTATTTTAATATCATTAAATTGATACATTAGTTTCGTTAATTTCACAACACTATTGAATGAGGTGAATGAAAATGCGATGCATATCAATCTTTTATGTATCGGTTATATAAAAGTATTTTTTTATTTATTTATATCTATTTTTCAAACTTTTAGAGGCAACAGAGAATACCCATAATTATTATTTTAATATTTTATATCGCGTCACGTAACCTTATTTTTGTAATACATCGGAGTAAAAATTATTGAATATAAGTCCAAAAATGTTTCCATCTTCCTAAAATGACCCATGTGAATTAGTAAGATATTAACAATTTACTTTTTTTATCTTTTTTCTCCCAACTTTTACATACATTTTGAAAAATGTAAAATGTTGAATTATTTGTGTTACGTTTTTTCACATTATCTTATTTTTGTAATATTTCAGGAAAAAATAATGAAAATATAAGTACAAATATGACGCTGGGGCACAAACGGGCATTGTCTTTTACAGTTACTCATATAATCCCTCAGTTATTTCTGTTTACATTTTTTTATGGCAGAGGTGGCAAACGAGCAGATGGATCACCTGATGGTAAACGATTACCGTCGCCCATAGACACCCCTACATGAGGCTACATCTCTACGCAGCGCCAAGGAGTCAAGCCGATCTGAAATATCCTGGTAGCCGACGATTCGAAATGCTCTTCGTTGTTCTGTTTACATAATATGGAAAAAAGTGGATAAGCGCGATACATATACATAGCGCGACTTAATAATGTTGATCAATTTCGTCAGGCACGGCATTCTTCCTAAATATAATGTTAAATTCTGATTACAGAAAAATCTGAAAGGCATTAAGCATGATGTTATAAGAGGAAAACATTGTATTATTGTACGTCCTGGAACAGCTAAAGGATTCGTACCCAGTGGCACCAAGGAAAGCAGTGACAGCAGCTCAAATTCTGAAGATGACAATGTTGATGCCATATCAGGTGTAAATCATCAAGTTATTTATTTCGACCAGAATGTTTATGTGAATAAAACTAAATAAATTTTCTTTAAATGTCCTAGGCTTGTTTATTTTCCCATTCATATAGTTATAGGGATGCAGAAAACAAACTATTGAATACAATGATGAAAAGTAATTTCATTTTATATTAAAAACCTGCAAGTATTAAATTCATTTAGATTGTAGTATTAAATGTTGGAATGTAAGCGATAGTGGCGCCATTATCATCATCAGCCGAAAGAAGTCAACTGCTGGACAAAGGCCTCCCCAAAGGATTTCCACACCGACCGGTCCTGTGCTGCTCGCATCCAACAGCGCTATCATTAATTTCTTTTCAACTCTTTACGGCCAAGCTGTAAATTAAAATACAGTTCCGAATATTTGTCTTTATTTTGAATACCTACACCTATAGCGCTGCAAGACACGAGCCATCTACACTCATTTCACATCTTCTGTCTCCTACTTTTTGCCTTTTATTGTTTAAGTGTAAAAGACACAGTAGATAGTAACTATATTGGTGATTACAGACCATTTACATACTAATTAACTGATAAAACCAATATAATATAATTAATTTCTTGTTTCATTTCGTTAATCTGTTATTGCCCATCTCTAGTTTAGGAGGATATGTCAATTTTGACCATTATCGTCAAATAATAATAAAATAATCGAAAGTTCGCCATCAGTTGCGATTTATGTACGAGTAGAGTACAAAAAAAATAGACGCTCATTCTCTGCATGCCGGTGATATCGATAAAACCATATCTCATATAATGGGTATGCACTATGCCGAACGACCATTTTCGTTTCTCAGCAAGTTTAGGTATGCACGCTTTTTCTGTAGGTATGCCATGTCCATTATCTCCTACGTCATTGAGAGGAGGGCGCTTTTGTCGCAAATCTGACATTTATTTCCAGTGAAATGTTATATAAAGAAGTCGTTCCAAAACCAAGGTAGGGTGAGGTAGAATTTAACTCGGAGAAATGAAAGAGACGTAGCTATTTTGAGAAAGAGAAAAAAATATGATTTTGGAACGCTTGCGAGTGATTCCAGAGTGACAGGGTAACAAACGTCATCGAAAATAATTCAGAAAGGTTTCTAGCATTTTTGGGTAGTATTCTGTCTTATTTATGGCTTTAACACCTTCGCAGATACAAGCAATCGTATTTCAAAACAATTCCGAAGTTAAAATGTTTGTATGTCTTAGTCTGTTTGACATTGACTACGAACTTCCCGCCGAATAAACTGTCAGGCGAATCAAACAGCGTTAAAAATCGCACTTGTCAGAGTGAAAATCGCATTCACGAAGGCGTTTCAAAATCCCGACGGAGAACTGTCAGGCGATCATTCGGTTACCCTCGGTTTCACTCGGCTTGGTTTTGGAACGATTTAGGGTAAAATTCGCATCACCCCGAGTGAAATCTTTGGTATTGGAACGCAACCCAAGAAGCCTATTTTTTTTTTCTTCTATAGTGTGGCGATTTCGCACTTTATGCATTCCGCCAAAGTCAAGTTTTTACTTTGTAAGGACAAAGGTTGGGAAACGGAAACACGGAAAGAAAAAAGGAATACGGTAAACGGAAATGGATACAGGAAAAAGGATTAGTTTTACAAAGATATAAAAACTTAAAAAACAAAATATAATAACAAAGAAAAATAAATTATAATACTAGAAGACTATGTACACTAAGACTATACACAAAATATTTACAACATTAAATTTTTATGGTATTATGCATAATAAAAAATGAAATCGCTTTAAAAATAGAGTAGCTGTTACAGGGTATTAGGCATTCAATATTAGTAGGGAACGGAACATGCAGGATGATAAGGGTTTCAAGAAAGGAAGATCGGTCATATTTAGGACAGGAGAAAAAGATATGGTTGATGTCACCGACAGCACCGTCAGAGCAATCACACTTATCAGTGCTTATGATACCCAGTTTTGCTAGATGCGCAGGGGTGCACGTGTGACCCAAGCGCATTCGAATAAGTATGCTAATAGTAACTGTTTTGCTAAAATTCATTTTAGTGAACCATGGTTTAGGAAGAATTTCCGGTTGAATTTGGAAATAATATTTACCTTTATTCTCCGATTTTTGTAGATAGAACCTTGTCCATGATTCAATAAGATAAAGTTTTGGTAAATTAGCAAGATCATGAATGAAGTTCTTATAAGGATGCAGGTCACCATCAAAAACAGCCTCGTTAGCTAAACGGTCAGCAGCTTCATTCCCACGTATACCGCAATGGCTAGGTACCCAGATGAAACGCACATCATAATTTAATTCCTGACACTGACGAAGAAGATCTTTGATTTTGAAAATTGTGTCATACTGAACTTTAAGTTTAAAAGGAAATTTTATTAAAGTTTCTAGAGCGCTTTTGCTGTCAGTAAAAATCACGGTTTTGTTTAGCTTAGCAGGTAAAATATATTCCACTGCTTTAAATAACCCAAAAACTTCACCCGTAAACACCGAGGCCTCAGGCGGAAGTTTAATTTTTTGTACAATACCAAACTGTTTGTGATAAACGCCAACGCCGACGTTGCCTTTTTGCGTATGTTTAGACGCATCGGTAAATATTTGATGAAAATCTGGCCAATTTTGATTATACTCATGTATAAATGAAATATTTGGATTAGGGCCATCTTTGTGAATTCCAGTATCAAGGACTACATTGGTGGAAAGTATCAGAGAGCTAAAGGGTATACTGTACAATGGAAGTAATCGCGATCTATGAACAGATGTGGTAAACGACAAGAATTTCTTAAAACTTTTATATATTAGAGGCACAGATTTATGTTTCCAGTACGAAGACGATAAAGTCAAACTATCTAAGGTACTCAGCTTAGATAACAGAGTATGGTTAGTGTACTGAAATATTCTAAAAACATATTTATCAGCCAGATATTGACGTCTTATAGCAAGTGGTGGTATTCCACATTCTGTTTGCAAGGAGTGAATGGGACTCGATCTCATAGCACCGGCTATGATCCGCAGTGCCCTCGACTGAACAGTATCTAGTTTACTGAATGCAGTGACGCTACCAGGTTCCAAGAAAAAAGTACCGTAATCGAAGACACTGCGAATCACAGCGTGGTACAGTAGTCTCATAGAGGAAGGGTGTGCACCCCACCAAACCCCAGAGAGACATCGCATCATATTTATACGACGTTCACATTTTGCCGTTAAATAGTCACAATGTGCCGTCCATGCCAATTTACAGTCTAATATCATTCCTAAATATTTAACCTGAGATTTAACTTCAACTGGCCTCTCCTTATACAGTATTGTTACCGGGGGAGGCATGCGCATTCGCGAAAATAGAACTGAATTCGTTTTGCTAACAGAAAGGTCTAAACCATTATCGAATAACCAGTCGCTCAAAGAACTCAACGCATTTGTCAAATTAGAAGAAATTGTATTTATTGAACTATGAGATGTATACAACACGACATCATCAGCATATTGTAAAATTGACACTGAATTCATATCAAATTTACTCTCCAAATCATGGGTGTAGATATTATACAATAGAGGGCTCAGGACTGAGCCCTGTGGAAGCCCTTTCCAAACAGTTCTTACTAAATATGAATCCTGTGTTTTAAAATAAATATACCTCTCAGACATTAGATTGATTATAAATCTACAAAGAATACTTGGCACATTTAACTTTACTAATTTTTGTTGCAGAATCGGTATTATTACATTATCATAAGCTGCTTTAATATCAACAAACACAGCCCCTAATGACTTGTTATTAGAAAAAGCCAATCGAATATCCATTATCAATATTCCCAAACAGTCCAGTGTACTTCTTCCTTTCCTAAAGCCAAATTGACTATTAGATAAAAGATAACGACTTTCAAGAAACCATTCTAAACGACTTTTTATTAGATGTTCTGAAATTTTACCCAAAACAGTAGACAACGCTATTGGCCGGTATGAATCCGCGTCAGATGAGGGTTTATTCGGTTTGAGCAATGGCAATACAGTTTGAGTTCTCCAGGCTATGGGAACGTTACCTGTCAAATTCTAATTAGAAAGCGTTCCAAATTGGTATCTAGAGTAATTTTCACTCTGACAGCAGGATAGCATATTATATTTTTTTGAAGTGTGAAAGGGACAAACTCTTGTCAGGTGAATCTTAACTTGGTTATGGAACGACTTCTTAATGAAAGTGATTCATCACTAAGATGCGCTATAAATGAGTAAGGAATACCATCCAGACCTGGGGCTGTGTCCTTGGTACTGGAGAGGATACCCTTAAGTTCATACAGCGTGAAAGGGGAGCTCAAGTTATTTATGACAGGGTCCTGAATGGTTACGGGTATGGGTATGGTTCGTGCCTGCTCATGGACATATGGGGGGGCTAATCTATCTAAGAATTTATTTGCAAGAGACTCTGGAATAGACTTATAAGATGTGTCAGTAAATGCAGACCTAAATCTCCTAATCTGCTGCCAAACAAGGGACGCAGGAGTATCAGGACATATAGATGCACAAAACGTTCTCCAACTTTCAAGCTTCTTTTTTATAAGGAGTTTTTTAACATCTGACATTATTTCTAAAAGCGCGTCATAATTCTCCTCCGTTATCTGTTGGTTATACATATTTTCAGCTTCTTTCCTTTTCCTAACTGCTTCAGTGCACTCACTGTCCCACCAAGGAGGAGAGGGTATTTTACCTAATGAACTATTTTTTTGTGGGAACAATTGATCAGCTGTCTCAATTATAACTTTAGCTAACTCTGTTGCACAATTATTTTCATTACCTTGACATGCTCTGTGGAGGGTAGAAACTTTTCTCTCTATTTCAGTTTTAAACTTTTGCCAGTCAGCGTCAGCTAATCTATATTTCAAACGAGGTTTGTGTTTTGGTACTGATGGATTTTTAGTAGGGAGAGATATGATAATTGGAAAATGATCACTGCCATATGTATAAGAAAGAACCTTCCAAGTAAGAAAAGAAGCTAAGTTAGGGGTGCATATTGATAAATCGACAGCACTATCAGATTCATTAGGAGCTGACCTTCTTGTCGCTAATCCAGTGTTAAGTAAACACAGGTTGTGTTTATCTATTAAATCTAAAATGTGTTCGCCGTAACTGTTAGAGATAGAGCTGCCCCATGAACAGTGTTGAGCATTAAAGTCTCCTAAAAGTATGAATGGTTGTGGGAGTGATGAAAGTAGGTGATCTAATTCAATAAATATAGCAGATGAGGGATGAGGAATATATACAGATACATAGCAAATATTGTTTGCAATAGCAGCAATTATGGAATAATCATTATGATGAGAAGTTATGGGATGAATGATAGGATGGAATGACTGTTTGATGAGTAAGGCTACACCACCATACCCATCAGATCTATCTTCTCTAAATGTTACATACCCCTGGAACTTAAAGCTAATTTCAGCTTTAAGCCAGGTTTCCGATAGAGCTATAACAAAAGGATCAAATTTATTTATTAAATAGATCAGATCAGACTTCTTATTGACTATACTGCGAGCGTTCCACTGCAGTATTTTGCTGGACTGATCCATTGTTAGTTTTATTAATACTTGAAATAATATCTAGTAAGGGGGCAACGTGGGATGGTGAAAAACTTGAAGAAGTGAGTAACTTAATTAATGCTGTAATAATTTCAAGAATGGAGGAGAGTTTCTTCATTATCACCAGATTTAAATTTAAGTGCAGAACCATTTTCTAATGACTTTTCATTATTGTAATCACCGAGAATGTCCTGATGGGCAGCTCGGTCATACCCTCGTGAAAATTTGGGTAAAGCACGGGGTTTACTGACTACTGTTTTCCTGTATGATGTTGTAGGAGTGCGGACTATGGACGCAGAGGTAATGGGTTGATTCTCTCTTGAAGCAGATTGAAACAATGGTTGTGAAACAACATTAGCATATGGTCTATTCACTGAAGGGTGCAGCTTAGCTGCTTCTACATAAGAAACACAATTCTGTGCCATATAGGTTTTAATTTGTTTTTGTCGCTCAAACTCTGGACATGTTTTGTTAGTGGCGTAATGACAGCCGGAGCACATACAGCAAGAGGCAGAGTCTTCTTCAACATCACATGAAGAGGCAGTATGGCTGAATCCACATTTAAAGCATCTAGGTTTAGATCTGCACTGATTTTTGGTGTGTCCATACCTACAGCAGTTATAACATTGTATCGTAGGGTATGTGTATAATTCAACTGGAAGTGAATTATAACACATAAATACACGTTTAGGTAATACTTGTCCATCAAAACTCAGAACAACAGTTTGAGAAGGTTTCCATATGGGATTACCATCAACCGTGACTTTGTAATTTAGTCTCCTTGTTTTAATAATTTTACCACATCCAATAGGTACACTTATATTTTCTACAATTTCCTCTGAATCCCACTCTACAGGGACACCACGGACCAGACCCATACGTGTGACGTTGTACGAGGGAATGAAAGCTTTGAGCTTATGATCTATTAATTTACTATTGTTGATAAATGAGTTGGCAGCTGTGTATGAGGTGAATGCTACAGTTATTCTGTTCCTACCAATTTTTTTAATGCTTCCATTACATATGTTCTGTATGTTATTTTTCTTTAAAAAGTTACCAAAGCTAATTGGATGGAATGTGGCTCCGGCATCAGTAGAGTCTCTTTGCACATGAACAACAAAAGGGGCAACATCAGTAGAGTTGTATTCAGCTCTAAACAGTCTGTTGGTTGGCAGGGGAGGGGGACTAATCGTTTTATCCTCAGTGTTCAAGGAAGGGACGTGAGAAGCATTAAAGACTGTACTCTTAGTGACATCAACCATATCCTCGTTTTGAACATTTTCAAGCCCTTCACTTACACAACTGCAACTAATTTTCGTTGCATGTGGATGTTTCCTGCGTTTTTTGTTACAATGTTTGCATATTTTAGTTGCGCGAATGCGTTTCCTCTTTGTTGTAGCGCCCGCCTCAGCATGATCCGTATCCATACTGGAGTCATTTTCATAAGCACTCCCGTCCATTAATACATTGTCTGTATGTTTATCCCCTTCTATGATAACATTACAAGCCACCGCCGGGGGAAAAAAATCCCCCGGTGGAGGGTCCTCCTCCATCCCTCCTTAACTTATCTCTAAACTTACCAATTATACAGCAAATTACAATATATACAAACTAACAACTAATATAACACAAAAATAAAACTAAAACTACGAACTAATCCTTTGAATAAGAAAAATATTAAAATTTTAACAAAAAACACGCCCGCTCAATTTGAAGGTTTCCCGCGCTTTTTTTCAAGAAGCCTATTCAATGTCGCAAACGTGCCCCACTGCCCCCACGGCCAGGCCCCAGACCATAGATTTTAGGATTAGTAGATTTGGCGATGGATTAATAATAATAACGAAAGAAAGAGATGATGTCATTACTCAGCTAATGTGCGTGAGCGGGATACAATCTCCATCACTTGTCCCTTTCGCGCGTATGCGATTTTGGTTGTGTGCCTACAGTTGATTGTAGGCAAGCAAATTATCCGACCGAATTAGGTGGTCATCTTGATACATACATTGAGACGTAGCAGTTGCACCATTTGAATTAAGTCGGGTTATATTGGATATTCGGGATACCAGCGCAGGAAAAATATTTTACCCCAAAAAGTGGGTAGTTATTTCAACATCTCGGATTCTTAATATAAATAACTACTTCTTATTGTGTTAACGTTTTTAGAAATGGATATTTGAGAAATTAGTGGAACTTTTAACGATAGATATGAACATAAACCACAGATTTTTTATAATAGACATTTTTAATGAAGTGATTAAATTAGATGAGATTCTTTCTACAGTAAGTCGCATACATCGTTATAATAAACATATATAACGGTAGATATAAACAGTAAGTTTGCGTTTTGTTATTCATTTTAAGCAATAACAAAATGCAAATGTATGTAGATTTTAAACTTGAGATCCTGAATAAATAAGAAGCTCTAAAGTTCTGGATTGTTTTATATCGGAAGGTACCATTTAGGCAGAGTTTTTTGACATCATTTTGGTCTCAAAATTCTAGCTGGAACCAATCTATCGTTATATTTTGGGTGTTATTGAAAAGCATTCATTTTGAAATTTTGCATGTGGGTAGGAGGCTCTATTTCAGCAATAATTGTTGACAATTGGTGTAGTAGTTCCTTGGTTCCAGATCCAGACATGAGGCTGCTATATAGCGGATCGTTCCGCTAGCAGCCTCAGTGGAAAATTCGATTTTCTGTGAAACTACGATAGCACATTTTTCCCCTTTGGGCACTATTTGTCAGTATTTATTGGCATTATCAGAATATTGAAATTCAATCATAAATAAAAAAATAGCTTATTTAAAATATTATTTTTACTGGTTTATTTACCAAGTTTCTGAAAACTTTTGTACGGATAAAAATACTGAAACGTGCGAATGAAATACTGAAAGTTGCGAAAAAATAAGCCATCATTTGTTGACGTAGTACTTTTCTACCAGAGTAAATTACGTTTAACCAAAAACTATGGTTGGTCATTTTTATCGTTATTTACCTATTATCAATATAAAACCAATTTGATACATTCATAAAATGTGGTGCTTTTTAAACTATAGCGAAATAATGCAATTACTATTCTGTATTATTCCTTAATAACTTCTAATAAATATGAAAATCTGCTTTTAATATATATTTTATTACTTACACAGATGCCTGTTAGTCTACTATATGATGACCTAAAGGAGACGTTTCACGGGACTACGGAGCTTGGACCTGGTCTGTGTACTAAACATCATAAATAAGTCATTAGAAACATAGTCTTTTCTAATTGTACATTTCCTTCGATTTACCTTCGTTACGAGGTTCATCTAGTTTCTCAGATTTAACAATCGCAACACATAAATCACCCAAAATGGCGAAGCGAGCGCAATTTTGAGCATTCTACGTTCAGAAACTAGATTTTGTACATACCATTGAAATTAATAATTTAGTTGTCCGACAAGTAACTCGAAAACCATCAGCTGTTATGCCTGTAAAAGAGGCAAGGCATATCTGCAGATTTTAAAAATCGTATACCAATGTCAGAAGTCAGAACAGAAGGGTGTTCAGTCAATCAGAGTCAGAGAAAGCATCTGAGGAATATGTGGACGAAGCCGTAATTTCTGAACGGGACCTACTATTGCAAGCTTCAGTGTTACCATTTATATTGTAAAAAGTGATGACAAAACATTATGCTTGAACCACGCAACCCTGCTTCTAATATTTTTTTCATTATTTTTCCTAGAAAGCCTATATTTTTCTATATTTTTCGCACTACGTACATGTCCAGGCACAAAATGAAACGTGTCCTTTGATTTTAAAGTAAGGAGTAAGTGAGTAAATAAAAGTAACGCAGTTTATTATGAATTATTGCAATCATGAAAAGTAATACAAAATTGTACTTATGTACTGCTTAATCAATAGTTTATAATTATGTCATTCATTATTGTATTATAAAAGCCTAGACTTAGTCGGTCGGCCTGGTTTCCTTTGTACTAATGTAATTAAACTCTACCATTATTGCAATATTTTTTATTTTACTATCTTATGTCACGATTATTGAGGTATTATTGAGAGTGAGTAGAGTTTAACAAATGAAAGCGTAACCTGGCTCTTTATTTAAAGTTTTTACATGGCAACAAAAAGAAGCTGTCAGAGGCTGTCACTGTTGAATGTTAGTATGACTGCCAATCATTGATACTTGTTGGTTGAATATTCATGTTTATTATTTATTGTATTGTTGAGCGTAAGAAATGATATAATGATATTATTTGTAATGACCATTCGTAAATGATAGATTTTATGGTAATTTTAGATTTTTCAGTGCAGAAATAAACTGCAGATTATCAAAATCAGTTTATGAAGTAGACTGTTTTTATGTTTATATTTATAAACAAGATGTACAAGGACTCAATAAAATTGTCAAAAGCGAATTGTAAATTGTAATTTCAACTAGTATAAATATATTTTAATAAAGATTTATCACACAAGTATTAAATATATATTTCCTGCTATAGGTTGGTGATACCACATAAATATTTTTGGAATTTGCCGCGCTTTCTCAGGTTACGCTTTCATTTGTTAGTCTCTAGTAGGGTTCATTTTTAAAACAGTGTTTATAAACATTGGTTCCAAATAAAATAACACATTTGTACTTATAAAAATAATTTTCAAATATTTATTATATTTTGATTATTTTTCAAAAATAGGTCGTACCTGTGGCCGTGTACTAGAGTATATCAAAAAATTCAAAATAATTCAAAGATTAATCACTTGCAAAAGAATAATGGGGAAATATGCGATAGCGGAGATATCATTATTTTTCATTTCAGCTTCATACATTTTTTTCGAATAAAAATCTTATTAATTGGAAACAAGACTATATAAATAACTTTTTCAATATAAGTGTGCATAAGCATGATCTATAGTGCCCATTTCGAGCAAAATAAATATAATAGGTATATGTAAGAAAAAATACTGAATGTCTATGAAAGGCGAATCTCAGCCAACAGTGCGCCGCCGTGGGTAGTTGTTTTCATTACAATTGAGAGTAAAAAAAGTTATTCCATAACCAACAATAGAAATAAAGATCGTTTTTACAGAGCGTAGGAAAACGTTTATATTATCGGAACATGTTTTTCGCAATAATTTAGTCGGAAGTTTAGTATTTTATTTGGAAGTGCAGTTTTTCTTTCGTTGAACTGTAATTAGAACAGACTTGTGCTTGTTTTTTAAATATGAAATTATTTTTCGCTGTATTTTGTGTTATTTTTTCGATAATTTATTTTAATGCAGCTTAGTTAGTATGTATTATAATCAGCCACCGACCGATCGCTGCAAGTTCATTTGTTTTCGGCCCGGCTTCGCTCAGGGAGTTGATGTAAGATCGTCTGGTAGTTGGAACAAAAGATAAAAAAAAATTAAGAGGTTTTTTTTATTGAATCCTTAGTCTAACAATTCACATATCTGGTTCATTAACAATATTTTTCGTTTTCAGGGTATATAATTATTTTAGAATTCCCTACCTCATCCCCCGCACCCCGAGCCTCACCCCCTCCAGCTCCCCGAGCCTCACCCCCCCGCTACCCAAAACTCACCCTCCGCACACCACGCTTCACACCCCGCACCGCGCCTCACCCCCCAGAAACACGAGACTCAACCCCCGCTCTGTGCCTCACCCCCCCCTCGCAACCGAGGCTCACCTCCCGCAACCCGGGCCTCACCCCCCGACCCGCGCCTCTCCCCCCGCAACCCACGCGTCTCCCTCCGAATCTCATTCCTCCCCCGCACGTCGAATCTCACCCCCCCCCCCCCCCCCCCCTCCGAATCCCAAATCTCACCCACTCCTGAGCCCAACGTTCCAGACTATTCCCGAGTATTCCACAATGTTCCAGAGTGCTCTCAAATAGTCTCATGATTTCATTATTTCGTTACAAATAATAACATTATCAAACAAGTAAATGTAAATCACATATTATAATATTTATTATGCGATAGTAGGTACCACACACTGTCAGTCTCTGGTTCAATCTCTGGTTCCCATAGTAGAAAAAAAAGTAGAGACGACTCTATTTGTTGTCCTATCGACCTTGTTCTGAAGCAGTAGTTCTGTTTCGTTTTTGCGCGAATCGCGCCTCCGGACGGAGAAGCGGCGTCAGTGTGTGGTACCCAGCGAATCGCACCGCGTCGCCATCCGGGAGCGCGGATCCGTCGTGCGAATCGCGCCTCCGGGCGGAGAAGCGGTGCCAATGTGTGGTACCCCGCGGTTTTTGTATACAAATCAACATTTTACAGTACAAAGTTTAAATCCGCTCCACCGCAATTCGCCGCGGTGAGCGGAGCAGTGTGTTTTCCGCCTAAAGTTTCACCCGAGAAATTCGTGTTAGGGTAGGGATGTTATCGTTTTAAAAAGTTTTGTTTATCGATATATATATATATGGTTCAATAAAGATTGACAACTACATAATAAAATTTGTTTAAATAAAGAAAAAGCAAAAAGTAAACAAACTTGACTAACTTTCCCCAGATCGTCACCACCCCCCTTTTACTGTTTTAACTCAACTCAATATTGAATCGAATTTTATAAAAAAAAAACAAAAGAACCAACTACTGTTTCCATAAGGCAGATTATAGTAAAATAAATTCTGATATTTTAGAAATAGATTGGAATACATTGTTTATGAACTTATCGGCTGAGGATGCCGTAAAACTATTTTATGAACGTATTTATGCGCTTATTAAACTTCATGTGCCTATGGCTCAAATAAGAAGTTTCAATTATCTTGTTTGGTTTACTCCTTCATTAATTCATATTTTTAAATCAAAGTCAAAATATTGGGTCAAGTGGAAAACATACAAAAATATTAGCGACTATGAAATATTCTCTGTCTTCCGTGATCGATTCAAAGATCAATGCAAAAAATGCTATGATACCTAGGGTAACGGGTACAATGATTGGCCCTTTAAGCAAACTTTTTACTTTGAACCCATATAACTCTAAATATTGGCTAACAGTTGACTGCTGAATTGTATATTACCATTCTGTAAGGGCCTAAGAAGTAAATTAATATGATTTGAACACTAAATAATTGCGTTAAAATAGATATTTATGGAATTTTAGTAAAAACCACCCAAAAGTAGTATTATTGGCCCCCTTGAGCACAGTGATTGTCCTAACGATTTGATAGTGAATGACCGGGCCAATCACTGTATACGTGGTGTGCCAATGAATGTAGCAAAACGAGTAATAGTGATGTGAAACAAAGGATCAAATAAAATAAAATATGTTTAAATCTTTTATTTTATTCTCTTATTGTCTCAGTAGAAAATTACAAAATAATAAAACAACAAAAGATATAAAATGGTTTTCGTTTTCACTGTATCTCATTACTAATGTAAAGTAAGTAAATTAAGAGAATAGGCATTTATTTTTTAGGTTTTTGTATATCTAGCTAGGTATATAAAATAAATTTGTTAAAATATAATAAAATGCGCACATCACTATCGTATTCTTTGAGAAACGGTATATTGATTGGCCCTAACAAAATACAATGATTGGCATTGCCAATCCCTTCAAAAACACAGTGATTGGCCCGGCCAGTTTTTGTTTAGACAAGGGCTATGATGGTTTAAGCATGAATTTAATAAATAACTCCGTTAACACAGCACAAATAAAGTTCAAAATCTTATTATTTTATAAAACCGTTTTTTAGTGATTGGCCGCCATGCCATTCAATTGGACTTCCATATAAGGCCTAAGTACAGTGATTGGCCCCCTAATATTTCTGAATTATACGTTAGAAATTAGTTACTTTTGCGTTATTTAACATCAAATCGACCTAATAAATGAAATAAATAACTCTTACAATGTAATAAATCACGATACAATAAGAAACAAAGCAATAAACCTACCTAGTCTTAACAAATTTTGATAAAAATCTGCAGTACATTGAAACGACTGCGACACACGAACAAAAAGACTTTAGTTTTCAGTGTTGCTAGATTCGAAATCAAAAAAGCTATTATAACTATACAAAGCATAAAATGCTTATTTTTACAAAAATATAAGACGATATTTTTAGTAGCAGTAACTCTTAATATTGTGCTATAAAGTTCAAAAGGCCATTCACTGGAGGGGGGCCAACGATACTACTGGTTACCCTATATAAATTCAATAGAAAATGAGCTCCACAATAACATGAAGTATTTTTGGAACTATATCTCTACTAGGGCATGCAAATATTCGAAAATTTTGGTATTCGAATATTCGAATATTTTTGCCTGAGATATTCGAAGATTCGAATATTATTCGAAAAGTTATAAAGTCAAATAAAATAGGGTTTTAAGTGGTAAGAACACTATTTTGCAATTAAATAAAATAGACTCATTAAAATTTCTAAAATCAATCATATTTATTTGCGACAACATGTTAAAAATTATAAAATCAAACAATTACCTTCTTCAAATAAAAGAAACAAGGTAATTAGTATTATCTTAATAAACCCCATATCTTCCCGTGGGTGTCATAAAAGGCGACTAAGGGCGACCGGAAGATGGGCAGCAGCGTCTTTTCCGCATACCATCTCGGCTCACGCCACACTGCGATCGCCAACCTGCATGCCAAGCGTGGCGATTACGGCAACTCCCCCCCATGGATATAAACCCTAAAAAACGGCCCCTAGTCCCCGGCAGCCCCGGTAGCGGTCACGGTAACGGCGGGGCATGGGGTGCGAAGAATGTCCGGCAGAGGCCAGGCTACCAGAAACGAAGACCTTTGGCCCTGGCAACATACAACACGCGCACACTGCGAACAGACGAGAAACTCGCTGAACTGGAGGAGGAATTGAGCAGGCTACGGTGGGACATTGTAGGATTATGTGAAGTCCGAAGAGAGGGAGAGGACACCATGATCCTTAAGTCCGGAAACCTGCTCTATTTCCGGGAGGGCGACCATCTGTCCCAGGGTGGTGTCGGATTTATTGTCCACAAGTCCCTCGTTAACAACGTGGTCCAGGCCGAGAGTGTTTCGACGAGGGTAGCGTACCTTATACTCAGAATCACCAAACGGTATTCGCTAAAGGTCATACAGGTATATGCACCGACCGCGGAACACCCCGACGACGAGGTGGAGGTTATGTATGAGGATATCTCCAGAGCCATACATAGCTCCAGGACCCATTACACCGTTGTGATGGGGGACTTCAACGCGAAACTAGGCAAACGAAGTCACAACGAGCTGAGAGTGGAGAAATTTGGATACGGAGAGAGGAATGTGCGGGGTCAGCTGCTGGCCGGCTTTATGGAGAAGGAGGGCCTCTTTATGATGAACTCTTTCTTTGAAAAGCCAAAACAGCGCAAGTGGACATGGCTGCATCCCAATGGTGTAGTAAAAAATGAGATTGACTTCATCTTGTAGATAAAAAGGCAAATATTCAATGATGTCTCTGTGATCAACTCGCTGAAGACAGTGTCGGCGCTCTATATACGGGTTGCAGGGTTGTGATTAAAAAATAAAATGTTCACAAGTTAGGTAGCACGGAAACTATATTAAAATTTGGAATAAGCCTCTAAGACGTCCGACCGGTAGTGGAGTTGTATGACTGTTCGTTGTACATCGCAGGAAACATCGATAAGCCAAGTCGGACGTCTTAGGAATGTAAACACATAAAAATACAAAAACATCAATAAAACAATTTACACGGAAAAATATTACAAAACACAAATCAGCGGAGTGAACACAAACAATAAACAAGACAAAAGAAATGAGCACGCATCTGGGACGTCGGCAAGAACACAAGAATCAAAAGAAAGTCGCCGACACGATGCTTATATTGTTATACTATTATGTGGCAATAAAATAAATTGCTATCCTAGCTTAAAAGTAACATGCAGTTAATCTACAATATTTACAGGCTAAAAATACTACTTTACATATTCACATTAAATCTAAGAAGTTTACAAGCTTAAAAATACAATTTTACATATTTATAATATTTACATAATGCAGAGCATACGTGGGATTTAGTCACCACAGTACCCCCCTACCAGTGATTTAGTTCATGTGATGGCTATCTAAATCACGAAATCTAAGCCTGATAATAATCAGGAAAACGTACGCGTCTCCCAGAACGGCGAGGAATCGTACGCGGGCTAACATCCGGTAAACTTGATGTTACATTAGTCAAGATCGTCTCACTTGTGGCGTTTGAACCTAAGTCACGATTCAAATTAACATCCTGTTGAGGTTGCTGATCATTACGAATATAAATTTGCTCTGGATCGTTGTCAATACTGCTGTCGGGATGATATTCCGGTTCCCGTAATAAATAAGCAGGTTTAAGCCTATCGATAGATACCGTGACCTCGCGACCACGAATATCTAATACGAAGGTTTTGTCTTTTCTACTTATCACTCTATAAGGCCCATCGTAGGGTTGCTGTAACGGTGCTTTGACTGCATCGTTTCGGACAAAGACATGGCTTGTTGTAAGTAGATCTTTATAGATAAAAGTACTTTTCTGCCCGTGTTGTGTTCCGGGTATAAGTTTCATTTGATTGAAATTCGAACTAAGCTCTTTAACAAACTCACTCGGCGATGGGTGAGTTGTTGATTTCGCTCCTAAAAACTCTCCGGGAAGGCGTAAGCTTTGTCCGTAAACTAATTCCGCGGATGTAGCTTTAAGGTCCTCCTTCCACGAGGCTCTGATACCTAACAATACCGTTGGTAGGGTTCGCGTCCAACTAGCATTACAAGAACCATGACATTTAATTGCGCTTTTTAATTGACGATGGAAGCGTTCTACCATGCCGTGCCGTTAGCGGCAGGGTGGTAGGCCGTGGTCGTAAAATGTTTTGTACCTATTAGAGCATTAAGATCTCTAAATAGATGCGATTCAAACTGTCGACCTTTATCTGTTGTTACTCTAAGCGGTATTCCAAAACGCGCAATCCAATTAGTATAAAATGCACGAGCAACAGTTTCCGCCTCTTGATTTATTATAGGAATGGCTTCGGGCCATCTTGAAAACCTATCTACGCAAGTTAAACAATAGAGGTAACCCTCAGAGTACGGCATGACAATAATATCCAGATGCACGTGATCAAAACGTGACGAAGGCGGTGCAAAAGTATCTGGCGATGTGATAACGTGCCTGTTCACTTTAGACCGTTGGCAATCTATACAATTCTTTACCCATTGTTTACAATCAGAATTCATTGAAGGCCATACAAAACGTTCAGAAACTAGCTTAGTCGTTGCCCTAGCCCCCGGATGCGAGTTTTGGTGCAGCATATTGAATGCGGCTTTCCTAAAAGATTCCGTAAGGTACGGTCTCGCGGATGGGGTGGATATGTCGCAATAAACCTGTTGGTTGCTACCAGGTAGTTGAATCAAGCGTAACTGCAACCAGTGGCGTAGCAAGGTGTAATCTAGGCGTGGGCGAAATCGCACAGCGAGGCCCCCTATCTTTCAGAATTTTTTACATAGGTATGTTAAGATGGTCAGTCATTTCACGGTTTTATTTCCAGTGCAAAAAAAAACTTAAATGTGTTCGAATAATTTTATGGGTATCATTTAAATGGTTAGCAAAATATTCGTAATTTTGTGAGCAAAAAAATATATTCGGTCAGACAAAATAACTAGTTCGTCAGCAACTTATGGCCAGCATACATTTCAGATTCGATTAGCAGTTAATGTCATACTGGACTACTCGAAATTTTTTTGGACAACCAATTACATATTTTGGCTGCATTGGGTGAACCACATTTAATCAAATGATAAGCACTCAGACTGTTAGCAGAAATTATTTAATTAAATAAACTTTACTTGTCAAGTACAAAATGGGCGCCACTATATATTTTTTTTCAGTACCTAAGAGTTGCACCCGAAGCAGTGATTATTACTACCTTTGTAAGGTTATAATGCGTGGCTTGCGTGGTGCGACGATCATGTAGGTTGACTGACTACAGACACAGTTATAACCTGAATGGGTTTGACTATTAGTGGCATTTATCTCGAACATTTCCGTGCTTCGCAAGCCACGTACCGCTCGTGTCACGGGTCAGCATTTTGCTCCGCCCACTTCAACGAAAAATCCTGTTTTTTTTTTAAATACAAACGCAACCTAATTATTCATATAAGTTACCGTTTGTTAAATATGCGTACCTATCAGATAAACTGCCTATATACGATATATATTATTATTATTTTATGGTCATGTTTTATCTGCTAACCAATTATAAAATCTTGCTAACCGAGTAATTATTTAACATCGCGAGTGTTTATTGAGCAGACACATAATATTACAAGCTGACTGCATACTACTTAAATTGCTGACAATTTAACTTTTTTTTTGCAGACCAAGGGTTGCAGCAAGATTTTTATTTGTTGCAAACAAAATATTTGTTTGCTGTCTCAATGATTAATTAGCAGATTTTTGTTGCTAACCAAATTAAATAACGGCATACCATTTAATTACTTCTATAATTTATTACGCAAAAAAATATTTTTTCACTTCGTACCTAATTCATCAAGCCCGATATTGAAAATTACACAAAACAAACGGAATAAAAAACGCACAACAAATTAACTGAGAATAAACAGCAGCTCGGGAAGGAATCTGTGGGAATGTATTGGAAAATATTAATCATTTTACAAAAATAATGACTCAGTCCACAAATTTCTATTCTAATTCATTCACTATCCGTTCTATACGACTGTGGAACTCTCTTCCTGAATCTATAAGACCGCCTACATGTATAACGTTCTCCTTCTCTCAATATCTTCAAGTCGCAAGTGAAAGCGCACTTTTTAACTCTCTAGTTATTTACGCTGTCAATTAAAGCTGGTTGTCTTTGGTTGTACATATTTGGTTATCAAGTACAGTAGTAAACATTTAATAAGGCTTGCCGATGTACCTGCGCAGTAGACAATATTTTAATTACGCGGGAAACTGATGGACCAATCAAGTAGCTTATTGTCACCCGTCATTAAACGTTCCTAAAATCTCTGCCGCTATTGGTTGATTGATTTCGCGTCTGATAATGAAATTGTCAGTTGTCAGAAAGCTGTCACCGTGCGTTGATTGTTTCGGGTGTTTCCGTCGATACTTTGTTCTTGTCTGCGCGAACGAAGATAACCGACGCGCCTTATTTTTGTGTACTACTGTATCACATTGTAGATTGTAGTATATGTTATATATAATGTATGTATGTAAGTATTTATGTATGTATGTATTTATGTAGTAATAAGTATATATTAGTAGTTTCTTAAGTTTAGTATTTAGTTTTCATTGTTATAAAATAACATTTATTTTTTTCATTGTTTTCTTTTTTTTATCGCGCACCACCCCTCAAATATGTTATTACGCGATTTACTCCACCCAAAGGTTGTCTATAAGACCGCCTACATGTATAACTGTCTTATCACGTATATTGTTAATATTTTCCTCTTAATGTTGTGCAATAAAGTGTTTTCATTCATTCATTCATTCAATGGCTTTCGGGTCTTCGCTTTGCTAAAGTCCTGTATTATATCCTTATAGACATGAAGTAGATTTTTGAAGCCAACTCTGCTTTGATTGACAATACAGTAAAAAATTATGAGCGAATTTTTTCAATATTTTTCCTGTATTCTATACTTGATTCTGAGTAACCTCTAAAAATTTAAAACACACTTTTGTTAACATCCTGTATTGCTAAAGCAGAGAGATGCTATTCCTCAAATAGTTTTAATTTTTTTAAATACTCAGGTCAGCACTAAGAGCGGCCTCGCGCGGAGCCAATTTTACTTTAAAAACATTCCCACTTATTAGCTCGCAGTCGAAGAAATCCAGTTGGATTTCCGCGGTTTATCGGTAGTTTTGGTTGAATATATTTTATTTTGTTACAGTATTTTTTTAGCTATGCTTACTTAACTAAATTTACACTCAAGGGGGCCTTGCGCGTGATCTAATTTAATGTAAAAATATTACACCTTAAGGTTAAACGTCTATCACCCTATTTCATACAAAACCTGGCTCAAAACTACACAAATACACACAATTAAAGTTATAGTTAAATTAACGCCATCTAACAGATTTTTCAACCAGGGAGCACTGACGTTTAACCTTAAGGTAAGTCAGCAGTCAGCACTCTAGTAGTGGGCCTCGAGCGAGACACCGCTATGATAGCCATCGCGGTTTTATTCATAGAGTATAGGTTATCACAGTTACTTTTTAGCTATACTTAATACTCACAGGGGCCTCGCGCGACGCTATTTGTAATGTAAAAATAGTATCCCTTTATAAATAAAATGGAACGATTGGATTTCAAATGTTTTTATGGTTATTACTTGATTGTATACAGTTTTGCTATTTTTATTTTTAGCCGTACTCACATAAAACACTGAAAGGGCCTCGCGCACGACCTCTTTAATTACATGATTTTATGTAATAATGTGACCCCCTTACGTTAGCAGTCAGTAGCGTAGCAAGGCGTGGGCGAGGGCCCAATTCGCCCACGCCTTGCTACGCTACTGACTGCAACGACGAATTATTATGTTCTAATAGTGATTTTAACTGTTGGTCGTTTCTCTGAGAAGCCGAGAGTGATTCCCAATCAATACCACGGTGAATAGTCTCAATGCGTGACAATGCATCAGCTGGAATGTTATCTTCCCCACTGATATGACGTATGTCTGTCGTAAACTGACCAATAAAATCTAGGTATCGAAACTGCCTCGGCGTGCATTGTTGTTCTTTTTTTGTAAAGGCATAGGTAATGGGCTTGTGATCGGTAAAGATAGTAAAATGACGCGCTTCCACATAATGTCTAAAGTGTTTGACTGCAGCATAGATAGCGAGTAGTTCGCGATCGTACGCTGAGTAATTTTGTTGGGCTGTAGTCAACTTCTTAGAAAAAAATCCGATGGGTTGCCAATCGTTATCTACCCTTTGTTGCAAGGCTGCCCCTATTGTTTTGTCAGAGGCGTCACAAAATAGAGCTATCTCGGCATCGATTATCGGGTGGGCTAATAATGCTGCTTGGGCTAGGCTTTCTTTACAAACTTCAAAATCGCGTTTAGCCTTGTCTGTCCAAGCCACTGGAGTCTTGCCCTTCTTATTCCCTAACAAATCGTTGAGAGTAGCCTGGCTCTTGGCTGCGTTAGGCATGAACCTTCTGTAAAAATTTAACATACCTAAGAATCGTCGTAGCTCCTTCACAGTTACAGGTAACGGGTACGTACGTACAGCGTCAACCCTCTCGGGGAGCGGTCGCGTACCTGCAGGGGACACTAAATAGCCGAGGAACTCAACCTCGGTTTGACCGAACACACACTTTGACGGGTTAATTACTACACCATATTGCCTTAATCTATTGAATACAGTCTCTAAATGTTTTAAATGTTCACTATCGTCACTAGATGCGATTAAAATATCGTCTATATAGCAATAACAAAAGTCTAATTCACATAACACTTCGTCCATAAATCGCTGAAAAGTTTGAGCCGCGTTACGTAAACCAAAAGTCATAAATTTAAACTCAAACAGGCCAAAAGGCGTAGTTATGGCAGTTTTAGGTATATCGTCCTCAGCGATCGGTATTTGATTGAAAGCACGCACTAAATCAATTTTTGAGAACACTGTTTTACCACTTAAACACTGTGCGAAGTCTTGTATGTGACGCACTGGATATTTATCAGATATCGTCCTGTCGTTTAATCCACGGTAATCACCACAAGGTCGGTGTTTTACCGTGTTTTCTCCAGTTTCCGGCATAATAAACGGTGACGACGGTGTCTCCGGCTTTTCACGTGTTAACGGTTTCTGTACCATTACCAATGGCGCTGCCCATGGGCTCTTTGATGGTTGAGCAATTCCCAGCTTAACCATTGTTTCGAACTCCTTTTTAGCTGCTACGAGACGATCTGGAGCCAAGCGTCTGGGCTTTTGTGCTACCGGAGGTCCTGGTGTCACTAATATGTGGTGCTTCGTGTTATGTTTTATTTCTTTCACGACTCCGTCAGGGCGCGTTATGTCAATGTACTTCGCTAGGAGATCGTGATAAGGCGTTGTACCGTTTATGGTTTTAACTGTTGATTGTTTACACCCAGTTACGCTTCCATTTGTCGTAAGCTGAGTGAGTGCATCTACAAGTCGCTTATTCCTTGCGTCGACCATAAGGTTGTAATGCGCTAAGAAATCCATCCCTATAATGGGTGTAGAAACATCAGCCACTACAAATATCCACGGGAAGTCTCGTCGTAATCCGAGGTTAAGCGTTAAGGCGACGGTACCGTATGTTGCGATCGTCGTTTCATTGGCAGCCACTAGTTCATAGGCGGATACTTTGCACGCCGTAGGGACTAGTGATTTCGGATAAACACATAAATCCGCGCCAGTATCTATAAGGAACCTAACCTTGCTCTCTGCATCCGTGATGAAAATGCGGCGTGATGTTTTAAGGGAGTTTAAGCCATTTGCCGCTAATGACTCCCGCTGCCGTTTCCCTGCTGCGATTTATATGCGCATGGCTGTATGCATCTATCAGCCTTTGGTCCATGTTTATAGTGGTACCAACATAACCAACCGTCTGGTCGTTGTATCGACGATGAGCGTTGGCGGTAACTACTGTGCGAGCGAGAGCGTGAGCGTGGCCTCGATCTTCTATCGACCTCCGGCACAGACGTTTGTAGCTGCTGTAAGTTCTTCACCAGCTCCTTAATGGCTAAAATCTCACCCTCTAAGCGCCGTATGTGCTCGTCGGCGGCACCGGTGGCGGTAACAGCTGCCACTGCAGGCGATGGTCTCGCGCATCGAAGTCTCATATTCTCAGCGACGAGGTCCGCTATTTCGGCGAGAGTATCGAGCGGCGTATCCCTCTTAGCTACTACAGCTGCTTGCATATCGACCGGTAAGCCTTTCGTCTAAATAACACGAAGGACGTCGTCGGACATCGCGTTGCCTGCTAAAGATTTTAGATGCCGCAGGAACTGAGATGGAGTACGGTCGCCAATTTCTTCTCCTTCTAATAACCGCTGAGTTTTGACCGTCTGAGACTCCCCAAACCTCTTCACTATTTTACTCTTCAGATCCTCGTACTGATCGTCGGTGAGGACTGAGAGGTCAGCAATTAAATCACTCGCCTCCTTCAACGCGTGGGAATCCATCTTACTTAATATGTAGAGGCACTTCTGAAAGCAGGTGGAGAACCGGTACTTATAGCTCTTCAGAAGCTATTGAATTCCGTCATGCTCGAGGGACGAACGCCTACAGCATGGCACAGGAGTGTGGTGGTGCTCTTCTTCAAGAAGGGTGATAAGACTCTGCTGAAGAATTACAGACCCATCTCACTCCTGAGCCATGTCTACAAGCTGTTTTCGAGAGGCATTACGAATCGTCTCGCGCGCAGGTTTGACGACTTCCAGCCTCCCGAACAAACCGGTTTCCGAAAAGACTTCAGTACCATAGACCACATACATACGCTGCGGCAGATTATACAGAAGACCGAAGAGTATAATCGGTCACTATGCTTGGCGTTTGTGGACTATGAGAAAGCCTTTGATTCGATCGAGACCTGGGCTGTGTTGCAGTCTCTCCAACGGTGCCAAATCGATTATCGATACATCGAAGTACTGAAGTATTTGTATGAAAATGCCACCATGTCGGTCCACCTCCAGGATCAGAATTCAAATCCTATCCGGCTGCAGTGTGGGGTGAGACAGGGAGATGTTATATCTCCGAAACTGTTTACCGCTGCACTGGAATATGTTTTCAAGCTTCTGGACTGGAGAAGACTCGGCATTAACATCAATGGCGAGTACATCACTTACCTTCGATTTGCTGACGATATCGTGATTATGGCTGAGACCTTGGAGGACCTAGGCGCGATGCTCGAAGGACTCAGTAAAGCCTCCCAACAAGTGGGTCTTAAAATGAACATGGATAAGACGAAAATCATGTTAAACGTCCGTGTTACACCCACTCCTCTGAAGGTTGGGGACTCTACACTTGAAGTTGTTGACGAGTATGTATACCTGGGACAAACAGTCCAGTTAGGTAGGTCCAACTTCGAGAAAGAGATCAATCGCCGAATCCAACTCGGCTGGGCAGCGTTCGGAAAGCTTCGCAATATCTTCACGTCCAAAATACCGCAGTATCTCAAGACTAAAGTCTTTGACCAGTGTGTGTTGCCAGTGATGACATATGGATCCGAGACATGGTCGCTTACTATGGGCCTCATAAGAAGGCTCAAAGTCACCCAAAGGGCGATGGAGCGCGCTATGCTTGGTGTTTCTCTACGTGATCGAATCAGAAATGAGGAAATACGTAGGAGAACTAAAGTTACCGACATAGCTCTCAGAATCGCTAGACTTAAGTGGCAGTGGGCAGGGCACATAGCTCGTAGAACAGATGGCCGTTGGGGCAGTAAAGTTCTCGAGTGGCGACCGCGCACCGGAAGACGCAGTGTGGGCAGGCCTCCGACTCGGTGGACCGACGATCTGGTGAAGGTTGCGGGAAGCCGCTGGATGCGAGCCGCACATGACCGGTCAGTGTGGAAATCCTTGGGGACGGCCTTTGTCCAACAGTGGACGTCTTTCGGCTGATAGATAGATAGATAGAGATGAGATAATAAACCTATCATAAATGAGATCATCAATTATCATTGATTATCTAAAATAAAGTAATGAAAACAAAATTAAACAATTTCTGTTAACTTAGCAGTAACCTAAATAGAAACAATCACTCTCTGAGATCACATGCATAAAAATTGTCCTTATTGAAAAATATAACAAATGAAAATACTTTAACAAATTTAATCCAGGTAAATTAATATATGGCAGTTTGCCATTCTTCTTTCCGAATAACGGCGAGTAATACTGTCTTTTAATATTTAATGTGATGAAATAAATAAACTCGTTACCACTATGGATCAAATATTGTATAAAATTCGTTTACAAGTCAGTTCAAATGTCTTTAAAAATAATCGAATATTCGAATATTCGTAAACATTATTCGAATATTAAAATGAGGCGAATATTCGAAATTGCAGGCCCTAATCTCGACCCGTAGGACCAAGCAGGGAATACCAACCACCATGTATTATAAAGATGACACTGCTAATGACCCTAAATCAATCTACAATATGCTTTCCGACTTTTTTCAATCAGTCTATGAAGACTCAACGCTTAACATTGATAACTGGTCATGCCCCCTCGATAGCGCTAATCATGATGTTTATATTAGTTCGATTGAATTTTCACTTACTGATATCTTAACTAATCTTAAATCACTTGACGTTACGAAGGGATCTGGCCCAGATGGTATTCCTCCCTCGTTTCTGAAGCTTACAGCTGATAGCATATGTGTCCCTCTCTGTATATTATATAATAAATGTTTTAGAGGGGGTGTTTCCCAGTATATGGAAGTTGGCTAACATTGCCCCTGTTTATAAAACCGGTTCTAAATGCAATGTTGAGAACTATCGCCCTATCTCAATTTTGTCCACCTTGTCGAAACGCTTTGAGAGACTGGTACACAGTGCCATTTATCCGCTGCTCCATAATATCATAACGCCTGCACAACATGGATTTGTTAAACATCGTTCTACTGTAACAAACCTCTTGATTTTTAGTACTTTTCTTTTCGAAAATATGGACAACCGTATACAAGTGGACACTGTGTATACAGATTTCAAGAAGGCTTTTGACAAGGTGGACCATGAACTACTTTTAAACAAAATTGCCTTCAATGGAATTAAATGTAACCTACTTCGCTGGTTTTCATCCTATATTTCGTCTAGAACTCAACGGGTGGTTGTAAATGGTTTTGAATCTGACACTGTTACAGTATCATCCGGTGTTCCTCAAGGATCCATCCTGGGACCCCTTTTATTTACTCTTTTCATCAACGACATTGATAATTGTTTCCAACATAGTAACTTTCTCCTATATGCGGATGATCTAAAGGTATACTCAGGTATCCGCTCCATTACTGATTGCTACAAATTTCAGGAAGATCTTGATAGATTGCATAGGTATTGCTTGCATAATAATCTACACTTAAGCTTGCCAAAATGTCTTAAAATAACATTTACAAAAAAAATGAATAATATTATGATACGTACGAGTAAAAGTGAGGGCGGCACCGTGCAGGATATGTATGTATGGAAAAAATCAGTTACTTGTTTAGTTTATTGTATTTTTTTTTCAGTCCCGTGCGAAAGTTGACAATATTTGACTTTTTTAGAAAGCTCATGAAACAAGGACCTTTTTTCATTAATTTGTACGCCAAGTTCACAAAATTTTTTTTAGTAATTAGGGTTTGCATTATCCGTTCAACTTTACAATACCGATAAATCGGATATTAAATTTTAAAATATCCGGATATCCGGATAAAACAGATAATTCGGATAATTTTGAAAATACTTTAATTTTCTTCGTTAAATGTATTTTTATATAGGGTGTTTATGTAAAAATGTGATTAAAATGAACAAACACACTGCTACCCAGCATATACTATTTCTAACACCGACCAAACGGAATAAAATAATGATTTATTTAAATTTATTTATTTATATCGCAATTCATGACGCACACGTGAGGTTCTGTTCTAGAAGTCTTCATCAAGAGACACCTGAGTTTCCTAGCACTACATAATTCAATAGATTTTCTCAAGTGACTAGTATTTTAAATCGATAAATTTTGACCTTGAGCATTGAGCCCTCTGATGATGCCCATAGCATGTCTTAGTTCCGTATCACTGACAACACACACTAGTCCAAGATCTTAATTTTGAGAAACTGCGGTATTTTTAAAGCGAAGATATTGCGGAGCTTATCAAACAACGCTCTACTGAGTCCATCGAGCACAGTTTTAAATCCACAGTTGGTAAGCCCTTGGAGTTATATTTCATTTCATTTATTTATATCAGACTTCCAAGGTCCATAAAAGTTAGTAACAATGTGACTTACAGACTATGTTAGTTATAATTACAACAGATAAGAAATAAAAAACATAAACATACAAACTATATTAGTATACAAGAACCTTAAACTATGTAAGTTACTTATATCTAAAAGGGATTTGGTCCGACAGATCAGGGTCCACAGGAACGGACTATCAAATTTGTCGGCCAGCGCCCGCAGGATTTCGTTGGGGCTTTCGCGCAGCCTGCGTAACAATGACGCCGATTTATTGTATATATTGCCTGACGATATTTGATGATGATCCTGAAAGATGGAAGCGGTCTTGCTAAGATAACCCAACGCATTATGCCTAGATCTACAAAGGTATGACTACGATATCGTCAGAATCACAGTTTCACAGTATAAGGACGTTATACAGTATGGACACTCCCCTGCCGCTCTCTGAGTGCTACCTCACCCTCCCTGTGTGACCGATGTGTGACCATTTGTCAAGGGGTTGACAAACCAAACCACAGTTTATTAACCAAAAACAATTTTATTTTTTTAAGGAAAGAGCTAAAGGCTTCTATGGCTATACAACATTGTCTGGTGTATACAGCCTTAACTTTATTTGTAAAAGTCTAGCTAACGATAAAGAACTTCGCAAACACTTCCCGAAACGTTGAGTGTACAAGTCGCGCGAGGTAGAGACTTTGCATTAGGTAGAAAAAAATATTGACGATTTAAAAGCATGTGTAAAGCATCTACTTAAATAAAAAAACATTTTGAGTTTTAAGATTGAAGAATGAGGGCTAACTGAACTTCGATTCAACCCTAGTACATCACGCACACATTTACATGTGTACAAACATGAATGCCTATGTAGTAAACAATGGCGCGAAATTTGTATGAAATGTCCGGGGTTTGCGTCTGTATATAAAAGGCCGATTAAATTTAAAACATGGAAATTGATGTTTATGCTAATTCCTCTCTAGTCCAAAAGCTTGAAGACGTAGGTATGAAGGTAGCAGTTTTTTCGGATAAACCTCTATGTTAGTCTCACCCCTCGCTGCAGATTAAGTTTTTAATTCTGATCCTGGAGGCTGACTGACATGGTGGCGTTTTGGTACCGTCGGAAATACTGCGAAACTGCACAGGTCTCGATCAAATCAAATATATTTTTCATAGTCCAATATGCCAAGCATAGTGACGAACACTCTTCAGTCTCCTATTATGTTATCTGCCACAGCGTACACAGACTGGTAAAAAAATGCGTTTGAAGGGGTTACTCAGAATCAAGTAGGTGAACTTTCTTCCCTGTAAGTATATGTGATCTACGATACTGAACCCTTTTTGGAAACTGGCTTGTTTGGGTGGTTGGAAGTCGTCATACCTGCGAACGAGCGTTAGTAGACGTAATTCGATTAAAAATATGCTTCGGTAATCGCCTTCTAATCAAAGTTTTATATTATCCGGATATTCGGATAATTTACAACAAATAATCCGGATAGTAAAATTGACGGATATCCGGATAAAACGGATATCCGGATTGCAAACCCTATTAGTAATACTCTAATTACTTATGAAAAAGTTATAAAAAATAATAATTTAATGCAACTTAAGACTGTTTATTTTTGAGACTGTGTGAATTTTGGGCAAGGATTTTTTTTCAAAATGAGCGCTCATTTCTCAGCTTTTAAAAAAATATGGTTTTTCATAATTAATTGTTTTTGGTAACAAGGCAGAAAATTTCTTAGAAATCTAAAAACCATATCTCAGTAACCATATATTTTTGACCCCAGGTTAACTGGACTTAATTGGTTGCAAATGACCTCTAGTATAACCCCTATGAAGGATCACGTCGAATTACCAATCACCCTGTAGACATCAACTGCTATTTCAGTCTGCATCACTGTATATGGTCCTATTAGACATGGACAAAAAAAAAAATATGTGTGACATTTTAAATTATCTTATTATTTATTTAATTATTGCCTTGACGGTCATATTATCCTCTGACATTTTTGTAATATTGTATTATTGTAAACTTGACATTGATAATATGAAATAAATAAATCTAATCTAATCTATTGTGTTTGCTGGTGACATGACTGCTCAAGCATCCTATACAAAATGCCAGTGTCAAACAAGGTCTAGGGAGTGTCCGCGGAAGGGTTAATCGTAAACACCGAATCGACACCATTGTGACATTTTCACTTCTAAGGTATATTGAAATTTTATAAACAGATTATGTTTTTGTGTTTCACTTTAAACTATTGTAGAGTGAACATGCAGAGAAGTTAAAAATAAAATGTTAATGATTAAATTTAATTATACATATACTGAAAAATAAAAATCAATACCTGTATACAAATATTGTATACAATTTTTAATACACAAAACAATTCATCTTCTCACTAACTGCTCTTCATATAAAAGCACACATATTGATAAAATTATTTATGCTAGGTACAGAGAAATTTCTCAGTTTAATATTACTCTAAATCAGGCAGGTCTTCCTCTTCAGAACTGCTGTCCTCATTATCATTTTCATCACCAAAATCACCTATTTTACTTGAAAACATGTCGTTTATGTCCTCAATTTCATCTCCACTCTCATTTTCATCTTGCCAGCGATTAAAGTCCACCTTTAACCAGTGATGCTTCTTTTTGTCATTGGTCAGGGAGGGCCAATAGGCTTCATCAGTTTTCGCCTTTGCAAGGACTACTTCGATGTACCGACCTTTGTTAACATATGAGCTTTTTTCAGGATCTATTTCAGCAAAAAGTGGGATTTCTACCTCATGTGGTTTCTGGTCAGGAGCACATAAGCCTTTGAAAGAAACTAGTTGCTTCTCAATTCTTATATCGGGTTTCTCGCACTCGACATTGAACGTCAGGAACACGCGTGCGCTCCTCTGTGCCCAAGACACTGATGGTGGAGTAGAAATAGCGTGTGAATGCATTTGGTCTTCAACTGGAAAAAAAATAATTTACTTTATAGTATTTTTCAACAGTAAACATGGATATCTATTTCCTTTAAAAATTAAACATACACTTTAGGGAGGATGTAAAACTAACAAAACCAGTATGTAGTTTTTCTCAACAATCTAAAATTCCATGCAAAAACTCCACAAGCTCAACCACAACGATTTCGTTCAACAACAAGAGCTATTTAGGTATCTATCCAAAGAGTATATACCAAATGTATCTATCTTATCTATCATCTGTTCTGTCATTATGACAAGAAGGATAATGACATATTGGACAAAGGCTTCCATAGTCAAACAGCCTTGTCTGACGTAATATTAGGGCGCAAACATATTGTCCGGTTTACATTTTGTTAAGCGCGAGTGTTTAGTGCAAGTATTAAGTGTTTAGCCCGTGTGGACAGGCACTGACAAGCAGTGTTGCCGTTTGCGTACATTTTACACATTTGACCATCGACGTAGAAACAAATGGACTTCGGGTCAGCGCTCAAAAGTGTCCGAACCAAAAGAGTAGTAAAACGCAAAAGGAGGTATAATTTCGCGCCAGTCTTAATTTGATCGGCCGGCTGACTGCGCGTCCAAAATGGCGTATTGCGTCGTGAAAAGTTGTAAAAACTATTCAAGTAAGTGAAAAAACAGGATGCAGTATCATATTTCCGGTAAGTAAACTCTTGCTTTATCATTTTAAAGTATTGTTTTGCTAAGAAACACAGTAGCTTATTTTAATTTGAATTACGCATTTAGTTTGATTTTCACGAGCGAACAATCGAACATCACAACTTTGGAACATTTTTATAGAGTCGCCTTCAAGTATAAAGTTTCTTATTAAAATATTTTGTTACTTTTTTCCATTGTTTTTATTACATAAAAATATTTTATTTATTTTAGCTTTCCACGAGATCCTATACGTTGTGCATTATGGAAAAACATTATAGCCGAATCGAGACGAGAGGAATACTTTGTTCCGAAAAAAATCCACTTTGTTTGCTGGAGTCATTTTTACCCTGTATATTAATAAACAAGGTTCTGCAAAAATAAAAAATACTTATAAAACATAGTCAACAAAAAAACATAAGTGAAAGCTACTCCATTACTTCTCTGTCTTCACTCGAAGCTGCGTAAGGTGAAGTACGTTCCAGTCGAAGCTTCGTATGGTGATAAATTGTTGCAAACAAAAACAGCCGTAATGCAATGACACACGATCTACATTCAAATGTGTTGTTTCTATGCATATAACTACGTGCGTACAGGTTAACTTCGGACGCTTTTTTCGTGAATTATGTACTAGACCCGTCGTCCATTTGATTCTACGTCGATGCATTTGACGTACCTTTTTAAGCTCCCACGTGTAATGTGTAATTGGGACCTCATATGTACCTTTTGAACTTACACAAAAGATAAGTTAGTAAGTTCCACAGGCGCGGCGATAATAATCAACCTCCACCTTAAATATTTTGCGCTCGCTCCGCTCGCGCCCTTTTGTATAAACAGGGAAGGTTCTTCTGTTTTGTTCTTCTGGTTTGAACGATAGGACTGGATGCATTTGCGCAAAAAAAGTTGGTCGCGCTTTCTTAAATGTATGTATATTATAAACAAGAATACTGCAAATCAAAGGAGAGTGTAAAATTAAACTAAAACTTCCTAAAAATTCTGGAAATCTGAAGTGTTAATTTAATAAAGAAAAAATTTTGCAAGCAGAACTGAAGATTCTAAGATTCTACTACTTCGTTAATTACAGCACTCGAGGAACATACAGAGGAGGGCGTTAATTTAAATAAAACTTCCTAAAAATGTAGGTAATCTGAATACTTTATCAGATAAATTTTAAATATCACAAAGGTGCAGGTAAATAAAAATATGACCCCCCCCCCATTTTTGGCTGCTACCGCACCTGGACCCCATAACTATATGTACTTCAAATTCACTGTTTCCTCTTTTCACGCGAAAGAATCTACAGTATGGTTGTATTTAGAGTGGTTTTAGTAAAAAAATGCCCATGTACCTTTTTAAACCAAAATGTACGGTTTCAGCGCTTGATATGTGCGTTTTGGGAAATCAGTGGCGGCAACACTGCTGACAAGTGGGAGTGACAAGTGTTAAGTGTTTAGCAGCAAATAGAAGCGCGTTCTTTTTCACTGTTAAGTAGCCCTGCCCCACACACCCCCCACGCTTCCCTTCGATCGCTTGCCCAGTCCGTTACGCGTCATTTTTTAGATTATACACAAGATTTTGTAACCTTAAATAATTTTGTTTATATCTTGTTTGTTTAATTTTTTTGTGAAATGGTGAAATTGTCGGAGGACGATACCTGTAGAGTTCAGGACTTCGTTGTTAAGTAAATAGACTCAAAGTAATTAGTCAAGAGATTTATTATAGAAAAATATAACTGTGTGCTGAACACTAACAGATTGCTCTCACATCTGACATTGACAGTTCTCTGAGCGCGCCACAGGCAGCCCACAGATAATCTATACAATACAACATCCCGCTAACACAGAAAAAGAAATAAACTATATAAAACACTACAAAATTAAAAAGGAATTAATATATCAAGTAATCATTGAAATAAACAGGCACTCTTCTTTGTCGTAAGGGTCTCACATCAGCAGTAGGATACTCTGTAGGACGAGGCGGATCTGAAGCTGGACTTTCAGTAGGCACAAACATTCTACTTGCATCAAAATCACAGCCATAGTTGTTATGAATATTCCTTTCAGATTCTTTTGAATGAGTTACAGGAACTACAATCTGTCTAGGGGTGTCTTGAATCCTTGACTGTGGTACAGGTCCTTTAAAAGGTTTAATATGTCTTCGATCTCTTCTATATATAGCACCAGATACATTCACCTTATAGGATCGTTCACTTAGCTTATCTACAACATGCCCCAATCTCCAAGTCCGTTTCAGGATGTAGCTGTACAGCCACTTTTTGACCGACTGCCAAGTCTTTAATTGCTTGTGACTTTCTGTCATATAAACATTTACTTCTATTGGTATTGTCTATCAAATTGTTTGAAACATTTTGTATTATGTTGAATTGAAGACTTTTATCTGTACATGGTAATCCCGTTCTAGTTTTTCTACACAGAAACTTTTGAGCTGGACTTGCATTGTTGGAATCTGTAGGTGTATTTCTTTGGTGCAATAGACTGAACCACACATCTTCATCACATTCTTTACATTTCAGCATTAGTTGTTTAGCTATTTTAACAGTGGCCTCAGCCTTGCCATTAGACTGGGCGTAGTGTGGCGATGATGTAATATGCTCAAAGTTCCATTCCAGGGAGAACTCTTGAAAATCTTTATTTACAAAGTTAGTAGCACCATCCGTCCATACTTTTTGAGGGATGCCATATCTTGAGAAGTTGCGTTTACAAATCGCAATCATTTCACTAGCTGTAAAATCTTTTATCTTATCCAACTCATAAAAGTTTGAGTAATGATCCACAGTTATTAAATAATTCTCGGACTTTCCATTTCTATTTATATTAAAAACATCCATAGAGACATACTGATATGGATATGTTGGTATATCATGACTAAGCATTGGGAATCTTACTTGAGAAGCGGAGTATTTCACACAGATTGGGCATTTCTCAACATAATTTTTTATATCATATGACATTCCAGGCCAAAATATGTTTTGCTTTGCCAAGCGTATTGAACTGTTAATACCATTATGGCTTACATGTACCTTCTTTAGCATAGTGCTTCTCTTAGAATTCGGTATAAGAACCTGATCATTTCTGAAGATTAAACCATCTGCTGTTGATAATTCATGCTGGAACTTTTTGTATATGCGAAGACAATCTGGAATATCCGCTATGTAATTTGGGAATTGATGAGTATTAGTTGTTGCAACGATGCGTCTTTTGTTGTTTCATCTTTAATCTGTTCCAATAGAGCATCTGCCACTTTTAGATATTTCACAGTAGATAATTCCGCTATGAGCTCAAATACTTGATTCTCTTCATAAACAGAATTATTATTCTGGCTTACCGTTGAATTTGATGGTGATCGAGAATGGTCATCGGCTACATGGTTATTTTTACCTGGTATGTACTCTAGTTGTAAACTATATTTTTGAAGAACCATAAGCATCAGCTGTAGTCTCTTGGGAGCTTCGATCAGGGGTTTTCTGAAAATATTAACCAACGGTTTATGGTCTGTTTTTATAATGGTATTTGAGTTGGCAACTACATATTGGTTGAATCTTTTGCAAGCGAAAACAACAGCTAACATCTCTTTTTCTATCTGAGCAGACTGAGAGTGACAGACAATGTTCATGATGCAAATGCTATAACTTCTCCGTCTTGGTACAAAGCTGCACCCAAACCTGCACAACTGGCATCACATTCGATTGTGATTGGTTTATTCATATCATAATACTTTAAAGTGGGCAACTCACTAAGGGAAGAAATCAATCTATCAAATTCATTTTGCTCAATTTCCGTCCATTGCCATTGTGCCTCTTTTCTAATTAATTTCCTCAGATTATCGACCTTACAACTCAATTTTTTTATAAATTTACTAAGATATGTTACCATTCCTAGCAGTCTGCTCACATCTTTGGCACAAGTGGGTACTGACATATTCTTGATAGCTTCCACTTTTTCTTCATCCACCTTTAGGCCGCTGTCTGTCAAAATATGCCCATAGAATTTCACGGATGTCTGTAACAGATTTAGTTTTTCCTTATTTAGTTTACAATTATTTTCTCTTAATCTATTTAATAACTTTTCTAGATTCTCATTATGATTCTCAACTGCCTCTTCCCTTGTATTTCCTATGCCATAAATCAATATGTCATCTGCCATAACTTCAATGCCTTTTAGTCCATGTAACACAGACAGTAACTTCTGTTGAAATATTTCAGGAGCAGAACAAAGCCCAAATGGCAATCGAAACCATCTGTACCTGCCAAAGGGTCTCCAAAAAGTTGTCAACTTACTGCTCTCTTCATTCAATTTCACATGCCAAAATCCTTTCTTTGCATCGCAGGTACTAAACACTTTAGCTTTACCTAACTCAAGAGGTGCGCGGGGGGCGTTGCCGCGAACTGACGTGTTTACTTTGCTCTCGTGTTTTATTTTTGCTATTCGTGTAAAATTCAAACTGTTTCCTTCAAATCTTATATCAGTACGTTCGGTTTAAATTTGCCTTTCCGGTGGTGTGAAAATCATTCAAAACAGTGCAGTGGTTTTTACGTAATCGTAAAAATAATATTGGATTTAACGGTTGAGTGCTCGGTTTGACTGTGTTGTGACCTTGAATTGTGTGTCGCAGAGAATGTTAACTGGACATTGCACTCTCGTACCTATGTAAAAAAGTTATACACGCGCTATATGATCGTTACTTTCGCCGAGTCCGACAGTGGCGTTGTGGCACAGGGGTAAACTTGCCCGGTACTGTGCAGAACGTCGCGGGTTCAAACCCACTCTCAACACAAAACATTTTCCACTTTCTTTTGTGTCCTTTGTAGGAACATTGTTTATTATGGCAACTAACAATAATACTGAACTGTGCTGCTCAAGATGCAATCAGCTTGTTGACAATAGGTGTTATTTGTGCTGCAGACTGTGTAAACAGTATTTTGACTTGATTTGTGCAAACGTTTCTGAAGACGTTTTTCATGCACTGTCAGGCGAGCGCAGAGAAGCTTGGAAGTGCGCTTTGTGTTTGAGCAACCCTTTAGAAGTTGTTAACACTAGTACCCCTATGGGACAAGCGGATAACGGAGTTAACATTCGTCGAGGTGCGGCGGCGTTTAGCCCGGAACAAATAACAAACCAAATGGAAATGTCAATATCTGGATCTAGCTACAATGATCCTCCGTGTAACGACGCCGACGGTGCCCACGAGATGACCGTTGAGGTAGCGTCTGCGAGGGCACTAATCGCCGAAATGCGCCTATTTCGAGAGGAGCTCACTGCGACCAGACTTCAGATGAGTGCGCTCAATGCAAGCATAAATAAGCTTACTACGAGACTGGACGTATGTGAAGGTCGTGTCAATAAGCTTGATGAGCGCATGGATGCCTTGGAGCGCCGCGTAGACAAGAACGCAGATTGTTCGCTACTTGCTGCTGTTGAACAGTTGAAATCTGAACTCAATGAACGAGACCAAGAGCTCCTAATGAATGACATTGAGATCTCGTGTATTGCGGAACAAAAGGGCGAAAATCTGTCACACAATGTCATCACACTCGCAAGTAAGTTGGGAGTCAGCATCGGAGAGCAAGAGATATCGTGAGCGCTACGCGAGTTAGTAGGGCGCCCTCTGGAATCATCGGAGGCCCTGTCGACGACCAGACCGCGACTTATAGTAGTGCGCCTCGCGAGGCGCGCCATACGCGATCAGTTGCTCCAGGCGGCACGCGTTAGGCGGGGGGCCACCACCGAGGGTACCGGCCTGCCAGGCCAGCCGCGCCGCTTCTATGTAAACGAAAGACTTACCCGAACCAACAGGATGCTATTTCGACACGCTCGTGAGACCGCGGGACGTCTAAACTGGCGATACGTATGGACCAAAGATGGTCGAGTGTTTGCTCGTCAGCATCAGGGCGGCGACGCGCCGCGTCACCGACTGCGCACAGAGGCTGACATATGCCGTGTTTTTGGAACTAGTGCCATTGGTTCTGTTGTTAACGATTTTAAATGAATTGTCCCAATGTTCTGATATTAATACCCTACTTAACGTGTTGTGTAATAATGTTAACTATTAATCTGTATTCTGTCATTTCTATTAAAAGTGTTTTGTTTGCTTCTAATCAGTGTTACCTCAGGTTAGCTTTAGCGCCGCTTATGTTTATGCTTATGATAGTGTTTCTGTTCTATCCACGTTTTCAAATGTATAATTTTGTTCAAAAAATTTTGTTAGTCGCAGTTGTCTCAGGTAGAATGTGCCACAGCGTAACAGTGCCGCCATGCTCAACAAAAATATGCACCACTTATATTATACTAACCTATGCATACATACAACCTACCCGTACACATAATAAGATATATACACAGACCGAATTATTTGAGATGGTTATTTATATTATATTACAATATAACAATGGCTCCTAAAACAAAATTCATTAGTCTAGGGTTGTATAATGCAGGCTCACTTAACACAGGGCATGATAATTTCCTGGTGGCTATGGATCGATACAACGCTGACATAGTTGCTATTAATGAGACATGGCTGGGTGCGGGGCAGGAAGCGTGTGCGCCTGCACCATCTGGTTACCGATTGCGTTACACTCCCCGCCCGCTACACATGCGCGGTGGCCGTGGAGGAGGAGTAGGTTTTTATGTCAAAAATGATGTAAAGGTAAGGTATTTAAAAACAAAAAATAACACCATTGAGCAAATGTGGCTTACTACACGAGTTAATGGATATACTCTAGTTATCGGTACTGCTTATAGACCCCACTGGATAAATGTTGATACATTCTTAGATGCTTTGACTGAGTCAGTCTCGACCTTTTCTAGCTATGATTACATTGTGCTTTTGGGAGATTTCAACATCAATGTTCGTGACTCTTCTGATAGTAAAACTTTAAAACTTAATCAGTTTTTGCATTGTTTTGATCTCGAGCAAGTGGTAAACGATTACACCCACTACACTGCAGAATCCTCAACTTTAATTGATTTAGTGTGTACTAACTGTAATGTTCGTGAGGTTCATGTAGCTAATATTACGGGCTCTGATGGGCACTCAATGGTTACTTTAGCCCTCACGTTGAGGAAGGATAAAATAAAACCTAAGATTATCACGTATAGACCTCTTAAGAATATTGATCTACAACTTTTTAATAGAGACCTTTACTCGATTGACTGGGAGCATGTTACCAGTCAATCTACCGTTGATGCGATGGTGAGTGAATTTAATGTTTTGATTACCGATCTGTTTGATAGGTATGCTCCCGTTAAGAATGTCCGCATGAAGAATAATCGGTCTCTGCCTTGGATAACGGATAATATAAAATTCATGATTGACCTGCGTAATGAAGCTTGTATAAGACAGCGACGGACAAATTCTAATGCGCACAAGCAGTATTATAAGGATCTTCGGAGCTTGGTGATAAAAAGTATCTATAACGAGAAACGTGCCTACTTTAATCATTGTGTAAATTCTAATGTAAATGATGGCAAGACATTTTGGAAAAATCTTAAAGATAAAATTCTTGTAGACCCAAGCAAAAACGACTGCTTACCTGACTGTTTTACTAATCCTAATTTAATTAATAACTACTTTTTAGATATTCCTGGAAAAGATTCAGTAACTATATCCGAAATAACTAGGTTTGAATTCGATAACTTTAATGCGTCTACTCTTACATTGCAACCAGTCGATGAATTCACTGTATCGAAATATATCATGTCCATTAAGTCCAATGCCATGGGCAATGACAACATTAGTAAGAATATGATCGTTCTCACACTCCCACGAACCCTTGGTGTAATCACCTATATTATAAACCAGTCTATCATTACAGGCTATGTACCAAGTCAGTGGAAAGAAGCTGTTGTTAATCCGCTAGCTAAAGTTAATACACCGAGTGATCTTAAGGATCTTAGACCTATTAGCATCCTACCTTTCTTGTCGAAAGTCCTGGAGAAGGCGGTTTACTATCAACTAAGCAACTTCATAGAAATAAATAATATTCTGCCCTCTCTCCAGTCCGGCTTCCGCAAGGGACGTGGAACGGTTACTGCATTGCTTGATGTTACTGATAATATACTCGCAGAACAGGATAATGGACGCGGCACTATTTTGACGCTACTTGACTTTTCGCGGGCATTCGACAGTATTAACATACCTCTTTTATTATCCAAGCTATCTTTTTATGGGTTAGACAACCGATCTGTAAGGTGGTTCAGTAACTATCTGCAGAATCGCACTCAGAAAGTAAAACTGCGTAAAGAAGATGGTAATAGCCTCATGTCGGAAGCTAAAAAAGTCAGTCGTGGTGTACCGCAAGGCTCTATTCTGGGACCGCTCTTATTTATTATATATTGTGCTGATCTTGCGACAGTCATTAAAAATTGTAAATATCATTTATACGCCGATGACGTCCAGTTATACATATCCTTAGATCCTAACAATATAGCACTCGAAATAAAAAAACTAAATGAAGACCTGGATAGGGTAGCTGAATGGTCAAATAGGAATGCTTTACTACTGAATCCCAATAAAACAAAATTTATGGTACTCGGCACAAAAACGCAGATCAGAAAGATTGTAAGTAAATGCCCTGTTGTCAGTATTCTTGGCCAAAATATTGATCGCGTTGAAAAAGCTAAAAATTTAGGTGTCTTGCTGGATAGTGAACTGCGTTTTGAAAATCATGTTGAGAGTCTTATCAGAAATTGCTTTTACAGGTTAAAAATCCTCTACAAAATACGTAATTTATTGAGTGAAAAAGCCAGAATCAATGTTTGTGAAACACTTGTTCTCTCCAGATTAAACTATGCTGACTTAGTCTACGGGCCACGCCTTTTGTATAAAACGCAGCGATTAATACAGCGCGTGCAGAATGCATGCTGTAGATTTTGCTTTAATGTTCCTCCACGTAGCCATATATCGCCTTTCCTTAACAATGCCTCTATACTGAAGATGGAATCACGGAGACAATTGCATCTTGCCTCACTGATGTTCGATGTATACAATTTTAAAAGTCCGGACTATCTCTTTGCTAAATTAAAATTTCCCAAATTTACTCAATTTTTTGAACGTGATCCCAGATCTATCCGTCCACCGCTTGCTGTACATCAACACAGAACAACGGCTTTCACTGAAAGTTTCCGCTACCACGCAACCAAGTGCTGGAACAATATACCACCCCCAATCAGGCAACTAAAATGTAAATTTACTTTTAAAACTAAATTAAAAGCAATATTGCTTGAAAAGCAGATGCTGGGAATTCCAGCATGGTTTGCGTAGGTAGCGGCAACACTAGGCACAATTACACACAGTTACTTATATTTACACAAAATATTTTACAACACTTTTTATATATTTATTTATACATATCGCAACTTATATACACTACAGTGGTTTGTTGGCAGCCCTTTCCACGCTTCCTCCTTAAAGGTTGTAGCAGAAAACCAGCGATTTGCTTAGGTTATTCCTGAGCAATTTTTCTGCTGAGCTATGTCCTATCTGCACTGCTGCAGCACACGCTCCTTTGTTAGTTTTTTAGTTTAGTTATGCATGTATCATCTTATTTTTCTTTGTTGTTCAGTTTTTATTTTTATTTTGTTATTGTTTTTGTGTGTGTGTGTGTGTGTCTGCAGTTGTACAAATAAAGCTTTCTATCTATCTATCTATCTATCTCAGGCAGGACTTCCTCTAGAGTAGTAAACTGAAAATTTGGCCTTTTTAGAGCTTTATTCAGAGAAATTGGGTCTAGACATATTCGAAATTTATTGCCTCTTTTAACTAATAAAATATTATTTACCCAGTCTGTGTGTGATGTTTCCTTTGTGATTATTCCTTCTTGTTCCAGTTGGTCAAGTTCTTGTTGAAGACGGCTTCGTAGAGCTAATGGTACTCTTCTGGCTGATTGTATGCTAGGCTGAATATTGTGATCAATTTCTAAATTTACTTCTCCTGGCAAAGTTCCGTAGCCCTCAAACACTCACTCACACAATATTTGTTTATTATGTCTTCACTTTTAGAGATAAGCTGTGGGGAAAATATTACAGAATTGCAGTATTTTACTAGACCAAGCATCAAACAAGCTTTTTCAGACAGAAGTGGCTCATGGTCAACATCAACAACATGGAACTTTATTTTGAATTTTTTATTCTTGTGTGAACATTTTATTTCTGTTTCACCTAGCGTATTGATTGTAGATCCATTAAAGCATTTCAATTTAAGCTTAGAAGGAGGCAACTTGATCTCCGCATATCCAGTCAGCTTCTTATATTGCTTGGCTCCAATCACACACACATGAGCTCCTGTATCTAGAGCACAATAAACTTTCTGCCATTTTTTATTCAATTTCAGCAAGAGTTCGGCTTGATGGCAGGCGGCACACACGTCCTGTTGAAGCATTTGTTCGTATATTTGAAATATAGATACTTTCATCGCTATCATCAGACTCTTCTTGAATTTCATTTATGTTTCTAGTTTTCTTCTTACATACTTTCTTTAAATGATTACGACCATTACAGTTCTCAAACCGCTTACCCCAGGCTGGACATTTTTCTTTGTAAAACACATGCTTGGTTCCACAGAATTTGCATAATCCTTCTTTTACTTCTTTCTTGATTCTTTCATTTTTAACAATTTTATTTATTTCTTTTTCAGGTATTGGTTGCAATGGCTGCAGTAAATTTATTTGTTCTGAAGCAGCTTCTGTTGAGCGACACATAGTAATTGTTTTATCTATGTCCAATTTGTCCATTCTTAGCAACTCCTTCTTTATGTCTCCATTTTTTTTACCAACAACTATTCTATCTCTTAGAAGTTCCTCCTCCAGCGATCCAAATTCACAGCACTTTATAAGTCGTTTAAGTTCGAGCAAGTAGGAGTCAAATGTCTCATTATTTTCTTGATTTCTCGAATTAAACTTATATCTGTTGTAAATAATATTTCGCTTTTTACTTAATTTTTCCTCAATGTTCAAGAAAATGCTGTTCTCGTTTCTCCTGGCAGTTTCAGAGATGTCGAAGCATAGTTTTTGAGTTGCTGCATTCCCAAGAGCTGCAAACAACAGGTTTGCTCTTTGTTCAGATCTTTCCGGGCCCCATTCTGATATGCCCGTTGCGGCGACATAATTGAGCCAGCTAACCTTGAATGCTCCGAAAGCTTCGGTGAGGTCTGATGATTCGACATCCAGTGGTGGAGGCCAAGGGACGTGCACCCGGCTGCTGCTACTCTTCTCCTCCTTGATGTGCAGTGCTTGCAACTGCATTGTCATGGCGCCGAGAACTTCAATCTGTCTATGTATTAGGTCTGCTATTAATTGCTCCATTATTTATTCTGACACCATGTTAAGTAAATAGACTCAAAGTAATTAGTCAAGAGATTTATTATAGAAAAATATAACTGTGTGCTGAACACTAACAGATTGCTCTCACATCTGACATTGACAGTTCTCTGAGCGCGCCACAGGCAGCCCACAGATAATCTATACAATACAACATTCGTAAAACATGATTTTTTAATCGCCGATTGCAAAAAAAAAATACAAAAAGTGCGATAGTTTAGTTTCCTCCACTGCAAACTCTAAAAAAACTTGCGCCATAGATTGATCTTCTAGCCATCATTTAATTTACCGTACTCGTTGTGGCCTAGCCAGTTTATTTAGAATGTCCCTAATTAATTTATGAAGTTTTATATGAACTTGCCCTCCATATTTGACACTTGAAGTGTACTGAACGACACGGCAATCGATGAACTTATGAGCTGTACTAAGCAGTGCCACTAATTGATATTACACCTACTTAACACTAAACACTGAACAGCACCTGCACTATAGAGCGTTTCAACAAATAGTTCCTATGCCGTTATGTTGGCAGCAATGTTTTCCACGCACACTACATAGAACTCAGACACACACTACTTAGAATGCAGAAACACACTTACAAAATGGGTAGAAGAGTCTTCGCGTGTGATGTCGTTGATAGACAGGGGAGCCAACATAACGGCATAGGAACTATTTGTTGAACGGTTTATAATCACTTGTCAGATGTGTGAACCGGGCCTATTATTAACACTTTTTCCGCAGTAATAAGGGCAGAAACATATTATTAAAAATATGTTTCCGCCCTCAAACTAAAGGCGGAAACATACCTACTATTGACACGCCACCCGACGTGACTAAACCCGACCCAGCAACACGCATATCAAATCCATACAAATTCTATGGCTAGAAACATACTACCAACACCCGACGCCACCCGACATCGGGTGGCGTGTTAATAATATGTTTCTGCCCTTTTTATTGAAACATTGAAAAACTGCCATTTGGAGCACAAAAGAGGGGGGAGGGGGAATCGCTATGGTTCACTCCAATCAAAAAAAAGCAAAAGATAAACAAAGATAGTATGCATCTGACACTGGCATGTTTCATTTCCATAGTAAGTTTGTTTATCTTTTGCCTTTTTTGATTGGAATGAACTATATACGACTTGTCACCCCCTTCCATGGCTGGCCTTAGCAGTTTGAGCGCCCTGTGCAAAATGTTTTTCGGCGCCTTGTTTTATGTTTTTTAATTACATCTAACACATTTTTAACCCTGCAGTTACAAATTATACAGGATGTTACAAAACTACCCCTAATGAATTAAGGATGTTAAAGTGTGTGTGTCATGTAAGCAGTTCACTGTAATATATTTTTTTAACAAAACGTTAAATAAATAAAAATGCGAAAACGAATTATTTTTAACCATAAATAAGATTATCGACTATACAGGGTGTTGTTTTGGTCGACAACGGCCTTCTAAGGGATGGAAGTATAAAAAATACTTGTTCTGAAAATACCTATAATATTTTTTTATAAATTGATTATACTGAAAAAATGACCTACAAATTTTCCTAAAATTATCAAAACCATGTTCGCGCAGTCAGTCAATGACGGCCGGCTCATTCACGAATTTTCCTACAAAAAGGACAATGACACTTACATGAACCTGTCGGGAGAAGTATTCCAAGATAGCTTCTTCCTTGAACTCTTGTCTACTTTGGGCTCTATCTCGAGCATGGGATGTTTTTTCGGTAGAACACGACTTGCGGAGTTTGTAAATAATGTTTTTATTGCGTAACACATTACGGCGGCGCTACGTCACTCCAAATAACTCCAAATCTCACACACTCGACTTGATTTACACCACACGAAAGCGCCTCTGCGCGTGAACTTACGCTACGGCTATGATCAGGAACAAGTTTTTATTCAATAGTCAATACCTATTTGTGAACTGAGCGATGTAGATTTACATTTCGTGTGGTGTAAATCAAGTGGAGTGTGTGAGATTTGGATTGACGTCGCGCCGCCGCCGTAACGTGTTACGCAATAAAAACATTATTATTTACAAACTCCGCAAATCGTGTTCTTCCAAAAAACATCCCAAGCTGAAGGTAGAGCCTAAAGTAGACAAGATTTCAAGGAAGAAGCTATCTTGGAATACTTCTCCCGACAGCCACGTTCATGTAAGTGTCATTTACCTTTTTGTTGGAAAATACGTGAATGAGCCGGCTGTCATTGACTGACAGCGCCAACATGCGTTTTGATAATTTTGGGAAAATTTGTATGTCATTTTTTCAGTAGAATCAATTTATTAAAAAGAATATTATAGGTATATTCAGAACAAGTATTTTTTGTACTTTCATCCCTTAGAAGGCCGTTTTCGACCAAAATAACATCCTGTATAGGTACTTTAAATATTATATTTACATAAAAAATAATATTGTCATTTTTCCATATTTTCTAGGATGGTCGCTCTTATTAGATAATATTGAAAAAATACATTGTCGTTTTCATATGAATATATAAAGTACATACATGCTTGTAATTTTTTATCCTTGAAGTACATGTCAACCCGTATATTTAATATGGAAGAAAAAAGGAAGTCGGTGTATCTTTCGTGTCATAAATTAGCACTACAGTGCTTACTTGCGTTAATTATCAGTAGCTTGCTATACCTGTTCTCGACACAAGTAATAAAAAAAGTATGAAAATATGTAGTGTTCTGGGAGTAGTAGGGCGAAAAAAAGATGCATGGTTTTATCCTGCTTCGAATGTATGTACCTATTTATGCACCAAAGGGTGCGCTGTACAGCCTTAACCGTTTGATGGATTTCCACACATGAAATTTAATTAGATTCTTCTTAGATTGTGGAACTGATATAGGATATACAGGGTGTTGTTTTGGTCGACAACGGCCTTCTAAGGGATGAAAGTAAAAAAAAAAACATGTTCTGAAAATACCTATAATATATTTTTTATAAATTGATTCTACTGAAAAAATTACCTACAAATTTTCCTAAAATTATCAAAACGCATGTTCGCGCAGTCAGTCAATGACGGCCGGCTCATTCACGAATTTTCCTACAAAAAGGTCAATGACACTTACATGAACCTGTCGGGAGAAGTATTCCAAGATAGCTTCTTCCTTGAACTCTTGTCTACTTTGGGCTCTATCTCGAGCATGGGATGTTTTTTCGGTAGAACACGATTTGCGGAGTTTGTAAATAATGTTTTTATTGCGTAACACATTACGGCGACGCGACGTCACTCCAAATAACTCCAAATCTCACACACTCGACTTGATTTACACCACACGAAAAACATTTCGATAGTCGTGAACTGAGCGCTGTATTGACAACTACATCGCTCAGTTCACGACTATTGAATAAAGACTTGTTCCTGATCATAGCCGTAGCGTAAGTTCACGCGCAGAGGCGCTTGCTCTCGCTGAGAAAAAGGAACGCGGGTTCGGCGCGGAGGCATGCAGCAGACTGCCCGCGCCGCCCGCGGCGCTGCCGCAGTCGGGACCCCTCGCGCACCCCCGCACACCTTGCCTCGTTGCTAGGCAACCATTCATTGTTAAAATACGTTACGCACGGAAACAAGGATACCATAATTAATTATTTTCTAAGATTTACTTATGAAAATTTAAGGTGCCATTTTTATATTTTTTTTTGGCATCAGTATCATGTATACTATCACCCCTGAAAAGCTCGTTGTCGACCAAAACAACACCCTGTATTAAAAAATATTAATAATAAAAAAATGCTTTATGGTACCTGCTAGCCCGTTTGTTAATAGACTAATAGTGTAATTAGGCTACGTTACATCCGTGTAAAAAACCTTTAAATTTACTAAGCTCGCTCCAAGACAGTTATTTTTTTTCGTTCCGTCATTTTTTTTTTGCAAAAAATCCGTTTTTTTTGCAAAAAATGCAAATATCTCGGAAACGGTCAAAGATATCAGAAATCTGACAGACATTGTGAAAACTTTAATTAAAAGCATATAATACATGAGACGCATATTGACTATAAAAAAATAGCCAAACCCAATTTTTTTTCATTTTCCCATATGTAGTGGCCTGGTGGTCCACACCATACCGCTGGGAAATACTGGCTTACGTCCACACTAGGTACCGAGTGCAGCGACATGTCTGTTCAGTGCAAGCTCGTAATTCAACTGATAGCTAACTGCCTGCCATGACACTTTGACAGTGTACTATATTTATTTCATAGATATAGGTAGCCATAAACACTACATCTCTCCCTTGTTTTATTTATTGTAAAATAGTACTCGATAACAGCCCACATGAAATACATCAAGTTAGATCTATTCTTATCAAACTGACATATATGTCGCATTCATATGAGATAGCTCCATGACCAAGTAATTTTTACACTTATACACAACAATTTATACACTTATACACTCGGCTTCAAAAAAATCGCACGTCCGTAAAAATAGGCTTCAAGCACTGTTAATCCTTAAGACAAGCAGTTATTCGTAGCAATATTGGTATCATTTGAGAGCCCTATAAAAACTCTTTAAAAAAATATCCATTTCATTTGATTAAAGAAAAAGCTTGACACTTTAAGTCACTGTGAATGACAATGGAACTGATTCTCCTCTTCAAATTTTGTTTATATTGTTTTGTTTTTTGGGTATAAAAGGGTCGATACAGCTTATCGGGGGATAAATTTGCTACCAACAGTCGAAGAAGACACAGAAGAATATCTTTCATCAGAAAAACGTCCTTGAAGATGGACACTACTGCTGCTGAAGCCGCCCAAGTTATCGCACTACTGCAATCAGGACTACGTCAGTGTGATGTTGCTCGGCAATTGCACTTGAGTCGCTTTTCTGTTCGAAGAGTGTACCAGCGGTTCCTGCAGACCGGTGGCTTTGTCCGAAGGCGTGGGTCTGGTAGAAATCGCTGCACTTCTGCGAGAGATGACCGATTCGTCGTATCGAAGTCTTTGAGAAATCGGTTCTCTAATGCTGTTGAGTTGCAACAGCAGCTTCAAGCAGTTCGTAGAAGGGCCGTGAGTGTCTCTACAGTTAGAAGAAGACTAAAGGAGAGAAATATTGTGGCTAGAAGACCTGCCACGGGTCCAAAATTAACCGCAGCGCATCGGCGAGCACGCCTGCAATTTGCTCGCGCCCACGTCAATTGGACCCTGGACCAATGGAGAGCTGTTCTCTTCTCAGACGAAACGAGAGTGTGCCTTTTCTGCAACGATAGACGCAAAAGAGTATACAGAAGCCAATGGGAACGTTTTGCCCAAGCCTGCATCCAAGAGACGGTAGAATACGGGGGCGGTTCCTGCATGTTCTGGGGCGGCATATCTGCCGACGGCAAAACTGAACTTTCTTGCGTCTCTCGGACCGGCGGTGCTCGCGGGCAAGGGTCGATGACTGCTCACCGGTACATCACAGAGATCCTGGAAGAACATGTGGTCCCCTATGCTGGATTTATTGGCGACGGGTTCACATTAATGCACGATAACGCTCGCGCGCACACTGCTGGAATTGTGCAGGGCTACCTTCAAGAGGTTGGGATCCCTGTCATGCAGTGGCCAGCGAAAAGTCCAGATCTGAACCCGATAGAGCACCTCTGGGAGCAGCTGAAACGCAAGGTTAGATCCCGTGATCCCGCTCCCGCGACTCTTCAGGAGCTCCAAGACGCCGTTATTGAGGAATCGGACAGAATCCCTTAAAAGAAGAGGTCCTAAAGTTGGTGCGATCCATGAGGGAGCGCATGGAAGACGTCATTAGGGCTAGGGGGGGGGGTAACACTAGGTTTTAGGTTAGTTTTAAGCAACTTTGTTTTGGAAAATTAATCAGATTTCATTTGGGTTTTTTAAGGATTTTTATTGTTTTGTAAATTTTTCTCAGTTCCAATAAAAAACATTGAATGAATTATTGTTTTTGCATTCTCTGTTTCCTTACCTTTCAAATGATACCGAACATTACCAATATTTCATAATACAAATACGATTGAAAGATGTTTAAAATAGGTTTCTTAAAAGGTGCGATTTTTTTGAAGCCGAGTGTATGTGAATCAAATAAAATTGAAAGCACAGTCCCTCTTACACAAAAGATACAAATAGATACGCACCGGAAACCACAATTACGTATCAATTTCCATAGTTGTATTTTTCTTTTTTCTTTCCATTTCTTTTTCTTCCCATTTTCAAAAATATGTATTTAGGTTTAGGTTATTATTAATTTATACCTAATTTAAACCTTTATTTTAGTGTGTTTTTAACCCTTTCTGTAACTGTTCTGTGGTAAACTCTTATATTATTATGTATTACTTTAATTTTGTCAATGCGTAGACATTCACAACATTCGAATAATCATTTTATAACTTGTCAATAAGCTAAATAAAAGAGAAATAGTAGATTCAACTTTTTACAAAATGAACCTATGACAAGTGCAACACAAGTCTCAACGCAGTACAAGGATATGGTAAATAGATAAATTTGATTCAAAGACATTAATTTGTAGATTATAATATACATATGAAACATTATGGTTTGATTATTCTCTTGGCTCTGCCTTTGATTTGGTAAAATCAGAATGATTAACGCCATTGAAATCACATTTTTTTTTTAGATACTGGCATTTCCGATCCACTGATACACAAACCATTTTTTTATAATGTATTATTATTATCATATTTATTATTATTAAAACTGAACACCAGTTTTGTTAGAGAATAAAAAAATAGATTATTTGTTTTTATAAAGAATGTAAACTTTGTGAATACATAAAATCGGCAGCTTGTATATTATAATGTGGTAGTTAACTTTTTAACTGAAATTGAAATCAATCCAGTTACACGCTGTTAAGCTATGTAATCAGTTTTCGTATGATTCTATTTTAAGGCTATTACTAAGTTATACAGGGTGTCCAAAAAGTGAAGGATAATCCTTCACCTACAGATTGGTCGAATCATTTCCTACTACATACCAACATTTTTTTCTTGTAAAAGTCCCACCATTTTTGTGATATCGGTATTTTTAGTATTTTTTCAAAAAATTGACCTTCAGTTTAATGCATGCTATTCCTACAAATTAAGACATTTTTAAGTCCTGGTTTTTTTTTAATACTCGTACATACATAATTCATCAAACGCAATGGTAAATTATTTCTTAAATTGCTGGCAAATCCTGTAAAAAAATAAGTTTTGCAAATTTTTTACAAAAACTTTTTTGAATAGTTAACTTCCATAGCCTGTGGTGTAAAAAAAATACTAAGCTGATTGTGCCAACAACTTAAAAAAATTGCTTAGTTATTGACAATTCTAAAATGGTATAATTGTTTGACATTACATCAAAAACGATTTTTTTAATGATGATTCGAATTTTTGGAGTTTTACTATACTAAAATTCTATTGACATAAAGTAACTAAGTAAGACTTTGGTTTGTTTGTTCATTTGAATAACGAACTAACACGTTACGCCAGAATACAATGGATAAAAATAAAAGACAGTATGGATAAAAAATATCTTTTTTTTTATAATAAATTTTCAAAATTCCCGCCATTAGCCCTTATGCATGCTCTACATTTTTTTACAAAGGACTTTTTACGGCAGGCGTATCCTTCTCTTGAAATTTGTTCTGCAGCTCTGTCTATTTCTTCTCGCAGCTGCGTGATTTTGAAGTCTCCGTTGCATAGACTAAATCTTTTAAGCAGCCCGAAGACTCGTCGCCTCATAGAATTTTATGAAAAAACTCATTATCTTCGTTCATTTATTCTGCAGAACTCTGATCTTCATGGGTAGTCGTTAGGTTCCAAGGTTTGAACCCGCTGCACTTGAAATGGCCAGCAAGGTCGCCAAACCTTAATCCCCTGGATTTCTTTTATTGGGGCTGCTTATAATTTAGTCTATGCAACGGAGACTTCAAAATCACGCAGCTGCAAGAAGAAATAGACAGAGCTGCAGAACAAATTCAAGAGAAGGATACGCCCACCGTAAAAAAGTCCTTTGTAAAAAGATAGCATGCATAAGGGCTAATGGCGGGAATTTTGAACATTTATTATTAAAAAAAAGATATTTTTATCCATACTGTCTTTTATTTTTATCCATTGTATTCTGACGTAACGTGTTAGTTCGTTATTCAAATGAACAAACCAACATAAAGTCTTACTTAGTTACTTTATATCGATATAATTTTAGTATAGCAAAACTCCAAAAATTCGACCTTGATGCATTAGAATCATCATAAAAAAATAGTTTTTGATGTAATGTCAAACAATTATACCATTTTAGAATTGTCAATAACTAAGCAATTTTTTAAAGTTGTTGGCACGATCAGCTTAGTTTTTTTTTTTACACCACAGGCTATCGAAGTTAACTATTCAAAAAAGATTTTGGAAAAAATTTGAAAAACTTATTTTTTTACAGCATTTGCCAGCACTTTAAGAAATAATTTACCATTGTGTTTGATGAATTATGTATCCACGAGTATTTAAAAAAACAGGACTTAAAAATATCTTAATTTGTAGGAATGGCACGCATTTTAATGAAGAAGGTCAATTTTTTTGAAAAAAACTAAAAATACCGATATCACAAAAATGGTGGGACTTTTACTAGAAAAAATTTTTGGTATGTAGTAGGAAATTATTCGACTAATTTAGGGATCGATAAATACCCTTTTAATGTGTGCAGGTTGTTTGACTATCACGTGAGGATAGTTATATAAACGTCTTTCTATAAAACATTCGTATATGATGAGCTTGCTAGGCAATGCTTACAATAACAAGTTTATTCAGCTAATCCAATGCACATTTGTTTGAATTTGTGACAGCGCCCCCAACGATACATGTGTATAGTATACAGAGCAAATATGTTGTTATTCAAGTAATTAAAAATTTGGTACCGTGCTATGCAGAAATGGACACAAATTAAATCCCCTTTTCATTTTTTTTCCATCGCAATCAAAAGCTTCTAGCGGTGGTATTTCAGACCTTTTGGGGCGAACTATAACAATAAACTTCGTTATAGTTAATATCTACCAAAATTATTAGTTTAGTGTAAGACATATGCTCACGACTTTTTAGTACCATTCGATGCCATCAATTTAGTATTAAATTTATAAGTACCAATTTATTTAAATATAAATATAAACAATCTACTATTTAGTCTTTAGGCTGAAAATTATGCTGAGACGGCACCTTTTTGTTTATTTGTAAGCCTGAATTTGTGTAATTTTTCTCTTATTTTTATTTTACTGTCAATTCAATGTATTTTTTTTCCTTTTTCTTGAAATTGTCAGTATTTGTTACTACTAATCGATATGACATCGATTTACTAGTGATTTTATTGGTTTTATTTATTACCTATCGATCGGAGTCGATTACTTACCAATACATTATTTTCTTTTGATTTTTTTTAGAACAAATTGATTAAAACATACCAATTTATTATTCAGTATCTTCAAATTATCACTTTTGTTAGTGCCAATCGATTTGTAATCCATTTACTAATTTTTTTATGCTAGTACCAATAGATTTGAATCAATTAACTACTCGTTGAGTCTTTTTTTTTTTAGTATCAATCAATCTTTAATTGATTTACTACTTGAAAGCCATATTTGCAAAGGTTTGGGTCTGATTTTTTACGTAACCAATTACGACTTATATCGTATACTTTCATCACACAAGTTTTTCTCAAATTTCTTGTCAAATCTTTAAAATTATACTAAATTATTGTAATGTGTGGTCATTAATGGTCACATTAGTTTTCAACATTAAATTTGTAGGTATTTGTTGCCTCGAAAGAAACAAATTGGCCCCTCCAACTCTGAAAAAACAAAGCTGGACGACATTTTAATGTGAATTAGACATGGGCGCCGACCTTATATTTGCCGGCGGCGGCGCGCCGCACAGACTGGTATTTCATCGATCTAGGCGGCCAAAAGTCAATTATTCGAAGTTAAATGTAGGTAGAAAAACAAAGTTGCGCGCGAAAGATTACCCACTAAGGAATCATAGACTGTCACTATTTTCATCGTCCTCACAAAAACATACTTGTGTAGTCAGTCGGAATTCATTTGATATTTCACGTACACTTTTGTTTTTCCGCGTTGCTTTAAAACCGTTATTTAAAAAGCGTTGCAGTTTTGTTTTGAGTTGTGATTTCCAGCGAATTGTTTTGGATTATACTATGGCAGGTAAGTGTCTATAGTTTTAAAATATTTTTAATAGGATTTATTACATTATGACTGTTAGACAATAATTTTAAAATAACTCCTAATCACTCTCTTGTTTTGCTTATATTTTGAAAAATCGGAGATAATTAGTTGTGGTTCCCGCCGTTTCCCGGCGAAACAAAAATATGTATCAAAAAGGCTGATCATTGAACTATACGATTTTGCTTAAAACTGTCCCGGTATCACTTGGTTTTTGAGAAATGGGGTGTCCAAACTTTTTATGGCGGAAATGGCATTTTTTATAGATATTTTTTTTTTGTTTCTATTGAAGTTTTATTTGTTTCTAGGATCGTCCAATGTCAAAATAATAACAAGATTAAAGCTATACGAGATGATGCAGCGGCAAAATTTGCCAAATATACATGAAAAACTTGATTTCATTGAAAATTATCTGATTGGTTATGACAATTACACTGCTGACCAAATTAAGGAAATCAAGCACAATTTTTCACGATTCAAGTCTGAAATAAAATGTAAATGGGCTGCAGCACACTATAAAGAAGAAAATTTCATTAAAAAGAATAAAGCTTGGCTGGAAGGTATATTTACAATTCCGAAAGTTACTAGTCGGCCAGGGCGTCCGGACAAATCATTTGAAGAATCAAGTGAGAGGACTAAGAGGAGGAAAACAGAAGAATTAAGAGGCTCTGTGGATTTAGAAGTACTGACTCACGCTGCTCAGGTGCAGTTGACATCTTCTGGGAAGAGAGACGCTGCTAAAATACTGAAAGAAATAACAAGTTCACCAAAACGGGCCACAAAATACAAGCAAGCGTTTTCTGTATGTCAGCAGGTGGACAAAACGAGGTGAACAATGACGCCTACACAAGCGCTGTCACTGTTTGTTGAAGCTAACCTTTCTAAGAGTCAATATGAAATCATAAGAAATGCTAACAAAAATTTATATCCGTGCTATAGCATTATACAGCGAGCCAAAATTGACTGCTACCCGGATAAGAAGTCAATCAATGTTACAGAAACTTGTGCAGAAACTGATATTCAAGCTTTACTTGATCACACATCTGAACGATTATTGATGTACTTGGGTGAAGTTTTGGAAATATTAAGTGAAGAAGAAAGAAATTCACTGGAAATGAGATGCAAGTGGGGTTGCGATGGATCGCAACAGGCTCAATATAAACAGACATTCAGCAATGTTGCCGATTCAGATGCATTCATATTTCAAAGTTCATTTGTACCACTGCAGCTTATATGTCGCACAAATAACAGGGTGGTTTGGCAGAACCCGACACCGTCATCGCCACGCTATTGTCGTCCTATAAGGATACGATTTGTGAAGGAGTCAACTGATATTACTGTGCAAGAAATTGAGCATGTAAAAAATGCAACAAATGCTTTACATGCCTCTGTGATACAAGTGAAAAACAACACTTATACTGTCACATATGTAATGCTGCCCACCATCGTAGACGGTAAGGTGTGCAACGCCGCTACGCAGACAAAATACACTTTGCGGTGTTATATTTGCGGCTTAACATCAAAGGATTTTAATGATTTAACGAAAACCAAAGATATTAACCCGGAAGCGCTGCAATTTGGATTGTCTATCTTATACGTCAGGATCCGTATATTTGAAAGTTTATTACACATAGCGTATAGATTGCCGTTGAAGAAAGGAAGACTAAACAAAAAGAAGGATGATGTATCTATTGTTAACCAAAGGAAGGCCGAGATCCAAGAGCAGTTTCGGGTTAAAATGGGTTTATTAGTGGACATTCCTAAGCCAGGATTCGGAAACACGGATGATGGCAATACCAGTAGAAAGTTTTTTAACAATCCTGAACTGGTAGCTGAAATAACAGGTATCGATTTGAATCTAATTTATCGCTTTAAAGTGATTCTGGAAACCATATCAAGTGGGCACAAAATTAATTTAGAAAAGTTCAGTGAATTCACTAAAGAAACAGCAGAGCTGTATGTGCAGCTTTACCCGTGGTGTCCTATGACACCCACTATGCACAAAGTATTGATCCATAGCCCGATAGTAATAGAGCACGCTTTACTACCAATTGGCCAATTGTCAGAAGAGGCTGCGGAAGCACGAAACAGACATTTTCGTTTGTTTCGTCAAAATTTTGCCAGAAAGTTTTCAAGGGTCTCTTGTAATCAAGATGTACTGAACAGATTACTGCTAACGTCTGATCCAGTAATAACAGGCATGAGGCAATTACCTCGAAAAAAAACTAAGCCATTCTTAAAAGAAACCCTCGAGATGTTGCTTCCCATGGAACCTTACGCAGCGCAAGGCGTAATAGCACAAAAATCGGATAATGAGGAAAGTGTTAATGATTCTCAGTCGTCTGACGAAGATAATAATTCATTTTCTGACTAACCTGTGTTATTATCTTTAAACATCGTTCGTGCCCGTTGTACTTTTGCTGAATAAATATAATATATAATATAAAAAAATATAAAAAAAATGGTTTTCATTGTCATTTTCCTTATAGTAGCAAAAGAATACGACATACTAGCTTAACATTACAGTTCAAACCGATTAAACCACAAAAATAATTTTGGCCGCCCAGATCCGTCAAATACCACACTGTGCGCCGGTCCAAACTGGTCGGCGTGGCAGCGCCGCGCCGCGGCGCGACGTAATTTTTTATTTTTGAGATTGGTAATAAGACAGACACATTTTTCTTCGTATATAAATAAATAAAAACTTTAATTGCGAATTGAAAAGGTAAATAAAAATAAAAATTCATATTCAGCAAAAGAATTCTACAGTTTGATACAGACTACCCTAGATATTCACACCAACCAGTCTTGCGCTGCCCGTATCCTGCGGCCCGCAACCTTTACAAGTTGTCACGACGGTCTACCGAACGACAGGTCTGCCTATGCTGTGTCTTCCGATGTGTGGCCATTCCGCCATTCCAGAACTTTGATAACACTTCATCATCATTATCAGCCGATAGACATCCACTGCTGGACAAAGGACTCCCCAAAGGATTTCTACACCGATCGATCCTGTGCTGCTCGCATCCAGCGGCTTCCCGCAACCTTCACCAGGTCGTCGGTCCACAGAGTTGGAGACCTGTCCACACTGCGTCTTCCGGTGCGTGGTTGCCACTCGAGAATTTTACTGCCCCAACGGCCATCTGTGCTACGAGCTATGTACCCCGCCGACTGCCAAGTTTAGCAATTCAGTGAGCTATGTCGGTTACTTTAGTTCTCCTACGTACCTATCTTCTCCTTTCTGATTCGATCACGTAGGGAAACATCTAGCATAGCACGCTCCATCGCCCTTTGGGTGACCTTGAGCCTTCATATGAGGCCCATAGTAAGCGACCATGTCTCGAATCCATATGTCATCACTGGCAACACACACTGGTCAAAGACTCTTACTCTTGAGACACTGCGGTAGGTTGGACGTGAAGATATATTGCGGAGCTTCCCGAACGCTGCCCAGCTGAGTTGGATTCGACGATTGATCTCTTTCTCGAAGTTGGACCTATCTAGCTGGACTGTTTGTCCCAGGTATACATATTCGTCAACAACTTCAAGTGTAGAATCTCCAAACTTCACAGGAGTGGGTGTAACACGGACGTTTGACATAATTTTCGTCTAGTCCATGTTCATTTTAAGACCCACTTGTTGGGAGTAGGGCATGCAAATATTCGAAAATTTTGGTATTCGAATATTTTTGCCTGAGATATTCGAATATTCGAATATTATTCGAAAAGTTATAAAGTCAAATAAAATAGGGTTTTACGTGGTAGGACACTATTTTGCAATTAGATAAAATAGACTCATTAAAATTTCTAAAATTAATCATATTTATTTGCGACAACATGTTAAAAAATTATAAAATCAAACAACTACCTACCTACTTCAAATAAAAGAAACAAGGTAATTAGTTTTAACTTAATAAACCCCATCTCTTCCCGTGGGTGTCGTAAAAGGCGACTAAGGGATCCATAAACCGGAAGATGGGCAGCAGCGTCTTTTCCGCATACCATCTCGGCTCACGCCACACTGCGATCGCCAACCCGCGTGCCAAGCGTGGCGATTACGGCAACTCCCCCCCATGGATATAAACCCTAAAAAACGGCCCCTAGTCCCCGGCAGCCCCGCTATTCCTGACTCCGGTAGCGGTCACGATAACGGCGGGGCATGGGGTGCGAAGAATCTCCGGCAGAGGCCAGGCTACCAAAAACGAAGACCTTTGGCCCTGGCAACATACAACACGCGCACACTGCGAACAGACGAGAAACTCGCTGAACTGAAGGAGGAATTGAGCAGGCTACGGTGGGACATTGTAGGATTATGTGAAGTCCGAAGAGAGAGAGAGGACACCATGATCCTTAAGTCCGGAAACCTGCTCTATTTCCGGGAGGGCGACCATCTGTCCAAGGGTGGTGTCGGGTTTATTGTCCACAAGTCCCTCGTTAACAACGTGGTCCAGGTCGAGAGTGTTTCGACGAGGGTAGCGTACCTTATACTCAGAATCACCAAACGGTATTCGCTGAAGGTCATACAGGTATATGCACCGACCGCGGAACACCCCGACGACAAGGTGGAGGCTATGTACGAGTGAGGATATCTCCAGAGCCATACATAGCTTCAGGATCCATTACATTGTTGTGATGGGGGACTTCAACGCGAAACTAGGCAAACGAAGTGACAACGAGCTGAGAGTGGGGAAAAGACAATTTCAATTTCAATTTCTTTATTGCTTGCCACAGTTTTAATGGGTCTTAAATATCTAATATTGTACAATGTGACACCCCGTTGGGGCAGTGCAATACAAGCAGAGAGGGCTTACATATTAAATTAATAACTATATTAACTATATATAAGTCCCTATATAATTTCATAATTTAATTCATTATTTGTATAATATATTTATAAAGTTTTTAATTTTTTCATTCTTATTTACGCATTTAGTTAGTGACTTGTAATGCATTACAGATTTTACCATGTATATAGTATATAATTGATTTGTTTATAATACTGGACATTTACTATCACATGTTGTTTTAATGATATGTATATAATAATAATAATAAAGTTTATTTTTACTTTTTATATCATTGTTTTTACTTATGCTAACCTCATTATATTAATTTTCAATAGTTTTCTTTTTATATATAAGAAAGAAATACACTATTTATCTGATCCATTACTTTTAAACTAATTTATCAACAAAAAACTCTTTTAGACTGTAGTAACATTTACTGACTAGAAGTTTCTTTAGTTTATTTATAAACATGGTTTCTTTCTGTAAGGCCTTAATATGTGTTGGAATGTGATTATATTTTTTTTTTGCCATACAGTGAGGTCCGTTTGCATACAATGTCATTGTTGAAAAGGGGACGACTAGTTTGTGATCGTTTCTGTTATTACGTGCTATCGCCTTTTTTGGAGTATAGAGTTCACTGTTCTTTCTTACAAATTTTGCACACTCAAGAATATATAGGGATGTTAATGTAAGTATTTTATATCTGATGAAATATGGTCTGCAGGAAGTCATGGAATTTATATTGGCTATGATTCTAATACACTTTTTTTGTATTATGAATAGTTCTTCGATTTTGGAACAATTTCCCCATATCACTATGCCGTATTGGAGCCATGAGTTTGCATAGGCATAATAGCTGGTTATTGCGGTTTTATTATCAGTGTTTTTTTTTCAGGTGATACAGAGCGTACACAAAAGAAGACATTTTAGCCGATAGTTTTTGAATATGGGTCTTCCAATTTAGGGATGTGTCAATTTCTATTCCAAGTAGTGTAGCAGAAGGGACATGGTCTAATTTAAAATGTTTATAGTTATAATTTAGTATGAGAGGTTGTTTTTGATCTGGTTTGAAGTAAATTATTTTGGTTTTAAGTAGGTTAAGTTTGAGATTATGTGTGTTCATCCAGTTAATTACTTTATCTAAGTTTTCATCTAATTTTAAATAGGCTTCCTCGGACCTTGAGCATGGGAAGACTATCGACACATCATCCGCAAACAAAATGCACGGATCCGTGATTATTTTAGGATCCGTGATTAGTTTATTATTTACAATGCCCGTTTGTGCCCCAGAGTCATATTCGTACTTATATTTTCATTATTTTATTCCGAAATATTACAAAAATAAGATAAAGTAAAAAAACCGTAACATAAATAATTCTGAATTTTACATTTTTCAAAATTTCTGTAAAAGTTGGGAGAAAAATGATAAAAAAATATTTTTGTAGATATTTGACTAATTCACGCGAGTTACCTGAGAAAGATAGAAACATTTTTGGACTTGTATTATTTTTTTTTACCCCTATGTATTACAAAAATAAAATTACGTGACATACCTTAAAATAATGAATTAATAATTATGGGTATTCTCTACCCTCTTTAAAAGTTTAGAAAATAGATAATAAATATATAAAAAATACTGCTATATACGTGATACATGAAAGATTGATAGGCATTTGATTTTCATTCACTCATTCAATAGTGTTGTGAAATTATCGGAAAAATGAATTAATTTAATATGTAATATTCAAATACCGATAACTTTTATTTAACGAGTATTTAAAAAATACCAATGATTTATATATGTAAAAAAATGAAAATGATAGAAACGACAAAGAATATAATATTAAAGAAAGAAAGAAACATATTAAACATAATATAAGAATATTAAATACAAGAATATTAAACATTATTATTATTACTTATTATTGAAATTCAGAATGAGAGAGTTTTTAAATAGATCTATGTAAACTCTACGAACGGTATGCAATTCTCATTTTAGTTTTTAAATCTTACTGTCATTATTTTGTCAACTACTCAGGCTGAGAACACGCCGAGCTTAATTTAAATTATTTAACCAAATAACTCACACGGGTAGAAGGTACCAGTGATTCTCCATATTAAATATTATATGGTCGACTTATTATATAATTAGATCCGCGAACATGTATCCTTCATTGAACTGAAGTAACTAGAAGAGCAAGTCGGATCCAGGTCCTATAATTATTCCTTTGACATTTTAACAATACTGTTTATGAAAGTTTCTTTATCAATTAACCGATTTTTCCATAAACTCACGAAATCACTACACTGACGTTTGATCTCCGGAGATTAAATGTCAAAATAGCATTAAATTATTTTCGGCTGTAAATACACCATGCTAGATTCACACACACTAACAAGATGCATATAACTATATACTAGACTACTATAAACAAACCTCTGAATTTATTTTCAGTTGCCTCAGTATATTATAGGACAACCTTTGTTATAATATGTAGATAGTTACTAAAATAAACACACCGTAAGCATTACATTTAGTAGAATTTAGGTCTGTTTTGTTAAAAAAAAACATGCTTTATTATTCTGTTGGTCTGGATAAATTAGTTCTTTCGATCAGTTCACCTACCAAGGGTCCTAAGTTTATTAAGTCATATAACAACATGTAAACGTAAACCTCAATGTGAAACCTATAGTTAGATGTTTAAATATCACAATATTTATATTCAGATTAAAACAAGAAGTAAAAAAGTAACTTGACAATTTTAACGGTAAGTTTTAATGAACGTTGCCAGTCCACTACTGGATGCCTACCTATAAGGCAATCATAGAGGAATAAGTATATTGGAACATAATCTCCTCATATGAATTACGAGCATCATCTGTGTTAAACCTTATTATCATTTATCATTCAGTCATTCATTCAAGAATGTAAACATTAAGTTACGTTTTATAAGGTTAGCAAGGGTAACATGGAATGTGCGTCAATAGAAGATGGACAATTTAGAGAAGAAAAGTTACCATTTAAATATTTATTTCTAATTTTGTATTAACTATTTATCTCTTTATTATTAATTTTAGGAATTTTTACAGCCGTAAGCCGTAAGATTTGTGAAATATATATGTTTTCTCACTATTATTACAAGGCACTAAAAAGCCATCCGCTATTACCCCATCGTACCTTAGGTAAACATCACTTTAGCTTACAAGTTAATATTTCTGTTCTCCCAACTTTTGAAGGTAAAATGGCAATACGGTTTTATTTTACAATCAAGCAGCTATCGTTTGATAATATAAATCATTCGTGTAATATGTGTGCATTGCCTATTTTCGGGCTGGGGCACGACAGCATGGCCAGCTTGGCATTGTCTTTTGGATACGGAGAAAGGAATGCGCGGGGTCAGCTGCTGGCCAGCTTTATGGAGAAGGAGGGCCTCTTTATGATGAACTCTTTCTTTGAAAAGCCAAAACAGGCCAAGTGGACATGGCTGCATCCCAATGGTGTAGTAAAAAATGAGATTGACTTCACCCAAGTAGCACAAGTAGCATTATAAGAGACCACATTTGGTGTACACGGAAACTAAGAGCTGTATAAGACAGTGTTATAATGGTGTTTACAGCGCTGTAAACACCGATATAACTCTTATTTGGGCACAAATTATTCAGCCTATGGTTCTAATTTGGTACACATTTCTACTTAATAGCACTATATTGGAATTATTATGGTTCACAAGGCTGTTTATCAGCTGCCTTACGGAATACGATTGTCCTGTTATACAGACTAAGCGCTAGGATTGGGTGACTGCTAGTCTTAAATAACGCATTAGGTTCTATAATATTCTTCGATCACTAGAAAACTTTTTTTTATTTGCCAGAGCTGCTTTAAATAGCATTATAGCGGTGCCGATAATTTCCCAGAGTGTGATTAATGGTGAAGTGAATGTTATAATTGAGAATTTTTGGTAACTTAGGTATAAATACACTTTTATTATGTTATTAGCATGTGAAAACACTTGGGATTTCAAGTTCACTGTGAATGTTTATATGGTTTTAAAGCAAAAAATTTACGCGCCTCGAAAATATCTTGTTTTTAATTAGAAATATTGTGAAAAAACTAATACGTTAAAATATTTTTGTCTGATTTACATAAAATTATGCAAAGTTTTATATTATATTATAATAAGTGTATGTCTAAGGTGTAATTAAAATCAGAAATTATTAGTAAAACATAAATAACAACATAATCTTGTTATATGATATATTGTTTAGGTTATAACAAAATGGCGCATTCTTAAGAAACCTATGTGAACTCTTTTAATTCTGAATAAATTACCATGGCTATACAAGAGTACACTCCGGTTCCTCTATTATGCTTATTGCAGTAAATAAGAGTTCAAGGGAACCATTTCACAGCCAAATGCTGTATTTCTGAGTTAGACGAGGATCTCCAAATACGTTTGGTGTTCACGTGTGCTAATTAAACACCTTTATGCAACTTTGCAAAAGAGGCTAATAACAGAGTCGAGGTGAACCAATGTGGAACTTTTTGCGTGAAATCACTCTAAATGTACACCACTCTAAGACTATTGGCTGTACGGTAGTTCACAGTGACTCTTTTAAAATGCTAGCATTATAGTGGTATAATTCTACGTCTTTATACAGCAATTATCATATTCTACTACCACTAAAATTCTCTTATGCAACCAATGCGATAAAGGCTGTAAGAAAGCATTTTTGACATCTGCTTTAACTCTGATCCCGTAACAGTAGTGTCCGTTGCTACATTTATGATGCTATTATACAGATCAAAGCGTAATGCGCAGCTCTAAGTTCTCGGTTGAACCATATTAAGTGTTTATTAATTCCTTAAGTTCCGAGTTATACCAAACGTGATCTTTTGTAACGCTACCTGTGCTACTTGGGCATCTTGTAGACAAAAAGGCAAATATTCAATGATGTCTCTGTGATCAACTCGCTGAAGACAGGAAGCGATCACCGAATGGTAAGAGGTACATTGAACCTAAAAACAAAGCTGGAAAGATGTCGACTATGAAGTCCACGCTCCGACCAGCGCCTATCCAACTCCAAAACCCCGAAAGCTTTCAGCTCGAGTTGCACAACCGCTTCAAATGCCTAGGAGAATGCGAAAATGTGGACAATTACAACGACAAGTTCGTGGAAATTGTCCAAACGACTGGGAATAAAGCTTTCAAAACCAGACGTTCAAAAAGAACATCTCGTATCTCAAACCCCACCAGCAAGCTCATGGAGGAAAGACGAAGCCTGATTCTAAAATCCTCTGAAGATGCTTGTCACTATCGGCGACTAAACAGACAGATCCCCAAGTCCTTGACCCGCGATATACGTCAAATTAATAGAAATCGTATTAAAGAGGCTATCGAGCGTAATAAAGGGTCAAAAGTATTCGCAAGGGATCTGTCTGCTGGTCAAAGCCAACTGACAAAGCTGAAGACCGAGGATGGAAGAGTCGTGTCGTCCAAGCCGTTTGAAGAGGTTGAGAAGTCCTACGGACAATTATACACGACTACACGCTTACCTGTCAGTAATCAAGCTGAAGACCCGAGAGCCAGATTGACCCGACACTATACCGAAGATATCCCAGATGTCAGCCTGTGCGAGATAAGAATGGCTCTCAAACAACTTAAGAACAACAAGGCACCGGGTGATTATGGAATTACAGCTGAGCTTCTGAAAGCAGGTGGAGAACCGGTACTTATAGCTCTTCAGAAGCTATTCAATTCCGTCATGCTCGAGGGACGAATCTCTCTCTCGCTCCTAACCTTGGCGCAATGGCGTTTCACTGTAAGCTCTGTAACCTTTAAAAATATTTAATATACGTCTGAAACCACTCCTGAAGTCTTTCCATTCACTGAACCAGCCATCAACGATACATGGTGTCAGAAGTAGTGAGTAAAAAATCCAGTTTTCATGTTATTTTCATACAAAAATGTCCAAGACCGAGGATGACCCAAAACGTGGCATGTCCGCACAAGCACACATTACATCGAAGATCGCAGGACCCGTCGGATCAGGCCAGTTGAGACCATTGGATCTCAGATCTACAAATCTATCAAGTCTGCGTGCAAATGGTTTAGAAGAAGAAACTAATCAACGCAAGGTCGCCATCTTGTTGCACTTCATTGGAACAGATTCTCTATCCATTTTTCACAGCTTCAATGTCGATATTGACACTGTCAAATACGAAACTCTTCTGCAGAAGTTCAGTAAACATTTCTTGCCACAAATCAACATCACAATGGAAAGGCACAAACTGATGAATAGGAAGCAATCAATCAATGAATCAATCGACGAGTATGCCACAGACCTGAAAAACATAGCCAAACAGTGCGCCCTAGAAAACTTGGAAGACAGTCTAGTTCGAGATATATTCAGTCTCAATTCCCGGTTCTTCACGTGATAAAAGAACCGGTTCTGAACCCTACGACGGAGGGTGAGTCGCGGGGTGCGGGGGGGGGGGCGAAGTACGGGGTGCAGGGGGGCGAGGTACGGGGTGCGGGGGATATCAACTCCCTGAGCGAAGCCGGGCACTCCAGCTAGTATCAAACTTTATCATTTTATTATCTGAAACTATTTTTTGCCGTCTATGCCGTCTTGACGCCGTTCTGACTGAAAATATGATCTAAGTACTTAACCTCTGTTGCACAGATTACTGACTTCTCGTTATTAAATTTTAGGTTAATTGAACGAGCCCTGTCGATCACTTTTTGTAGTCTACTGTTATGTTCCTCTAATGTCTTTCCATAGATTAATAAATCGTCCATCATGATCTTTATACCATCTATATCACAAAACTGTTTGACCATTTCGCTGTGAAAAATTTCTGGGGCTGAACTAATACCAAAAGGTAAGCGTGTGAACCTATATCTTCCAAAAGGAGTTATGAAAGTACACAGCCTAGAAGACTCCTCTGTCAATTTCAGCATCCAGAAGCCTTTGTTAGCATCAAGAGTTGTAAAGTATTTTGCTCCAGACAATTCTGATTTTATTTCATCTAATGATGGGAACTGATAGTGGGGCCTCATTAAAGCTTCATTTAATTTTCTAGGGTCAATACATAACATAGGCTTGCCATTCTTTTTAGTGGTGATTACAATAGGACTTACCCATTCTGTAGGTTCTTCTACTTTCTTTATGATGTCCTGCTGCTCCAGCTGTTGTAACTCGTCTTTCAGAGGCTCACGCAGCTGAAAAGGTATGCGTCTGCATGCTGCGACGACTGGTGTGGCATCAGCTTTCAGCTTGAGGTCCACTGTAACTCCTTTGATGCAGCCTATACCCTGTGTCAAATCCTGTGGAAGCTGAGGACTAAAACCTACTTTGAAAACTCTTTTTATTAAATTAAGTTCCTTGCATGTGTCACGGCCTATTATATTTTGACAATTTAAATCTACAATGTGAAAAAGAACAGTATAACTGCTGTCATTGTATTTGACAGGTAGTGAACATTGCCCTACTGTGAGGATTGTTTCACCACTGAAAGTTGAAAGAGTGTGACTACTTATTTGTATGTTTTGTGTAGGAATATTGAGTTTTTCAAATGTTTTCAATGAAATAATGTTAGTGTCAGCACCTGTATCCAAAGTAAAATTAATATTGGTATTATTAATAACCAAGTCGACCTTCCATTGCGAATTTATAGAATTAACACAAATTGAACCTAAGAACAAGTCGTTGTTATCATTTCTGTCACTTTCTGGTACTTGACTTGTAACAATTTTAAAATTTTTACAAACAGAGGCAAAATGGTTATATTTTCCGCAGTTTTTGCATTTCACTCCTTTCGCTGGGCATCTGAAAGGTGAATCTGTCCACACCTCGTAGGTATACAGTGGGGTATTTTGTCTTGACTGTGATGTCTTGGACCTGGAGCGGAACTGACTCGACGCTGGTGACTTTGCATGTGACCTCGGTTTGTAGGACTTGAGCTGTGCTACTCCTACAACCGGTTCTTCAAGCTGCCGGGTCTGCTCCCTTGTTGTTTCCATCAATTTAGATAATTGTATGGCTTTTTCCAGAGTGGCAGGTTTTTCGGACAAAATCCGTTCTTTTATGTATAAATTCCGTTGGTGCAGATTGAGACTGAATATATCTCGAACTAGACTGTCTTCCAAGTTTTCTAGGGCGCACTGTTTGGCTATGTTTTTCAGGTCTGTGGCATACTCGTCGATTGATTCATTGATTGATTGCTTCCTATTCATCAGTTCGTGCCTTTCCATTGTGATGTTGATTTGTGGCAAGAAATGTTTACTGAACTTCTGCAGAAGAGTTTCGTATTTGACAGTGTCAATATCGACATTGAAGCTGTGAAAAATGGATAGAGAATCTGTTCCAATGAAGTGCAACAAGATGGCGACCTTGCGTTGATCAGTTTCTTCTTCTAAACCATTTGCACGCAGACTTGATAGATTTGTAGATCTGAGATCCAATGGTCTCAACTGGCCTGATCCGACGGGTCCTGCGATCTTCGATGTAATGTGTGCTTGTGCGGACATGCCACGTTTTGGGTCATCCTCGGTCTTGGACATTTTTGTATGAAAATAACATGAAAACTGGATTTTTTACTCACTACTTCTGACACCATGTATCGTTGATGGCTGGTTCAGTGAATGGAAAGACTTCAGGAGTGGTTTCAGACGTATATTAAATATTTTTAAAGGTTACAGAGCTTACAGTGAAACGCCATTGCGCCAAGGTTAGGAGCGAGAGAGAGATTCGTCCTGTTGAGAGAGAGAGATTCGTCCTCGCATCAAAACCGCTAATCCACCGAACGAAGTACTTATAAGCAGTAGTTAAGTAGGCCGGCCAGCTAGCACAAAACACATAGATACAGAAGGTCCACTCAATACGCTCACAAAATTCTTAAGCATATACATGCTTATAGACGTATACGGTCGTTGTAGGCAAGGTCACGTACAGTGCGATCGTGAAACAAAAAAAAACAAAAAAAGAATTTTTCAACTGGAACACTCCTTCGTGCCTAGGGTTGGAGTGTGCGTGTACGTTAGAGACGATATCAGTTCTCGCCGTCTCAGCAACCTTGAAGGACCTCTCCACCTTATGGCTCCGTGTAGACAGCGATGACCATCCCCGCGTCTACCTGTGCCTATATAGGTCCCATACCGGCGATTCTGAAACTGACCGGCTCATCGAGCAGATCCAAATGGCTGCAGATACTGTGCAGCAGCGGATCCCATCCGCCGAAATCGTGGTACTTGGAGATTTCAACGCCCACCACGTCGAATGGCTCGGTTCTAGCAAAACCGATCTGTTCACGACTTCGCCCTGGTATATGGTTTGACACAACTGGTTACTACGCCCACGCGAATCCCACCCAGATGTGGAGAACCATGAACCTTCACTGTTGGACCTTCTGCTGACTTCTCATCCTGACGGCTACCAAGTATCCGTTGACGCCTCACTCGGCTCTTCAGATCACTGCCTTATCCGGAGTACGGTGCCACTCACGTGCCCGCCGCGACCGCGAGTTGCTTGTCGCCGTCGTCGCCCTGTATTTCTTTGCTTTACCGATTGAACAAGTAAAGTACCTACCTACTTATATGTGATTAAGTAGAAAGGTAGGTTTACCTACCGATAACTAGGTTCGAGTTTTGTAGTATAAACTGTTACTTATTGTTGCAGAGTAATCAAATACAAGAATACATACCAAGCTTTGTTTTTTCTTTATCAAAATTATTTTTGTTCAAAATCAGGAAACAAAATTCTACAAATCCCTCCTCCCTCCTTGTCTCGATTTTCAAGGTCCTATTTTTAAAATCTTCTCTTGTTTTATCCCATAAATTGGGCCGTTGTTCTATTAAGGATATAAAATTATCCACATCAACTGAATCGACCATCTTCTGTTAGTTCGCACTACTCGGTTAGTTAAAAAAACAAGCGTCCGATCTACAGAAAGTGTGGTCAAATGAGACACCGCAACGCTGCGTTCGGTGGTGCGGCGCGAGGGTTTGCAATCCGGATATCCGGATATCCGGATATCCGTTTTATCCGGATATCCGCCAATTTTATTATCCGGATTATTTGTAGTAACATATCCGAATATCCGGATAATATAAAAGTTGTTTAGAAGGCGATTACAGAGGCATATTTTAATCGAATTACGTCAACTAATTCTCGTTCGGTCTTCATAGAAAAAAACTTTGAATTTTTAGTAAAATAGGTAGATATTAAAATTATGTAGAGACTTTGTTTAGTATGGATACACCACTAATCAATTTTGTGTATCGCACGCAAGTACAAAATTCATCATCCTGCCTCACTAAGCTAAGGAGAAACGTATCAGTAATTTTCTTCTGGACAAAAAGGAGATAACATGGAACAACTCCCAATTTAGTTATTTTTTTATTTATATCTTCTGAATTCTTGAAAGAAGCTAAAAAGTTCATAATGATGATAAGCCTATCTGTCAGAAATGTGGCTGAAGACCCAAGAGCCAGATAGACCTGATGCTCTGTACCGAAGTCCGTATTTCCCGGGCGTCAACTTGTACGAGATAAGAATAGCTCTTAAACAGCTTAAGAACATCAAGGCATCGGGTGATGATGGATTAAGACTGAACTTTTAGAAAGCAGGTGGAAAACCGGTACTACACGCTCGTAAGAAGTTGTTTAATTCCGTTATGCTTGAGGGACGAACGCTAACGGCATGATGGCATAGAAATGTGGTGGTGATCTTCTTCCATTAAGGGCAATAATACATAATATCCTGCTGAAGAACTATAGAACCATCTTATTTCTAGAGTCATGTCTACAGTCTGTTTTGTTTTGTTGGTGATCCCAGGAAACATGAATAAACGTTTAGCTATAAAGTTTTCTAACATATCTTTAAAGCCTTCGGTTTGGTTAGGGCAAAGTTGAAGGCACCAGAACACGTTGCAGGTCTCTTATGCGCTGGACATATCGGTTCAACTCTGCGCTGGGAGTTCCCCTAAATGAATTCCCTAGAAGAGCTGTGGTGCGAGAGGAATGGCGACATGTTGTTTGACAGCCCACTAAAGCTACGATATGATGACCTCGACCACTCTGTCAAGAGTGAACCGACCAAGAAAATAAGATCTATTTTTTATAAACTGTTTTTGAGAGTCATGAGAAATCGTTTCGCACGTAGGTATGATGACTTTTAACCACCCAAACAAGCCAGTTCCGAAAAGGTTTCAATACAATAGACCACATATATTATGATTTGTGGCACATATTTTAACACAATAGAAGACTGAAGAGTATAATTAGCCACTATGATTGGCAATAATGGACTATGAGAAAGACTTTGATTTGATTTGAGAGAGATTATCAATATATCGAAGTGTTGAAGTGTTTGTACGAAAACGCCACCATGGCAGTCTGTCTCCAGGATAAGAATTCAAAACCTAGGCTGCTGCAAGGGGTGACACTTACATAGGTAGTATTACTAAATGTGCACATCGTTGAGCAAATAAACGGTCGCCTTAGTGACCGTCAACATGGGTTCCGTCGCGCGCGGTCTATCACTACTAATCTTATTTCTTTCGTTGACTATGTCACGGCTCAGATGGACACTAGAAAGCAAACTGATACCGCGTATTTAGACTTTCGTAAGGCATTTGACGTAGTAGATAATGGCATCTTGCTCACGAAACTCGCTCGGTTTGGATTCTCCACCAAATTATTAATATTTTATGATAATTATTTGAAGGACCGTAAGCAATTTGTTCGCTTTGGTCCTTATCAGTCAAAAGACTATTATACCAGATCGGGTGTAAGCCAAGGTAGCACACTTGGCCCTACCTTGTTCCTCATGATGATTGATGATCTGCCTCAAGTCATCAATAACGCTAAGTGCCTTATGTTTGCAGACGATCTGAAACTTTTTCTTGCCGTAGATTGTAGTGCTGACTGCGTAAAGCTACAAAGTGATATTGATGCTGTGAGTGAATGGAGTTTGATAAATAATTTGCACTTTAATGCCAGCAAATGTAAAATTATCTCCTTTACAAGATCCACAGCACCGATAATTTACTCATATAATTTGGGAAACACTATCTTAGAAAGAGTCGATAAGATTCGCGACCTTGGCTTGATTATGGACAGTCAACTCAACTTCCGTGAACACATATCAGCTACATGCAAGCGAGCCAGTAAGACTCTGGGTTTCATTGTTCGGACATCTTCTCAGTTCCAGAATGCCAGCACTGCAATCATGCTCTATCAAGCTTACGTTCGGAGTATGCTCGAGTTTGGTGCTGTGGTTTAGGACCCTAGAGAAGATAAATACAACGTGATGATAGAAAGAGTCCAACGTAAATTCGCCAGGTACATTTATAAAAGAACATACGGGTACTACCCCTTTCTGTATCCTTCTATGTTCGTCTCGGGAATGGTAGGTTTTGAGACTCTTGAGACGTAAATTATTGCTGGGTGTCCATTATTTTTTGTTGTTGAACAATAAAGTAGACAATCCAGCTATTCTTAGTAGCATAGGATACTTCGTGCCTCAGAAGTACACGCGCACTGGCCGGAGACGGCACCAGCTGTTCGCATCCCCCGCGACGCTGCGCACGCATCACGCGCACAACGCTCCTACGGTGCGCGCGCTAGCACTCCTCAACTCTTTCGTGGGCGAGGTCCAACATGTCGACTTACACGCCGATTCACTTTGTCATGTGTACAAATTCTTAGGTTTATATTTGTCTCATTTAATGTCTAACGTTCGTGTAAAATAATTATGTTTTTAGTATATTATGTTTTAATGTTTTTTAGTATGTTTTAGTATATTTTCTATTTTTGATACTGTAAGTGTAACAAAGTGAACGTTTTGGTTTAGACTGTAAGTTCATTTTTGTAAATTGACCTAAATAAAATAAAATAAAATAAATTTCTCCGAAACTGTTCACTACTGCCCTGGAAGATGTCTTCAAGCTTCTGGACTGGAGAGGACTCAGCCTTAACATCAACGACGACTACATTAACCACCTTTTATTTACTGCTGATATTGTAGTCATACCTTGCGTTGGAAACAAAACTCTAGGATAACGCCAATTCCTACAAAAGCCTTATATTTTTATTGAAAAAACAAGTATATCAAATCTATCGATTTAAATACTAGTCACATGAGAAAAACTATTGTATTTTTAGTGGTTTCTAGAAGCTGAGTTATCTCTTGAAGAATTTTTCTAGAACAGTTATGTATGCGTTCGCTCTAAGTCACGAATTGCGATATAAATAAACGAGTGTCCGTATAATTAAAAAGTTATTGAAATAAATCCTTACTTTATTTAGTTTTAAGGGTGTTGGAAATATAATAATCTGGGTGGCAATGTGTTTGTTACATTTTATTCCCATACACCCTATTTAACGAAGAAAACTATTAACTCTTAAAGTATTTCAAAATTATCCGAATTATCCGTTTTATCCGGATATCCGGATATTTTAAAATTTAATATCCGTTTTATCCGGATAGCAAATTTGAACGGATAGTTCGGATAATTTTCAAAATACTTTAGTTTCTTCGTCAAACGTATTTTTATATAGGGTGTATATGTAAAAATGTGATTAAAATGAACAAAAACACAGCTACCCAGCTTATACTATTTCTAACACCGCCCAAACGGAATAAAATAATGATTTATTTCAATTTATTTATTTATATCACAATTTGTGACTTAGAGCGTACACATACATGAGTTTCTATTCTAGAAGTCATCATCAAGAGACACCTGAGTTTCCTAGTACTACATAATTCAATAGATTTTCTCATGTGACTAGTATTTTAAATCGATAAATTTTGACCTTGAGCTTTGAGCTGTCTAAAGATGCCCATAGGTTCCGTATCACTGATAACACACACTGGTCCAAGATCTTATTTTGAGAAATTGCGGTATTTTGAACGTGAAGATATTGCGGAGCTTATCAGACAACGCTCTACTGAGTCTATCGAGCACTTTTTTAAATCCACAGTTGGTAAGTCCTTGGAATTATATCACCTGATGATAATTGATTCTGATGCTGAAAGATGGAAGTGGTCTTACCAAGATAACCCAACGCATTATGCCTAGGGCCTAGATCTACCAAGGTATGACTATGATATCGTCAGTATATAAAAGGCCGATTAAATTTAAAACGAGGAAATTGATGTTAATGCTCCAGTAGCAAGAAGACAGGCAACAGTTTTTCGGAAAAAACATCTGTTAGTCTCACCCCTCGCTGCAGCTTAGGTTTTTAATTATGATCCTGGAGGCTGACTGACATGGTGGCGTTTTGGCACCGTATCGAAAATACTGCAAAACGGCACAGGTCTCGATCAAATCAAATATTTTTTCATAGTCCAAAATGCCAAGCATAGTGTCTGACACTCTTCCTGTCCTGGGACATTTATTTAGGGGAATTCCCAGCGCAGTCTTCAATTGATATGTCCATTACATGGGAGACCAGGTGTGTGCTCTGGTTGCACTAACCATACCAAATGGATGCATCATGTTTACTGGGATAACAACAAAACAAAACACTGTTCTCATCTCTGGGCAGGGGCACCCCAGTACCAGCTTCTCCCTCTGGACCGCATTCAACGGAGAGCAACTCGAATCGTCGACTGCCAGGATATTTCAGATCGGCTTGACTCCCTGGCGCTGCGTAACCTCGCTCTGCATTCTCTATCGCATGTACAATGGGGAGTGCTCCGAGGAATTGTTCGGATTGATCCCTGCCGCCTCTTTCCGCCATCGTTCTACGCGACAACATATTCATCCCCATCACATAGATGGTTGGAGGTCCACAACTGTGCGTTTCACTAGAAAATTTCTGCCTCGCACAACCAAACTGTGGAATGAATTGTCGCCTGCGGTATTTCCGGACCGATACGACATTCAAACCTTCAAGAAAAGAGCGTACTCCCAAATCAAAGGCCGGCAACGCACTTATGACTCCTCTGGTGTTGCGGTTGTCTATGGGCGGCGGTAATCGCTTACCATCAGGTGATCCGTCTGCTCTTTTGCCACCTCTGCCATAAAAAAAAACAGACTGTAGACATGACTCTAGAAATATGATGGTTTTATAGTTCGCCAGCAGGTTCTGAAAGAAGCTCACCACCACTTTTTGTGTCATAACGTAAGCGTTCGTCCCTCAAGCATAACAACTTCTGAAGAGCTTGTAGTATCGGTTTTCCAGCTGCTTTCAAAAGCTCAGCCCTGATCCATAATCAGCCGCTACAATGTTGTTCTTCAGCTGTTTAAGAGACATTTAACCCTTGTACAATTTGACGCCTGGGAAACACGGCTTCGGTAAAGTACAGTTTCGGGTCAATCTGGCTCTTGGGTCTTTACGAGTTTACAACTTTTACAAGTAGCCACATTGCTGACAGAGAGGCTCATGGTCGCTTATGACTATTCTAAGAACTTCTTAAATTATTTCAATAGCTCAGAAGAAATAAATAAAAGGAATGACGAAATTGGGAGTTTGTCTGTTGTTTTTCTATGTATCCTGAAGAAAATCACTGATACATTTTTTCTTTATACGTTTTTTTCGTTGGCGTAGTTTGTACTTGCTATACACAAAACTGATTAGTGTTTTTTTCATAGGTAAACAATATATGTTTCTCTACATAATTTAAATATCTTTTTTACTAAAAGTCTAAAGTATTTTCATCAAGACCTCCGAACGAGCGTTAGTAGACGTAATTCGATTAAAAATATGCTTCTGTAATCGCCTTCTAAACAAGTTTTATATTATCCGGATATTCGGATAATTTACAACAAATAATCCGGATAGTAAAATTGACGGATATCCGGATAAAACGGATATCCGGATATCCGGATTGCAAACCCTAATTCAGCGTCGTCGCGGCGCCGCGCCGCTCTGTTGTGTTTTCGCCCTAAGAATTAAAGATCGGCCGCCTTAACCTCTTCGTTCAGTAAGTGCTTCAGTATGAATAAATGGGCTCATATTACGTCGTATCCTACGAATAAGGGCGTAATTGCAAAATGGCAACTTTTCAGGAGGAGGTTTAAACATTCTATTTTCAACAGAAAGTGTCATTTTTGAAGTGTTAACATTCAAAACATTGCTTAACTGTTTTAGGGTTGTTACTAAATAATAAATAAGCGATTTTATTAAATATTTCTAGTAAATATGTCGCTTATTTCTTTATTCGCTGGAGTAATATGTTATTCTATTGGACATAAGCGACATTACGCCCTTTTTCTTCGGCATATATCAGGTCGTAATGGCGTTTAGGGCTTTTTATCGTTTTTATCTGTAACTAATCTTAAGAAACGGAAAAGAACAAGAAGTGTTTTAAATCAAAATAATAGACATATTCATGTTTTTACCCAGGGTAACATGAATTTTAACTTAAATAATAAATAAAAAACATTGTGAAATGGGCCCCTTACGATTATGTGTGATAAAACAATTCACTCGTAATAAGTGCTCTTGTAATTCCTGCACCTCTACAGGTATATTATGTTATGTACATAATTTAACTCATTCAGGATTCTGATCAACAATTAAGTTAGGATATTACTGCAAACGCGCAACTGCAAATCGAGTGGCGACCGTGTACCGAAGGACACAGTGTAGGCAGGCCTCCAACTCGGTGGACCGTCGACCTGGTGAAGGGTGCGGGAAGCCGCTGAATGCGAGCCGCACAGGACCGGTCAGTGTGGAAATATTTGTCCAGCAGTGGACGTCTTTCACGTAATGATGATGATTACTGCAAACTTCGTGAATACAGCCGATACGAGTATATAAAACTATAGAGGTATCAAGGTGATATATCAAACAATGAAGTAAGACGATCGAGTCATAGATATTTGTAGTCGACCTAGCAGGGAATGTTCGCTCTCCAGACACCCGAGTTTGTGGTAGGTCTGTAACTGTAGGGCAATTTCACAATCGCTATGGTTTCTGAAGAACATAGAGCAACACAGGACCACTTAATTGCCTTTCCTATTAGACATGGGAGTAGTTTTGCGTTTGAAAGTGTGCTTCGAAGTACCTGGACTTTCAGGAAAGGAAATATTCCCGAGGAATATGTACATTATCGCTTACATATACGAGTTTGTCAGGTCTTTTATGAAAATAAGCGTAAGACAGGCTACGTATAAATCTATCCCACTCACAGAACTGGTGTCTCCGACAAATACTCGGAATCTTCTGGCCCGAGAAAATTTCCAATGAGCAACTCTGGGAAATGTTTCGTGAAACACCGATTGGTCAGCAGATCGCTCGTCGCAAGTGGACCTGGATTGGCCACACTCTCAGAAGGGACCCCACCCATATACCTAGACAGGCGCTAGAGTGGACCCCACAAGGGAAGAGAAAACGTGGCCGTCCCAAACAATCCTGGCAGTGCTCAGTGGCAGCTGATATAAAGAAGATCGGGTTATCATGGCCCGAAGTGAAGCACGTAGCCCTAGATAGAACGCAATGGCGAAGCACTGTAGACGCCCTCTGCTCCACCTAGGGGACATTAAGTCAAGTAAGTCAAGTCACTTACAGAAGGACTCCATCAATGTTGAGTCCTTTTAATTTAGTATTGGTATTGGAGTCACAACGGCGAATATATAATGAGGAAAGGGCTTGAGGACTGGGTGGAGGCGTAACAGTGGGAGGTCTTAAACTTACTAACATTAGGTACGCCGATGATACAACGATTGTTGCATCCAGCGAGATAGAGATGGCTGGCCCTCTTGCTGGAATAAATAGAAGTTGAGAGCGCCAAACTCGGTCTTAAGATCAACCATTCGAAGACCATGATAACTTCCACTAACCGATGCACTCGATGATTATGAAAACGTCAATCAATTTGTATACCTAGGGTCACTAAGAAAGAGTGAAGGTAGCTGCACAGACGAAATACGCCGAAGAGCCGGGATGGCCAAAAGTGTAATGGGGAATCTAGACAAGATTTGGAGGAACCGTGGTATTCGCCAGATTACTAAGGTACGACTTGTATGTGCCTTAGTATTTTTAATTTTCTGGTACCTATGGGGCCGCAACCTGGTGCAAGAGCAGTGACAGCAAGAAGATCAACGCCTTTGAAATGTGGTGTTGGAGAAAACTTCTCCGAATTCCATGGACCCCCATGAGAACTAATGAATCTATACTCCAGGAGCTACACATCTCAACGAGCAATATGCCGCCTTTGCTTCTTCGGACATATTATGCGTTCTCCTAGGCATAGTTTGGAGAAGCACATAAGTCTGGGTTAGATGGATGGCAAACGAGCCAGGGGTAGAGCACCTTCCCGATGAATCGATGTGGTAAAGAAACCTGTGGGAGGAAACATTCAGAGCAGTAAGGCTGTCCATAGCACCTACAACCGCAGCCAATGGACCTAGTTCGTGGTCGCGATCCTCACCATTGAGGGACCGAGGAAGAAAACGATTGGAGCCACTAATAAAAAAGCTCAGAAAAAAAGCATCATGGACCTTCATATTTATACGCCGATGATACATAGTAATCTCCTCTTCAAATCGACAAGACTGAGAAGAGGCTCTTAATGCATGGAAAGTACAACTACAATTAGGAAGACCTAGTCCCTCAATATCAGTATTGTGGCAGGTCTATCCACTGTAGGCCAACGCTCAAAATAACCATAAATTTTGAAGAACATGAAGCAGGGGAGCAAAGCAGAATTCCTGAGTTCAATTCCTAGACATGAAAGTAAAGTATTAGAAAATATTGTGCTTGATTATTGAAGAACATTAATAAATTATTATTATTTTATAAGAAGTTGGTAGCAGTGTACACTTTTCGGAGGTTATTCTTTTTGTTTCCTACCACTCGGAACTCGTATAAAATAATATGAATTAAGCCACAACCGCCACAAGGGCCTTTTACAACTCTGGTAAAAAGGCCATAAAATATGTATTTTTCTGTATTTTATCATATTGTTTGAATCGTTAATGAAATAGAAATCAGTAAAACTGATAATTTCATTGATGCAAATTGTAAAACACACGAAAAACATACTATTATTAAAATTTGTTCGTAGAATAAAGACTCAAATGCTTTTAGGCCACCAATTTTCATACTGACACCAAGAAAAAAATTCGTGGAATATAGCCACAAATGCAATAGTGTCTTTTTTCTACGAGGATATGAACTAAAACTGTTTAAAACTGTCCGCGGAAAAAGGGCTGAGTGGCGCTTGTGCCCCGCCCCGTAGGGAAGAAAGTAGCCACTGTGGCTGTTGTGGCTGTTTTCGGCGGGTATTTCAGGAGAAAGCAATAGTGGCATTTTTTTAAAGCTTATTTTCTAGTCGATAGAGATCTTCGGTTTTATGTGATTTTCTGATTGAATATGATGTAAAATGGGTAGCAGATTTCAATTATGCAATAAAAATAAAAAGCCACATCAGCCATTGTGGCTTTATTCGTAGGATACGACGATTATAGATCTTAACACACTTAAACCATGTAAGGAAGAAACTATTATAAGTAAATTAAATAAAGAAGCTAACTTACCGAATTTGTAATACTATCTTGGAGTTGTTTTTAATGTATTCTTGAATTTTCACCCAGTCCCCAATTTTGGGTACTAATTTTTGTAAATCCTCAGTCTCCAGTAAAAGCAAGAGCTCAATGTTGTTTTCTGAAAAAGGCAATTTCCTTTGTATTTAATTACAAAACAAAGTAAGAACAGGAAGTGAATCCGCGCGTTTTGCAATGTAACGTCGCATCGTGAATTTTGCTATTAATATTTATTTTACATACCACAAACAAATAACTTCTTTCAATCCGGGCCTTACATTTTCACAGTTACTTAAAAACTCTTCCATTCTTCCATTTTCCAGGGTTTCTTTTTGTTGTAAGGTTCTCTGTGAACGCACGCAGCGGGATGGGACCGGATTTGTATTTTTTCGGTTCGGTACATGTACCGAATTACAGATCGATGGAATCATCTATTTTATTCATTCGATAATAAAGGCTAGTTTTAAAATAATATGAAATTGTGATTCTAAATAGTTTGAGTCTTCTGTACTTCTGTCTGTTACATTTGATCGACGACGTTTTCTCATGCAATACTGTTTTCTCAAACTAACCAAGTAGGTATCGTTGGCCCCCCTCCAGTGAATGGCCTTTTGAACTTTATAGCACAATATTAAGGGTTACCGCTACTAAAAAATCGTCTTATATTTTTGTAAAAATAAGCATTTTATGCTTTGTATAGTTTATAATAGTTTTTTTGATTTCGAATCCAGCAACACTGAAAACTAAAGTATTTTTGTCCGTGTGTCGTAGTCGTTTCAATGTACTGCAGATTTTTATCAAAATTTGTTAAGACTAGGTAGGTTTATTGCTTTGTTTCTTATTGTATCGTGATTTATTACATCGTAAGAGTTATTTATTTCATTTATTAGGTCGATTTGATGTTAAATAACGCAAAAGTAACTAATTTTTAACGTATAATTCAGAAATATTAGGGGGCCAATCACTTTACTTATATGGAAGTCCAATTGAATGGCATGGCGGCCAATCACTAAAAGACGGTTTTATAAAATACAATAAGATTTTGAACTTTATTTGCGCTGTGTTAACGGAGTTATTTATTAAATTCATGCATAAACCATCATAGCCCTTATCTAAACAAAAACTGGCCGGGCCAATCACTGTGTTTTTGATGGGATTGGCAATGCCAATCATTGTATTTTGTTAGGGCCAATCAATATACCGTTTCTCAAAGAACACGACAGTGAAGTGCGCATTTTATTATATTTTAACAAATTTATTTTATCTACTTAGCAGTGGCGTAGCGTGGGTTTTCGCCGCCCGGGGCCAATCGAAAATTTGCCGCCCCTTTCTATTTTGATCATTAGTAAAGAAAAGTCAACATACTATAATGTATGCTACGATTACTGGCCAAGAGTGAATCGGTGGGACTACGAGTAAACAGTCAATTACTCGTCGACCCACCAGTGGGACAATGCGGTGGGACCACGAGTCGGGAGCGGAATAAAACTGCCAAATTCTGTAATCAATATAAAATTATGTACTTTTCGTATTTTTTTAAAGCAAAATCTTTTATACAATCGATGTTATATCGCGTTCGATTGCTAATTGCTTATATAGCTAAATTCGAAATCCGTACCTAATACTAATTGAACCCCGCTGGACATCGAACTTGCAACCTCCTGATGTGAAGCAAGCGCATTATATTCTTCCGTGGGCGAGCGCACATGAACATAAATGATATTAATAAAAAGCGCGAGCGAAGCGAGCGCGAAATTTTTTAAGATATCTAAGAATGTTTATGTTAAACCAACAAAAACCCTTTTACTTGGAGCACTCAGCGCCGTTTCAGTTAGGGTAGGTAACCCAACTACCAGGGTGCTTGGCGCCCCCATGAGCTCGACGCCCTGTGTCTGTGCACGGGTGACACGACCCAAAGGCCGGTCCTATTTAAAATGTAATTGTGCACCGTTGCTGTACGGGTTTCATTCTTCATACGATAACATTTGTTTTCATGACGTTTTATCTGGGTCATGTAACTTTGAATATTTTTTATCATATATTTTGATCGCTCAATTTGCCGCCCTCGCCCCACGCCTGGACGTGCCTCGACCTTAGGTAATTTTTAATTACCTACCTTCAGTTTAGAGATGCTTCTCTCACAACTGGCACTGCTAATGGCAGCTGTTAAAAATATTCTTAACATTATGATAATATTTGGTAAACACTCTTCAAGTTTATAATATATTTTAGTAAGCCCAGTGAGCCAGACATAATTATGTATCTCTTTTTTAAAGTCTGGGTCTGTTGCAGCTACAAAAGTACGAAGAAGTACACGCTCAAGTTTGAACTCTTCACTATTAGTAATATCTTGAGGAGCGTGATCTAAGTCCAGTTTATCGACGGCTAATAACACTAGGTAAAAAAAAATTTGGCACTCGCCGCCCCTATCCATGTGCCGCTTGCCGCCCCTATCCATGTGCCGCCCGGGGCCATGGCCCCCCCGGCCCCCCCCACGCTACGCCACTGCTACTTAGCGAGAAAAAAAAAACCTAAAAAAATAATGCCTATTCTCTTAATTTACTTACTTCAAAAAGTAGAGATACAGTGAAAATGAAAACCATTTTATATTTTCAAAATCTTTGAATGTTTTTTAAAAATAAAGAAATATTTCCTTTGAAGGCGAGGTTACAACATTGCACTCTGTATAAGTTCCTACTTCTAATAAATTGCGTAGACTTCTTATTTGTGATATCTAGCTAAGGTACATATGTTTCTACTTAGAATAAAACTGCATAAAATTATTTTTTGTGATATCTAGCTAAGCTACTTAAGTTCCTACCTGGAATAACTCTGAAAAGTATCATAATATTTGTCATAAGTAATAAGGTAAATAAATAAGTACTTCAAATAAGCGAATCTGCAACAAGGACCGACTGTTTTATTATTTTGTAATTTTCTACTGAGATAATAAGAGAATAAAATAAAAGATTTAAACATATTTTATTTTATTTGATTCTTTGTTTCACATCACTATTGCTCGTTTTGCTACATTCATTGGCACACCACGTATACAGTGATTGGCCCGGTCATTCACTATCAAATCGCTAGGACAATCACTGTGCTCAAGGTTTCCAATAATACTACTTTTGGGTGGTTTTTACTAAAATTCCATAAATATCTATTTTAATGCAATTATTTAGGGTTCAAATCATATTAATTTACTTCTTAGGCCCTTAGAGAATGGTAACATACAATTCAGCAGTCAACTGTTAGCCAATATTCAGAGTTATATGGGTTCAAAGTAAAAAGTTTGCTTAATCATTGTACCCGTTACCCTAGGATCCAATGAAAAGGGAATAATTGACCACGCTGAATACGTTAAAAACAACCGACTTCAATCGCAACAACTCCAATTTTGCTATGTTTTTGTTAATTTTCTCAAAAACCGCTGAATCGATTTCGATAAAATTTATATGGGACCACTTGTGAAGTATACCCTTTCAAACAAAAAAATAATTTTTGAAATCGGTTCAGGCGTCTTTGAGTAATCGGTGAACATACATAAAAAAAAGAATAATAAAAAAAAAAGATTCCGACGAATTGAGAACCACCTCCTTTTTTTGAAGTCGGTTGAAAATGAAAACAGTTGTTGTTTTATGGATGTTTGTTAGTTATATCTGACTAATTTCCGTCTCCGTGATTTCAAATGATACTGCTCGTTAATAAACTAAGTTCTTTATTTGTTCGAGTTATAACTCTATGGCATGATAAATACATAACTACTCCTTAGATATTTTAACTACAACTTAAAATAAATAAATAACACAGTTCTTATTTTAGCATCGCTTAATTACACAAGGCTTATACAAAGTTACTATTATGGTTTATTTCAACAAAATTAAAGAGCGCATTATATAAGTCGAGTTATTTTATACTTAAAATTAAACGTTATCTACTTATTTGTAAAGTCAAATATGATAATATATGACCTACTCATGTAAAAAAGTTATGCTGTACAGGAGTCCCTACCTTAATAATTATTAAACTAATTCAACTCAATAACTTTAAAGTGGAACTGTATATCCTACATTCACAAAATCTGTAAAGCTGTAAAGTATAGCTGGGGTCTAAAAATAACGAACCTAATAAATATTATATAGTAATTATGAGCGGTACATATAATATTCATGACAAAGAATATGTAACAAAAGTCAGTAAATCTAATTATGTTTAACGAAATACTATATTTATTATAAATTATAGGCCTCTCCAATGCAACGAATTATTACGGAACCCTTGTGTAACCTTAGCTAGTCAATGAAATACTTATATTTTTTTGGATGAACTCTGCCCAAGTACCTTACTTATTTTTCTCATTTATTGACGTTTCACAAGTACCTTTATGTACAAAGACTTGCATCCGTAATTTTCCTTTTAGTCGTTGTTGATACCACTTGTAAAATGGACCCATAAATTAATACTCATCATAGGTAGGCGCGTCATATATTTGCAAATTAAAAAAGGTGTTAGGTTCATGCCCAGCATGTATTTTTAAATGGCAACATAAATGACTCCATCTCTATAAAGTGTAAATTGTCTAGTATTTACTTCCTTATGAATATCTAACACACTCTTCCGCAAAATCGGCCATACTTAAACAACTAAGCTACAGTGATAATTCAAATAACTAGATACCTACAAAATTATCAAAAAAATTAAAAATAGCACTTCGGTATCTTCAAGAAATTATATTATATTTAAGGAGAGTTCACTATACCAAACGTGTTCTGACACTACTCGACGACACCGCCGTTATTTATAAATGTGTCTTTCGCGATTTGATGCAACTGTGAGGACAATTTATCACTGGTTTCCTTCACCATCTTCGAGAAGTACCCCTCAGGGTTACCGAGCAGGTTGTGCGGGTGGTCGAACTCCACCAGCCGGCCCGCGTCCATCACCATGACGCGGTCCGAGTCCATGATGGTGTTGAGCCGGTGCGCCACCGTCAGCACGGTGCACTCAGCAAAACGTTTCCTTATTGTTCTTTGGATGAATTCGTCAGTTCTGCAATAATATAAGGTCACGCATGAAAAAACGGAGATTATTAATACCAAACCCTCCTCTTAATAAGATCTAATAAAATCAATTGAAACTATTCAAAGTGGGGCCCTCATGAAACCAAATCCGTAAGTTTCCTCGAGGGATCCACAGCCAATTCGGGAAAAAACTTGTTGAATTTTTTCACTAGTTCATCAATCGATCGGCCAACTTAGAAAGGGTAGCTAGTAAAACAACCGATGATTATGTTATGACGATCAGAGTCGAAATGCTCGAGACTCAACATAACTAACAGGAGATAATAAAGGTTTTCGTTTATCATAGATGTTAATTTTGTAACTTTGCTCTTTCTCGGTTATTTCCCATAATTCTTTGACTATCATCACATCTTAAGGGAAAATGATAGATAAATAAGAATATGGATGATGGGATCCAGTTACCTACATACAAGGTATCATGTAGCACTTACTTGGGGTCGACGTTCGCGGTAGCTTCGTCTAGTACTAGGATGCGGTTGCCCCGCAAGATGGCTCGCGCCAGACAGACTAGCTGCCTCTGTCCCAGGGAGAAGTTGGAGCCACCTTCAGATACTTTGAAGTCCAGTGAAGGCACAGCTGATTTCAAGTCAACCTGTAATTGAAACAGCCATTTTAGTAAAGAGCCTCATCATAATATAAGTACGTAACTTTGATAAGCAGACACTAAGAGAGATATTTTTATTATATTTGATATTGATAAATGAATTTTATAATAAAACCACTTGACTGAACAAATGTTTTCGTTCACAATAAAAATAGTTAGTTGTATATTTCACTGAGCATCATCATTACCGTAGATTATACATTAATTAACAGAAGTTGAGACAAAATGAAGTTGGTGTAGCTCGATCTTAGAGAACGCTTAAGTGAATGTTTCATATTAAATTCTTATTAAGTAGGCTTACGGCTTCAAGTGCTCTCCACAGTTGCTCGTCGTCGTAGTTGTTAAACGGGTCTAGATTGTATCGCACCGTGGCGGAGAACAGCACAGGCTCTTGAGGTATTATCGATATCTTCGATCGCAAGTCCTGTTGAGAAACAAAAATGTGTAAAGGATCATTGATCATTATTTAACCACGATCTATCTACTGCTACAGAGTATTAGAAAATCACTTATGCGGGTATTAATATTCTATTGATCAACGAGTGATCAACCTAAAAAGTACCTATGTTACAAAGAAAACGATTCATAGAATAGGCAGCTGTTTAGCATTTTCACAAATTTTCATGTCGTCGGTCGGATCATGAAGGATTATCCAAAAAATTATTGATCTTGATTTATACATATTAAAGGTAAACCTAATAATTAAAGGGAGTTAGTTCTTGTTCTAAATGATAGCCTCGTTAACTACGTAAAAGCTTAAGTAAGGCACTAAGTTGGAACAGTTCTTCACAGTAACTTTTTAACTTTTTCTTAAAACCACTACTGTAAAGTTGTTAAAATTTGCTTACGCCCCTTCGTGATCCGTACGTACTTTCGTACGTACATCCGTATGTACTTTCAACTAAGATATCTTCCACCTTTCTAAGGTATTCGGGCTAGAGTTTTACATACGATAAGAATACAATGACTTTCTGCATTCTTTATACTTTTTAGCTGCAAACTTTGTTTGTGGCGAATTTCATACACTTGTTGATAGAGTTCTAACTACGATTACAACTATACAGGATGTAAGAGACAGGTCACCGAAAAGTTTAAGGGGCTTGCTCAGTAGACGAAACTGAACAAAATTATAAACTTGATTGGACAGTTTGTATGAAGAAGCCGATTTTTTTCCGTTTCCTGAAAATAAATCTTGTGGAAAGTTGTTCAGCTTCGTCTACTGAGCAAGCCCTTAAAGTTTTCGGAAACCTGTCCCTTACACCCTGTATATTTTCTGCATTGCCATCCAATTCAGCGAAAAGCTTTGTTTGTTGCGAATTTCATACATCTGTTGTGAAGCGTACTTTTTTATGGTTAAACTTGCCTGCAGAGAGAGTTGTGAAGTATCGACGTCGTCAATGAAAATTTCACCCTCCACGATAGCCAGACGGAATAAGGAGGAGATGAGGGACGACTTCCCTGCACCGGTGCGGCCCACTATGCCCACCTGTAATTCAATTTAAGATTTTAACTGTGTTCAAGTGGAAACGTTTTTGAAATGAAATGCCATTTTAGATCAGTATTTCGCGTTTGTTCTGACTTCATAAATGTAAGTCATCACCTCATTTAGAAGACATCTGAAGAAATCCACTGCTGCTAAAGGTAGGTAATTATTATTAACAATAGTTTTTCTTAATCTGCAATACTAAGTACAAGTAATTTGCGTGCATTATATGTATGTACCTTCCAGCCACTCTGGATGACTAAGTTCAGATTTTTGAGTACAGGTAGATCTTCAGGAGTGTATTTCATGTAGCAGTTACGGAATTCAACAGTGCCCTTCCATGGCCAACCTTTCGGTGTTTCCTTAGCTGTAAAGTAATTTACTTTTTAGACATGTTTTTAGAATAAAATCTATAGATAATGTACGGATTTTCCAGATCAATACGAACATGAAACGATTTTTGTTTCTAAGCAAAGTCCTTGATCAATGCTACAAGGATCTTAATCAATGTGGCTTGACGTCAACGAACAAATATCAGATCTATAGCCATTATTTAACTCAATATACCTCCTTTATCCCACTGAGGTTCCCTCTCTATATTGGTGTACTGTAATATACGCTCGACACTGGTCATCTGGGATATCACTTCCGCGGTCTGGCGGACACCGAACTGCAGCATTCCCGTTAGGATCAGCGTCTGCGATATGGCCAGACCAACGTTCCCAGAAAATATTGTCTCTGTGGGTGTAAACATTTTATCTGACATGTCGTGGCTATACAGTTTGTAAATAGTTTTGAATTATTATGCAAAATCGAATAACAAAAAGAAAGTTGTCAGAGGGTTATGAACAGATAGAAAGCATATGTATTCTGAATTGTCCACTTACTGCTATCGATAACGAGGAAGGCAACAATGACAATAGACAAGTAGATAACGCAAATGAAGTCCAACCAGAAGCCAAGGGTTACACCACTGGCCAGGTAGCTGCTCCATGTTGACGTGTGGATGTCCTGCAAGTGGGAAAAAATGTTACACAGATTCTATAAAACAGATGTGCGACCATAGAACATTACTATGTTACGTCACCTATCTATTATAGTGTGCATACATAAATTTAAAGCCTTAATGGGGCGGAGGTGGTTCGTGATCTCGGGGTCTTGTTAATCTCTATTTCAAACTTGATGATATGGGTGACAGCTGTCAGCTGCGTACTTCTAGCGCTGCATCTCAAAAGACGATAATCGATTAACGACTTTATAAAAACGCCGTAAAGTACACCTATGGATATGCCACCCATATCATCAAGTTTGGAATAGAGATTAGACACAAAATTAAACATGACTACTCATATTGATGCAATTGTAACAGTCTTTTTCTAACCTTGGTTTTGTACTTCGCACATGCACTGGCGCCGACTCTATAGTGCCTGGGGGTGACCGAGCCCCCCAATGTCATTATCAGCGGGGCTGAGCGTGAGCGCCCCCAATATTTTATAGCTGGTGTTGCTTTTTTTCTCGGGATACTTTTATTCCAAAAAACTATACCCACGCGGGCGAAGCCGTGGGTAAAAGCTAGTTAAAAAAAGCGGCCAAATGCGAGTCGGACTCGCCCATGAAGGGTTCCGTAGCAGCAAGTAACATAATATAAAAGTTCTTGTAGTTCCTTGTAGGTAAATTGCTGTTTACGATTTATGACGTATTAAAAAAAACTACTTACTGGTCTCGCTCATACCAATTTTCGGTGGAAGTTTGCATGGTAATGTACATCATATATATTTTTTAGTTTTATCATTCTCTTGTTTTAGAAGTTACAGGGGGGGACACACATTTTACCACTTTGGAAGTGTCTCTCGCGCAAACTATTCAGTTTAGACAAAAATTATATTAGAAACCTCAATATCATTTTTGAAGACCTATACATAGATACCCCACACGTATGGGTTTGATGAAAAAAAATTTTTTGAGTTTCAGTTCTAAGTATGGGGATCCCCCAAAATTTATTGTTTTTTTTTCTATTTTTGTGTGAAAATCTTAATGCGGTTCACAAAATACATCTACTTACCAAGTTTCAACAGTATAGTTCTTATAGTTTCGGAAAAAAGTGGCTGTGACATACGGACGGACAGACAGACAGACAGACAGACATGACGAATCCATAAGGGTTCCGTTTTTTGCCATTTGGCTATGGAACCCTAAAAATATTAGGAAAATGTAGGAAAATTACAGTTTTTTTACCTGAGCCCCAATATTTTTATGAAGTCGGCGCCCCTGCACATGTCAAGCTTTTAAAAACATTATTAGCTGGAAAATTGTATACTATGCCTATGTAAGAAGTATTTTGGAGTACCTACGCAAGCTCTATTTGGTCACCCAGTTACGCTGTTCATATAAATAAAATAGAGAGAATTCAGAATAAATTTATAAAAAATTGGAATTATAATTTTCAGAAATCTTGTTCGACATATGTAGAAATTGTAGACAATATAATCTTCTTACATTAGAGGAAAGACGTAGTTCACGTCAGATATTATGATATCCTACTTTATGATATCATCCGGGGTCGCATTGACTGTCCCGAGCTTCTAGCTCAAGTGGCAGTGAATGTGCCTTCTTTTCGTACGCAACATACTCTTTTCCACCGTACTACACACCGTTCCACCGTCAGTAGCGTAGCAAGGCGTGGGCGAAGTGGGCCCTCGCCCACGGCCTGGCGCTCAAGGGGGCCTCGCGCTAGGCCCCCTACCTAAAATGCTAACGTAAGGGGGTCACATTATTTCATAAAATCTTGTAATTAAAGAGGCCGCGCACGAGGCCCCCTTCAGTGCTTTATGTGGGTATGGCTAAAAATAAAAATGGCAAAACTGTATACAATCAAGTAATAACCATAAAAACATTTGAAATCCAATTGTTCCATTTTATTTATAAAGGAATAATATTTTTACATTACAAATAGAGTCGCGCGAGGCCCCTGTGACTATTAAGTATAGCTAAAAAGTAACTGTGATAACCTATACTCTATGAATAAAACCGCGATGGCTATCATAGTGGGGTCTCGCTCGAGGCCCACTACTAGGGTGCTGACTGCTGACTTACCTTAAAGTTAAATGTCAGTGCTCTGTTAGATGACGTTAATTTGACCATAACTTTAATTGTGTGTATTTGTGTAGTTTTTAGCCAGTTTTTGTATGAAATAGGGTGATAGACGTTTAACCATAAGTTGTAATATTTTTATATTAAATAAGATCACGCGCAAGGCCCCCTTGAGTGTAAATATAGTTAAATAAGCATAGCTAAAAAAACAAATAAAAATCTTGCTGCAAAGAATCTTAATATTGTCAGCAATTTAACTAGTATGCAGACAGCTTGTAATATTATGTGTCTGCTCAATAAACATTCGCGATATTAAATAATTACTCGGTTAGCAAGATTTTATAATTGGTCAGTAGATAAAACATGTAAATAAAATAAAAATATATCGTATATAGGCAGTTTATCTGATAGGTACGCATATTTTACAAACGGTAACTTATATGAATAATTAGGTTGCGTTTGTATTGAAAAAAAAAGCAGGATTTTTCGCTAAAGTGGGCGGAGCAAAATGCTGACGCGTGACACAAGCGGTACGTACGTACTGAAAAAAAATTATTATAGTGGCGCCCATTTTGTGCTTGACGAGTAAAGTTTATTTATTTAATGAATTTCTGCTAACAGTCTGAGTGCTTACCATTTGATTAAATGTGGTTCACCCAATGCAGCCAAAATATGTAATTGGTTGTTCAAAAAAATTTCGAGTAGTCCAGTATGACATTAACTGCTGATCGAATCTGAAATGTTTGCTGGTCATAAGTTGCTGACCAACTAGTTATTTTGCCTGACCGAATATATTTTTTGCTTACAAAATTACGAATATTTTGCTAACCGTTTAAATGATACCTACAAAATTATTCGACACACATTTCAGTTTTTTAGCACTGGAAATAAAACCGTGAAATGACTGACCATCTTATCATACCTATGTAAAAATTTCTGAAAGATAGGGGGCCTCGCTGTGCGATTTCGCCCACGCCTAGATTACACCTTGCTACGCCACTGTCCACCGTACTAATTATGGCAAAAACGCAGTATTAACAAGGATGCTGCGAACTTACAACAAGAAACATTCAGTTGTTGATATTTTTATTACAACCAAACAAGAATTTAAAAAACAATTGTCCTCATTCTATTTACCGGATGTCTCCTCAGACACAACGAGCAGCCGCAATATGCTCTCTCAACACTCTAAATTTTGATTATTTTAATGTTCACATATTTTATTTTATATCGACGGTCCCAATCACACCGTACAATCCCATAAGTGGTAGTTAAGTGATTTTCAGTTTATGTTTGCGTTACTTCCAGGACATTCTATACTTTCATTTGGTTGAAAAAAATTGCTTAAAACCATGTAAATTCAACCTTTTTCTGCACACGAAAATTCCCATAACTACAGAATTACGTTTAATTTCCGACGTATAACAAAAGTAATAGTAGTTCAGTGATTAAATGTCGGAAAGGTAACTTCACCCCCGTATATGTTTCCCACACATATAGTTTCATAACTGCCAGATATGGTTATTAGGATCCAATTTAAAAATTCGGCGTAAAATTCAGTAAGTACCCACCACTTCAGTTATTTGTTGATAACACGATTCCGACGTAAATGTCCGTAAATGACGGATAATATACTAAGGATAACTTTTTTAAATAAATTGTTTATTAAAACTGTAAAATACATAATATTAAAGGTATATGGAAAGTTTCGTCAATGTATGAAAAATATAACAAAAGTTACACACGTTTAAAACTTCAAACTGCTCTCCTGTAAAATTTGACTTTTGCAATTAGGGTATTGTACGTAGGGACCGTCGTTATTATACGTTTGTTTTTCTTCTATATGTATATATAATGTTTTACCACATGTCTTTTGTGGTTTTACTTGGTTTAACTATTTATTTATTTATTAATCTTATTATTTATTTATTTTTGCTTACCTACCTAATTAATTTTTTTGAGGGAAAAAAATTCTGGGCGAAAAATTGCAAAATATGTAATGTCACACCAGGGAGGGGGTGGTCCCACAAATGTGACCATCTATGACAAGGATGGGGGGGGGGGGTAATTTATGGATGGCCCCTTATACATAAAGGGTGCAAATCAAAGGGTGTCTTAATCATGTGCTATAAAAATGTTACCATATTACTAGACCGTTTGCCGATTTGAGAGCAATTAAGTTTTTGATGAAGATGTTGGCAGGCAGTAGAAAGGTACTTGCCTGGAACCTATCGAACTCCTTGATGAGTCGCTGCTGAGCGCCAGCCGAGCGAATCGTACTAATGCCGTTCAACGTTGCTGACATGTGGGAGAACACCGGACTCCGAGCTGCAAAATACAATATTTTTTGTTACGTCACGCCCCCGACACTCCAACAAACTGTCGTGTTTTAATTACCTACCATACAACAGTAAAAATATGACGTTTGACGCGTAAATGTAAATTGTACCATGTTACGGTATACTGTTGTTAAGGGGTTACTTGATAATATAAAAACAATTGATCTAATATATTATGTACATACGTAAAGCTAATATTAGGTATAATTGTCGTACGCTAGTGTTATTTAGTGCTGTGACTAATAAGATACCTTCTACCTTGGTATTTTTTTATTTTGCTGAGCAGTGCTTTGAAAATCTCGTATTTTTTAAAATATATTCTACTATACTTACTAGTGCCTTCTAATCGTTTAATCGATTGCGCCGATTTAAGATAAATTTGTAGGATGGTATAGAATAGAAGCAGAATAATTGTTGTCGGCAAGAGAGTCCACACAAGGGCAGCTGCGTTCAGAGCCAGGATGCTGAACATCACCAGGTAAATCTGGATACATTCTAGCAGGAACCGAGGCAGTAACTCGTCTAACGCTCCAATATCTTTCGAGAACCGGTTCAAGATACGTCCTGCGGGATAAAAGCGATTTTATTTAGTTAGGTTGCTCAATCTCATTTTCGTGTATTTTAATTGTACTTATTTGAGCTAAATTTTACCTGAAGAATTTGCGTCAAAGAAGCGAATGACGCCTCGAAGCATTGAATGGAACATGTCATTATGTAGGTTTCTCGACGCAGTCATGCACACCTTGAAGAACATGAATGCTCTGGCTGTGATGAAAAATATGCAGCATATTATCAATGCTGTGTACACGTAGAGATACTGAGAGGTATCCATAGGGCCAATGGATGCGTGAATGTCCAAGTCTGTAACAAGGTTATTGGAGTTATTATTAGGTTTATAAGGATCACAGTACGTAATCTTTAGTCTATTTTAGCTGTAAAGGTATCATTTTATAAAAAAGTTAGTAAAAGTACAGTATACAAATAACATTGTTGTACCTTGTCTTAGTTCGAGTCCTGTGAAATAACTAGACAGAGAGAAAGTTCCATTCTTTGGAACTACTACTCTGTCGTAATCTTTAATACTGCTATTTGTCTCTTTTTCCTTATGACGGGTAACTTCATTACTCCTGCAAAAAATAACAATAGTTGCAATATAGTTCCTTACCTTGTATCACAGTAAATGTTTAAAACCAGAATGTTGTTTACAACTTACCAATAAGTAACCCAATAGTCGCATAGCGTTGCAGATAGTTGTCCTATGATTAGGAGGAAAATCATGAACAGAAGTCTGGGTGTGCGACCACCTGCTCTAAGGTACGCTCCGTATACGCGCCAGCCCATGGATCCAGACTCGCGCTCTTCTTCTTCCATTTCTTGCGCTGGGATTTCACAGCCCGTGGTTGATTCTGTCAGCGACGGCCGGCGTGTCGTGGACAGCTAAGAGCAAATAGGCGATTAGATTATTTGTTTCTTTTTGGCACGGTTAACGATTTTACCAGCAGTAGACAGTTAGGTATAAGTAATCCTGTATGGCTTACTCTGGCAGATGTTCGTCGCGACATGGGCGCTGGTTTTTCTTCCTTCTTCTCATCATCGTCATGTGTTGCAGATAATAATTTGGCAAAATCTTTTCCTGAAGTTTGGAGTTCAGCGTAAGTTCCTTTCGCTTCAACTGTACCCTGTGAACGAAATACAGTAAAGTTCATTGCACAAAGTATTGAGAAATGCAGTTGGAACGAAGATCTGTTTTCCGTTTCTGATGCCTGTCTGTCTATGAAGATACTCACGTTAGACATGATGACAATGTAGTCGGCATCCTTGAGGTAGTGGAGTTGATGGGTGACCAGGATACGCGTGGTGTGGCGCAGGTAGCCGCTGATACACTCGTCGAACAGCTGTCGGCCCACGTGAGCATCCACCGCCGACAATGGGTCGTCCAGAAGGTAAACATCAGCCTGAAATACCGGGGGATAGTTAGGGAAATGCAAAAGATCAAACCTAAAATTGGAATAGCATTGTTCGTAGTGCATGAGTTGCTAAATTTTGTACAGAAACTCGTTTTTGTTTCCGTATATTTATTTTTTGAAGAAAACAATTGCTGGATTTATATGAAATGAAACTTACTTGTCGGTACACAGCCCTGGCAAGGTTTATGCGTGCCCTCTGGCCTCCAGAGAGCGAAGCTCCTCGTTCGCCCACCAATGTTTGGTCTCCGTGAGGGAATTGTTGGAAGTCCTTTTGCAAAGCGCATACCCTGACAACCTGCAAGAAAATATAATGGAAGGTTGCATGAGGACTGCAGGCTGTCTTCTGAGACAAGACTTTAAAAGTATTCTACTTTGAATTCAAACCAATGTTCTTATGTGAAGCGGTCGTCGCTCAGTGCAGCTTGCGTGGTCGTGTCGATCACCTCCCACAACCTCCACCAATCCGGACTTGGCCCCCGTTTTTAAAAAGTTGTCATTTTTCTTTGTAGTCCAAATCCGCCGAAGCGATTATTTCATGATTTGAGCAGTTACTTTTACCGTTTAAGTATGTCCACATCATGACTGCTGTTTGAGTCCTTACCTCTTTGTATTTCTTGGAGTTGTATGGCAGGCCAAAGAGGATATTCTGGCGCACCGTGGCCACGAAGAGCCAGGGTTCCTGGCAGGCGTAGGACAGCGGGCCGCCGAGCTGCACGCGCCCGCTGGAGGGCCGCAACTCGTTCAACAGCAGTTGCAGCACCGAGCTCTGCGTGATAACGTTTGTGAATTTTAGACATAATGTAGATGCATATTAGACTATAAGGTTCTTTGCCTGTAATTAAATTCGTTATCTTGCAATTTTACTTAGTGTAAGGATACAGGCGACTACAATACTTCAGTGTTCTGGGTAGATTCTATAAAATATCTTCAGGATATGCATCCTAATGATATTTATAAGCTTTCTTTCTTTTGTGAGCTTCCCGGTCTATTAGGTACGTACTGACTGACGGACTCATGAGACACAGCGTCAGTCACTGATTTATAGAACACTTATCTACACGATTTTGTAAACCACGTGCGGGAACATACGGTAGAATAATCACGTGAGAATACACTAGGATCGATGTGTCTTCTTGCTAATCACATTATAAATAAACATGTGTCTACTGTAGGTAATGTTAGGTATTTAGATAAGTCATACAGAGCAAAACTACAGAAGCTGTGAAAGTAAAGTTGTGTAGCTAGCTATTAAATTTCGCACTCTTAATAAAACAACGACCGAATTCAAAATTTTGGCAAAATGAGTTTTGATGAAAAAACCGAGCTAAAAGAGCAAGCTACAGTTTCGGTAAAAAAAAAAACACCTCTATTTCTTAAGCAATATTGTAACAAAATATTTGCGTCTTTATTCGTCACCCCGCACACGCGAGTGTCTCTCTTTTAGGTCGGTTTTTTATCAAAACGTATTTTGCCAAAGTTTAGAATTCGGTCGTTGTTTTATTAAGAGTGCGATTTATGTGTGGTAAATACAGTTTTGTTTACTGGTTTTAAATGTCTTTACCTTCAAAATAGAACACGTTATCTTTGAATGATTGAAATATTGTCTTCCTACTGTACTTAGGTATATTTATGAATTGGTTATTAGTAAGTAAGTAGATAGATTTGGCAGAACGAACAGAAGGAATATCAAATCAAATCAAATCAAATCAAATACTCTTTATTGACTACAATACAAATACACATAACACATAGAAACCAAAAAAGAAAAAGAAACAAGTAGTACAATCTGGGCGGTCTTATCGCTAAAAGCGATTTCTTCCAGACAACCCGGGGTTCGGAAAAAAAACAAGGAATCGAGGTAGAACGCGAGTAACAGAAATTACGTAATTATCAATTTATATACAAACAAAATAGATCTAATTTAAACTATACTAATTTCAAAACAATAATAACCTATAAAATACAATGATAATAAATAAATAAATACATATATATAAACATTAAAATATATACATACATAATATAATATCTATATTATATATATAATATACATATATAAACCAAAGTAAACAATGAACGACAGTGAAGCTATGCAATGGATATAATACTACCTATGACAGCGCAAAGAGAATAGTATGGAATATCGTGGATATTACAATTTTCTCCCCACTTCTCGAACTAAAAAAGGTTCAAAGTTTTACCTCCTAATTCCGCGAGTATTATACAAATACAATAGTAAACTCTCAGACAAAAAAAATCTAAGCAGTATGTATACATTTTTTCTTTTTTTAATATGTAATTGTTCATTTCAAAAGGTATCTACGATTACTTAGTTGTGACTTGAGACGAAGATTTTTAAATAATTAATATCCTGCCACTCTCAGTACATAGTTGAACAAAACATACCTTTCCAGAGCCAACAGAGCCGATGATGGCACACAGCTTGCCCTTGGGTACGCTAATGTTGACGTTGCGCAGACAAAGAGGCCCGTCGTCGGTCCAACTGGCGCACACGTCCTGGATCAGCACCCCCACCTCGGGGCTCAGCGTCACTGGGTGCAGCGACTGGCTAATCAGACTCTTTTCGTTGCAATCGAAGCCTGTGACAAAGGAGATTCGTTATGGGAGTAAATATTTTACGGATATAGTAGAAACTTTCAATATTTTAAAAGCATACTGGCACCTCGCTCCCCCCCCCCCCAAGCGACGATATGAAAGTGCTTTGATTTTAGACTATTGAGGTGACTGCTGGTGGTGAGATTCTGATTACAAGGTCTATCAGCCTTGGGTAGACAAAATACTTTATCATTAGATTTCTTTACTAATAATTGTAAGCGCCGCCATGATGCATCACAAAAACAAAAAGATATCAGCGCCTCTAACGGTGGATACTGTAACTATTTTTCGATATTATCACTATTGATCGGAAATTCGGGGGCTATTTCATTTTTTCCCAAGAAAGAATAGTATGGATATGCCTTTCTGAATAAATTTATAGATTTTCATACAAATTCCCGGGATATCGGGATCGTAAAAAGCGTTGGGGTTCTTAATTGTAATGATCTGATTGTAGTGATTGTTGATCTTATTGATTTATGTATGCTATTAAAAAACGTTAATTCAACGTTCTGTTAATTCAAAACGGCTTGTTCATATTATGCTAGCTCCCCAATTTTAGGTATAATTGCCCCTGCATTTCTGATCACTAATGATCACAAATGCTTGACCATTTCATGAAGTGGCCGTGCCTTTAGCTGTATATCGTCTAACGCTGATTTATTCATTAATCTGACCAGAACATATCATGATGTAATCAGCGGATATTTTCCATTTTATAAAATACGACCATTTCATGAAATGGTCGGTCACATCATGAAGTGATCAATTCTATGATCTGGCCACGACATATACATGCATATACAACTGTAAGAGTATATTTAGTTAAATGTATCTACGTTTATTAAGATTGATTGTTTATTTTTGTATGAGTCATTTTTTAGATCTGAGAGATTTTTCATTAATGCGCCAATTGAAGATAAAATGTCGTTACGACACAAAACTACAAGAATTTTACGAAAGTCAATCAAAAAACAAGCGCAACATAAGAAAACCTTGAAGTCCGGAAAGAATTTCACAAGTTAGTAGATCAATCCTATAAGCTAAGTATTAAAAATGTATAATTTATCTGTTGACCAAGATTACTCAGATTAAACAAATGCCAGTAACTTTTCAACGTATTTTAATTTATATTAAACCTTTGATATCCTGGAAACCCTACATAAATGATATATATGACCAAACGTGGATTGACATATCATCAAACGTTGACATTTAAACGATAAGATCAGTTTTAGCTGACCATTTCATGAAATACGACCATTTCATGAAATGGTCGGCCATCTGACCACGACATATACGCCTTTGAAATATAAACTAAAGCAGTGTTTTCAACCTTTATTAATACCCGACCCCTTTACAAGTTAAAACATTCTTGCGACCCCGTAGCGCCATAAACATACAAAATGTCAGTGATTTGAAAGACTACGTTTATAATTTTTTTTTTGTTAGAAAATTATTTAATTTTAAGGTATCCAAAACAGAACCACATTTTTACAAATTGTTAAAAATAAACAGGTCCAGCCTTCGTATTTTTGTATTGCAGTTTAGGATACTTGCCTTTTTCTTTTACCCGCGACCCCCTGAGAAAGGCTTCGCGACCCTCCTGGGGGTCGCGACCCACAGGTTGAAAAACACTGAACTAAAGCAACTAGGTACAACTAAAGTACAGTCAGAAATAAAAGTACAAACGCATACTGAAATTATGATCTGACTAAGTAGGCACGTTATATGCAGTGCACATTGATATAAAATAGAAGCAGCAGGTCCACTGACCAGGGTTGTAGATGCCTTCCTCGTCAATTTTTTTGAAAGTGTTGCGGCACAAGTCCACCTCGCTGAGGCTTTTGTTCTTCTTGTTCTCAATGCTCTGCACCAGCTTGGCGATGTCCACATCAGGCACGCTGCGCAGGTCTTCACGTTCGTCTGTTTCCAAGAATATTTTATTAAAGTCAAAACAAGTCCGGGAAAAATAACTAAAGTTGGAAGTGATGTAAAATAGAAAAGATAGTTACTTCCTTATGAAGAAAAATAATTCAATTGTAAAGTTATCAATTAGAAAGCGAGTCTCACGCTAGTTTATTTATCTAGTATCCGGTGTTACGTGGCAAAAAATAAAAACAAGAATTAGGGTAAAAATTTTCGGGTTACTTAAAGAACGCTCAAAATATTTGTATACACATAGAAATTATAAAAATAAAATAGATAAAATAAATATCCATTTCTATTGACGTGTTCATGCTTTAATACAAACCAAACCCATTTTTAGTAAACAAGAAACGTGCAATATTTTCTATATTTAGAAGTATAAAAACACAGGGAAAGCAGAAAAGGGGCTGCTTTTAAATTTTGTGGATATTTTTCCAGAACTCACAATCACAGTACAAAAACTTCGACGACGACACGAAAGCGAATAAGACTTAAAGGTTTTTCGTACCCATTATCAATAAAGCTTCTATTCGCTTGATTGTTATCATACATTCCATTATCTGAGTAATCGCCAAAGGAAACGTGATGCCAAAAGTAGCCTGGAGAGTGTTGCACATTTGCGACATCGGGAACGCCTGTTGGAAATTGAACATAAGAAGGATGGAAAATAATTTTCTACCTCTTGTGGTTATTCAAGTGCAGATCCTTCCTACTCTACGTCGATACCTAAATATAAATTCTACAATAAAACTAACCTAGGTATAGGTACTTGTCTATCTAACTAAACTTAGCTAGCCTACGTTAAGGAAAATCATTATATGTATCATTAATTTTGTTAGTCACGTTAAATTAGAATATTGTAGTAATCGGTTATAAATTATCGAGCATTGTAATTTAGGGCTCGTAAATGTGAGTTTATGTTCATGCATGCACTATGCATTTGCAGATGCTTGCAGATTACATAATTAAACTTGGTGCATTTAGGTAAAGGAAGAAGATTATTATTAATAGAAAGTTTAATTGATAGAGGCGTGCAGTGCAAGGTGCGAGGCGTGCATGCGACGTGCGTCAGCATATTCTGCTGCCTCACATACCGAACAGCATAAACGCCTCGAGTCGCTGAACTGAGATGAGCGCCTCAGCCAGGAACGACACGGCGTTAGACATTATGATCGACAGCGTTCCCTGAAGGGTATTGTAGAATTGCGCCAAGGGGAACACCTGAAAATTCATTCCCATTATTTGAACTAAGGCGCTTCAAGCTTGCATCATAGTCACCTTAACCTTCATAATATTATAATAGGAGTGTCGTATAACCATGAAGGTATTGTATAAAATGGTACAGACAAATATAGAGGTTTATGTGCCCTTACAAAAGAATGAGCAGTAAAACAATAGAAAGAAGTGTTAGGTGAGGCGCTCGGTGTCAACCAGTGGGGATAAGATAGACACGGAAAAATGTGTCATATTTTATGTCACACGAAAAGAGCTAAATAAATACTTATAGGTAATAGGTACTTACGATGTCAGCGGTGACCTGGAACCCAAAGAGTGAGTAGGACAGCAGCGTGATGTAAAGGGTGAGTCGCTCAGTGAAGACCATGAAGCTCAGGTAGACCCCTCGAAGGTAAGACGCCTGTGTGATGCAGTTAATCTCGTTTTTGCGCGCCAGTGCCACTACTTGCTCGAACGGCTTTTCCCACGCGTACATTTTTATAACCTGTAATCATATGTTGCAGTGACAATAATGTTATCAATAAATCTTAATTTAAAACATTGAATCACTAAGGTACCCATTCGTTTAGTCAGTATTTATTTATCACTACAGTACTTTTACCAGACTGCTCAAGCGAAGGTTATTTTTTTCGAGTGTATCGGTCTCACGGATTTTGGAGCTTAAGGTGTCGTTAGATTTGTCTTGATCCTCAGATTGATATACAATACAGGGTGTTAAAAAAAGTGTGTTTAATAAAAAAAATTAAGGGGGTACTCAGAATCAAGTATGGAATACTTACAGAAAAAATATTGAAAAAATCCGATCAAAAATTTTTTTTCAGTTTCCCATACTAAACCAAAACATGTAGTGAATCAAGAATTTCTATGGAAAACTGAAAAAAAATAGTAGATCGGAATTTTTCTATATTTTTCCTGCATTCCATATTTGATTCTGAGTAACCCCATAAAATTTTAAACGCACTTTTTTAACATCCTGTTTAATAGAAAACATTTTATACACTCGGGTTTTTCTTTTCTTTTGTTACTTACATCATAAACAATAAATTATATTATCATAAAAGATAACTTGGTTAGGTTACAATATGTACTAATAAGTTACCGTACGAGTGAATAAATGTTTTTCTATGAACCGCGTATTGACTCGCTACCCTCTCAGGGGAAATCACGTGTGTGTGACTGTAACTTATTTACAATTTTACCTATGGGTAAGGTACTCAGAAACACAAACGAATCAAATTAAAGCGCGTTTCCGTAGATCAAAACAAGATTGCATACATATAGGTACGTAGTCGAAAGGTATCCGCACCTATTTATCGGCCATAGTTTCGTAACCAACCTGTTCAACTTTATTATAAGAGCTTAGTATACGAGTATGGTATGCAAATAGAAATGCCACGTACTGTGGGTAGATGTTAGTGTTAGTATATTCCCGGTCGTTCGTACACACCTGCATTCCGTTGATGATTTCGTCCATAATGCGCACGCGCTCGTCGGTCCTAGTTGCGGTCTTCATGCGCAATCTCGCTGCCAGTTTGCTCATGTAAGCTGCAAAACAATTATAATTTTTAATTTGTGAATCTGTCATCTTTTGTTGGGTCTTTCATCTTATTCTTTTTTATTATTATTATTTTTAACCGCCTCCGTAGCGTAGTGGCTTGCCGCTCGCTTCTCAACAGGAGGTCGCGGGTTAAATTCCCGGCGGGGTCCAACTTTGTGGACTCGGTTTGGTAGGTGGCAGGGTATTTTCTGAGCCCGCCTGGCTAGCTACCACCATCTTATCTAAGTCTTGCGCCAAACATCAATGTTAACAGCATTGATGTGTTCCGGCATGAAGATAAGATAGCCAGTTCCCCATTGCGTTGGAGAATCTTGATAAGCAAGTTTCCATCTTCGGCATCATCATCACTTACCACCAGGTGAGATGATGCCAAGGGCTTACCAATTGAGGGTAAAAAAAAAAACAAAAAAAAAATCCTTCTTATTTGCCTACATTTGAGATATGTAAAGATATAAGATCCTAACAATTAATCCGTGGTTAATATTAATTTACTCTCATTTATTTTTGAAAGCATATTTGGAACTATAGTTTTGTATGAGATCGTAGGAAACTAAAAACTGTATGTATCTTTTTTTATAAAAATCCAGAGCTCTTACATTGAACCGGTAAAGTCTGAAGCACAATGCCGACCACCCCCACAATGGCAGCGTAACCGATCTTGATGTAGATGAGGTAGCCAACCACGATGACCTGCAGAGGCAGCAGCCAGATGAAGTGGGAGAAGATAAACGCGTAGTCGAAACGATTGACATCGTTCGACAGCAAGTTCACAACTTGGCCGGCCGTGGTCTGCGCGAGGGCGCCGGAACTCATGCGCATCACCTAAAACAGAAGTATTGTATTGAAATCGGATTTTAAATATGTGATAAAATAAAACTGTAAATTGCTTATTTATTTTTAGTTTACAAACGAGTAACAAAATTAGTGTATACTGGAATAAGAAAGAATAATCATGAAAAATTGTCTCATTAAAACCCCATAACGTCATCACTCCCCACTGCAAGAACAATTGTATATGTACCATATACAATATTTTTTAAGAGACCTGATGCTTTTGTAAATTTATTCTTAAACTCGGATAAGTTGTACAACTATGATGAAAAGAAAACTCTACAACGCTTCCACGCCATATTCTGGTTCACACTGTGTTAGGTACGAGTATGTGCTTAATTGGTGGTCTGGGTTTCACAATTATTGTTCTATTAAGATTAATTATTAACATTTATTATGTTACTGTTTATTAGCCCAAATAAATTTAAAAATAAATAAACATATTATCTGAAAAATCACCTTTCTATATATGAGAGAGCAAGCCGCTATCCGCACTTTCATCCCGAACTGCTGCGTGGAGTAGGTCCCGTGGTGGTTAAGGAAGGCGATCAGCAGTGACATGAGGATGACTGCGGAGGCGCAGTACACCGCCTGCTCGTATGTCATGTTGGACCCCGGCTCCCAGTAGGACAGCATCATGCTCAGAGCGACAGGTTGAAACGGCCTGCAATACAACGGTGATCAACTCGCTTCTGAATACGATTTGTGGAACATTTGAACGATACTGGTTGATCGCTAATCTTTATATTGAGAAACGTAGCCAGATGGTGCCCTTTAGTTTCAGGTCAATCAAAACTAGACGGCGCTATGAAATAATCCGTTTTTTTTGCCTAAATGTTAAAAGTAAAGATTTACAACTGAGAATTTAATGTAAAGTCTTCAAATATCGTCACTAGATATCGTTAATAAGTTGAGGCAGCAAGTGAATACGATTAGTGGAATATTTGAACGATGGTGATTGATCGCTAATCTTTATATTGAGAAACGTAGCCAGATGGTGCCATGTCATTTCAGGTCAAACGGCGCTATGAAATAATCAGATTCTTTCTGCCTAAATATTAAAAGTAAAGTTACTGATAATTTAATGTGAATGAAATTCAAAGATCATCCCTAGATATCGTAGCGATATAAGTTGAGGCAGCAATTGTCAATTGCTACAGAGATTGTCAGTCTTCTTGTAAATGATCTTTGATATTTATTGATACTACACAACACAGCATTGGCACAATTATTAGGTAATCTTTGAGTAGAGTGTTCAAGATATGTATTTTTGTACTATAAAATCCTTTACTATATGGACCACAATTGCATTTTCGTTAAATTTAAGAAAAAATATAATAGCGATGGCGCTGCTACTGGTGTTTAACGTAGTATCTTACAGCGTCGTCGGCATCGTAACATAGGCTTTTCGCCGTGAACTTATCTATGTAATAAGTATATTTGGAATCAACTAGGTTTGTTCAAATAAGAAGTTAGCAACATTCTCAAAACATTGAATGGTGCGAAACAGAAAACAAACATATTTTGCAAATATCCAACGGAAATTGAAACAAACTGCAAAAATTACGCTAATGTTCACAATTGCTACACAAGTGACATAACAGATAGGTAAACTGAGTACCTAATGGGTTCCTCGCGTGACGATGACAATATTAATTAGGTAAACTGCTCACTTGAGTATGAGGGCTTGTATCAGGAACATGAAGCCGGAAGGAGCGAAGCTCATCCAAAACGCCTTGATCATGGCACGCAACAGCGATGGTTTGCGGCCCTGCCGGTTCGCCAGTGCTATTTCTTCCAGCCATTTTCTGTAAAGAAATAAAGTTACATTTAATAATAGGTAAACAGTCATTATACTTCTTAAAGTTTCTGCTACTTAGAGACAGGTTTCGTGGACTATGAAGGCACGATTCCAGATATACTTCATTACAAACCAACCAACCTGCCTTGGTTTGTTGGATAATGTTGTTAGCGAATCTATGTAGGTAGGTATATGTTTTGCAAAATGAAACGAAGCGGTTTATGTTTTTCCTGTCATCAGTTTACCAAAAAAGTACAGACAATAAACGGTGAGTTAAAGGGACGTAGTCTACCTGGACCTCATGAAGAGAATTAAAAATATATACAGAGTGTTCTCAGAATAACTCAGAATCACGTACGAGTATAGAATAGAGGAAAAATATTGAAAAATCTGATCTACGTTTATTCAGTTATCCATACAATTCTTGATTCACTATTCAGATTTATTAAAGGAAACTAAAAAAAATGATCGGATTTTTTCAATATTTTATCCTATATTATATACTTAATTCTGTGTAGGCAACCCCGCACTTTTTCAACACCCTGTAAATTCGTTTATCACTAATTGTTACCAATTAGTTAAAATAAAGAATTATGGACAAATTGTGAGCAGAAAAATAATTATGTTAATGGTTAGTTGCATTTTTTATTTCTTCTTGCGATTCTGGTACACCCATTACAGTAGGACGGAAAACATAGGTAAGGTTCACCTCTATTCGGTGTACTAGTTTCGGACCGCCTCCGTGGCCTAGTGGCTTGTTCGCTCGCTTCACATCGTGGGTTCGATTCCCGGCGGGATACAACTTTGTAGGACTCGGTTTGGTTTGCCGCCAAACATCAATGTTAACAGAATTAATGTGTTGCGGCATGAAGATAAGATAGCCAGTTCCCCATTGCGTTGGGGAATCTTGGTAAGCTCGCTTCTTCTTCTCATCATCTTCGGCATCATCGTCACTTACCACCAGGTGAGATGATGCCAAGGGCTTACTAATTGTGGGTAGAAAAAAAACACTTTCAGGAAAAATATAACTGGAATATTTAACTTATAGATATCTGTGGTTTTAAATTGCCGGTTATGTAAGGAATGAATTAATTTATTTTGAGCTATTTTGATCGCGCGATAAACGAACACCCGCGCCGCCGGCCGCGGCGGCATGCATCGAGCAGGCTGCGACCCTCCGGCCTTTCGTTGTTGGCTTTTTTGTAAGATCCCGCATGAGATTTCGTATTCGTTTACTTATACTTGAATACTCGTAGAATCTGCATCTTGAGAGCTAAGATTTGGTTACTACTGTCTGTCGACCGAAACGACTATCACCGAATTTGTGGTCATGACTCATGACCCCTTGACCGCCCTGTATCTTCAATTAACGAGTTGTGTGTGCTAGCCTTTAAACGTTCAGTACTATTAAATTGTTGATGGCCTCAAACATTTTAAGTAGAAAGACAATATTTCAACAGTGCAATATCTAATCGAAATTTCTCGAATAATCAAACACGAATTTAAATTTAAATTAGCTCTTAGAAAAACGAAGTATAAAATCTGTGTCACTGTCATTGCTAGACCACTCTTGACCTCCGAGTGTAGGCAAACATCATGCTATTTAACTAAAAATCATACGTATCAAATGTTTCTAAGTTTTAATTCCAAAATACTCATAAAAATAAAATAAATAACAATTATTAAAACATATTCGTACATTTGTAGTAAAGGTAAGTACTCGGTCTTTGGTTCTATGATATCACCAGTTTTGAATTTTAAATAGGTAGGACATACATCTCACGAATAGTTGGAATCTAGTTAGAATTGTGAAGTTAAGTAGGTACCTACGTATATGCTTCCTACTCTGCTTGAATACTAAAGTGAAACTACACATTTGCAATGTAAAAACAAAAGCTTATTCAGTACTGGTTTATAATAACACCTTCTACCAGAACCTTGATACGCAGAAAAGTATGAATTGAGGAAAAAAAAATCTTAGATATATCAGTACAACTAAACTAACATTATTGATTTAATAATCTCAAAGAATCTAATGAATATTTATACAAACAAACATATTAAGATACCCTCAGTAGTGGTGGACTGGCAAAAACCACATTGATGTCGTAGTCTTGTCGTGATCTGACTTTGTTTACCAAATGCGTAGAGTAAGCATGAATGACGAACTAACGTACATAGTTACATGTGCCTTTAAACACGTATTTCGATTGATCTATTTATTAAAATAATTCGTTCAACGCGAGTGGTATATAAGTTAACAGATATATCTACAAACTGTTCGTTCCTGTTCCTCAAACTTAATAGGTATTTTTTGAAAAAAGTTATATTCCGTTGCTGTGACCGGTGTGCAAGTCTTTGTTTTTTTGTTTCCTAAGATAGTTGTGTTTACATAGTTAGGTACATTTATTTTTGTATTGTTATTAATGTCATTATCATCATCAGCCAAAAGACGTCCACTGCTGGACAAAGGCCTCCCCCCAAGGATTTCCGCGATGACCGGTCTTGCGCTGCCACATCAAGCGGCTTTGGCTATTATAATTTATGTCAATTGTTATTTAGAACTACTATGAACTAGTTTGCATTTTCAGTTTCTGTTATTTTTTATTTTGGTACATGAACGTTTTACTCACGAGTATTTATAAATGCTAAATCCCTTATTCTTGATCTTTGATAATGAAAATAATTGAATTAGAACAATAAGTTTTACATTAGGGTACATTAGGGTAACATTAGGGTAAAAACAGTATAAGACTGGTTTTGACTCAATAGTTTCGATTGTGCAACTTCCTGATGAGTTTATTATTTTATCTATTAATAATCAATCAAGCATCGTGATTAGATATTGTTACATATTTTAAAGAACACTAACTACTTAAATCTATCTTCGCGAAATTAACTCTGAATTCGAAGAATGTTGTATAGCTTAAATACTTATAGCCTTATTGGGTCATTTTATTGTAGTATAGTAGCAATAGACTTAATGAATAAATAAATCAAAAATTAATTAATGGTAAACTTACGGAAATAGTAACATTTGCTTGAAATTATATTATCTTTGGTTGAAATCTTATATCTAGGGAATGCAATCTCGATCTCGCGAGATCTCGGCTATATTTACCGAGATTAATCTCGATCAAAAATCGGACCAGATCTCGCGAGATTTACGAGATTAACGCGACTGTGATAAAGAGCTAAAAGAGCGAGAAATCACATCTGCTTTGTTGGAGACATTGATTAAAACAAAAGTTTGCAGATAATTGCTTGCGCTCTGTAGTCCGTAGTACCAACTACCTGTAGTACCAACTACCTGTAGTACCAACGTAGAAGCTGAAAAATTATTTTCTTGAATAATTTTTACTATTTATTTTAAAATTGTAAAAAAATATATTTCAGATCTTTACAATAAATAAGCCCTTTCATTTGATATGGCATACGGTACAGTTTCCATAACTATTTTAAAAACACTCAAAATCCAATTTTATTTACGTCTTGTAAATACAGTCACAGTGGATCACAGAAATCTAGATATCTCGTAAATGGCGAGATCTCGCGAGATAGATTTATCCAGTCTCGCGAGATCTCGGCTTCACCATGATTTCGCGAGATTGCATTCCCTACTTATATCGTATTTCATACTTACTTTAATTTTCTTTAAGGCTTGTTTACACTTTGTTTAATTTAGTAGCGAGTTTACTTGCGGTTTTAGCTAGTTAAGTTCTTATCGTAGTTAGGACAAAGTAACTAAATGATTAAGTACAGAGAATAAAATGACGTTATATTTTTTCGGCAAGTCAAGTGTGCCATTTCAAATGTGTTTATGTAAATACTATTTAACATCAAACTTTTTAAATTCGATTGAAAGAATGTTAATACTTATGTATAGAATATTATCCTTTCTACATTTAGGTTAGTTAAGTATTACCTATAGGTAATAAGAAAGTAGTTCCTTATTTATAAATAAGGAAGACTCAAGCCGTCAGCCTTTGAAGCCCTATACAAGGGTAACGAAATTAGGTGTTGACGCAGTTGAATCGTTTACAACTGATTATATTAGAAACAACATCATTGGATTCATGACTATAAGGCAGCAAGATGTCATGTCATATGGTTATTATACGAAAAATTATTTTACACTAACGTCATCCGAGTGAGAAAGATACCAGTGGCTCGTGACCTAGCCGTGTAGACGTTATGGGTTTTTAACGTAACAGAGTCTAAAATACGTAAAAATGTAGCAAATTTAGCAAAATCTCAAAATTTTGAACTGTTACAAATCGATCAGGCGAACTTTCTGAAGTTCAATAATAACTAAGTTGTTCAGTTTCACGCAATGATATTTTACTAAGGATATTGCACGCTAAAGCAACGCGGCATCGTAGCGCGGCACAAGGACACTATACGTAGCTATATATCAATAGTAAACGTCGTAGAAACAAACGAAACACAGCCTATCTCTTTCTTACAAATGGAGCGCGTGAATTGCTATTTCATATTACGTCATCTCGCAAGCCGAACGCGTGACTCTTGAGAACATAAGAAGCGTGGAGTAGCATTTGAATTATATTTTTTTGTATTGGGCATCCTAAACTAGTGTTTGAAATACTGCCATTCGTAATGTTTTCTGAAATATTGTACAATTGACTTAATTAGAATTCCAGATATATATAATGTGATTTTTAAATGGATAACAATGTGTGCCTTCCCGTGTGTAAAATAGGACACGGAGCTATAGCTAAAATGTATATGACTTAAATTTGCAGATATATAACTTGACATGTTGTTATACAGATTTTGTTTTGTTTTGTTTTGATACAAACAGTTTTATACAGATAAATATATAATTTTAAGACGACTCCAGATACTATGTATCTCTCAATTAAACAAAGAAAACGACTATACTTCATTCCAATAAAAAAAACAAAAGGTAAACAAACGTAGGATGCAGATGACATTGACATGTGTCAGTTCCATAGTAAGTTTGTTTACGTTTTGGGTTAATCATATAAAAAGTCGTTAATAATGAAACAGATCTACATACATAACACATACATAATAACATTTATACATACACCCGAAAAATATTGTCTTCCGATTCGGCAGTATGGATTTTACACTTAAAACATTTAAACAAAAGCGACTCCACTCTTTTGTTTTATGACTATGTTCTTGTCGCGTACTGAAGCATGTCTCTTTCTGGCGCGCATAAAAGAAAAGAAAAGGAATACTCCTTAATAATTTATGATATTTATTAAAATTTCAGTGCTTTTCTACTTTTTTTACACATTTTCGCTTGTTATCTTTTATAAATAAAATTAACTTACCGGTGGTAGGTCACACCATCTTTTTTTAGGGTCGTTCGAGTGTTATTTCGACACTTTTTCACGACGCACTTCGGCATCCTTACTGCTTTGCGCTCAAAACACAACTAAGGTAAAAATTGTGCGCACATCGTATTTGAGCACACTTCTGCTGTGCCGTCTACAGCGCGCTGATGCAAAGTCCATGTATAGAATGTCGTTGGTTTCACGAGTAAACTCTGTCCTTAAAATATTAAGATTATTTTGTGTACGAGTACATTCACGTAATACGTAGACAAAAACTGGTAAGAAAAGAATGGCGAAAGATTGCCTGTACTAATAGAGTCCAACTAATTTATTAAAAATAAAATTATACCTATTGTGTGATCTTAAACGACTTGATTGATTTGAATGACATTTGGGTTAAATAATGAATTATTTCAATAATTTGACAGCCTGTCTATATATTTTTACGTAGCATATTTTAATTCACGATTAGTAAGTATCTTTCTTGATATTTTAATTTAGCACATTATTTACTACCTATTATTTTAATCAATACACAATATTTTAATATAATTAACACTGTACAATACGATATTTTAATTACAATGTGATAATGCAAGTTGCAGGTTTAGGTATACTTTTACGTCGTTTTCAAAATTCTAATTGAAATGTAAGTAAATATATGTATAATAGATAGGCACTTATCCACTTTATGTTTATAAGAACAAGAAGTGAAAGCGTGAATGTCCGTGAACTAAAGTGATAACCGGTAGGTAGGTTAGGTGAGCATGTGTTCATTCTACATATTCAGCAGATTCTCAAATTGAGTTATGTGATGACTGCGACACACATTATAGGCCACCCGCGCCGCGCCATCGCTGCCATCCTCCGAAGAGCAAATAGTGCTCGCATTGTGGTCACCGGCCTACAGACTGGTCTGCGACTAGCCGTGCGCAGCCGTCACACTATGCGGTGTACTTTGCACTGTGAATATGCGATGACTGTGATGATAACGCTCGCTGTTTCCATCGTCATTTTGAAACGCCGATTAGCATGTCCCAATGTTGTTGTTAGATTATGTATGAATTAAACTCCCCACTGAAAAAAGAATAATGCAAGTGGGTTCTAAATTTACATGGAAATTTTTAAGGCATTGTAAAGAGATGAAATAGCGTTAAAATTATTTTAGAACTTTAACATACTTATAAAAATATAATCTCTAAGCAACAAAATTCACGAATTTTATGTTCGCACTACAATTGATCATATTAAAGAAGCATTCGGTGCACCTATTTTCCGGGAAAACTAAAGTTCATTTATATATATCTCCCAATTTAAACGAGGCAATAAATACTTTTTCAGTGATACACGAAGAGACCCAGTCTGTGCCCTTGAGAACGCTGTGGGTTATAATTTTGACGTGTCCTGAACTGTCCCATTTGAGTATTATAGTGGCTTTCTTTCGTACATTAATTAGACTTCCTGGTTCTTCTGATTTTGAAGTTTGGGGGGTGGGTTTTGAAGGGTGGAACTTTGGATTCTGTTGACTCTCTACACCTAATATGTTGCGGTTTATAGCCATCTGACAAATCTTGACTCGGTGATCTGTTTTTTGGTCAGTGGCCGAATTTGAGCACATTTAGTATATGCAGTATGCACAAAATTTTAATTGACATCTATGTAATGTCGACCAATTTGCGCTTAAGTTACAGAGAAAGTTAAGGATTAGAAAAATACATATTAGGTGCTCATCAAATTAACTAAATTGCAAACCTAACCTATAGATGGTGATAATTTTTTTTTGCTGTGCGATTCAGTATTTTTGATGGGCGATTAAATATATCCCGAAAGATCATTCATAAGATCTTTCATGGACCAGAAGCTCTCTCAGGCGTTATCGATACTTTTGTCAATGTCCCTTTCCTTAGTTATACAGGTAGTAGGTATTGGAGGGATGCTGTTTTACCTAAGTATAGAGATTTTATAAAATTAAAACAGATAAAAATTCTCAAGTCATTAGATCCATCCAAATTAGATTCATGAGTATATTATGATAATATTAGAAACATTAATATTTAAGCATTATACTAAGTAAGCTTAACTTGGCACATGCAAAGTAAATAAAGCTTTTTTCTTTTATTTGAAGAGAGGACAAATTAGCTTGTTCTGTATCAGTTACCTACTTATGCCCGGCTGACTAGCGGGCACCAATACAAGGCCCAAGGCTGCTCAGATAGCTATAGTCATTAGTCATGTCGCATTGTATCTAACGGGTTGCTCGACAGCGATCGGTCTAGGTTTATCCTGATTTTATCGGTTCAAACGTCTATCTCATTGTTACCTATGTTGAATGCATATTTGCCATTTTGTATGTTGTGATCTCTCAAAATATTTCAATACTTCTTCTAAACTACGTGCAATAAGTTTAAAAACTAAAACTCGACTTCGGAAAAATCTCTCTCTGAAAAGTATAAAACAAGAAAATATTATATTATAGTGATGTTCAGAGGATAGCTGTGGTCATATGCCACCCTAACCTAATGGTTGTGTCTATACAACAATATATTATATACTTTTACAGTATAATGGTAGTAACCGATCCTTAGGGCAAGGTAGCATACGACCGCCGTGCCGTGGTCGTACTCTCTCTCTCTAGGCTCACATCTAACTCAATTATGGAGCGAATTAATCAAGCAAAACAGCAAGCAACAGCTAGGTTTATTTTTGGAATTTGATCGTTAAGCCCTTTTATTTGATACCCAACACGGTACCTTTAAAAAAAAACGTTGGTAATGACTTCATGTCTTTTTGAGGGCGCTCTATTGAATTCAGTGTAATGTCCCATAGCTAGCGGACAATCAAGACACTTCTAATGATACCTCATTTGTTGGATTATGATAAGTAAGTAGTTTAGAAGTTATGCGGGAACAGATGATTATACATACATAAATACATCGGGTTAAAATAATAACCCTCCTTTTTGGTTCGCCGTAGTCGGGTAATGATGAGTATTTAAAAATGTGAGACTTAAGAAGAAGCAAAAAAAAACAAACAAGTACGAATCGTTACTCGTACGTACGTACCACCACTTCCTTTAATCAAAACATAATGCCGAGCGTTAAATCAAATCCTTTGAGAAAAAGACTTAAAATTAATTTAATTCTATCAATAATGAGGATGTATGCGAATTCAAAAACTGCATATTCAAACGTACGACTCTATCTGCAAAGTCTTACTGTCGTCATTTCGCCTTGTCCTTATTTTAGACATCTAGGTACGTTTATTCAATCTATGTAATTATCGATTATAATTGAGTGGTGATGTCGTGATGCATCCTTTCCGTGACCGAAACACGGTGCTCCGGCGCCGCCGACCTCACCGAGATAAACAAAAGGTGCGTATAACCACGTATGTATATCATTGACTTAAATTATTGCTGACTTATATATTATATATGAACTTGGAGCAGCCGTCGTAAATGAAAAATAACAAGCATTTGTGAGAGCTCTGAGAATTGAGGATAACTAACCTTAAACTCGTTCTTGAGGTATGTGTTGGAAGAAAATAAACATTAAATGTAACCAGGCGCGCGGTGATCGGTTCATCACTGACAAAGGTCAATAGCGTGGAGACTTCCAGCGGTCGGATGTGAACCGCAGTGACTTTAGAATTAATGAATGAACCGTTTAAGGATGTAAAATTGCATATTTTCTACCTCAGTGTATATGTTCTTTGTCTCAATAACACCTATTATGGTAAATGACGTTGTTGAAAACCAGTTTGATGTTTGCCCTGAGTTGTCAGATCGTAAAAGTAAAGACATAGTACCTATCCAATCTACTCAAGTTCCAACTTACATCTTCACATTTCTTGGACCATTTAGCTTAAAAAATGTAAAAATTAAAACACAAATTAAAAAGGTTTTACAGAATACCTATTTTATGAGCATCTAATAACATGAAATAGAATTAAACTTAAAGTTATTAGAAGACGGCAGTCCTATACGTAAAACAAATCACTAAGATACGGATATCAGCGTACAATAAAACAAGTTTAACTTACTACTAAACTATGAATTATAAATTGTGATTAAAAATTATAGAGTATCTGAAACTAGTTGACCTTACCTGCCGATTAAGATGCGTATTAATCACATTACTCATGTTAGACAACCGTAATTGTAAACAAGTGAAGGCGGCGCGCGGCGTGTCAGCTGAGGCGTGATCCGAGCTCGCCGTCCGTCGCGTCGTCGCCGCTAGCCACGAGTTGCATGCTAACTCGTCTTTGTCTGTGACACACTTTGACAATCCCTCTATTGCTAATAAAAGCTTGCAAAGCCTATTTGTATGTATAAAGATGCAAATGGAACTAAAGGGCAAAAACTATCTAAAGTTTCTAGCATCAATGGTATCTTACTACGATATTTTTGATAATTTTATGATTTAATATGGTCCGGTCTCCGGGGCTACATAATGGATTTTCTTTTACGACCTAAGCTTCGAATAAATAAAAAAACAGTCAAATTCTGAAAGAGTAGCGTTGCAAATTCTGATGAAAAATGATTGCTGATCTTAAATATACGTATATGGGTTTATTTTGCCAAAATTTTACGCGGCACCGGGTCTTAGGTAATAGGTGTGAGTGCATCATCCGAGCAGTCCCTGAAAGATCCGTGTGACCCGAGTTTGAAAAAAAAACAACTAAAAAACTGCTTTGAAATTCGTTACATAAACTGCATTTGTGTCATTTTTATTAAGTTTTATATTTTACAGAGCATTATCTCCATCGAAAACAGACTGTTTATTTCTAATACTATAAATACCTATATTATTATATGAGTGAACTAAGTAAATATGTCACGAATTTATTGCGAAAAAATAATAAGTACAATATACTAAGATACTCAGTTTTATTGTTTGTAATTCTTTAATGAGGCATAAAAACACTAAATAATACTTGACAAGTAAATGAGCGAAAAATCCCTGTCTTAAGCGTTTAAACTGAGTGAGTTGTCTTTAATTACTCGACACGCTATGGTCTAAGGATTTCAAAAAAATCCCGTTGATTATTTTAAAACTAACATCTTAATTGGGACAACTTACTAGGTACTAATTTAAGTTACTGCAATTTTAATATATACAAACACAAAGAACTGACGTCAAAATGCTTACAACGTCTTGAAGTAACTTCTAGATACTATTACAGATTATTCAATCGTTGACAAGTAATCTCTAGTAACATTATTACCAACAGCCTAGATTTGCACATAGAAAATGATGAGACTAATAACTGCATAAGCGAATTACTAATTATTGCGAAAAGGGCATAATTTCCTGCTCCATTCATAATTTTGTTCTGAGGTACGTTTCCTTCGATGACGGATAGAATGAACTGAGAATGAATAGTAAAAAATCGAACAATGGAATTTGCACAACATTATGACTATTATAGGTTTTTAGTTACATTACTATACATAATAGCGATGTGGCGAGTCAGGCTGATTAGAGAAACTTACAGATTTCAGATACTTTAGTACTCAAGTAGAGATTACGCGTTCATTACTTACAGTATTCGAATCCAAAGTTTAGTACAATTAATCGCAGCTCACTATGAAGTTAGTTGCAAAAAAGGGCCAAACGAATAATCAATTAATCATACTAACATTCGACTGGAATCCTCTGATTCGAGTTTTGATTCGATAATATTTCGATAATAATCCGAATTATTAAAAACATCAAGAAGTCATTATTATCAAGTATTATTGAGTATTTTTACACATAAGCTCAGATAAAAACGTCTTTGTTTTATAACGACATAAGAGAGATAATGAAACGTTTATAAAAAAATAAGGAACTAACAATACGTTAATATTGTAAAAGATAGTTTATTGTGATGTATAAAATAAATTTAGTCCTTGGAAAAATTTGTACTCGTACTGTTAGCAGTAATTTTAGTGACCATCGCAGTTATACACTCGCAATTACTTATCTGATTATTACATCCTACGTTGTGCGCAGAAATATAAACTAAATTGGTTAGTTATTTGGAATATACGACATCTCCAGATTATGGTTGTGTGATGCCGTATGAAAGCCTTACATTTTACAACACTTTTTTTATAGAGCACAAGAATGTCGACAATAAAGAAGTTTTCATGCCGACTTAGAAATCCTTGTAAATTATACATATACTATACATATATTTATCTTCTCTAATTTAAGAGTTAGGCTCTTTTCGGTGCAACTTACACGATAGGTATATATTTATATTTAACAGAAAAAATAAAGGTAAGCGAATATATTCATGGTTTTCAAGAAACTGTGCGAAAACAAAACCTTCATTTATTTTACAAGGTGAACAAACAAACATTCAAAACTGAGTTTTTACAAATATGTAACATACATAAGTATATTGAGAGGTAACGTATTAATATAGGTAACAAGCATGCTCTAACAAAAAATGTTTCACAAAAATATACGGCATTAACGTGTCATTGTCAGGCCGCTCATTGATTTTGTTAATTAAGTTTATGCACAATAAGTTGGCCTTTGGTGGAACATTTCGTCTGTGCTTAAATAAAGCTGCATATTATTCGATTTTATTTATGAATATTATGCCAGGTTATGTGTATAGTAATGCTTGTGACATCGCAAGTGGGGGAGGTCAGCGACTAGCGTGCGGTGAAAGTTCGGCAAAGTATTTATAGCATCCCTGGATAGTTGTTCATAGGCGGCGGTTTCCATCAAGTGAGCCGACAGCCTTTTTGTTACCCAATACAATAAAAAAATGTGAACACTGGATTCGCGTTGATCCAAAGCACACGCGGCCGACGGTACGAGGTGCAAGCGCATCTCATTTGTAACTGTCGCCGCCGGCCGGCGTCGGCGCAGCGCATATCACGCTTCGCACACTCACACAACAAGTTAATATTAGTTATACAATGCCGATGATAGCCTTGTTTCAGTACCTTTCAGGTCATGGCTCTCACCGATCACTTGTTTCTAACTAGTGTCAACAGTGAATTTTACACCAGCAACTAGCGTGTGCAGTTAAGTGTGTCTCTACGCATATTAGGCAGGTACTAGCACTTTGGCATTTGTATATTTTAGTTCCAGTCCAATACTTCTAACTATTGTATACGCGGATCATGTGTTTGATAGTGTTAATAAAGAAAGTACCTACAATAATACATAAATACACTGGATGAAAGAGATAGTGGGGAAGGTTTCGCTTTTGTTTCAGGTTTCATGTTGTTTTTGGTCATTTACCATAGAAGCACGAATTCATTAACTTTTATTATAAATCAAACGGCCAATTTATTATTATTGGTCGTTTTGTATTTAACGCATTTAAGTGAAGCATACCGCATATACGTAAGAGTATTACAAGGAATTGGGGAATGGCATCTGCCGGGTTATAAATTTTATCGTTTTAACGGTTCTCGAGTTTTAATGCAACCAATACTGACCTTATTACACGTTTAAGTTGCATTCTTTGCTTGGACGGGAAAAAATATGGATTGTAATTAAATTGGTTATTATATTATAGTTGCGGCTTAATGCGGTCGGGGCTCAGTGTGGCTTGCTTGGTCGCGCCAATCATGCAGGTTAACTGACTACAGACACGGTCATAACCTGGACTTTGACTGTTAGTGGCATTAATCTTGACTGTTTCCGTGCTTCCAAAGGCACTTAAGCAGTTGGTGCCGGTTGCTTTTGACAAGATAGATAGCAGTCGTTAAGCCATGTCAGGGGCCTTGACGCAACCTCCACCAATCCGGACTTGTCCCCCGTGTCTAGAGTATGGCCTAACCTTCCCGAGGTATGGAAAAAGATCCATGCCGTTGCAGTTGCACTATAGCAGCAGAAGCAGTTGGGACGATATGGGTAAATAACGTAATGTAGATTCAAAGAAGAGGAGATTTTCTTGAAATATGCGTAGTAAAAACAGATAGATCAAATCCGTTGGAAATGAAAAATAACAAAGAGAAACAGTTACAGGACGTTAGAGTTTCCTCAGGCTCTTTTGTCTTTTCACTATTCTTTTACGTTTTCCCTAAAGGAGTTAATAGTCAATTGAAGATAGAAGAATTGAATGAACTCATGAGTAGTATTTACTAGTATAGGTTCCTTGCGAAAGTTCAGTTTAATTCAATTATAACTGACTAAAAGTAACAAATAACAAGTAAATACATACAAATTTATATTTTATAATAATATACCTACCGAATTTTTGCTGTAGCTTCTTCAAACAGTTAATGACTTCCTCTATTATTTTGTTTATTGATTAATAGGTTTGGGAGTAGGCACCTCGTTTCTTACTGCAATGAGTAATGTTACAGTCGCTCACTACACGTTAGTCCACAGTTGCCTGCATTTCGTCATGCCTTATCAAATTGACTTCAATAGGAAAATTGGAATAACAAGGAATGTTTATTAAGGGTCAGTCTAGAAACGTTTACAAAGTAAATTAAATATGGGTCTTACGAGCAATTGCATGAAATCGGACGTCAACATTCTTCATTTGAGAGTTGTTAGTATTCTCTTCTATTGTAATATAAAGGTTTTTTTATAATATCTGCCAGGTCTGAAATCAAGGTTTTTCTTGTTAATCTGAATAACTATCCATAAAAAAAGCATGTCAATTTGCAAAACAAAGGCAGGTAATCCATTTGCATGAAAACTTTCAAGACATTTGTGGAATGGAAACCCAAGTTTGAAACAATCTACACTGCGATGCGGCCTTAGTTCTGAGATTTGGATCCCATATTATGTATATAGACTAGAAGTCACAGATTTTTATAACATTGTTCTTAGTATGGACTGGCGGCCTAATACAGTCAAGAGGATCCAGCACCAGTAGTTTTGGAGTATCATTAATCTTAAAGATTTACATTAACTGTACGTTATAGCTGCTCCTCAAAATGTTTGTACTATACGTGTATTACGGACGATGGTTGATCAGTGATCACGTTGCAATGCTACCTTTACCTAAATATAGTTCATTCCAATCAAAAAAGCAAAAGATAAACAAAGATAGTATGCATTTGACATTTCCATAGTAAGTTTGTTTACCTTTTGTTTTTTTTTATTTATTGGAATGAACTATAGGTATACAACATTTGTCGGATGCACTCACCGCAGGTTGGTAAGCTGTTGACCGGATGCTGTGGCCGTAAAGGCAGCCTTCTTTTGTGGCAACTAGCCCTACCACCTGGGCTAATCTAGATGGTTCTAGAGATCAAGAGATTCTTGTATATTTCGATGGAAGTACAAACAAGTGGAACCAGGTATGGCGAATAACTCATATTTTTAAGGTGTAAGCATTGGGGTAATAGAAAGTAAATATTGAGGGTAACCTTATTAAGTTACCTGAGTAAGTTTTAGATTTGATGACATCTACTTTATGTTTATTAACGCAATCCAGTTAGCCTGTAAATATCTCTAAACTACTGTTGAGTTATGAAAAATGAACTCATCTTTCAAACATATAATATGATTTTTTAGAGGAGATGAGACTGAGTGCAGAGTGCTGTGATGACAGTAAGAGGTCTAACGGCCCGCCTCGGTTTGATTAGATTAGTACTTCCTTTTGCATTGATTCTCCTTTATGTGGACCAGACATGTCTTTATAAAGCAATACAGTCGGGTGCGTAGCTACTATTCCAATGTACTAAAGCATTTCCTACAAATTTAGAAACATACAAATCTTGTGGATACCAATACCAATTTCTTTTCGATACATAAACGAAGAGCCCTAAAGTAATACAGCTTTAAAAAGTATCGAAATCAAAAATTATCTTTGGTTAATTTATCCTAAAGCTTTTCAACAAAAGTTTTCGCGCTGCATTGCGCACAGTCGCACAAGTCATTTCTTTATTTTTCAATAGAGGTTTACGAGTAAAACACGTGAGAGAAGTAGAGCAGGTATGGTGATTAAAACAGTGCGGGCAAATCAAGGTCTCATATTTTGTAGGTATTTTAGATCTTACTTTTTGCTCGTAGTAAAGTATAACGATAACTCAATTAGTCACAAATATAACTTAATACTTACAAACTTGGCACTACATGGCATTTTACGAAATTTTAAGGTTTTGATGCGAGGCTTGGCCTACATTTAATAGTGGAATGTTTTGAATAAGGTGACAAATAGGTATCACTTACAAAATAAAATAAAAAAATTGTTTTTATTTATTTATTTTAGCATACGTTGAGATAATTAAGATTATGGAATAGTTCAATACTACCAACAGTTTAAGATTATTTAATTTTTTATTGTTTTTTTTTTCTACAATAAGAGCAAATACCTATATCATTAACTTTTAAAGCAATGCGCGACTGTTCTAACTGTAATTAAATGTGATATATCTATATCGTGGCTAAATCATGGGCATGAAATAACTGGCCATTATACTGGTGTGGCTTTTTAAAATTATAAGAGAATTAAAAAAGTTAAACATTTGTGAAAACCATTTTTCGTATGAACATTATTTACTGAGTTATTTCAGTTTGAATATAAAAGTATACATACGTCGCAAATCACGAGCCGAAAATGCTCGATACAAAAAAGTTACTAAGATGTGACTTCATGGTTTATGTTTTTAACTATGAAAGTATGAAGCTGGCGGGTAGTGGAAAGTGATATTGATAGGCTACATTTTATTCTATAAAAATATCTAATTCCCTCGGAAACCCTAAAAATAACGGTACTTTTATCCCAAAAAATCTCAGTTCCATGCTCGCGAGCCGCTTGCCCTGTTCCTTAACGATACCTAACCCGAAAAGGTATATCCAAAGCTAATTAGAAAATATTAGGAAAATAAATAAAAAAATATTTTTTGCTCTAGCCCCCCCAATATTTTTATGAAGTCGACTCCCCTGCTCCACACGCGGGAGCCAAGTCCGAATTATATTAAGCCTTAACGATATGGCCGGTTAATTCATATATGTATTTGTATAATTCTACCTTCTGGCCACGACATGTATACTTCGAGTGTTCTTCCGCGTACAAAAAAATATAATAATAATATATATATATATAATAATATTAATATTTCCTATTTTATACCAGCTTTGAAATTGAAAAAAAAACATTATATACTTACTGCATTGGTTACAATAATTACAAAGTTAGTTTAAAATAATAAAATCTCGCCATAATAAAACAATCGACCGTAGTCCTATGATACAATAGTGCTATTATTGAGTTATCATATTTCGATCTAATGACGTTCGATGTTACGTAGGGACCTCAACTGAAGTATGGTCGGATCCATATCAAAGAGATTCAATCTGCCTTGAAAGCCCAATGCTGGTAAATAATTCAGGCAGTTCTTCCCTTCCTCATTCCGCGTTACTTGTACCTATCTAAATATGTGATGAAGTTAGCCTTATTAAACTCGGCGAACCAATTTTGTATGCCCATTGTACATTTGTACAATTTTTATGCTTACGTTTATTAGGTAATTCAAATCTTATCGCCTCGCTGCGTTAAGATGTTATGTAATTTCTGGGTTCAACTAAAATATGAGACCAGTAATTGATTCGTTTTTTAAATATCGATGCAATTTTTGTTTTACAGTTTTGTAAAATTAATTACTGTCGCTATCTATGTAGTAAAGTCGAGAGGAATCACAAGATCACGATAAATAAACTGAATGATATTACATTCTGAAGTAATTTATGAGTAACTTTTGGATTCTTTGTAGTCATCTTGTCCCACAATTGTGCAACATCCTTTCAATTCGGATCAACATCAGGAACTTCGTAGAACGTTCGTTAGGAAGATGACTCCACACTCGAGCGTAAGAACGGGAAGGGTTTACCAACTAATTCTTTACTGGAAGGAAGGCGGGAAGCCCGTCAAAAGATCCAGTTTTTGAGGACATTTGTATTGGCTTCGGTCCAAAGTGCAAACGAGGCTTGATTGGTTAATGATGATCCGGTTCCTGCGGCTGGGACAGTTATCGAAGTGTCGCTGCCATCGTCTATTGGGAACGCATAATCACTATTACTCGAAATGTCGGCGAGAGACGGGATGTTTGACAGAACTATGGCGGGAAATATAATTTTCATTTTGGAGCTTCAATACTGTTTCTATCTATCAGAAACTTGTGTCTCCATAATCTAACGTTTTGTTCTGCAGTTGAGTTGCAAATTTTAATATTTAAATACAATAAAAATTTGCGAAATTAATTACCACAAACAATATGTTTTTCAACATATCTTGAACTTTGAGCGTTGATTGATTGCTTGCCACTTTTCCTGATCGATATTCGTTATGCTATTTTTCGTCCACAGTCGCATAATGATTGTCACAGTCGCAGAATGAACGGGAAAATGAGTACGCACAGGTTATTGATTGGGATGTATTTAAACGCAATTTATTGATGGAAATAACTAGAACAAAAATAAGCAAGCATCCTAAAAAATCTACCTATTACAATATTTTATCACTGTAATATACATGCTTTAAAAAATTATGCTCCCAAAAAAATATGGTTTGCGCTATAAAAATAATACTCTAACTACAAGGCATAAAAATAATCATAACAAAGAAACAGCAAACACAATATCAAATCAATGAACACTATGATGAAGAGGCGAGCCTCAACGAAGCAAAGACGGAGCTCCTGTTAAAGATTGTATTGAGCTCTGTTTTTAAAAAAGCGGCCAAGTGCGAGTCGGACTCGCCCATGAAGGGTTCCGTAGCAGCAAGTAACATAATATAAAAGTTTTTGTAGTTCGTTGTAACTTGAATGAAAGGTAAATTGCGGTTTACGATTTAGGACGTATTAAAAAAAAAAACTACTTACTAGATATCGTTCAAACCAATTTTCGCTGGAAGTTTGCATGGTAATGTACATCATATATTTTTTTTAGTTTTATCATTCTCTTATTTTAGAAGTTACGGGGGGGGGGACACACATTTTACAACTTTGGAAGTGTCTCTCGCGCAAATTATTCAGTTTAGAAGAAACTGATATTAGAAACCTCAATATCATTTTTGAAGACCTATCCATAGATACCCCACACGTATGGGTTTGATGAAAAAAATTTTTTTGAGTTTCAGTTCTAAGTATGAGGAGCCCCCAAATTTTTTTGTTTTTTTTTCTATTTTTGTGTGAAAATCTTAATGCGGTTCACAAAATACATCTACATACCAAGTTTCAACAGTATAGTTCTTATAGTTTCGGAAAAAAAGTGGCTGTGACATACGGACAGACAGACAGACAGACAGACAGACAGACATGACGAATCCATAAGGGTTCCGTTTTTTGCCATTTGGCTACGGAACCCTAAAAATGGAAGTCGTGAAGTTCCATGAATAATTTTAAAGTTAAGCCTTTCAAAATTCGAAGTAAGTATTAACAAAAATTAATGAATTATGAATTTTAAATATAAGCTTTTTAAGTGCAAACTTTTTAAAAAAAAGTTTATTTATAAAAAGACCACTCTCTGAAAAAACGGTGAGTTCCACACATGAAACTGAACAACTTTTCCCAACGACTCTGTACAGAATTCTCAAAAAGATTTTAGAATCTCCATACAAAATTAGCTGATAGGCACTAAACTATAGTGGATACGAAAGTCCATTTTTTTGAGAAAACAGTATACGTTCCAGTATGGGTAAAAGAGATTCAGTTTCACGAGTAAAATAGTCTGTGAAAAGTTTCCGATGTGATCTTATTTATTCTTTGTACACATATATTCCTTATCTATTTACGTAATTGTTAATCTGTAAACTAATAAACTCAGTAGCGTTTACCTATTTAGCAAATATGCTCGTACACTGTATTGTGTTATCAAAGTTATAATTGTATGTTATTTAAGGATTACTTTGCTTACACAATGCAAAACATTAGGGGAGAGAGGGGTAATGAGAGCCAGCGGGTAATTGGAGCGGTATGAATTTTGGCATAAATACAACTCGTATTCACTCCTGCGCCACTAAGAAGTATTCTTATAACATTGACTAGGTTTACCTCCCTGGCCTCGCTTGAGTCGACAGCGCAACGCATGTCGTCGCTGGAGACGGTTTTCGGTTTTTCGCTCCGCGCTTATAATAATTCACGACTTTCCCAACCCCAAGTAAGTATCAAAATATATATTTATTACAATTAGTGTATATTAACCTTATGGCCAGATCTATCAAATTTTATGTTTCGGCAATGAAAATGTGATAGGAAGCTAACTTTGTTTTTGTTTTAAATCTAAGATGGTGGTCGCTGGGTAATAGGAGCCTACTTGGCTCTCATTGCTCATTACCCCATCATACCTCTGTTAACCCCATATATCTAACACGCTTTAGCCAACACATTCTTGCTTGAATCAATTTTTCAGATTCCAAGGAATAGGAACCGCACGACTACGAAAAAAAGAATTGTGGTATCGTTCAGACAGAAGGGAATGCGGGAATTGGGCACATCAAGAACGTTCTAGTTCTGATGATCCAGCCCCATAAGTTTTGCCTTATGTTTGAACCCTTAATGTTAATTGTTATACTGTTACTTTTTTGATTAATTCATATTTGAGATTGAATGGCTCCCATTAAACATATGGGATTTATATAGGCTCTCATTTTCCGCAATAACTTTGATTGTTTTGTAGTCAGATAAGCAAGTTTCATGTTTCTGATTAAAAATAACTATTCTTTTAATAAATATAAGTTTAATTGTCGATTTCCCTTAGTAGGATCCCATTCCCCCCATCTTCCTATTATTTTTCTGGTCTTATTTAAATACAATAAATTAATAACGTTAATTCATTTTTAGTCGGTTGGTTTTTAAGATAATTTTTATAACTGTTTTTTTTAATCCACGAAAGTCGTCACCTGTTCAAATAATTTCTCAAATCTTATTATCTGCTTTTCTTATATTTTTGTCGTTGATGAAATCTTGGGAAATGTCAATTTTTTTTTATGAGTTAATATTATTATACCAACCTCCCCTGGGATATTTTTGTTTACACGGTGATACGGCTTGGGACAGTGAATTCCTTTAAACTTGCTTTTAAATTTTTATGTAGGTAAGTATTGTAGCTTAATTGTTTTGCAATTCACAATATTGGGAACTCTGTCATCTAGGTACTAATTTGTATAACTTTACACCAGCAAATTGAGGTGGACTTTTAAAGACGTTTGTTTGCTAGATATTCTTAGAAGTTGTATTATGAACACCCTCCCACTTGGTCTTTTAGGTAAACGCTGGCCTCATCTGTTTTGCTTTTTTATTACCAATAATGCGTAACCTGTTTACCTCAACACGTGTTAATTTTGTGACAATTTGTAATGACCATATACATACATATATTGCAGATTTCTTTAAAAACAGGGGTTTAAAATAACGATATATCTACTGTACGGTGTCAATATCGTGCATTTTACCTATGATAGCGGCTTCCTACTTTGATGACGCATGTGTCGATTTAATTATAATGAATATACTTTTAGCTTTGAGTGCGACCGCAACCGCCGAACGGTGCACACATTAAGAAAGATTCGCCAACGTATTATCTGTGAACTTTAATAAACTATAACTTTAAACTGTGAGTCTTTTGCAACGCGCTCCACTACTCTTCATCCGACCAACTAACTTTGTATGGTGGCCTCCACACCATACACCTACCTATATTATATAGAATCAAAATCAGAATAGTTTATTTGCAAGAATACTTATCATAATTACAGGTCTTATTAAAATGTTATGCCAGTAAGCGTATCCAGTCATAAAAGACATGCAAATACAGTAAGTAACTTAAGTAATTCAGTACATAATTCATTCAAATAATGTAAAATGTCATATTAGGGTATTACATTGATTCAAATTATATTAAATAGCAAATTATTGTATAATATTTTCATATTACATAAATTCCTTAATACTATCGGAGCAGTAATTCAATAGCCATTTTGTTAATTTTGTTTTAAATTCTCTTCCTTGTGATTCTTTTATGTCGTTGGGTAGCTTATTATATAATATTGTTGTACACATATTAAAGGTATTTCTCTTATAAATGTCTGTCTTACAAGGAGGCTGATTTAACATATATTTATACTGTGCTCTTGGTTTTCGGAACATAACGTTTACTAATTGTTCGAAAAATTCTGGATGGGCCCTTGTGAATAAGCAGACGTTTTTAATATACATGCAAGTCAAAGTAGTTATTTAATTGCTTAAATAAAGGTCTACAGCTGTCCAAATACCATGCGTTGCATATGGCTCGCATACATCTTTTTTAAAGTCTGAGAACCCTATCCACTTCAACACAGTTTCCCCATAGGATCAACCCATAGTTCAGAATCAAAGAAACATGGCCATAGTCAGGTGTTTTTGCTGCTTCGATTGAAACAGTTTGACTTAAACGTCGTAGGGCAAACACAAACCGATCTAATCTTGTGCATACTGAATCAATATGTTTTTTCCAATTACGATTTTTGTCAAAGACTAGTCCCAAGAATTTATATTCACCAGTTTTCTGTAATTCACAGTTGTTATGCATTATTTTTAAAGGAATGGATTTTGACTGATAGAGTTGAAACTGCATATACTTTGTTTTTTTCATATTTATAAAAAGATTGTTATTCCTTAGCCATCCTATAACATCCGATAGCGCTTTGTTCATATCGGACTCATATGTAATTTTATCATTGCCTTTTACGAGAATGGTAGTATCATCTGCAAAGAGTAAACATTTTTGTACCATTGAATTGGGTAGTTCATTAATATACAGTAGGAATAGTTATATACGTATATAGTATACGGCAAATAAACCATTATTAGTAAGGATATAATTACTATCTAAATATTAAAAATATTTTAATAGTAGTCGTTTTAGAAAATAAAAGAAGTAAATGCATTTGGTAATTCAATTTTGACCAGATTCTCTGTTTTGATCCTTAACTTACAAATAACCGAAAAAAATAATGCGACTTGGTTGGAATTTCCCTAATTATGTACGTAGAATTTTAGATCGACCATAAAGTTTTATGTGAAGTAAACTCAGTTTAGATGCAATTTTTTATTCACTTTTAACTCGAAGTCATTACTACTTATTTAAATGTTTTGAAGTTATACATTGGCTTTGTTGGATTATTGTTGGATTTTGCACCGCCCCACTGCAACAGCTGCAAGTTCCATTAGCGTCTACGCGATAACTAGCCAATGACGAGTTGGAAAACCAAGGATTTGAACACACGTAAATGAGGTACATATACAGGGTGTAACAAAGTTGGGGTGTAGGACCCGTTAACTGGGGATTCTACTCATCGTACTGAACAACTTTTGTTCTACGATTTTGATCAAATCACAAAAAATTTTTTGGGTATTTCATACAAATTGGTCAATCTGTTTTGCCATTTTTGTATGGGGAGTCCAAATTTTTTTTTGCTATTTGAGCAAAGTCGTAGAACAAAAGTTGTTCAGTACAACGAGTAAAATCCCCAGTTAACCAATTTGGTTACACCTGTATAAGATGGCCTTTTTAGGGTTCCGTAGCCAATGAAAAAAAACGAAACCCTTATGGATTCGTCATGTCTGTCTGTCTGTCCGTCCGTATGTCACAGCCACTTTTTTCCGAAACTATAAGAAATATACGGTTGGAACTTGGTAAGTAGATGTATTCTGTGAACCGCATTAAGATTTTCACACAAAAATAGAAAAAAAACAATAAATTTTGGGGGTTCCCCATACTTAGAACTGAAACTCAAAAAATTTTTTTTTATCAAACCTATACGTGTGGGGTATCTATGAATAGGTCTTAAAAAATGATATTGAGGTTTCTAATATCATTTTTTTCTAAACCGAATAGTTTGCGCGCAATGCAAACTTCCACCGAAAATTGGTTTGAATTAGATCTAGCAAGTAATTTTTTTTAATACGTCATAAATCGTAAACCGCAAATTACCTTTCATTCAATCAACTCAAATATAAAAAAGCGGCCAAGTGCGAGCCGGACTCGCCCATGAAGGGTTCCGTAGCAACAAGAAAATAATATAAAAGGTCTTGTAGTTCGTAAATAAATTACGGATTACGATACGTAAATTGCGGTTTACGATTTATGACGTATTAAAAAAAACTACTTACTAGATCTCGTTCAAACCAATTTTCGGCGGAAGTTTGCATGGTAATGTATATCATATATATTTTTTAGTTTTACCATTCTCTTATTTTAGAAGTTACAGGGGGGACGACGACACACATTTTACCACTTTGGAAGTGTCTCTCGCGCAAACTATTCAGTTTAGAAAAAAATGATATTAGAAACCTCAATATCATTTTTGAAGACCTATCCATAGATACCTTATATGTACATACAGTATGGGTTTAATGAAAAAAAAATTGAGTTTCAGTTCTAAGTATGGGGAACCCCCAAAATTTATTGTTTTTTTTATTTTTTTTGTGTGAAAATCTTAATGCGGTTCACAGAATACATCTACTTACCAAGTTTCAACAGTATAGTTCTTATATGTAGTTTCGGAAAAAAGTGGCTGTGACATACGGACGGACAGACAGACAGACAGACATGACGAATCCATAAGGGTTCCGTTTTTTACCATTTGGCTACGGAACCCTAAAAACAACTTTTATATGTATAAGTAGAATAGCTGAAATGCTAATCATTAAATATAAGGTCTCCTTATATGTTTGCCATAACTCAAACTTATTTTCCCAAAATGATTTTAAATAATTTTCTGTGATGAAAACATAGTTCAAAAAAAATCACTATCTTTCTAAAGTTGACTTTTGTAGGCGATTTTTTTAATTTATTTGATGAGGTTTGAGTATCTTTTTAAAGTTATTTTATATTCCTCAATTTAAGCTTATTAATTCTTTTGAAAGTTATTTCATATTCCTCAATTAGGAACCACGGTATATAATTAATTTATGGTAATTTTAATTATACTTTGTTAATGACGAATTGGAATTTTAAACTAATCTTATCAAGACTCGACCGACTATTTTGGCTTAAGGTAATATCTTCATCATAATTGTATGTTGTGAACAGTTTCATAACTTGTTTAAAATTTAAAATCAATTAAGGAACACGCTCCAAGCTGATTATAAACATGCGGTAGGTCGTTTAAATCTCATTAAATAAGTAATTGGGTTTTTATTTGAATAAAATTGGTGATTTTTAGTGACAGTATGCTGTGCAATATGTTTACGTTAGAAATATCATGTGTCAGCCGTATAACAATACTAATGGAGCACTAATTGCGCCGATATACTGTCTTAATGAAACTCCGGTAACATACTATGGTAGTATGGTATTAAGAATATCCCTAATTGAAAAGTTGCAATTTAATCCAAAGATGTGTATCCATCTATGCATGTAATGAAACCATACGAGTTACTTTAGGAATGAGGTAGACCCGAATTTTGGGATGGCTCCTATTCATTAACATGAAACCTTAACGACATCATAATTACTCTCGGACCAGAAAAAAACAAGCGTTTCTAAAGGAAATGGAGGAAAATATATATGACAACGATGACATCTTCACAGTTAGATTAAGCATGTCGAATGCCTATTGTAGGTACCATAATTTTGATCCCGGATAACAGAGATCTTCGATTTAATGAGTTGGTTACGTTCCTCGGTGTCGTTTTAATTTTGGGAAGTAAATGTATATGGGTTATACTAAAACACTTGAAAATTTACTGTGGCCAAACAGAACGGAGATTACCTTTATTTAAAAATAATACTAGTAGATAAAAATAATTCACATTTTAGGTACAGGTATGAATGAGCGCATTGTTGTTTTAGGCTCCATTTTGGCTCGTACCGGAAGATGTCAAGGATAGTTTCAATTGTGTGCTCCGAATTGTGCTGCACGTACTCGTAAATATTTTTGCAATAGCGTTTAAATTCCAATATGAAGCGTATTCGATACGTTTCCGCAGTCCACGTCAACGTTAACGTTAACCTCAGCGGAGGTGCTAAAGCAGCTGCAAATAGAGTTGCCAACTTTTTAAATATCAAATATAGTATTTTAAAAGCTGATACCCAAAAAAATATAGCAGGAGGCGAAAAAATGAAAACAAATATAGTATGATTTAAAATTGTACATTAATTTTTCAATGTTTCTTTTCACTAATCTGCGCTTTTATAATTATATTTTTATTTTTTAGGAAATATTTATATCATTGACTGAAAATCCACATCTATAACACCAACAATTCTTCTTTTATTTTTAAGCTGGCCGATGGCCCTACTCCGCTCCTACTCCTCTGGTGTTGCGGGTGTCTATGGGTGGCTGTAATCGCTTATCATCAGGTGATCCGTCTGCTCGTTTGCCTACTACCACCTATTACATAAAAAAATAGATATCTCCATTTCGTTTTCATGACAAAATATGCGCTCTGTAAACGCTAAAGTTATTGTAATTTATCATTATAATAATTTAAGACTTTTTGCCATTTCCAGCAGTAGATGACCAGATTTTTGATCAGAAAGTACAATGTCTAAAAGTACGATGTGTAAAATGGAAAACAAAGTTTTGGCACAAAATACAAGCAGCGCGACCGAACGAATGGTTGAAATTTGACAGCTCAAGGCAAAGAGGAAAACTGCCACTTTGACACATGCACCTCTTCAGAAAAAGATTAAGGCTGTATTCCATTTTACATTACACTCAAAAAATGAAAACATTTTGTATTTTCAATTTAGAGTATTTGGATCCCTAATATAGTAGGATACTATTTATTATATAGTAGGGTTGGCAACCCTAGCTGCAAACAGCTTCAGAGCATTATCATTAATTCATTTATTCACATTACATTCATTATCAGGGCATTTTTATACCTACGCTATTCATACGTTATATGATACACACCCAGCTGCAGAAACGATCATTATCTTGTAATGGAGGTTTTAAATACTAAGACCTCATGAAACTGTTGCAGAAAGCTACTTGAGACTGAATATACTACATACATATATTGTTTGGTAATTGCTTTTTCACAGTATAAGGACATTATACAGTATGGACCCTCCCTGCCGCTCTCTGAATGCTACCTCACCCCCCCTGTGTGACCGATGTGTGACCATTCGTGTGAAACACATAATTTAAATTTAAATGCAAATAATTAAAAAGTTATTTACTTAATCATGAGGTGCGGTCACGCGCAGTCCCGACCACTGGGAAAGTTGTTAAACTATTTCTGGCATCCGTAATTACCTGGTTTGTGCAAAACTTAAGTGAGGGATAAATCTGGCGCCGTCGCCGGCGTCTGCACATGCGCCGTGCCTGCCCCTAGTCACCACAGAACGCTCGGACTAGTTTCTCGCAGACTAGTTTCTCGCAAATGACCACTCTGTTCAAGGCTCATAATCATAATGTAATATCAAAGGATTTAAGAGCACCCTTTACAATAAAAACTGATTGGTAGTTTTTCTATGATTTTTACAATAAAGTAGCAATAGTTAAAGGTGAGTTCGTGAAACGTTGTTCGTTCGTTGATATCTACAGTGCGTTGTGTGGTCAAATCGACCTCATAAATTGTTTCTCTTCTAGACGCTAAACGAAACAAGCGAGCTAAAAACGCAGCTAGGTATATATTGCTTGGATATTGGTCTTTGACGTCCAAATAAAAAATATTAAATAATATCTATCACCATTGAGAAAAACCCATGTCAAAACAGAAACTAATGAGGGCTGATTTGACCACACGACGCACTGTAAAAAAGTCCTTTATGAGTCAATATAACCTCATGACGCATCAGCAAAAAGTACACTAAAAATCCTTACGCAGCGAACGTGTTAAACCGAAGTTTATAGTAGGAAACGAAATGTGTAATATTTCTCATTTTTCAATAGCGTATTTTTTTTTCTAGTGACTATAAATCGATGTTCCAAAAGTCCTAGGTACAGTAACGACTTAGATATTACTATAAACTACATTTTAATTTATTACTACTGTGTAAAAAATTATTTCCTATCAACCGGTTGGTTTATTAAAAATGTGTGAAAACTGTCTTTTTACTAACTACAGGCCTCTCTTAAGCTTATTTATACTTACTAAACTATAAAAACGTGCGCCAAAAGGTAAATGCACGTCGAGGCTCGCCTGTGTATGTATCTTAAGTCCCCGGTCTATAAATAGACGAGAAATAGGGATAAGATCTACTTTTTCATACTGACCATTCGACTCATAAAAATGTATGGCGCTAGTGTTAGAATTACAAAGTAAGCAGTATATGGAATACAAATAGATTTATTTTTAGGGTTCCGTAGCCAAATGGCAAAAAACGGAACCCTTATGGATTCGTCATGTCTGTCTGTCTGTCTGTCTGTCTGTCCGTCCGTATGTAACAGCCACTTTTTTAAGAAACTAAAAGTACTATACTGTTGAAACTTAGTAAGTAGATGTATTTTGTGAACCGCATTAAAATTTTCAAACGAAAATAGAAAAAAAAAACAATAAATTTTGGGGGTTCCCCATACTTAGAACTGAAACTCAAAAATTTTTTTTTCATCAAACCTATATGTGTGGGGTATCTATGGATAGGTCTTCAGAAATGATATTGAGATTTCTAACGTCATTTTTTTCTAAACCGAATAGTTTGTGCGAGAGCCACTTCCAAAGTGGTAAAATGTGTCCCCCCCCCCGTAACTTCTAAAATAAGAGAATGATAAAACTAGAAAAAATATTTGATGTACATTACTATGTAAACTTCCACCGAAAATTGGTTTGAACGAGATCTAGTAAGCATTTTTTTTAAAACGTCATAAATCTACTATTATTTTTTTGAATTCGGTATTGATACATGACTTTGTACCTACGTATTTTATAATTATTTTGTAAGTAAATGATTAATACTATGAATTTATTTGTTAAGATAAATATGTACTTATTGCATTTATATACACAATTAATAAGCATCATCTCACCATTTTACATTAAAATATTTTTGGTTAAGTATGATGAGATGAGGGATACTCAATCACTAATTACCTACTCGAGCTTAACTAGAACATTTGTATGCAGTCATTTAAACCGTAATAGGTAATTACTTTTTAGGGTTCCGTAGCCAAATGGCAAAAAACGGAACCCTTATGGATTTGTCATGTCTGTTTGTCTGTCTGTCTGTACGTCCGTATGTCACAGCCACTTTTTTCCGAAACTATAAGAGCTATACTGTTGAAACTTAGTAAGTAGATGTATTCTGTGAACCGCATTAAGATTTTCACACAAAAATAGAAAAAATACTATAAATTTTGGGGGTTTCCCATACTTAGAACTGAAACTCAAAAATTGTTTTTTCATCAAACCTATATCTATGGATAGGTCTTCAAAAATGATATTGAGGTTTCGAATGTCATTTTTTTCTAAACCGAATAGTTTGCGCGAGAGCCACTTCCAAAGTGGTAAAATGTGTGTGTGTGTGTGTGTGTGTGTGTGTGTGTGTGTGTGTCCGTAACTTCTAAAATAAGAGAATGATAAAACTAGAAAAAATATTTGATGTACATTACTATGCAAATTTCCACCGAAAATTGGTTTGAACGAGATCTAGTAAGTATTTTTTTTAAAACGTCATAAATCGTAAACCGCAAATTACCTTTCATTCAATCAACTCAAATATAAAAAATATAGAGTTTAAGACATGTGTGATTATGAATTGATAGGGAACCCTCGGTGCGCGAGTCTGACTCGCACTTGGCCGGTTTTTTTTAAGCTGCATTTTAAACAGACGAAGCCTCTATGATGACCGTTACTTATAACATGATAATTTATTAATTCTGCTATTTAGTAACTTATAATGTCATAAACGAATACAATGTAACCTTCAAAACTGAATTAAGGTTTTGGTTTACCATACTTGATAATACCTTAGGTAAAGATACCATCACTTTGGTAAGTCAGTGAAATTGACTTGATATTATCCTTTTAACGACATGTATCAGGGTCGTGGCTGCGCGGCGTTGCAGAGCGTCTTTCGCGGATCACTTCTTGGTTGGTAACTGTTTCATCGCGTTTCATTAACGGTAAGCCACATAATTGCATTCGCAAGAAGATATCCTTTTAAATATTCCAAATGGTTAACCAATAAGTATGTGGATTGTTTATAACAGAGTCAATAATATTGCATAAATAAACATAATAAAATAGGTATCAATAACTACGTAATAAAAGTAGTAAGAGGTAGCAGTTCGCAAATTCGTCAGCGAAAAAATAAATATTGTAGGTACCTACTATTCACTACTTATAACAATTTTAACCAGTTAGTTCGTCATTAAGTGTGTTTTGAAGATTTTGTTTCCTATTTCCTAATGAAAAAATAACCTAAAGTACATTATAGCGGTAAGAGGCAACGTTAAAAACTAGATATATTCAACTATTTTGGTTAATGAGATATGTACCAATAAAACGTAAGTAGTTTGTATAATATTTATGTATCTTTATGTAATTTGTGGCAAGATAAAAGGTAAATGCAAAACACCTGTATTTAATTTACTTTTAGAAACACATGTGTATCCGTATTTACTAGAATTATACGACACTTTAAAAACGCTGCCTCAGAATTTAACATATTTTGCACTAATTTGTAAGTAATACGATATGTAGATATTTATTTACTTGGTATGTACTTAGGATAAACAACTTTCGCTTTTAAACATTTATTTAGTATGACAAGTGGAAAAAACCCAAGGAAGAAGAAATATGAACACGAGCGATTCCCAATTGAAGCATAATTTACACTTTTATGTCAACTTTCTTCGGACAGCACACTAGTAAAACATACTATGATGTGATTTATGTCCATCAGTGATGATGGCATGTATCAGAGCCTGCGGACAATGGGGAACAGGGGCGGATCGTGAATTTGTGGGGCCCTGGGCTAATACTACTTAGGGGCCTACCTAATTAGTAATTACACACTCAACTAATTGCCATTTTGTAAAAAAAAACAGTATTCTATAGTGATATAGAGAAAAAAAGACAATTAAATATTAAATTTTTAAACAGACTGAAAAAAATGATTATAGATCGTATTTTTTCAATATTTTCCCTTCACTTCTCTGTTACTGTTGTAGTAAAAAAAAGCCGCGAGCGAGCGCGGCAATTTTTAATATGTATAAAATCTCAGTTTACCAGAATTTGCGCATGTGCACCCAGTATATCGTTCAATCAATAAAAGAACCTCCGGCCCTGTTCATACAAAAAGCCGCGAGTGAAGCGAGCGCAAAAAAATAAACTGGTAGGCTATTATTTATTATTCATAAAAACATTCGTGAATTATCTATATTTATATAGAAGGTTTGGTGATATGACGTGATATGGCATGACAACGACGTGACTTTCGGACCGCGCCTGAGGCTGGGGGCCTTTGTATCCCCGGGGCCCTGGGCTGCAGCCCAAAAAGCCTATAGGAAGATCCGCCCCTGATGGGGAAGAAAACTGACAAAGCTCGCCGATAGAGGCGCTGATATCGCTTGACTCATACTAACTGTCAAAACGTATAGAAAAAATTGTTTACTAAAAAAATATTTAAAAAATGCCGCGTTGTGTGGCGATTGGTTGCAATAATAATGGAAATCATTAATTTCCTAAAGATTCTCGGATAAAGAAGACTTGGGAAAAGTTACGTTTACAATTATGTACTTTTCATCTTCGCCTTTAATTGACGAACAGTCCAAGTCGCATACATTTTCCATTTAATAATTTTACAGCAAAAATCTAAGTTATAACACCTCGATAATATAAAACGCGGAACTAATTGAAAGTTGTTATGAGTCAAGCGTCCGTAGCGCCATCTGCAAATAGCTTTGCGTTTTCTTCCCCATTAAGCAACTCGCTGCTATACGAAATTTTTGATATGAGATTAAATGATAATTTCAAAGATAATACATTCTCATCGTATCCTTACAGTTTACTTCTTATTGTATATTTATTAGTTTTGTTGAAACCACACTTCTGTGGTAATTTGGAATCTTGTTTTTATTTTTAGTACTTATTTGTGCGATAGTGTAATTCATTTGTCACAGTCACATCCAGTACCGGCATCGGTTCACTTGTAGCATTGTCACTTTTATTTTACTAGGGATCTAAGGTCTAGATGTTGAGAGGTTTCTCTAAGAAAATCAACAGGATCTCAGTTCAAAGGTTTCATACAATTTTAAGTAACAGCATGTATGATCGAGTCTCTCTCTGTTCCTATTTCCCTATCAATTTAAATATTAAAGCACATTATCGGGCCTAAAATTTATAGCCATTTATACATCAATTGAAATTGAAATAGATTAATCTCATGTTCCATTTTATGGTTCCTGGTAAAACATTTTTTATGGTTGCATATAAAATAAATACATCAACTCTATTGATTTTTCCTGGAGCACACATTGGGTGACCAGTGACCACTGACAGTCATTCAGTCACACACGTAACTACATATTCCTTACAACATGGAAGGTGATAAAATCTTACTTTTATTTATGGTTATTGACGGATTGCAAACGGACCGATAGCCAGTATTATTGTATGTGTCTAATACATATATGATTTACATATATATATTGCGATTTTTTGATTAAATAACTTCTTCGTGACCTAAAATGATGTTAAGATCTTTTGGAAATTACTTGAAAAATATTCGGTAGTTATTTAACGTTAACCAGGAATCTGAATCTGAGACAAAATATAGTTTTTCTGTGCTGAGCGGAGTGAAATCGCCTTTAGAATGGAGCAGGGAGTGACTAGCGGTCTGCCGAGGCAGGCTGACTCGAGTAATGGACTCGAATACCTCATAGGGTATCCTGTATTCTGTACTTGATAGTGAGTAACCCCTTAAAATTTCAAACGCACTTTTTTAACACCGTGTATTGTGTGGCTTCACTCCCGGCGGCGCGGCGCCCGCGCAGAGCGCCCGCGCCAGCTTGCCTCGCAGAACCGGCTGTTATTACCAAACAACGAGCTGCCAGCGAAAACAATACGAATACATTCTTTGTTCGCTTTCATATAATTGTTGAAGGATGACAATCTTTATGATAATCCAACTTTGTTTCATATAAGATTAGACAGCAGATGAAATAAAGGTCAAGCATGTTCCGAGGTTGTAAACATTTTAGAGCAGTTACAAAAAAAGCGGCCAAGTGCGAGTTGGACTCGCCCATGAAGGGTTCCGTAGCAGCAAGTAACATAATATAAAAGATCTTGTAGTTCGTTGTAGGTAAATTGCGGTTTACGATTTATGACGTATTAAAAAAAACTACTCACTAGATCTCGTTGAAACCAATTTTCGGTGGAAGTTTGCATGGAAATGTACATTTGCAAAAAAACTGTTATTCAATGTGCATATACATCTATAATAAGGTCCCAGATGAAATTAAGGAGTTGCATGGTATGAAATTTCTAAAGAAACTTAAGATATGGTTGCTAGAAAAGTGTTTTTATTCTGTAAAAGAGTTTTTGGATAACAACTCGAGGTAATTTTTATGTCTTAGTCTTGTAATATTTTTCTCTTTTCTTAATTTTAAAATTCCTACCTATTTGCATGTCTTCAAATAAGACTGAATGTGTCTGAGCACTTATGTTATTTTAAAGCTTTATCTTAGTATCTAATTTGTACCACATTCTAAGCAAATAAAGATTTACTTTACTTTACTTTACTTTACTTTACTTTACATCATATATTTTTTTTAGTTTTATCATTCTCTTATTTTAGAAGTTACAGGGGAGGGGGACACACATTTTACCACTTTGGAAGTGTCTCTCGCGCAAACTATTCAGTTTAGAAAAAAATGATATTAGTAACCTCAATATAATTTTTGAAGACCTATCCATAGATACCCCACAAGTATGGGTAATGATGAAAAAAAATTTTTTGAGTTTCAGTTCTAAGTATGGGGAACCCCCAAAATGTTTTTTATTTTTTTTATTTTTGTGTGAAAATCTTAATGCAGTTCACAGAATACATCTACTAACCAAGTTTCAACAGTATAGTTCTTATAGTTTCGGAAAAATGTGGCTGTGACATACGAGACAGATAGACAGACATGACGAATCCATAAGGGTTCCTTTTTTTGCCATTTGGCTACAGAACCCTAAAAATACTATTGTAAGTATTAGACATATAAATCTGGACTGGGTCACACTATTTAATAGAGAGAAGTGAAATCTGAGGTTTAATTAGGACCTAATATACCTAATGATTAGGTACTCAGTGGGACGGCAGAGAGGGCGGCAAGATTTACAGAATATTTTTTCTTTACAATTCTGTACCTAATAAAAATATTTCATAAAACGAACCGTTGCAAAAATTTATGGAGCTCATAACTCTCCAAGTACGGATCATTGATTTATTTTTCCAACTTTTACTTGAATTGAACTTTTACTTTTATTGACATGTAATTATTATTATGAATAAATGAATTATGAATTATGAATATAGTCAGAGATATACTTATAGGTATAAAATAATTATTTGAATATTTTTTTTTCACCACAGAGTTTATATATTAAAATGTCTCTTCCATACAAAGACATCAACGAGTACTGCTACATAATATGATTTGATTAATTTTATTTTTTAATACTGAAAATATTAAAAACCTTTAAAATACTTTCATTTAATTATTACGATTTTTTTCAGTTCCAAGTTTCGATAGTATATAATTATTTATCAATCACGTGAAACGTCTCTTCCATACAAAAGACATCAACGAATACTACAATTAATAATTACTTTGATGATAGTAACAATGTTGAAAACTATTGTTCATTAAAATAGTTAATTCTTCCTCAAGCTTTCTATGAAAAAGTTCAGATCAAATCAAAATCAGTCAAGTAGTTTTCGAGAAAATCGTGGCTGAATTGTGATGAATCATTTCACGCATGGGACAAAAAGATTAATTTAATTTGGTAATTTATGAAATGAAAATAATCTGCAGTCAGCCTGTAGTATTATAAATAATACCTGGTGATATGATATTAAGGTCGCGTATGAAAACCTCATAAAAAATGAATTCTGTTTTGGCTACTCCAACTCTTTGCTTTAGCTAGACAAACAAGACCATAATATTTCAAAGCTTAGACTAAAAACGTCTTTACTTTTGTTCAACGCGTCAATAAATTTTTTTAAAGTTTTTATGTCGCTTCTAAGTAATTGTAATTTGCTACAGACATTGTTTAAAGTTTGAAATAAGAAGATTTTTAAATTGTCTTTCTCGACCTATAAAATGCAGTTCTCTTTAATCCAACATCACCACACTATAAATACGACTATGGAGACCAAGATCCAATATGGTTCCAGAAATAATGATAATAGGGATATTTCAGGTATCACTGTTTTTTTAACTAGATAGTTAAAAAAACAGTGATACCTGAAATATCCCTATTATCATCTTATTAATATTATCTCATCTTATAAATGCGAAAGTATGGATGTTTGTTTGTTTGTCAGTTGGTTTGTTTGTTTGTTCCGCTTTCAGGCTGAAACTCCTGAACGGATTTGGGTGAAATTTGGTAGGTAGATAGACAAAGCACTTTGCTAACACATATGATACTTTTTATCCCGGAAAACTTATGGATTCCCGTAGGAATGCTTAAAAACTCAAAATTTCCATTCGTCACTAGATCTTAGGTTAGGCGCTATCTTAACATTTTCTTTCTTTCTGGACACAATTCTGAAGTCAACGCGGACGAAGTCGCGGGCGGAAGCTAATAATTAATAATTTAAGTACATGAGGGTCATGAGGCGTATGCAATTGCACATTCATAAGCGGAATCGATGCATGCGAATACATGTCATTGAAGCATGTTTATTGTTTACAACTTGCTGTCGCTAAACGCCCTACCGCTTGTATGCAGTAAGGAATCCAACAAAAAATATTTTTTAAACTTTTTACACATCATCAAACTGGTAGCTGAAGGTCAGTTAAATACTTAGGTAGGTATGCAGTCTTTTTTTCGAGCTCGAAGTCTTCCTGCCCGCAGTTATTGTACATGCGAGGGTCTCAAACTCGAATAAATATTTTTATGAAGCTGCGAGCGTGATGTCAAGTTTAATTAGCGAATCTAAATGTCTTAGAGAATTCGAGGACATTAATTTTTTTATAGAAGAAATAATTATTATACAATATTTGCTGCACCCAACGGCCGGCCATAAAAGATTGGCAATAGAGCGAGAGTATGATAATAAAGACTTAGATTCATTAATTACTATTTATGTTAGTTGTGTTAATACATTTTATGACGTTAAAAAGTTAGTTTAAAAGGTATTTAATATCTTCTTCTTATCGTGGCACATATAAACGTTCTGTCCACAAGGTATAGACGCAGGTTGCCTAGTATTATTATTATTAGTATTATTAGTATTTAATATTACAACTTTAAAAGACTACTAAATAATAAAAATAAATTATTTTTAATTCCAGTATATAGGAAAGTACTTACTTTTCGAGGCGGTCGCCGAGCTGGTCGGAGAGGTGGCTGGCTTTGGGCTTGGTGAGGTCGGAGTCGTACAAGTCGCGCTTGTAGCCGCGCCAGAAGGTGGGCATCATCCACACGAACCACGCCCGGGACACCACGTTCGCCCGCTGGTAGTTGTTGCTCTTCTTCTCGCGGTTCTGCGGCGGCACCTTCTTAGGGTCGTTCGGGTCTTTGTTTCCACTGACCATTTTGATTTTCGGTTAGTAAAAATCTTATATTAAAAAAAAAAAAACTCTTTTCTTAGTCCACGGATGAAAGACTAAATGTCTCTCACACGAAATGTTATTGTGATTTCAAAACCAACATTTTCGACAGAAGAGTCGAACGCGATAGCGGCGCTAGGGCCCGGTGCGCGCGCGCAGCACGTGTGCAGCCAACGACTCGCGGTCGGAGCCTCCCTTCTACCAACTGACTCGCCTCGCAGAGAGTAGATGCTTTTAAGTAACCGCACACTTCGAAATCGCGACAGGTTAAGTTTTACTCCCAGACAATCGTATACTCATAACAGAACAAGAAGTCTTCGTTTTATTAGATTTATTTAAAATTGAGAAGATTTAAATTGTCTAACAAAAAATATATATTTTGTACGTTCGCACTGCTCTAAATTCAAGCTGTTATAAAAATTCACATATTCAATACACACCAACGATGTACGTAGTACGTACGTAATACTGCTCTGTAAACATTTTATTTGAACACACAATGGAAATCATAATGCTTAAATTACACGTTTGGAGTTTTGATTTAACATCAATTTGAGAACTCATATTTGACTTTTCATATTAAATATACCTGATAGCTAAATTAATCAGAAAATATTATGCTTAGGGAATGTTCAATATAATAGGGCGTGAAATATACACTGAAAAAATGTCGGGTACATGTAACTAGAATCTCGTTGTCCGTACGATATTGTCTAGTTCTATTTGTGACGCCAAAACGCTTTGTCGTCATTACTATAATAATCTAGTTAAATCAATTTGTGAATATAACAGAACATATCGGTATGTATGCAACATTTCATGTTCACCTCACAATCCGATTATAATGACAACAAACCTTATTGTAAAGAGTACAGTTTTTCAGTATTAATTACTATTGCATCATTAATGCTTACGATACAGTGGTAAACACTACAATCTGTGTTTTAACTAGATTTAAAAAGTAAATATTACTAATCGCTTAGTACATGCTGCAAAAAATTATGTTACTTATAACTTGTCTGGAAGAAATCGCTTTCAGCGATAAGACCGCCCAGGTTGCACCCATCTTTTTATTTGTTTTTAAATGAAATTGTATTTTGTGTGCAATAAAGAGTATTTATCTTATTTATCTTATCTTATCTAGTTTTTTGTTAGATTAACAATTTTTTAAACAACTATATGTTCTTGTTGTATTGTAGTCAAAAACTTTTTTCGATGTAAAATAATTAACTGAACACCTCCGTTTCATCGATTTTCTCCGTTTTATAGTTAAATAAATTATTATGAAAAGATGACTAGAGTGGAAAACAAGAAATCCTTGAAAGGCTGGTTGCAAAACAGACCCTCATATACTATGGCAGCAGGCATGGGCGTGCGACGCCGCCAAGGCCCGGTCCCCGGTCGGCCGGTCATATCATGTCAAAGAATACTATCGTCATATAGTCAAATAAGATTCAAAACGTAAACGACACACACAGAACCGCCGTGAATAGATGATAATTATGTATATCGGTTCTTACGCTTAAGTTGTTATGCAACGACGAAAGCGTGCGTCCATGTTAATACATAGATAAATGGGAAAACTGTGTCCGCGCGCCGCCACTGGACAAAACTTTCGTTGAATGAATCATCGACTAGTTTTTCCAGTCTTTCGTATATATAAGTTTTACTTCGATCATTTGAGCAAGACTTAAATAGAATTCCTAAGTTGGTCTTTGCCGGGTACCATGCAATGCGGCCTTACTAAGAATGTTGTACTTGTTTTTACTGAAGTTAATATTTAGAGTTGGGCTCACGTGTTGTGAGCCGTGGGACACAGGCGCGGTGGCCGGTAGCCGTTGACCCATTGTGTGCCGGCAGCGGCGGCTATCATACGCATCGGTTATCATATCATCACAATAGCCAGCTGATTGACAGCCGCGTGACGACGAGCCCCTCATACCATGCCGACTACGAGACGGACCAATCGTATTATTCCATTACCTTTTGACGGCGTGTTTACAAAGTCTCGTCTTTATCCTGTGTGGGTTTATCCAGCACGGTGAACATCCGATACAAAATTGTAACAACTGCAGATCAGTGGATGTTCATATAATTGATCACATATAATATTAATTCCTAAATTATGGAAGAGGAACGACAGTAGGTTAACAGTATGTAAACAGAAAGAAAGGATTCCATTCACTTAATCGATCATTTGATGTACCCACTTGTCTCGTATTTAATATGTGGGTGGATCAGTGAAATACCGGAAGTACCTACTGACTGTTCAAATCGATGTCAGGGAATGACGTGTATATTGTAAAGGTAAACAAGACCGCAAAGGCGAGGTCTTCTCGAGATCTGCCAGCAGCCGCCGCAACGCGGATAAGGGGAATGCTTTGTACCAACTTAATAATGAGATAAGTATCTACGATTCTTATGAAAAAGAAGGTTTACAAACTATACATATATATGCAAGTATTATATTTAGTATTATATTTTTGAAATATTTCTCGCGAGCCTACAAAATACAGACATTATTTTATACAATATATCTACGCTACGAAAAACCTCAAGAAACTTTCAGTTGAATGCTATACAAGCATGCAAGCAAAAATTATTTAAAGGTATAAAAAAATGCAATGAGGTCCATAAAATGTTACGTTTACGAACGTAGTTTAAAAAAAACTGTGGCGTCTCTGCTCCGCGTCCACCACTGACGTCCACGCACAGGTAAAGGTAACGGATCTCCGCGTTGATTGATTTTGTCCTCATTCGATGGCCCAATTTAATGAAAGATTTATTAAATGTCTTTAGAACGCAATTTTATAACGAATTTTATAAATACCCCTGCACTGTGATAGTACCTACTGGTGTCTTTATACATCAATTATGTATAATCGTTTGGTGCATGTACGAAGCTTGCTGTATACCTTAAAGCGAGCTCTTGAGTTAACCCGGACAGCGGCGTTCAGTAGAAGTTTATTTGTGGCTGTTTTTGATCATGATCTTTAACAGTGAGGGAACGATAAAGAATAGCGGAAAAAAAACCTACGTATACGTTATAGATGGAAAACTGCGTCACAAATGTTACTGATTCAGTTGGTCTGAGTTCAGACTGAAATGCAAATGAACTGCGCAACACTGAGTGATTTCAAGCAGCTTTTAAACCTTTGTCGCAAAAAAAGAATGTAATTAGGAATCCTAGTTTGGGGTCAAATGACCGTGTGTGATTTGTCCTGGATATTTATTTTACAAGTTTCAAGCCTAAGTGTATGTGTCTGTGACATTTTAATTTCTCAAACCCGTAGACGACTTTGAACGCGGTTTTATCTCTATTGATAGCAAGTCTCATCGTGATGGTTCTTAGCTTATTTGGTTCAGCGGTTTTTGAGTTATGTGACTATTACTGTTGAAGGAAGTAACATTATTAATTTAGTTGTGAATTATGAAGTAAACTGGCAGTCGTGAATTAGGACCGATTGTGGATTAAGTAAGCAAATGACGTATTACTATTACTATAGCCTTTATTTTATAAACAATTTTAAAAACCATTGTGATAACGCTGTTATGCGGAAAGCCATTTCTATGATCTGTGAGTCTGCGCCTGATGACGTAGGATACTGCTAAGTAAATATGTACATTGTGTGACTGTTTTATTCGACCTTGTTATAAGTATAGACTATTTGACTTGATTCGATAAAATTGACTGTAGTTGAGTGTTCGACTCTCGATATTCTAATATCGGTAGTAAAAAAGGCGGTTTTTGTACAGTGTCTTAAAAAAAAAACATTAAGTTTGTAATCGTTAGCACAACTACAAATTGCTTTTTTATTATCTGTTTTGAAGATATTTGAAGATTGTATGTATTTACATGTTTATATCTTTTTACGATAGATTAAGACCAAACAATATTGAAAATCATTATTTTTATGTGGATTGAAGATCCTCTCTTGATATTTTACTATTTTTTATTTTGATTTTTGTTATTACATCCGCTATAATAACACATATACTCTGTGACCTGCTTGCTACCTTCATTTAGCCAGCTAAATGTAGGACAGAATGGACAGACAGACAGACGGGGCGTAGATATAGTAATAGGATACTGTCAAAAAGCAAATAAATGATACAATAAGTGATTCCTTGCATTATAGTATTTAAATTTAAGGCGCTAAGTATAGTCAAATCGCAATATTCAATTCAAATTCTTGAAATAATGGTTAAAGCTATCACCATGGAAAAAATATATAACATACTTGAAACAATAAAAAACAAATTGTCTTGAACAGAATCATTGAAATCACAGAAACTTTGATAAAAAAAAATATCCTGTAAACCCTGTATTTTGCATTAATTGCAAATTCTCTCGGAAACACAATATTTGTATATGTTGAAACCAACACACAAAAATCGGCCATTTTAATACTTTCAATTTATCTTGAACGGATTTTTTTAACTAATTTGAAAGCCAAGAAAAGTAATAAAAACATCGAAATCTCGAGAATTTTGCGTTCGGCCTTGACGTAACCGCCGCGACGGTACCCATACTAATCTGAACTTAAAATGATTGGCATTACGGTCGATATTAAATTATCATGCATCAACCTGCTCAGAATGAGTGTACTTCGCGCCTTAATGAACGGCTTACAATAGGTTCGGAGGCTACGTGCGTCCAACGTTAGAAAAGTTATTAATTAGGTTTACATCATCCTGACGCCAACAATCATTCTACAAAAATACTCGATCCTGGGCAACATACAGTCATACATATATAACAAAAACATTAGTCTCTTTTCCGGCATGTTTGCTACCAATCAAAACCACTTTCGGATGCCTAGAGATTCATTTCTATGTCGATTAAGGAGGAAACAAGTTCAAAATAATTAAACCAGCTCGAACCAGGCTCACCATAACTAACAAATTAAAAAAAATACCACCACTCCCCTGCCCGACCGTGCCTGAAGTTATGAGACCGACAGACATTGCAGGTGTAGGATCTATCACATAACTGAACATTAAATAAACCTGAACCTTTTAGCTTTCTAGGATCTAGAATCCAGGGATGATGATTGATTCTCGCAATTTTAGCAATTCTGGGTTTATTTCCAGTTCTTAAGTTTTTAGATGTAACACGATCTCTTCGTAAACCATGAAAAGAGCTGAATGCCACAAAGAAACGCTTTCAATTAAAATATACCACATTCAAATCGGGCTGCCTGTTTGAGTGGTCTAATGAAGCCAGTGCCAGGTACACTTACATAGGGGGTTAAAAACAAAGAGCGCCAATGGCTAATTTTCAACTTCGTATCATTTTAAATCGGCCCTACAGCTTCAATAGTTTTGGAATGTGTGGAAACATATGGACAAGGACGAATATTGCAGGTGTTAGTCCAACTATTAAGTGTCATCAAATAAAGGGTGTTAAAATAAGTGCGTTTGAAATTTTAAGGAGTTACTTTAAGGAGTTTACTTTGACTGACACGGTGGCTAAGTGGTTAGCGATCCTGACCACTGATCCGAGAGTCGTGGGTTCGATCCCCACACAGGGCAAACTTTTCTGTGATGAGCAGAGCTGTTTGCTCTGAGTCTGGGTGTAATATATCTATATATGTATGTATTTAAATGTATATGTGTATGTATATCAGTCTCTGGTTCCCATAGCACAGGGAATCCTAGTTTGGGACCAGATGACCGTGTGTGATTTGTCCCCAATATTATTATTATTATTACTTAAATCAAGTATAGAATCCAGCAACAATATTGGAAAAATCCGCTCTTTAATTTTTTTTTCAGTTTTTCATACAAATTCTTGATTCACTATTCAGATTTAGTATGAGAATCTGAAAAAAAATTTGAAGAGCGGATTTTTTCAACATTTTTCCTGGGTTCCATGGCCACTTGATTCTGAGTAACCCCTTAAAATTTCAAACGCACTTTTTTAACACCCTGTATATTATAATGATAGTATAATATAAAATACAACAAAAATTTAATAGATAAACATAATATGCAATATTCTCATATCGAATTACGTCTCATGATGAATTACAGCCCAATTTCAGAAACAGAACATGAAGATGAAACATAGAAACTTTTTTTAAAAAAACTTGCGAAACACGAAAGCGATCGAGATTATTGTCAGTGTCATTCTCATTCAGATTATGACCGTGTCTGCAGTCAATTAACTTGCAGGATAGACGAGACCACGCAAGGCACATTCTGCCACTACTGCTTTGTTAGTAACAAATTGTTACTAAGATGAGTTTTTCACATAAACAATACTTTCATGTATTGCCTGATCAATTTTTATTAGGTATTTTCATTAAGTCTTAGATAACGTAGCGATCAGCATTGTTGTAATCCAACATTGAATGTATGTAATGAAACAACTTCTGTTGTGCGTTGAGGGTTATTGCTGCTCTTGCTTCTTAAATGAATTTAAGTACCTACCTCATTTAATATGATATCATGCCAGTAATGGTTGTCTACCAATCAGAAACAGTCTAAAATGATGGCACTTCTGATTAGAGTAAGGTAAGAGACCCAAATAAAGCCTATGCACCAATAAGGCCTAGGTTTCAAATTTCCTGCTTAGACATTTCAAATAACCGCGAAAGTTTACAGTGGTGTGCGTAAGGACGTATCTGACACATACAAGAATAGCGAGCTCTGCTTACGACGAGTATGTCGGAATATGTAGTCGAAAACAGTCGGGACGCGGAGAATACGCCCGTTTTATAAAATTTCTACAGGTAATGCTATAAGTATTTTGATATTTTTGCACGCATGCCAAGATTTCCTTTGTGTGTTATTTAGTTTAAAAGTTTAGTAACCCCTACATTAGCATTTATACGGGATTTTTTCAATGTATTTTCTGTAATATTCTTTTTTCTTACACATACGACAGGTCCAAATAAGGCCTATCAAAATAATATAAGTGCAAACATTATCGAATGGATGACATGCGGCAATGCCTTGCTTGTAATATCTGGTAGGTATCATCAGCTGTGTGTTGGCTTAACCCCTGCTGATAAAAAAAAATACTGTTCAGGAGATGCTTGAAGAAAATGAAGAAAGGAAGGATAATACGTTGAGACGATTATCAAGACTGATTATAACGCCCAAATATGATTACTAAAGGATCTTACTAAATTTAAATAATATTACGTTGATATGTTTTAGTAACTGAAGTTTAATGATTGTTTTTTCTTTCTTTTAGTATGAAAGGCCTTATTGCGACATGGGTCTCCCAATAAGGCCTAAAGGACGTTTTTTATATTTTGATTCACAGAAGTCTGATTTTTGTTTTTTTAACGTTTCAACTATATTTATTTTAAAGTTTAATCAATAAAGATTAATATTTCGAAAGATGAGCGAGTTTTTCTTAAAAACCTACTAATTACGTCAAGATAAAAATAAGGTAGGCCTTATTTGGGTCACTTACCTTACTTTATTAGTTTCCCTGGTATATGCGGAGAGGTGCTTGTTAAAGCGCCTTAAGTATTTTTATGTCTACAGCCGGCATACAAGTATGGCTAACTAAACCAGGCGCTAGGTATCCGAGTTAGTACTAGATCTTGGTCTACTTTTTGCTTTCATAGAGAGTGGGGTATGTGGTGTCCGTCACACGGCGCCGGCGCAGCAGTTGCGTTGACACGGAGCTCTGGCTAAAAATAGTCTCGGCATCGGAGCTAATGCTCTAGCTATACTTGGAAGGCTCGAACCGTTAGCGAGGAACCGGCTGATGGCGCCTGCGTGCGCGCCGCTCGCTGGCGCCGGCGCCGCCGCTCGCTGCCGTGCGCACCACGCCGTGCAGGGAGTATCGACCCTTCTCTTTTGCTTTTTATCTTCGGATAAGTCGGTATTTGCTCATAAGTACATAATGATGAATCACTGCTATAAAATATATTTTACTTCGATGAGAAAGTAGGTGGCCAACATTTCTTGGATATTTGGCATACACACACCTATGCCCACATGTTTCCGCGGTGAAATTATTGGTGGGAGTATGAGGTTAGTATCTTTTTCCTATTTCTATTGTATTACAAAAGTTCAGTAATATAAAATCAAAGTAAATGTCGGGATTTACTCAAATATCTTTTACTAATAACAAAAAGTTAAAGTACTTGTTTAAAATTTGGGTTAAGTTAACATATAAAAACCTCAGACTAAAAAATCTTTATGAAGTACGTATCAAAGAACTTGTATATCTACTATATAAATATAGGTAGTCGTAGATACGACATATAAATTCCTTGGTAAGTATCACTTGTAGTCATTCTATCCAACTCCTAATGTGTTCAACACAGAGTTTTTAACATTTTCGTGACTCTGGTTTGTGGCTTGATTTCGTCTCTGTCAAATACTTAGTTCCTAATAGGTGACACCGACGACGATGAAAGAAAATTAACCCTACAAACAAATATGATGGCTGTCATAGCACAAGAAATTTTATGTATAAAAATTATAACAATTTAATAGTCAGGCCATTGTAGTGTTTAAATTTCAAGTTTGAGTTATTTTGAATTCATTTTTAAACAAAAGTTAAATCTTGTCCAGTTTTGTCTGTCCAATAAAAAAAACCTCTTTAAGTCAGAATGAATAAAAAAGAGGGCAATGTGGTAAGTTTTATTTATAATATTGAAAATAAAAGCGAAAATATAGGGTGCTACTTTATTAGTGCCCGATATTTTAGTCAGTGCTTCTACTCCTAATTCTGATCAAATTTCCCCAAGGAACACATAGTCAGATCGCAAAAAAATTTTTGGACTCTTCACACTAATTTGGCCGCTTGGCTGATCGATTTGTATGATCGCTTGGCTGACCTTATATAGACACTGCAGCACAACAGTAGGTACTTAAATGAATCTGAAAGAACAATGCATGAGGAATGGTCGCTTCTTTCCCGTGATCCAAAAGCTTGGCCTGTAGTACTGAAGGAGGTATTTGGATTTTCAGTTCCCTTTTTATTTTAGCTATTTCATTTTAACAATGTTATGTTAATTATTACAAAATATGTGTTATATATTTATTATATTATTATTTTATTGTACGGCCCAAAATTTTTAGCACTATTATTGAAGATGAAGGTAGCTCTGCTCTATCTGTTCGAACTGGGATTTCAGCTTGAAAAGTTGTGCGCAAAAATGTTGACATTAAAATAAATCGATGTTTTTTTTTGTATGACAATAGGACATCTAAATACCTATAAATTCAAGGAAGTATGAAAACAAAGTTTGCTTTCAGAAGTTCATATTTCCCACAACTATAGAAATCGTTAAAAATATTGTAAGAAAGACGATATTTTACCATTTTGTTTTTAATAGAAACAATGCCTGAAAAGGGGGGTCATTTATACAATTGTTTACAAACCATTACGTCCCCAGTGCAGGGGCACGGGTCTCTTCCCAAAACTCTTCTATGTGTAAAAGGTAATTAGTCTTGTGGCGTATTATTTATACCTGTAACTTTGCAAAATTTGCAGTAAAATGCATAATATTTTCAATCCATATATTTTTTCCCCTATTGGGGTCAGCTTTACCATCCTGGGAAATTTCAACTTTGTAGTCTCAGCAGTTGGCTTGTGATCTCCGACCAAAACTTTAAATATCCAATAACGTACAAGAAGCCCTTATTTTATTATCTATACATGTATATTATTACAAGCGCATCTTGATGCGCAATTAAACTTTCAAAACTTAAAGTGAGACTTCTTGTGATCGTACTAAACATATTTAACTAAAGATGAAGGTAGCTCTGCTCTATCTGTTCGAACTGGGATTCCACCAGTTCGATCTTCCGCCCTAAAATAATTATATAAAAGTTCTTCATATAGAAATTTTGATTAGTACAAAACGTAAATATCGATCACACCCAACAAAATCCATTCCATATGGCAGTACTTTGTCACTCGCTCAAAATGTTTTTTGTTTAATTTTTTTTGTAAATAAAAATAAAGGTTCCAAGTGCTTTTGTGGAACATTTGAATCCATTCTACCAATCTTTGCCATGTTTTGTTCGACATGAGATTCCAACAACCAATCCCATCTTCCCAATATCCAATCTTCAGTAACAAATTATTTCACTAGGATGACAGCCAGCGAAAAAGCGGACAAGACATATTTGCAGATGATTCCTTTAGCTCACTGATCATTTGGAACATTTCCAAAGCGATGGAGAAGAATCCGGCACTTGATCTAAAAGTTAGTAGAACTTGATTATTTCTGTCGAGTAAAAAACATGTTACATTAAACATGACCAAGTAAGGTAAAGGTAAGGTAATCAAAATCTTCCTACATTCACAAACATATACATATGTTACAACCTATATCGTCCCTACTGCTGGGTCATGGGTCTCTTCGCAACCCAGGGAAGGTTAGGGCTTACTCCACACAAGATGACATTTGTAAACCATTTGTCATCCTGTATAATGAAACTGTAATAGGGTCCTGTTTGTACACGTAACCGTTTCCATTCCTACAGAGAATATGTTTAAAAAAAATGACAGTCTGACTCTTCTCGAATAACTCAAGAACGGCTAAATTGATTGAACTTTTTTTTATGATAATCTGTAATATTTAACCCGGAGTAATACTTATACTGGCAAATCAAAGTTGCGTATTTCCGCCCTAATAACGTATTGTTAGTAGGCCGTATAAAAATATAGTAAATACTGTACAAAGTTTTATTATTTCTTTTGCATGATTTTACCAAGAGCACCCCAATCTCGATGCAGGTAAAATCATTGCAGAAACTTTAAACTTTCACGCATTACCAGGCATAATAAATATACATTTTATAATTGTCATTATTAATAATTTATAACTCAAAATAAACTTTAATTTTAAACTAAATGTATTTTTTCAATTTTTTTTAAATTTAACATACTTATAGAAAGCGATAAGATCGGCGCAGGAGCGGCTGGAAGGCGACGTGGCTGACGTGTACACCATGATGTCGAGTCAAGAACCCGAAGAGCGCTACCTGACGTGCGCCCTGCTCGCCTGGCAGCAGCTGGGCCACCAGGGCGTAGAGAGCCTGTGCCGGTACGTCTTTTGAGCTCAGAACTAATCTCAGTTTTAGTTTCAGTCTCAGCTTCAATTTCAATGTCAATGTAAATCTCATGCTAAATCTTAATCTCAATCCTCTGAGATTCGTCTACTCTATATTTTACATAGTTGTGCTTAGGAAAATCATATTTATTATTAAATTATTTATTATTATTTGTTTATTACATGGAAACTCTACTCGTATACAGCTACAAAAACCTACGGTTATACAAATAAATGATTCTGGCTTTCAGCATATTCGATGTCCTGGCAATATGATTCAGATTCCAGATTACAAAATAGAAACAAAAGTAGCGCATTTACCAAGTACAATATAACAGAAAACAACGAGGATTTGATTATATCTATATATGTATGTATTTAAACGTATTTGTGTATGTATACCAGTCTCTGGTTCCCATAGTACAGGGAATCCTAGTTTGGGGCCAGATGACCGTGTGTGATTTGTCCCAGATATTTATTTATTTACTTATTTAGTTTCTTACTATATTAGACACGTAAAGAAAATTTGATAGAAAAAAACGAAAATATTGATGCCCTTCATCAGCTTTTCCTGAATGTTTAATGATATTCAAAACGTTTGCCATCATATAAGTGAGACGTCCTCAACCTAGGTCACAGGTACCATACCATGATGGAATGCGATAAAATTGCGAAAATTGATTCAGTATTATAATTGTAACATTGCAATTACTGCAAATTATACGGGTGCCATTAACTGAAAGTCATGTGTATATACAGGAATATTAGCTTTGAACTAATTAGAACTGATTATTAATTTATACCTTTCTGCAAAACGGTATACATAACTAAGGTTAACCGTCAAGGTGATTGAAATAATTTTATTAATATAACAAGTCAGAACTGAACATGAGCTCTTTCAAGGTAAAATATTTCAGGTTCATTGAAGAAAGTCAAGAAAGTGCATCTAGTGTTATAGGATCACACCAAGACGTTCTTATCGATAAGAAAAAGAATCCAGTTGAACCAATACATCATAAAGAAAAACAAAGCAGCCACCATGCAATAAGCAACCACGAACTGACTGAAAAAAGTAGTTATCCAAATAAAAACAACTGCGTCACAATTAAAGAGTGCGATTCGCAGCTTAAGGCCGAGAGTAGTATGTCGTGCGCGCGCCATTGGCCTAGCTACAAGCCGCGTAGCTGCAGAGACGAGGGCTTGATGGGCTCGGAGCGCTGCAGCATGCCAGTCGGGCCCGTGCTGCGGCTGCCCAATACCACCAGCATCGTGATGAGGGTCGATAACAACCCACGACCGCACCCGCACCCGCACCCGCACCCGCACCCGCACCCGCCGGCGAAGATAAGCGTTAAAAAGGAACAAGATATACTGCAGAAAATTAATGAGGTACTTTTCATATCTCTTTGTATGTCTTTGCAAGTTCTTTGCTGGAGAAATGCAAGTTATTTGTTGTTCTTAGATTAAGTCATAGGCAAAACTTTCCAAAGCGATGGGTGGCGAGAGAAAGAAGAGGTGGAGGAGGAGTTAAAGGAGAGCGAGTGGGTGCGAAATTCCCATTAGATATCCAAAAATATACGTATACAACAACGTACCAACCATAAGAATATATTATTATACTTACAAGTATAACCAAATGTGTCTGTTGTTTTGTTTATCACTTAGTTCTATTTTTATGGTGAGAATACTGAATGGATTTAACTGTTTCGTATATAACTTAAGTAAAAGGCTAACATATTTTGGCTGGTATGATTCAGCTATAACGACAACTTTCCAAACTGATATTCTTATATGTAAATGTTTACATCCCATATCGTCCCCACTGCAGGTGCCCGGGTCTCTTCCCATAAATCGGGATGGTCAGGCCATTCTCCACACACGGGGACCAATTCCGGATTGGTGGAGGTTGTGGGGCTAGTGGCCAGCTAAAGCGTCAAAAGTTTTCAAGCCGTCTATAAGGCCTCCGAAATGGCTTAACGACTGCCATCTAGTGATAGCAGCCGGTACCAATGGCTTAACGTGCCTTGCGAAGCACGCAAACGGTCGAGATAAATGTCACTAACAGTCGAACCCATCCAGGTTATGACCGTGTTTGTAGTCGGTTAACCTGGACGATAGACGTGACCACGTAAATACTCTAAAAGAATCCACAATCTTATTTTGTTGTAGGATTAATCATGCATTAGGTTGTATTCATAAAAGATAAACTGATAGTGAATGATATGCCACTTTACATGACTTTGTATTTTTTTGTTATCAATTCGGAACGACAGCGCTTATTTGCAAGTAACGATGAACATAAAAAATCTCTGATCTCAGGTATGTTGTCTCGAGTCGGGGTGCGTAGACCGGCTTGCGAAGATGGAAGCTACAACACGGGACCTCAGGTCGCGGGCTACCAAGTTGGCTCAGCGCGAAGCGGAGCGAGTTGCGCTGTTGGAGCGAGCTGAGGCTGCTTGGCGGGACCTGGAACTTAACTACCAGAGGCGGTTAAGGCTGAGCTTGGAGAAGGAGGAGGATATAGCTAGACAGGTGAACACGCGTGGGTCATATATAACTTAGGCTTGATATGATGATGTTGGCTAAGCGCGAGGCAGAGAAGCAGCGGTATACTAACTGAACTCGGAGAAGGAAGTGGGCGTATACAGCAAGCCAGATGAACTGGATATCATGACAGTAAGCCATTATGATGGCTTAGCGCGAAATGGTGCCGTTGGTGCTTTAAAGCAGGCTGAAGCTATTTAACAGGACGAAAGAACCAACTGTTCATCTCAGCTGATAGAAGAAAGAAAAAAACGTAAAAACATTTTAGGCTTTGAAAATACATTAACTTATGTTACCTACTAAATCACGGAGCTTCACAAAATTGTTCTTTTCGTTTTTTGGAAAAGTATTAAATTGTTTAAAATTTTATGAATAAAGCTGTTTTTTCTCAGATGAAAAAGATGATAGAAGAGCGGAACGGCTTCAAAGAGAACTGTGGAGCCTTGGTAGAAAAGCTAAAAGAGCGGTCGGAGGCAGCCGAGAGGGAACGGGACCGACTGAACGCGATAGAAAAAGAACTCTGCGGGCGTGCTTGCGAGCGCCTCAAGGTGTCAGAGGAATTGGCGCGGGAGGACACTACGCTCGCCGACAACTTGTGCAAGGCTGCGCAGATGGATCGGGACCTGCAGGTAACACAAAAATGTACGGTATTAAAGGTAACTAAGTACTGTGGAATGTTTGCAGTTAGTTTGATAAGCATGTTGTCGATAGTATACTTATAAGCTAGCTGGCGCAACAAAATGAATATTATGTGATATGTGAAAACTATCATATATTTACGTAGTTTCTATGGTACATCAATATAGTGCGGCTTTTAACTGTTTGACAGTAAAGCAGTAGTAGTTGATAATTTTAAACATTACTGTCTTATATATGCACAAAAAAATTAAAATTTCATAGATGAGAAACTGTGCCAACTTTCTCAAAGGGGGGACAAAATGCCTAAAAAAGTACCCCAAATGTTATTAATTAATTGTAAAAAATATGTTTTATGTAATAACATATGTTCAAGGAGTTCTTGGTGGTATAGATCACATAGTAATAGTAAGTATCTGGATATACATATTATGTATATTTTGCTGAAAATCTACGGTCGTTTTCATTCTTACGACCTAAATACCGTTTAGTAAGTCAAGGTAAGTGCCTAATTATACAATCATTACAATAAATTTTTGTATACAGGTATAGTCATAAAGTTATTCATTATATGTGTAGATCATAAACACCTCCCGTATCCCTAAGCTAATGTAATCATGCAAAATATGTATGTGAAATTGTTTAATACTTCTCGAAAAATGCTGCACGGTAAAAACAGTTTCTTTCGTTCAAGAAAATATAGTTTCATATATGCACCATGAAATATTTTTTTTCAATGGAGTTCTTGAATCAACCCTCAAGAATGTCATATTTTTATTGTGAGAGTCGAAACTCTCGTTATAAAAAATATTATTTCTGGAGTAAGAAATAAATCCAAGACTTCAGAACCTCTTGGCGCAAAATAATTGGGTACGCAACATTTTTTATAAGGCATGAAAATAAAAATAAAATATTTTGAGATATTTTTAAAAGCCATATTTTATTTCCCACTCGAAAAAGTAAAACATTGAGTATAAAAATCGAAAAACAGACAGTAACCTTCATTTGTATCCTTGGGACGTAACATGCTTGCACACTTTTCTGAGTTACTTTGAGTTATTTATTATAAACAAACGAAATAACAATTGACTTGACAGTTGACGTTTCAGAACACTTTCATAAGCGTAATGTTTTACTCTGACAGCAGGATAAATTATTATAAATCGTTAAAGTGTAAACGAATCAGACTATCTCAGATATATTTTGCGTTGTTCTGGAACGGGCTTTAGTGTAAACAAAAGAGTTGGTGATTGACTTGACCATGGACGTACTATTTAGTTTTTCCTATAGAAGCATTTTGAGAGTACTCAGTCCAGTTTGAATAGTACGTCCATGGACTTGAAAAAATGAAAAAAAAAAAATGAAAAAAAGTTTATTTCTTTTTCTATCCTTACATTCTAAAACAAGGTTGAGGTTTCCTTTTAAGTATAAAAATACCTGTGTCAGGATACCTCGCTCTTCCATAACTTACAGATTGTTATTAAAAAATAAACCAACAAGATAATAGTAATAGTAAATAATAGTTGAATGTGTGTGTGTGTGTGTGTGTGTGTGTGTGTGTGTGTGTGTGTGTGTGTGTTTGTGTGTGTAAGGAGGGTTTTACTGTCTGTGTCCTAGAAGTTCCTCCGTCTCCTCATATGTTATAGTTTTTAGATACTTTATTAATTTATGTTTACATTCATGTACGTTAAGGGTGTAAATATTTAGAATTTTGTTAATAATGTTATAAATGTGACTAGATTGTGCAGTATATTGCCTTTTCGCAAATGTTGTTCGGCAAATTTGAGTTTCAGCCACGATATCTTTTCTCCTTCTAACAAGTTTGCTGGGGTCAAACTGTAGTGTTTTGTGTTTTCTTAGAATACTATTGAGTACATACAGCTTTCTTATAGTTAACAGTTCACAGGATGAATACAGTTCAGTTGTTGGAAATCTGTATGGCAAAAAGTACATCACTTTTAGCAGAGATCGTTGGGCTCTTTCAGTTTCGATAAATTTGGTTTTTGTCGCACCTCCCCAAATTGTTATCCCATATGTTATTACAGATTGTGCCAAAGCTATATATACTTTATTTAGAAGAATTAATTATTTATTTAAAAGAAGGACTTGACAGTTGACATCTTAGAAAGCGTTCCGGAATACTTTCATGAGAGTATTTTTTTACCCTGACAGCAGGATAAACTATTGTAATTTTTTAGTGTAAAAGGGACAGAGTATCTCAGGTATATTTTGCCCTTAATTTCATCGTAAGTCATGTCAAAAACTAAAAAGGTAGAATTCGACTGTTCGTTTTATAGTTTGTGTACAGGTAACGTCATTAAGGCTTGAATATAAAAAATATATTTAAAAATATCTAGAGAAAATGAAATCAAAGTAGTTTTTCAAAATATTTACATACTTTTTTGAAGCATACCGAAATGAAATGAAATAATATTTATTCGAAGTAGGTATCTCTGTACACTTTTCGAACGTCATATTTTTTCTACCTAATACGAAGTTCCTACCACTCGGAACTCGTATACCCAACGTTTCGGGAAGTGTTTGCGGAGAGAGAAGAAACGTCGGGCCCTAAAGAAACTCCCTCCAACACATTTTTTTAAATAAAATTCTTATATGCTATTACATAATTCAGGTAAACAACAAAGATATAGTTAGCTTAGTTGCATACTATTACAAACGAATGTGAAAGAATCAACAAAAACATACAAGTACAATGTGTAAACAGGTAATTATTGTGACCAAACACCAATGACAAGAGCAGGCCAGTTCACACGGACAGCACCCGATCACGAGTATAACGCGGGAGTCAGCCATCGCTCCCCTCAACCATATTTGAGGGAAGGGAACGACCCGGCTCCCGATACGCCACCATTTAAGCGAGCATGCACCGCTCCGGTCAATGGGAAAATATATTAATTAATGAATCTTCAATCCTTCCAGACCCTCCACAATATTTATACAACCACTTACAATTTCAATTACTAAATATTAAGTATACATAAGGTTATGTAATTTATACATGTCTAATCAATCATAATAATCAATATTTTATTGGTAAAAGAAATATTTTAAAAGTCATTTAATGTCATTGTACATTATTATGTCATTTAGTTGCAGAAACACTTTTTATCCACGCATTCTTATCATCTAGGTATTCGGAAGTCTTATAGTAGGCTTTACTGCACAGTGTCTTTTTAACATACATTTTGAATTTATTTTCTGTAAGGTTTAGGATGTCTTCCGGTATTTTATTATACATTCGTACACATTGCCCCAGAAATGACTTGCTGACTTTACTGAGCCTAGTATATACAATTTCAAGTTTATTTCTACTTCTGAGATTACGATTATGCCTGTCAGAGTTCAGCGAAAAAAGATGCAAGTTTTTCCGGACATACATTATGTTTTCATAGATATATTGATAGGGAAAAGTCAAAATATTAATTTCTTTGAATTTATCTCTAAGTGACTCTCACGAACGCATTCCGTAAATCGCACGGACAGCTCGTTTTTGCAGCACGAAAATTGTATTTATATCAGCCGCATGTCCCCACAAGAGAATACCATACGACATAACGCTGTGGAAGTAACTAAAGTACACTAGCCTAGCTGTGTTTATGTCTGTTAAAAGCCTAATTTTTTTTACAGCATATGCAGCAGAGCTTAATCTTCCTGCTAAAGTATCTATGTGAGGACCGCATTGAAGTTTCGAATCTACAGTTATGCCCAGGAAAACTGCGTTCGGTACAAATTCTAAAAGACTACCAGCTAGCGATACATTATTGTTTACATGTTTAACGTTTGGCAACGTAAAATTTATACATTTAGTTTTTTTCGCATTCAAAACTAAGTTGTTCACGGTGAACCAATTGTGCACTTTACAAAGAGTGTCGTTTACTACGTTAGTCAACTCAGTTTTTCGGTCAATTTTAAAAAGTAAAGATGTATCATCTGCAAACAACACGATTTTCGATAGTGATTCAACCATGAATGGGAGGTCGTTTATGTAAACTAGAAAAAGGAAAGGTCCTAAAATAGATCCTTGAGGCACACCCATTTTAACCCGTGAGCCTGATGATTTTGTACCATTAATCTGTACCTTTTGGGTTCTATTTATGAGATATGATTCTAATAGATTTAAAGCGTTATCTTTAATACCGTAATATTCCAATTTGGCAAGTAAGGTCTTATGTTCTACGCAGTCGAAAGCCTTTGACAAATCGCAGAAGACTCCTATAGCATTTTGACATTTTTCGAACGCATCGTATATGTTTCTTATCAGTTCGACTCCAGCGTCGGTTGTAGAACGCCCTTTAGTGAAGCCAAACTGCAGACTATGAAGCAGTTTATTAACATTGAAGTGACTCATCATTTGACTAAGAATTATCTTCTCAAAAATTTTGCTTAGTACTGGCAGCACTGAAACTGGTCGATAATTACTTGGATTATTTTTTTCTCCAGACCTAACCCAATTTCCAACTCTTTTTTTCTGTGTGCCTTTTAGGACCGTGACGTGTTTTTTTTCAACTTTGATCGATATCTACTATAGATTCATAAACTTTTCAAGCCTACAATTTCCACAGAATTTTCAGGCACAAATATTTTATATATTTATTAAAAAAACACTCGCTTGTTCGCTCTGGATCTATTGAGATATCTTTGTTATCTATTTAGCGTAAATTACTTACTTAACTTTGCCCTAAAATTAAATTACATATGATTACTTTATCCACAAAGCCTTATCTGGCAAAATTCTATAGCCTTTTTCCAGATTATATGAAAAGCATGTTACAATATGTTCATATTGCTTGCAAAGTAAATCCTAGTAAAGAGGAAGCAAAACTCCTCTTTCATTGTTGCATTACCTTTACCATAGAATTTTGAATGAAAAGCAGCTGACATGTCCTGGCAGCACGTGAAATCTATAGTTTGGAACAGATCCGAGTAGAACAAAGTAGTCTCAGCACTGTGCACCCCTAGGTGTTACGCCTGACCTCTTTAAGTCTAAGAAGAAGAAATAATTTTGAATGTTGTCACTTGTATAAATGATAATGTTTTAGTTCAAGGAAGAGCAGACCCGTCGCAAGGTGCAATGCCTCGAGAGTGGGATTGAGATTGCGCGTGCGCTCAAGTTCGAAGCCGGCCGGGCCATGCACGCCGAGCTGGCCGGCTTGCGCGACCAGATCGCCATGGTCTCCACCCAACTGCTGGAAGAGGACGCGCTCATCACCAAGTTCAAAGAGGAGGTAAGTATCAACTTATGCTGGTAAGTATATAAGGTCTTACAATATCAGCTGACACAATTTAAACTGGGGTTTTTACTGCTAAATGAAACAGAATAATTTTCTCCGAGGAATCCATGAGTACACAGTTGTAGACAGATTGAAAGACTTGTAAAAAAAAAGTTTTAAAATAATTATTAACGAGTAGTTTTTTGTTTGGGAAAGTTGTTGTTTAGAAAACTGAATTTAAATAGTTCAGCTGAATAAGACCTTAAGGTTAAACGTTAGTGTTCTTATACGAATATACAATATTTTCCCGTCGGTTCAGTCAATTTGAAATGTTTTAATTATAAAATTTACATTTCTTATTAATCAAATTCCAAGTTGCAACATCGACGACGAACAAACACAGTATCCCGCGAGCGGCGGCGATTATTTGTATTGCTGAAGCTTTTGCGAACCGTTCAACAGCAGGCGTAGGCGACGGTTGTTGATTGATATTTTCAAAGAAGTTTTATATCGCCGCTCCGCTCAGCGGGGATATATTTTGCAAGTCTGTGGATATATTTTGATCTATATATTTAACCGGCTCGGTTGAAGATACAAATTCACATTGGAAACTTAATAAAAAAAGTACCGACGTCGAATTTTAAAATGCAACTTAGTCATCTAATTATATTTTTTTTTGATTTTTTTTGTTACTCTAATAGTCTAGTTAGTAACTTTAACAATACGCTAAACAGGTTTTTTTCTATATCATCTCCATTTATACCTTACTGGAACCTGCCAACACCATAAAATGCAAGCTAGACTTATACCTTTAAGTTATAATAATCAATCAATAGTTGTCACTACCCAAATTTTATTTTATTTTCAGCTGGATGAACTACGAAAAGAAAAGATGGAGATCGTTGAAGATCTGGAAGGATGTAAGACTCTCTGCGACGGCCGACTCACAGACAATATGGAGAAATTGACCAAGAAGCGCGAAGAACTGGAGAAGTTAAAAGACAAAGTCATCGAGTGCAAGTGTAAGATGCCGGTTGACGTGATCGTGGAGGCAAGACGGACGCCATCTCTCGTAGCGCTGTGCGACTGCACCGCTGAGGACAGAGCTTTGGTAAGTTCCACGCCGTTGAGCAAAGTTTTAAGTGGTTTGCAGAAGATGATGGTTAAGGACAACGAAGTCGAATGTCAATGCAGTAAGGTGAGTATGTGTAAGGTACTAATCGATGTGACTGCAGAAATGAAGAGTCATGGTAAGTTTCAGTACATAAAAATAAGTTGTAGTAAAAAGTATTTCAAACAATAAATTGTTCAGAGCTAGAGGATGTAGAGTATTTGTTCGAATAAATACTTCATGCATTGTAAATTTAAATGTGTAGATTTTGTATAACTTTTTCAACGAAAGCTTGCATGTAAAGCGTAGCCAATCGGAAGTTGGCTTGCCACACACACATACACTCACATAGGAAACTCAGAAGTATAATGGTTTATGTATACGAAAACGGCGTCCAGCAAAGAAAACCAATTTATACTTAGTAAGCCTTCCAATAATCCAACTGTTTGTCAACAGCCTAAACAGGAAAAAAGATTGTTTATCCAAATACTCTTTCATAATATTGCGAAAATATACATAATATATAATAAATATAATATTGTTAAACATAAACAACCTATTTTTGGATTGTATATATTTTTTGAAGACTGTGATTGTGCCGCTTTATACAATTTTTTGCGAAGGTAAATAGCAGAAGAAAAGTACAAGTACGATTTAAAACCTTGTTTTATATTTATATTTAAATGCAGAGGTTTTTATTTATATTTGTTGCTACTAGAGCAGCTTCATTCCATACAAAAGACATCAACGCGAGCTACATGCGCAGAAGTTTAGTGAAATATCTCTCGTTGATGTCTTTTGTATGGGGAAATTAAAGCAATGAGTTTCGTCCTATACGGAGAATAACAAAAAAGAATAGGACCAAATACGAGTAACTAAAACTTTATTCCAAACTTGATGATATGGGTGACAGCTGTCAGCTGCGTACTTCTAGCGCTGCATCTCAAAAAACTAAACTCGATTTACGACTTTATAGATATGTCACCCATATCATAAAGCTTGGAACAGAGTTTTTTATTTGTATTAACGAGAAGTGCTACTCTATTTTTACCCGACTACGGCGAAGCAAAAAGGAGGGTTATGATTTTTAAGTATGTAATACATACATACATACGGGTTAAACAATGTATGTTCATCCGTTCCCACATAACTTCTAAACTACTTAATCTAAATCTGACAAATGAGGTATCGTTAGAAGCGTCATGATTGTCCGCTAGTTATAGGCTACTTGACGTCACATTAAATTCAATATGGCACCCTCTAGAGGACAAAATCATGATCAAAGTAATATTTTTTCTTAAACGATACCGTGTTAGGTATCAAATAACGAGCACATTTCAAAAATGTATATATTATACATACGTACTAGCTGTTACTCGCTGCTTTGCTTGCATTCGCTCGATTAATTGTGTCAAATGTGAGCCAAACTCCAAAATAATTTAAAATAAAAATAAGTTCAAAAACTGAAACCCGACTACGGAAAATGTCTTTCTGAAAAGTATAAAACAAGAAAGTGTTATATAGTGATTTTCAGAGGATAGCCTTATCCTTAGGAACCCTAAATTATTATACATACTGGCATACGACCACGGCTATCTTCTGAACATCACTATATAATAATAATAATAAATATTTATTTTCACATAAAGTGGGTACATTTCCTTAAATGTAGTACTTAAACTACTGTATCCTTAAAATTACAGGCACAAATATAAATGAGTTGTATGAACATCTTATTCACCACACTAGGATTCCCTGTGTTGTGGTTGACTAGTTTCTTCCCAAGTATTATAATAAAAGGTTCAGAAAATATTATTCGGAGGATAACAAAGTTGAAAAGTTAATAAATGTTACAATTACTAAAACCAGATTATGTGATAGTGTATGTGTGAATGTGTGTGCGTGAGGGAGTGTGAGTGTGTGTATGAGCGTGAATGTATCTGTGTCTATTTATACAGGCTGTTAAAAAAGTGCGTTTGTGATTTTAAGGGATTACTCAGAATCAAGTATAGAATACAGGAAAAATATAAAAAATCCGATCTACAACTTATTTCAGTTTCCCATAATAAATCGGAATAATGAATCAAGATTTTGTATGGTAAATAAATGAAATGAAACAATATTTATGTGCCCAAGGAAATTGCATATAAAAGATTGGTTTTAAATAACCCTTCGGATTATCATCATATCAAACACAGTTTTTCGATCCTGTGGTGACATTTAATGATTGTACAGTGGATGTAAACTCATGACTTCATGTTTATGCATGCACCTAGAAATTTGTTTTATACCTTAGACCGAAAATGGAAATTCCATATTATAACTAAAAGTCAAAAATATGTAATTAATATCTCAAACCAATGCATCTTGTAGGATGCGTGTTAACTTATAACTTCATGATTAAATATTCACCTAGAAAGATTGTTTATACTTAACTGAAACTGGGTACTAAATTCTATAGGGTCCTAACAGTAGCTTCTACATATAAAACTGAGCAACTTTCTCCAAGGACCTATACACAATTCCCAAAAATTTTATTCGACTTCCCATGCAAAATTTGCGGATCCATTGATGTATGAGCCAATTTTTTTTACGAATGTTGTCTAGGTTCCTGGGAGAAAGTTTTTCAGTTTTATAACTCAAAACCGTGGTTAATTTTTTTTCCAGATATTTCCTAAAGTCCCTGTATATATATAATAGAAGCCAAAGACGAGATAGCTTTCTCAAACTAATGCATTTTGTAGGAGGCGTGTTCATGCACATCGCTGCGGGGTCAGCTCCTCTCCAACTTGCTTGCGGATCTGTTCGGCGGACTGCAGAGCGAGCTGGGCATGTCCGGCGCACAGATGCCCTGTCAGCTGCTCAAATGCTTGGAGGACAAGCACAACTGGGACAAAGCGACCGTTGTCAAGGCCAACTTGAAGAGCTTCTTCTCAAGGCTTCTAGTAGGCGAGCTGGACATAGCCATAGCAACGGCAATAGAAAAGTATCATGCTAGGGTAGGTTATAAGCACCATCTATCATGTTGCATCGTTTACTCTATACGTCGATACGATAACATCATCGTCATCATCAGCGGAAGGACGTCTACTGCTGGACAAAGGCCTCCCCCAAGGATTTCCACACCGACCGGTCATGCACTGCCCGCATCCAGCGGCTTCCCGCAACCTTTACCAGGTCATCGGTCCACCGAGTGGGAGGCATGCCTAACACTGCGTTCTACACTCTATACGTATAACTTTCAGTAATGTTAAACCTACATTTCCATTATGTATGTCCTATTTGCACATATACATTTATGTATGTCTGTATTTATATGTATATGTTTTTGGCAATCCTTTTACATTATTTTATATTTTATGCATAATCAGGGTTTTTACCCGATGGAATAGCATATGACTTTTATTAGAAAAATATTTTGGAGAGAATTCCTTTTGAACCCGATGATTCTTCTCTCTCCGCAGTCACTTATCGAAACGTTTGGTATACAAGTTCAAAGTGGTCGGAACTTTGTATTAGCTAGACTAAAATTGACCTTCGAAAAGCGTACAATTCTACCTACTCCGAATAAAAATATTTTGATTTGATTTGATATCTTTGTTATACTTTGCAGTGGGTAGGCACGTCATGCGCAGACCCACGCCTGATCCCAGCTCCCGGCGAAGATTTGCCAGAAGGCTGGCAACAACGCGTGATCGAGCGCAAGGCGCAGCAGCTGGCTGCGAAGCTTGCAGAGCAGATGTTCGAGCAGAAAGCCGAAGAACTCACACAGCGAGCTAAGGACGCTATGAAGTCAGCTCCCCCACCATGCGACTGCAAGCCTAACGAGACGCAAGGTATATTTTACAGTACGGTCTGTCCCTGCTGTTCTCTGAAGGTGACCACACTTCCCCCGCCCTGAGGGACGCTCTCCTACGTGTTAGAAAGGGAGCTCGTAATAGGTAAATAACTCCGATGATTTGTATGGAGTGTTCGAAGTGTGGCGTAATCTAGTTGTAAGAGCTGTCGTAATGCTGACAAAAGCTCAAGTTACCGCAATTTTCCGGTAAACTCGTCGAGCATATGTTCGAACAGAAAGTCGAACAATTCAGGCGATGAATTCGCAATATAGATGAACGGCTCCTTTTATAGTCGGCTGTCTTTGTATTTGAAAAACTACATATAATCAACCCACCCGCTAATTGTCTTTTGGAAGTTATTATATCAGTCCACGTAAACAATCGTACCTTGTTTTTTTAAAAATTGCAAAACTTTAAAAAATATTTTGAGGAAATTTAACAAAACAACAAATTAATCAACGTTTTCTCAATATTATTACTGAAACAAACTAGACGGCAAAGTCAATAATTGACCCCTGAGTAATTCGCAAGCATAAACCCTTGACTCAGCTTAACGAGAGGCAGAGTAGGCTAAATAAACACTAGTTAAGGCAGAAGACCGATCAACTCATGCAAAGGGCTAAGTAAAACCGCACGAATAGTTTGAGATTGCTAATAAGACTCAGGGTTTCATGTTACAGTTTAATCCTCTTCCTCCTGATCGAAAAAGTTTTAGTGCAATAATGCAGAGATTTAATGATTTTATATACTGCTAAAGGTTTTAGATTACAGCATGAGTTAGTGTATATTATGTGTTGGCATACCCTGTGTTTGAGTTAGAAGAATCGTAGGTATTTCAGACTGAAACTTTTGAATATAAGTGTAACTTTGATACGTTAAGTATTTATTTCTTGTGCAGCGACCTTCCAGTGTCTGCTGCGCTCCAGCCTGGGCGACGGGCTCTCCCTTCTGACCTCTCACAGCACTAACACCTGCGACCAGCCGCCCAGCTGGAAGCGCGCTTTTACTGATGTGACGCAGCTCCGACTCGAGGTGGAGAATTTAAAGAAAGTGCGTCATTTATCATAACGTCCCCGAGTAGTGGCTTAGTGCGGCTTGCGTGGTCACGCAGGTTAACTGACTATAAACACGGTTATAACCTAGACGGGTTTACGTTACGCAAGTTAAGTCGTTGGTTGCGGCTTCTATCACTAAATGGCAGTCGTTAAGCCATGTCGGAGGCTTTATAGGTGACTTGTAAACTTCTGACACTAGGGTTGTCCCTATCCCCGAAAGCTCCACCAATCCGGACTTGGCCCTCGTGTGTGGAGCATAGCCTATCCCGAGGTTTGGTAAGAGATCCGTGTCCATGTAGTGCGGACAGTATGGGTTCTTAACGCAACTTGAGTATGTGTATGTATGTGTGTACAACATACATTGTTTGGATAATAATAAGTATAATTTCAACTTTACCTCGATCTCTACTATAGCATCGTTTTAATTGATATAAGTGAGAAACTAAGGGGTGATTCTTTTTATTCTTACGTATAATATAAATGCGACAGTAATTAATATTGTTTGTTTGTGCTTTTCTCGAATTGTCTCGGAAAATACATCGGGGACCTCAAAAATAATGCGTCTTGACAAAGATAGATAGATAGATAGAAAAATTATTTATTTCTCTAAAAAAGCAGCACCATACAAATAAAACAAAAGCAACGCTTACAACCAAGATGAGAGCGGGGAAAAACATAGAATAGTTTTAAAGACTAACGTGAACTGCACACTTCCAACAACGCGATATAAAGGCGTGTAGAACCGCGGACAAAAGCTAGTTTTTATTATAAATCTTGTTGCATATCTTAAATGCTGATGTAGTCGTTACTGCGATTAGATGTTAATTATATTTTTGATTAATCACATATGGTCATTCCGCCTTAGTCTAGCATTTTCTGCTAAAAATATTATAAAACTATTGGCACATATTACCATATAAGCGAGGAAAGTCATACAAGAATAGATTCAAAAAAATTAACCATAAAAACGTTTTTCAGGAATCCATTAAGAAACATGATCTCAAGGCAATGGAGAAAGAAATTGCTAAATTAGTGCTGCTCTCATCGGTATGTTTATCCTAATATTATAGGTACTACTTACTGATGATACTAAATATGTTGTTATCAATCATAATATATTTATTATCATAATCCTTTCTGTTAGTTTAACCTAAATTTGGTTACTTCATAAGCTGAATAAATGGTTCCTTCTTTTAACTTAATATTATTTTAGGAGCCCAGTTGCGAAGTGTTATTGGAGCGCAAGAGAGATATGAGCAGAAGGACTTCGCCACAACCAGAAACCGTTTCGACTTCACCAGGAAGGCAAGTAAAGAATACAACAAGATTGACAACCATAAGAAAATCTGGAAACACTACCACAAAAACCCCAAGAAAACATTCTCCTACATCTAACGCAACATCAGAAAAACAAACTAGTAAATCTTACAGAAGACCAGGCCAGACATATGCTGTCAATGTATGCTTGTGCAGTACAAAAGATCCACAGAAAATCAAACAAAAAAAGATCAATAAAAATAGCGATGAAGACAAAAGTGCATGGCAACAAACACAAGTTTTGTCACAAATGTCTAGTATAAAACAAGCAAAGCCTATTGCTCAGTTGCAGAGTAACACACAACATGATTATGAAGTATTAAAGAGCAACAAACCTTCCTTCGAACATACGTGTAAAACTAGCTGCGTTTGTTTTAATAAAATACCATCAAATACATCTATAGATGAACTTTTACAAACATTGACCAAATGGACATATAACTTTTCTGAAAATTATACCGATAGTAAATGCATCAATGAACATGTAACTGAAAAACAAAATTCGAATGAAAAAACTGCAACAACTGATTCGAAACTAAATAGTGAAAGTTCTAAAAAGAGCAGTTTAAAAAACTCACTTAATAATGGAATGGTATTATCTTATAATGTTAGTAGTCAAACGGATCAAAAATACATAAAATTAGATTGTGACTTTCCTTTGGCAACAGATTCAGAATACATGGGTGCCGTAAACTTGGATAAGAGCAATGAAGCTTTTTGTATATGTCAAGAAACAAAATCGCCCGAAGAATTAAAAGATATCGGAACGTCTATCAAATGCATAAAATCATGTAACTGTCAAAATAATACAGTAACACAAAAATCACCTAACGCTAGTCATGAGTTTTCAAATGATTATACTTTGGACGTAAACAAAACCAAGGAACAAAATAAGGAGGTATATCAATGTAAAAAAGTACACGATCAAGATAAATTAATGAATGAGCCACCGAAGGCAGACCTTTTTTTAAATCTATCTCACCACGTCAAAAATCAAGAAGTAAATGTATTTACTTCCTTTAAAACCCTTACAAAAGAAATAAAAGAGGATATATTGAAGTACTTATGTGATCAACAAAAAAATAAAACTGACTCAAAGAAAATTACTGACAAAGAACAAAATACCTTTGCTCCTATAAATACTCATCACAAAGTTCAAACTTCAGAATGTTTCTCTGGTGATGATGAATATCGTATAGAATTTTTAGGCGTCACGTTAACGAATGAAAATGTCGATATTAAAAATGCTACTTATGAAAATAACTTTAATAAAATTGAAAACATATCCACTCAAACACAGTCCAATCATGAAAATATATTAACTGAAGAATACCAGTCTCAGTTATGTTGGCAGAATATAAAGAATAATTATCCATCTTTATGTCAATGTGGTATGAAATTAGATGAAATAAAAAACTTTTTTGATAAAAATCTTAATAAGCAGCAGGGAGATTATAACAGATATGAAGATAAAGGTTTTGATACGGAAAGTTTGAAAAGCACAATCAAAGATCAGAAATCTTGTGTATGTTGTTCCGGTACTGAGAAAGATAATTCAAATGATTTAGAAGTCAACACATTCCAGCTACTTGAAGAACATTTGAAAAAGAAACTCGAAGATTTTAAATTCAATTGTATTCCATTTTGTTTACCAATAGAAGAAGAAGACAAACTTTACTCAGCATTATTACAAAAGATAAAACAAGTCATAGCAGACAGTACCGATAAGGTTTCTTGTAGATGTTCTGATAAACAAGAAATAGAAGGTAGTTGGAATCGAGCCTATAATTTGTTACAAGAATATTTGAAAGTTAAAATAAGTCGCGTGAAATGTCTATGTGGGACTTCCAACGATGATAAAGAAATTTTGCCTAATGTTGTAAAAAAAGTATGTAGTTTAATAGAAAAAGATTTTCAGCGATTAAAAGATAAATGTCAAAACAAAAACTTTCGGAAACAAATCCACTACAACAATAAAGTAGAAATTGAAACGCCTGAAAAGGATACAAGTGCATCAGAGGTGATCAGCATAGAGGATGTAGTAAAGATTGATGGCTGTTTAAAATATTTAGATAATTCATGTTCGCCCACTAACGCTGCAGTAAGTGTATTCATGAACACGTCGCCTTCATCTAGACTAGAGAGCAGAGGTTGCGATCCTGTAGTTTGCAGTAATATATTGATAACAACCCAAGAATTACAAGTAATTGGCGACCAATGTGACCCAAATTTGGACTCTTGTTCTAATATTAATATCGAAAAGTCAAATTTAGAGTTTGCAGAAACAGAAGCAACAATTCAGTGTGCTGAAGTTTTGCCGACAAATATTAACAATTATATTTTAGAAAGTAATAAAAATATGTCGGAAGTAGATGTAAAGGAAGAAAACCACAAGCTTATAAAAGAATTAACATTGCCTTATATCGGATATACTGTGGAATGTTCCTGTGATCATAAGCTTGGTTTTTGTACATGTAATAGAGCTTCAGTGCAAAGGTACAATGATAATGTTCAAAATATCTGGCAAGCGTTTACTACCAACAAAGTTTCTGAAAATTTTTCATATGTTATGAATAATGTACACAAAAAAGTAGATAATATATGCAATGTTGACATAATTGAGGACCCTATATTACTGAACATAACCAAAGTGGACAACACTACTCAGTTTTCAATGGTTAGTGCAGGTAATGTATGCGACATAAAAACTAGTGATACAGAGGGAGAAATAGTATTGAAAGTTTCTAAAATAGAAAATGAAAAACAATACAGTGACATTACTACTGGAACTACAGAAAAAGAAGATTTAAACGTTAAAGCTCTATATAAGGACGATGAAACGCTGCAATGGTATGAATGTGGTTCACAACCAAATGTAGAACAGCAAACAGCAAAAACGAAATCGGTGCGTTTCCATAGAGAAAATTCTGATGTTGCCAAAAACGAGTCACTTTTGGACAATTACGAGAAAAGCTTAAGTAATACGATGACTCAGGATTGTGATTGCGGTATGGTCCCCATATGTCATGTCAAGATGTTGATGGACAATATCGAAAATCGGTTGATTCACTCCGAATGCACATGTGATTCTATGAGTGCCAAAGTATGTCCAGTACATTCAGTTCAAAATAATTATAATGAGTAAAAAGTCCGTAGGTATTTAAGCTGTTGAATTTTTTTATTTAAAGTCATATTCAGTGAGTGTTTTTGATTTAGTTTTACTTATTTTATTTATTAGTCAGTGAGTTAAATTAAATATACCAGTATTATTTATACTAAAATAGCCTTTATGTTTTAATTAAAATACATGCTTATGTTATACTTTGAGTCGTTATTTGGCTATACGCTAAGGGCATTTTAAGAATTATGTAGTGTTTTATAGATTATTTAAATTCTAGACTTGATAGATCACCTTCCATGCATATAAAACACTATTTCTACGGCTAAGTTTATTATTGGTACTCAATTTAATCAATAAAATTCGACATACTGATAATGACTGATAGCTAATCATTAATAAATAATACTTAATCTTCAGTTTTATAGATCACTCGCTCAGTGTGGCGCGAACGGCTGAAGTATTCGATATGCGTGTTTGTTTTGTGTGCTCCCAATAACGCTCGTTATAACAAAAAGTGTAGTGTTGACCGTGTATTAAATTTAGCTCTTTTTATATTTATCGATACTTATATATATTTTTATACACTGCCATGGAAAACCATCAGAAAAATACAAGAGATAATAATGACGGAGTAGAAGATGAGAAACCGAGAAAACGTAGTAAACCGAATATCTTGTCGCGAATTTTCATTTGGTGGATATGTCCCGTACTTATAAAAGGCAATAAGAGAGATGTAGAAGAAAAGGATCTGATTATTCCTCCAAAGAAATTTGACTCTGAAAAACTTGGATATCAATTTGAAAAGTAAGTAGATTGGAATAATCTTTTTTGAGTTTTTAGTTCTTGTTGCATTAGGATATGTTCTCAAAAATCAATAAGTAGGCATTAAAACTAATAAATAATACTAAATAATAATAATAATTAATATCTAAAATTACACGTTTTTGAAAAGTGACGGGGCTATTATGTATCTTTCTAATCAACCTTCGAGTACATTAGCCCACTGTACTGCTGGATATAGGTGGTATATACAGCGTTATTTTTGGATCCCCCACCAAAATTTCACAGTGGCTTCTACGTGCTTCTACTCATGAAACTGAGCAACATATTATATATGAGATATTAACCAATGGTCAATTTGTAAAAAAAAATTGAGCATTTCCATACAAAATAGGCCGATCACGTGATCAAATTATTATGAACGGTCCAAAAACTTTTTTGTGAATATTTGGGTAAAGTTGCTTAGTTTCATGAGTAGAAGGCATTGTAAAGTTTTGGTGGGGGGTTCAAAAATAACCCTGTATAAGGTGCTATTTTATTAGTGCCCGATGTTTTAGTTAGTGCTTCTAGGAATAGAAATGAATGAATCAGGAATAATTCTGATCAACGTTCCCCAAGAAACTCATAGTAAAATCGCAAAATTTTTTTTAGACTACGTACAAATCGATCAGCCAAGCGGCCAAATTAGTATGAAGAGTCCAATTTTTTTTGCGATTTTACTATGGCTTCCTCGGGGAAAGTTGATGAGAATCAGGAGTAGAAGCACTAACTAAAATATGGGGCACTAATAGAGATATATCAATAAATTATACAACCACAATTTGCATACTTTGTCGTGTAACCCTTCCGATTCAACCTGACTGAATTGTTAGTGGGAAATAATTATTTTTTATTGTATTAAAGGCAATGAAAGACGTACAATTATTTATTATAATAGGTAATTATTTTATGTCTGTGAATAACAGATTATCCTATAGTACAAAAAGCAGATGTCTTAAAGTACAGTAAAAATAAGCACTTGAGACGAAAGTTAGTAATTAGTACTAAATTATACATGCAAATCAAAAACAAAGGCAAGTGTGTTATTATAATTAAAAGAATAACTGTAACTGTGTAAAATTAACTGACGAATACCGAGTGTAGTTATATGTTTATCTGTTATTTATTTTATATGTCAGGAATACAAGAAATAAACACTAAACTAAAACTTTACTAACAAAAATATGATGTGCTCGTAACTATAGCCTAAACCTTCCCTAAAGATTACCACAACTACCAGTCTTGCACTGCCCGCATCCAGCGGCTTTTTACCCTCCATTGGTAAGTCCTTAGCTTCCACGACTTTTACCAGGTCATTGGTCCACCGAGTGGGAGAATTGTTAACGCTACATCTTCCGGTGCGCCGTCGCCACTCGAGAACTTTACTGCTCCAACGGCGGCCACTGCCAGGAACTTAACTTGTGGTATAACTATCTAAGAACAAAAAAAAAGTTGGGGTAATATTAATCAGACTTGAGAAAATTTACCAAATAATTTGGGTTTGTACGAAAAGTACCATATTTCGATGCTTCACAGAATAATGAAGTTTCTGGTGTAGTGGGCTGTATAAAATTTTAGAGTAACCTTAACAAACCCTTTTACAATTGGCTATATATGAGAAAATCAATTAATCAATCTAGGCTGATTTTGGCCTGTGCATTTGCAATTATTTATTAGAGTGACGTTTGTGCACTCTTATATGACTGAGGTAGCCAATTTTAGCTAAGAATCAAGAATAAAGAAAAATTGATTTTTCTCGAAATAACTAACTACAATATAGAGCTGCACCGAGTTTTATTAAAATTATTGATTTATTGTCGATTTGGAAGCATTTTACTGCAATCCCATCAAATATATATAAAATAATAACGTCAGTTGTCAGAGTAGGTATACCTACAGTATTGTTTACGTATAATATGCACCATGTTCTCTGTAGGTAAAATCCGTAGAATAGTTGATTCAGTTGTTTCAGTAAAGTTTAATTTCCTTGATTTACTCTTATTATTGGTCTAATCTATATTATTACCTGTCATGAACATTGTATCGATGTATTATTGAACATGTAATAAGATCAATAACAAACAGGCGTGGCCGTCCTTAACCCAGGGCTCTGGGTTACTATCAACCTTCGGTGGAGGTTGCCGAATGCGAGCACTGCGCCTCGGGCCGGAAAATGCGAATTAGAACCGCGAATCGATATTATTTATCGGCACGAATACGCAGATGCATCGGATATAACAAATTAGTAATAATAATGAGCGAACTGTAAAAGAACTGAAGGCACAGATTAGTTACTAAGATACTAAATGCAGGGTAGTGTGCAAATAATATTTTATAAAATTAAAAAGATTAATTATAAAGTAAAGATTGATATGAACCTGATGAAGGTTGCGGGAAGCAACTGCTACGGGCAGCGCAGGATCGGTCAGCGTGGATATTTTCGGGGAGGCCTTTGTCCAGCAGTCTTCTGGTAATGATATGTATATGGACATGATAATGTATTTTTTTCTGTTGGTAGTAGATTTTTTTCATAGTTTTTCAAAATATTTATAAATAATTAAAATCAAATGTGCTTTTGAACACAAAAATAAAAACAACAAAAGGAACAATACAAATAAATACTTTGATGTACAATTGAGGCGGCCTTATTACTTAAGAGTAATATCTTCTACACAACTTAAAGATTGGAAACTTAATTCTTAAACAGTCGAAACAAACAAGAAAGCAAAGTGACATGAAATAAACTATGTATAAGTAAAAGCTTTATGTAATATATAAAACATCAGTATTAAGTATAAATAATTATATTATTCATAATACTTTAACTATAGACATAAATAAGAATATTTACATGAAGACCAGATAGCCAGATAGAGATAGCTCAGTGAAACCCATTAAGTTGGAGAACGTTGGTAACCCTACTTCCGACTTCGGCATCATTATTACCAGGTGAGCCGATGCCAAGGGCTTGTCAAATGTGGACAACACAGACTTGCACCCCGCTCCCAGACTTCTTTGGTGGACAATAAAAAAACTAAAATTATGATTTTTTTAAATTTATTTTTTCTTCTTTTCGCGTCGATCAACTTTTTCCGATAATTATAATAATAATAATAATAATAATAATAATAAAGTTTATTTCTCAGATAAGTGTTTTACAGGTTGATTATTCTAGGCTACGTCGGCAGTGCCTTTAGTACCTATAACACTTCTAAAATTTTTTATTTGGGATGTATTCTAGTTCATTGAAATGTTATATCCTAGATATAGGTTGTCCGGAGCTTTTTACAAGTTTATACAAGTTTGTAAAATTTTGTGCGCGTGATACTGGTGCATTGTGTAGTATAGTTAATTTATTACTAAGTGCCGCACGCATCGTCACGTAATGGATCAATATAAAGATTAAGAATTTCACATTTTTTTTGTCCTGTATGACCAACGGCTTGTCATCAAGTTTTTTGTTTGCTTAGGGATATTTTGCAACTGAAGCCCATCGACAACTGCACACAGTGACAGAAAATAACTAGCTCGATGATTCTGCGGTTCACACCTGGTATTGAAAATTCAATGAAAAAAATAATGACGTTCGAAATCATCTTGGTGGGGCCCATACATTATATTAACTTTATGGGCCCATACATTATATTAACTTTATGGGCCCATAATACTAGTCATCAAACTGAAAAAATGAATTAAAGGAGTGAGGAAAGCACTGGCTGCGGGGTATTGATACATAAGGGCAATAACGCTTATAAATATCCAACACTCAATTAAGTACCTAACCTATCTAACCTACCCTACCTAAGTAATAACAATTTTTTTTTAAATTATTTTATGTCGGGTGATTTGCTCCGGACCACCTAATATTTATGTATTTACCTACTTTCGTCGATTTAAAAGTTTTCTTCAGTTCAAACTGTGTACTTTCTTTAAGATACTGGCTGGAAGAGTACAAGACGGCCTTGCGGGAGAACCGCCAGCCTTCCCTTTGGAGGGCGATGCGGCGAGCCTACTGGCTGTCGTACATGTGGGGCGCCATCTACATCCTCATCATCTCCGCAGTCAGGTAAATAAGGTTGAAACAAAAGCAAAGGCTAGGTCTAGGTAAAGATGCAGATAGACGATGACGCTGCGGCACAGCAGAGATCGCGATCATCATCTGCCCCAAGATTAAACTGAAGTAAAACAGATGCAAAGTGATAAGAAACAATAAAAACTTTGTTTTTACAATTTCAAGGACATAGCGGAACGTTTCGGAACTCACTAGCACTAGAGGTTAAAGTGGCCACTTTTAGCACTTATTCCATTTATAACTATACAAAGATGCTTGCAATGTTCGCTAAAATACCACCATATGGTGTAATGATCGCAAACAAAAGGAAGTCTATTTATCTTCTGTAGTTTAATAAAAATAAATTCAAAACCTCGAGCGCTAGTAAATTCCGTGACGTTTAAATAGTAATCCAAGTTACTTTTACCTCCAATTCATTCGTATGAAGAGGCTAAACTTTTTTTGCGAATTGACTGTTCTTTGGAGACAGAAAATCATGATAGAGACCCCAGTTTAAGCCCTGGTAGATATTTTGAGAGCACCTAAGAGAGAGTTCCTAACTATTTGCAGAAGATGGGAGAATAGAACAGAAGCTTTCATGATTTTCCTCTTTTCAATTATATTTACGTCTATTGCCTTACCAGAATCGGCCAACCGATGCTTTTTCGTCGCCTCCTGACGTATTGGTCGCCAGTGCCGGGCCTTACGCAGACAGAGGCTATGTACTACGCCCTGGCCATGCTCGGACTCAACTTCGTAGCCATGATGTGTCAGCACCACAACAGCTTGTTCGTCATGCACTTCAGCTTGAAGATGAAGGTGGCCTGCTCGGCGCTACTGTATAGAAAAGTAAGTAAGTGATTGTGCTAGTGCGTATGTACCAGAGTAGACACGGAATCTGCACTCAGTTTACAAGAATCAGTAAGCAATAAATAAAAAAAATATATTTAAAATAAAGACTGCTCTCGACAATCTCATGAAACTGAAAAATTTTTCTCGAGGAAACCCACATATTTTTTGTAAATTCATGATTGATTCCTAGGGAAAACTTGTTGAGATTTAAGAGTAGAACCCCTTGTTTCAATTTCCGGAAGCGGACATTGACAATGTAGTATAGGTGTAAGTTGTTATTTGCGCTCAGATAATAGTTGTTTTATTCAGTTTATTTATTTTATGTAGATGATTAGTTTATTATATTTATTTGTTCAGTATTTAATGTGTTGTGTAGTTAACTTGTATTTATCATTTACAGTATTGTGACACTTATATTATCTCATCGTGATACTTCCAACGTCATGAAAGTAATTTTTATGTTCGTGTTTGAATATCACACACACAATTACTTGATCTAGCATCATGTATTTGTAAGATAAAGTCTATTCATATATGAAAATAAATGTGATAACTATTCTTGACGCTGCGTTTGGACAACATCGTAAATATGAGCAGGAAATACTCGTAGTTGTTCCATAGTCGCAGTTTTTTGATATCCGTTATGTATGACGATTAAAATTGTTAGATATGTGACTCGCTTAAAATGAATAACAAATTATCGATCATTAAAGATAAAGCTAGAGCATCATATCTCTTATTTCAAAGATATGAGGTGTAAGAATTTACCAAATTAAATTAAATTTACTTAAAAATATCACGTGTATTAGGTACTAAGTAAAACCACACCGTGTTCATTGAAGAAATAAATTGGGAACCAAAATTCAGCTAGCTGTGCAGATGTACCCATGCTTTTTTTGAGTCGTTAAATGATCAATAGTTTCTGAAGGTATTTCAAGAACAAAACTATATATACAAAGTAGAGGTGCTTTTTTGAAGTCGTTAAATGATCAATAGTTTCTTCGGCACATATGATCACATCAATTGGTGAACAAGCACAAGAGTGGACCTGATAGCCCTGACAGCACTGTTCAATTAGTACTAATACCTACTAAGCGGTAGATATACTCGAATGATTATAATTAGAAATGCGACGAATGTTCGGCCGAATATTCGTATTCGGTATATTCGGCGATTTTTTAATATTCGTATTCGTCCGAATATTCGGTTAGTTTGTCGAATAATTACCGAATATTAAAACAATATTATTTTGATATTAACGTACCTATGTTAAAAAGACATGTTCTGAGAAACGTACATAAGCATTTGTAAACAGTTGTGTTGTTGCGTTTTAGTGTCCGCAAAATAAAAATAAAAAACTTTACAAAAACAGGTTTATAGCCAGAGCTCAATAGCGTAGTTGAACCTTGGAAAGCCCACTTCTACCTACGGCATCATCATCACTTACCATCAGATGAGATGATGCCAATAGTTGACCATAACGAATAAAAAAACGTAGTCCAAGATTTATTTAAAATCAACAGTAATTTTTAAAACAACAATCGCTTAATAAAATTTACGAGTAGCTGAATTCAAGAAGTTTGTAATGTATTTATTTTGCTTATTCTGGCTTAAATAGGAATTTGGGGAATCGGGGATACAACAATGTGGCCAGTGTATAGTATTTGTCCTCCTGAATGTTTACAAATCTGTGGTTTTGTTCGGTTTCTAATTTCCTTTGCATTTCATTAACATTTGGATACGCCTGTTTAGTTTCTGGTTTGTATAAATATTTTGTGGAACAAGGGGGCTTAAACCTGTGGACTATTTACTGCGTAATAAATGAACCGAATAATTCGGCCGAATGTTCGGTTCGGTACATTCGTATTCGGTTGAACCCATATTCGGCGCATCTCTAATTATAATATTCTTTCATCGACTCGAAAAAAGAAGTAGCTGACAAAGAGCACTACAATTGTGTACGAAGACCACGTTAAGGTTGCGATAATAAACGTCTATATCAAATGTGCTAATTGCAGTTGCTCCGCATGAGTCAGACGTCTATCGGTGACGTGGCGGCCGGGAAGCTGGTGAACCTCCTGGCCAACGACGTGGCCCGGTTCGACTACGCCTTCATGTTCCTCCACTACCTGTGGGTAGTGCCGGTGCAGGTGGCTGTGGTGCTGTACCTGATCTACGACGCAGCTGGGTACGCCCCTATTGTGGGGCTCTTCGGTGTGGTGTTGATCATACTGCCGATACAAGGTATGGTTATCTTTAGCTATGAGCTATTCTATGGTTATATGAGCTTCTGCCTGCTACGCCAGGGGTCATGGGTTCGATCCGTTTGTGTTTGAGAATCTTAACAGGATGTTACTAAACTAACTCATCATAATGATTAATTTTGTTTTTTATAACTTTGCTGAAAACGCAAAGCCTTATACGTATTTTGTTAGACTCTCCACATAACAGTTTCTGGTTTCCATAGTACAGTGGATCCAGGTGACCGTGTAGGATTTGTCTCATAATATTCAATTATTATTGGCATACATTTTCAAATTAGCAATCCACGCATTATAAATGTTATAATGATATATGAACCAGTATGCTGCCGCGCTTACGATAAGAGCAGTAAGTTCGAAATCTTAGTTTTGAGTAAATGACGCGCAAATTTTTCGATACAATTTTAACTGTTCTGCCTCGGTTTTTCAAGTTATATTAAGTTTAATTATTGAAATTTGCAGAGTAAATTGAGCCCTATCATTATGTATAAATCAATTATTTTTAAATCTTAATTGAAAAATACATAAATGCCAAAAATACTTTATACCTAGTATGAGTTAAAATATTAGACACAGTAAGTATCTTAATTACTACTGTTATGGTAAGTAATCCATACATACAATATCGATATCCATACATACAAAAATATCGGAGCTCCACTTATTAACGGGAAGTAAGTATACTTCCTGCTGTAATGCTAAGTAAAAACTCTTCAAAATAGTGACTTACTGCTATTATGCTTATTGATATTTATAGGTTGCAGTAGAGCTAGAAAAACGCAGGTTAGACCACTTTGTAGAGAATTTTATGCTGACTTCAAATATATATTTAACTATTTTTTCGAAAAATCCCACTTACTGCTCTTATTGTAAGCGCGGCAGTATGTTTGTCTCGAACATTCAAAACTACATGACTGAGGACTGAAAATACTGTGACTCGAATTGATTATCTCTGATTGGGACAATCAACCACAATTCTCTGACCTAATTTCTGTGAAGGGCATCAGTTGTGTTGATTTATTTAATTACGTTGATCAGTTTGATAAAAATTCTGCAAATATTCCAGCCGCTCTCACGAGGTACACTTCCACGATCCGACGCGATGTCGCACAGAGAACCGATAAAAGAATAAAGCTAATGAGCGAGATCATTAACGGAATACAGGTGAACTATTTTTTTCATTATATTTTAATTACCAATGATAAGAATTTTATTATAAACGTGCCAATAAGTGTGTCAAATATTTACTCGAATTCAAAAAACTTTTATGTAGGACCTATTTTATAACTACTAATTATAAGTTGATTACCTAATTGGAATTGAAACTGTCATCAAAATGATTATAATAAAGTAATAAGTTTTAAGTGTATGAGTAGCAGTTTAATTGTTACCTCCTATAATTAAAATGGTTAAGGTGCAAATTATACAGTCAGTTTTTTTTTACCCTCAATTGGTAAGCCCTTGGCATCATCTCACCTGATGGTAAGTGATAATGATGCCGAAGATGGAAGCGGGCTTACCAAAATATCCCAACGCAATGGGGAACTGGCTTATCTTCATGCCGGAACATATCAATGCTGTTAACATTGATGTTTGGCGGCAAGACTTAGATAAGATGGTGGTAGCTAGCCAGGCGGACTCAGAAAATGCCCTGATTTTGTTTTTCTTAAATTGGCTATGTAATTTATGAAGGAATTCGTTTTCTCAACCTTTTATCTTGAGCCACTAGTAAGTAAAACCTATCATGATTCTTATTTACAAGCACTCTCTCTCCTGTGCATGAATCCAATGTGACTACTCTGATGTTTGTTACGAGGAGTTGTTGAACAAATTGGAACGTTTGCAGAAAGTTTTTTGCATCTAGTTTGCATTCGATTCGTCTTCGGTCTGAGGAGGTACCATCATAAACTGAAAGACTGAGATGTGCATTTTGCTCTACAACATTTTGTAAACTCATCTGTATCTTAAAAGTCCGTTTTTGCACATTTTTCAGGAATTCATGTTTGAAAATGTATTTTATTTTTCATACTAACTTGAATATACATACATATGTATATTCAAGTTAGTATGTATGTATGTATCGTATATTCTATTGTAAAATAAACATTTATTTTGTAGGTCATAAAAATGTATGCATGGGAGAAGCCCTTCGAAATGGTTGTGAAGACAGTAAGGGCTTTTGAGGTGCGCGCTCTCAAGAAGGCTCTGTTTGTGAGGAGTGTTTTCCTTGGGTTCATGCTGTTTACGGAGCGCACTACACTTTTCCTGACTTGCTTGGTCCTTCTTCTTACTGGCACTGTGGTCTCCGCGACATTAGTGAGTCCAATAGCAACAACAGAGGATTTCTTCAAGAAGATTAAGATGTCAGTGATATAAAACCAAAGTTTTTTCTTTCAGATCTACCCGATTCAACAATTTTTCAGTATTATTCAAATAAATTTAACCATGATAGTGCCTTTAGCGATTGCCAGCTTGACCGAGATGTTGGTGTCTTTGGAGCGCATACAGAATTTCCTCGTGCTCGGTAATTCCTTTAATTATTTTTAAATAGGATAAACCCCCTGTAAGGACAGGAAGTGATGATGTCGATTAACGAAGGGCCTATGTACCGTACATCTGATGTACCTACTGTAGGACTAAAACAACCCACGTCATACACAAACATCCATATCAGAATACAGAGTGTGCTAAAATTCCGCGTATTTTCAATATGTAAGTTACATATGAAAAAAATGCCCTACGCACTTGAAAAATATTTCAAAGCTGTATAATGCAAATTGTATATCATAAAACTGTAACGGGATCGTTTTCAACTAATTTAAAAGTAGGTATCTACTCGACTATATAAAAGTTAATTACGTGTTTACATTACTCATATGTGTTCGTTAAACATTTTCCGAAAATAAGAGCGGTTTTATAGTCATGCGTGCCGCCCGCAACCTATCATTTCAGTATATTTTTTAGGTCTCGTTTATTGTCAAGCGTGTCACACGCATGCGTGTCGCTTTGGAAACGCCGCACGCATGCGGGCACGTCTACTATCCTCGGGGCTAGTACTCATAGTTCATTGGCTGGAGGAAAAACAAAAAACGGAATCAATTAACTGCCGCAATTCTCAAAATCTACCAGACCTTATATAACGAATAACTTTCTTATTTCATTTTCCAGATGAAAGAGACGACTTGAAGGTTCTTCCCGTAACAGGAAATACAGCAAATAATATAAAATTCAATCAGAAAAATAGTAACTCACAACCTGATGGCATAGTCTCAAAAAGATACAGTAACTTATCTCCGAAATTGTCATCTAAGGGTGAGTAAAATGTTTTTATGTTGTAATTCCTTTAATTTTCCTTTAGTTAGACTAGCTTATCTGTGCTGGACTTCCCCTTACCCCTAGTAAAAGAAATAAAACTGAAGTAAAATGGTATATATTTGTATCTATAAACAAAACACTATAGTCAAATACATGCTGTAAATCTAGTCATGCGTCATATTTTAATCAGTAGTTCTATTCCTGATTCTGATCAACTTTCCCCAAGGAACCTATGGTCAATTCGCAAACAAATTTTTGGTATCTTCATACAAGTTAATCAGCTGACCAAATCGATTTGCATGAAAATACCAAAATTTTTTTGCAAAATAATAATTCAATACAAAATATTAAATAGTGAAATTTCCAAAATGCTGCTTTGTTATAATGCTTTTACAATCTTTGTAATATTTGTGAAACGTTCAAACATTAAGTTAAAAATTTGTTTTTTTTTTTCGTCGCAATCTATAATATGTCGTGGCCAAATCATAGAATTGATCATTTCATGATATTGCCGACCATTTAATGAAATGATTGTTTTTCATGAAATGGAAATTTCACAACGAAAAACTTATGCAGTGACGTGACTGCGTAGCTACTTTTTGTATGATGCGTTTTCAGATTGTGCTCCGCGGTGTTCTTTTCTCATTTTTAATTTTTCTCTAAAATGGACATAACAAAAGAACTATTACTTACACAGATATTTTAGGGTTTCAATTATCTATTTAAATAAAGAAAAACACTATGCAAATTCTCAATTTACTTATATGTTTCATAAAGCATATACGTGAAGCAGTGGCGAATTTTACACATTTATATTTATTGAAACAGATGTAGTTCCGAGAAAGTCCCTAGGAGGTGACTTTGTGATAGATTTGAACAATGTGTCGGCATCATGGACTAACGCGAGCGACCCCGCTGAGCAGACGCTGAAGAACGTATCGATGCGCGTGCGCAAGGGCAAACTGTGCGCCGTCGTCGGCCCCGTGGGCTCGGGCAAGGTAACGTCACAAGATTAGTCAACAGTCTTCATTAATATTTGTATAATATATAGAAAAATGAAGAGAAAAATATGACCGACAGGTTTTGTTTTTTACTTTACTGTTTTTATGGTGTCACTTTATTATTATTTTGAGACGTATGTAGATAAGACTTCTAGGAGTACTTTCAAGCAACAAAGTGTACTTACACTTTACATCCTTATATCCGAAACACTCGTATACTGATGATACGTCATCTTATCTTATCTTCACAGTCCACTCTACTACAATTGCTACTGAAAGAGTTGCCGGTGTCCCAAGGAACCCTCCAAATAAACGGGCGTATTTCATATGCTTGCCAAGAGTCGTGGTTGTTCCCAGCCACTGTGCGTGAAAATATCCTGTTTGGGACCCCGTATGAATCTGGAAAATATAAAGAGGTAATGGAATCAGTATTGGTAACTCAACTCACAATGTTTTTTTTATAATTCTTTTAAGTAGATTTTTTCCATCTCTACCTACTCGTACCTAGTTTAAAGTTTACGTACCACGCGGAAATTTTATACTCTATGATCTGGGAAGTGTTAACGAATCGAAAAGTAACGTTGAGCACAAAAGAAACACGCATTATCTTTTTTTTTCAATAAAAACATTTAGTCATCAATACCGTACCCAACCTAACAGAACCTGACTATACACAACCCAATTTTAAGTTCTTCTTTTAAAAAATCAATTAGTTTTTAACTAAACCAATACAGAAAAGCGGAGCAAACAATATTAATATGAAGAAAACACAAACGCCAAACGAGCTCGAAATTATCTGTATTAATTTTTAACATATCCTCTTTTGATTGATTATTGAATGATTATTAAGACCCCTGAATGTACACGAGCAAGTGCAACGTAGCTTACCCAAAGAACGTTTTATCTATCTATGGATTAATTGGACTACCATCGATGACATCGCTGTTATTTTTAAAATAATATGACCTCTTCATATTTATTCTATTTATCCTAATTATTGTTCCAGGTGTGTAGAGTATGTTGTTTGACGCCAGACTTCAAGCAGTTCCCTTACGGAGACCTGTCTCTAGTAGGGGAGCGCGGTGTCTCCCTCTCTGGCGGTCAGAGAGCTAGGATCAACTTAGCCCGGGCCATTTATCGCGAGGTATGGTGCAATTAGGTTATAAGTATTAACTTACATGTTTTACATTATAGTTCATTCCAATCAAAAAAAAGCTAAATATAAACAAACATAGTATGCAGATGACATTGACATGTGTCAGTTCCATAGTAAGTTTGTTTACGTTTTGCTTTTTTTTGATTGGAATGAACCATACACTGTAAATAATTATTAACTAGTAACAAAGAAGTTTTATGTCGTCGCTCCGCTCCTCGGGGGAGCGGGGTGCAAGTCTGTGACTAGTAATTATCAATGATGAATAATACATAAATAGCTTTCAGATGATAAGTAAACCGTCATCAGTTGGGTAAACAATGACTTTTATAAACTTCGTTGTACTTATCTTACAATATTTTATTAAGTTATAGGTATTTTTTTTCTTGTAACGCCGTTTAACATCGTACAAAAATAACAATCGTTTTCGTGTTTTACATCTTTCATTTATTATACATATTTCCTATCCTTACTTACTGATTTTTTTTGGCTATCTTCAGGTTAACCAGTAGCGTATCTTGTTGTTTCAGGCTGATGTTTACTTGCTTGATGACCCCCTGTCGGCCGTAGATGCGAACGTGGGCCGGCAGCTGTTTGAGGGTTGCATCAAGGGCTACCTGCGCGGCCGCACCTGCGTACTCGTCACCCACCAGATACACTTCCTCAGCGCCGCCGACCAAATTGTCGTTCTAAATGAGGTGAGCAGTGTTCATCGTCGTTATAGGGTCTGTTCGGGCATTAGAAAATAACACCCAAATATACGTGTACTTCATATAACTTGTTAAAAACAGTAGATTTGACAAAAACCAAATATATTGCAAGGTGTGCGATTTTACAGATTTTAGTATTTTCAGGCACCATTTTCTGATGACCATCTGATAAGGGGATTCCTTTAATACAGTTAACAGCATGAAAGTGGTATCACACACCAGAAAAAACTTAACTGTGTCGCTAAAACACTTACGAAGCCAGGCCAGTTCACGGTATACTTACATATATACGCTAGAAAAAACACTGAATGAAAAGTAACTGGAATATGTTGTTGTATATTTTGTTTTAAATTACTCATGTGAAATGGTCATGCGAACAAAGATGCAGATAAAATCTTAGGTTTTACTAATATTTACTAATATGTTTCGTGTCCAACAAAAGCCAAACTTTGTATGTTCTGTAATTTTTGCCCCAGTAGAACTATGCTTTTGAAGACAACGATTTGTTAGGTTTTTTGTTTATGTAATGGACATACGTACCTACAGGAACTCGATTTTTACTGTACGTTATCACTGATTTTAGGGTTCTATTGAAAACATTGGCACTTATGATGAGTTGGCGCAATCAGGAAAGGAATTCTCTCTGCTCTTATCTAGTATGCAAGAAACAACCAAAGGAGACGGTGATTCAGATAAAGTAAGTACTGAGTAATTATTAGTATAGGTAACTGATAAAATTAATATACGTAACTAAACGACGTTTAATCGTGACTCAGTAAAATTAATATATTCACGATTGCGATTTGAACTGTACAAATAAAGATGAGAATTTAAAACAACAAGGCAAGAAATATACTTTCGTTAATTGTCTTTAAAACACCGTTACGTTTGAAGTTACGCAGTAATGGATGATATACTACATATTCGACTTACCCTTTAGCCGAAGAGAGTATCGATGCAGCGTGGTATCTCTGTAAAAAGTGAGGGTGAAGGTGAGGAGCAGGAAGAACAAGTACAGCAAGAAGAAGAGAGAGCCACCGGCAACCTCAAGTGGGAGGTGATTGCCCAGTACGTGGGCTCGGTGCAGTCGTGGTGCTTGGTGTTCTCTGCGCTCGCTGCGCTGGCTATCTCGCAGGGCGCCGCCACGGGGACCGACTACTGGCTTAGTTACTGGTGAGTATTGTGACATTTGAGATGTTTGTTAGGTGCCCGAGTTCAGTACAGTCGTGATTGTTTGGTGGCCTCTTCAGTCGCTACGCCACTCGTCACTGCATCTCTTACTTGAACGCACGATATAACAATGAGATATTTCAGGAGGTAGAATTGTTTTTTTGCCATTTTTGTTGTGACTTTGGCATATGTTTCTTTACAAAACTTTAATAGGGTACTTTCCATTATCTTTGTTAGAACACTTTCACTGTAGTATCTTATAATCACAAGAGATGGCGCTACTAGTACACTAAAACGCGCTATACTTATGTGGAACATATTCCTCTACCAATAAAAAGCATTCTTCAAGTCAGCTTCACTAGATCATCAGTCTATCCACTTAGCGCGATCTAAGGATTTTTGAGACCGTGTGGTACCGCAGAGGTATTCTACGGTAATAAAATAAAATTAATTCAAATATTTTATTTCAGGTAAATAAATTGCCATATAATGAGTATACACACATAATTCATATTACATAATAAACATCTTATATCGATGATAATAAATAAAAATGTCAGTCATTTAAATAAAAGAAAATCCAATCAAAATGGAACATTCGAACTGTGGAATGAATTATCGCCTGCGGTATTTCCGGACCAATACGACATTCAAACCGAGAAAAGAGCGTACTCCCATATCGAAAGCCGGCAACGCACTTGTGACTCCTCTGGTGTTGCGGGTGTCTATGGGCGGCGGTAATCGCTTACCATGACCGGTGATCTGTCTGCTCGTTTGCCACCTATGCCATAAAAAAACGTTAATGTCAAAATAAAGTAATGTAAAAATAAAATATAAAATATAAAATCATTCATGTCACAAATACATCAAAATAAAATAACACCCGTCCCACTTGTTTTAAATAAGAGGAATGAATTTGAAAATAAATGTAAAAAGAATATTTGATTACTCTTCTCTTTTTATGTATTTTCGTAGAAAAAAATATATGTAAATAGTCAATAATGGTTTTGTTTTGTATTTTAGCTATTACCAAGGTTTCGTAAACACACATTCTTTAAACGGTTCAAATAAATCTACTAAATACCTAGGTGTTTTCTTGAACGCCCTTTAAAAATCCTTGATTATTTTTACAGTATACATACACGCATTGCAACTCTTTTACGGCATAGTATTGTATGTATGGCGCGGTCTACATGTTTGATAGTGTTTTACGCAACACCAGTCAAATTGATTTAGAGAAAGCATGCGTTAATTTCAAGTACGTAAATATACATTTACGTATATTTACGTACTTGAAATTAACGCATACTTTCTATTTTTATTTCCATAAACAAAGTTCTTACTAGATTTACCTTCCTGATTTCCTATGTAGTGGAAGAGTCTATCGAACTTTACGAAATCATTATTTGAGGAGATTACAAAATAAAATTTAAACACGGTTGTATTGTTTGTACGATATAAAACACTAAGTACATTTGTAAAACTCTTCTATAGAAAAATATTTTTATATCACGAATAGAAGAAAACTTCGAATCCTGATCAGAGAATAAAAACTGTGTTAACTTCATTAGATAAATAGACCGAGTTATAACATTGTTATTTCTGTGTAGGACAAACCAAGTGGGCGAGTACGAAAGTACGTTAGCAGATGGCGAGGAGATCGGTAAGTTCATCTAAATATTGTGATTACCAAAACTTCCGAAACCCTCAAGTTGTGAAACAACAATATTTTCTATCTTACAGATCCAAGTTTCAGTACAATGATCGGTTCATTGACTATCGCTCAGTACATCGGAATATACGCCGGCCTTGTAATATCAATCATCGTGTTCCTGCACGCAAGAATTGCAATTTTCGTAGCGATGACAATACGCGCCTCACAAAATCTTCACAACTTAGTTTTTAAGAATCTAATAGCGGCTGTTATGAGATTTTTTGACACCAATCCTTCAGGTAAGTAAATTTTTATGCTGTTTTAGCTTAACGATTAAAAATAGTATGTAACGCACTTACATTAATTTAACATTATTCAGGCGGGAAGTAATATCTCAACCTATTTACAGGACGTATTCTAAACAGGTTTTCAAAAGACTTGGGAGCTATGGATGAGCTGCTGCCTCGTAGTATGTTGGAGACGATACAGATGTACCTTTCTATGGCGAGCATATTGGTTCTGAACGCGGTGGCTCTGCCCTGGACCCTCGTCCCTACTGCGGTGCTAATCTTCATCTTCGTGATGCTGCTCCGATGGTACTTGAACGCTGCGCAGGCTGTCAAGAGACTCGAAGGGACCAGTAAGTGACACTTTGTTCTAGTATCTGTTGATCTCTATCAATGCGGTCTTGTGATCAAGATTTGCGTTTTTGGTATAGCTTTATTTAGCAAATACATTAATATATGCATACGCGTAAGATGTACGTATAGTTAAATTTTTTTTAGTAGAAAAGCTGATAATGGAATAAGCTTTCGCTAAAATATGTAATAATAGGTGAAGGTGTAATAATGCTACAGCTTTTTGCTTTGATTTATGGGAAATAAAATGTTAGAAGCCCTACTTTACGGTAATTTCACCTCTGGTATTCTTTTATTTGTAAGTATCATTTTGCGACCAGAAATGTATTTGGAAAATTATTTTGAGATTTTGAATTTTCCAGCTAAGAGTCCAGTGTTTGGTATGATCAACTCAACTATATCGGGACTTGCGACTATTAGAAGTTCCAGCTCTCAGATGAGGCTACTTAGATCTTTTGATAATGCGCAGGTAATATTTTACCTATAGATTATTAACATGAAAATCTGACTTGGTATTTTAAACACGCTTTTATTAGTTTCACTTGTAACTTTGTTAGTTACATTTTGTATGTTACTTAATATAATATGATGAACCACATTTCATACGTTCAGTTAGTTTATACTACAGCCTGAATAGGACGTGTAATACCGGTATTGGAATGTAGGCATTACCGGTAATATTACCGATATTTCACGCCCTAAGCCTGAAGACTAGGCTTAATAATTTTATTTCGGACTATTTAAGAAGTGCTACAAAGTAGCCTTTTTTAGAAAATTTATACGCTATACACTAATCCGAAGCGACATTGCGGAAAGAACATACATAGGATGTAAAAAATAAATTGTACAGCCACGCTGTACACACTTCCTTGCGAATTTCTTATATAACATCTGGCACAGGATTTTTGTCGCTTAACATAAATTAGCAATAAACATTCATAATTAGTAGGTAGCAAGTGATAGACTCCACGAATTAAAAATGTTGTTTTGTATGGAAGGTACCTTAACCTGGTATGGCGCGGAATAATTTATTACCTAGTATAGTAGGTCGTATAAAGTTATTAAAAGGTACAAAGTTTCATAACAATCGATATAGCTATTTTTGAGAAAAATTAGCAAAAAAATTTTTTTATATGGCATTGTACAAAGTTTTATCAAAATCGCCAGGGCCATTTTTGAGCAAAATTTACAAAAAACTTATTTTTATGTGGAAGGTATCAGAATCAGATTTTTTCCAGAGTAACCAACTACCTTATGTACTAGGTTGTATAAAAATATGGTATTGTACAAAGTTTCATCAAAATTCTTAGAGCCATTTTTGAGAAGAAAAATTAAAAGTGTTTTTTATTATGGTGGCAACCCTAAAAATAGCGTTATTAAGAAAATAAAGAAAACAGCTAAAGATATTAACAAAATATTACCTTAACGTAAATTTCATCTAAATCTGTTCAGTGGTCTTGGCGCTAGAGCCCTGTAGACATGACAAATTAACAAATAATGTGGTTTGTATTAGAGGTGCCTTTTTCTATATTGCCTGGAATAATGAAATTACCTAATAATTATTATTATATATAAGGCAGTATAAAGTTGTAGAAACACACAAGTTTTATTGAAATAGTAACAGTCATTTTCGAGTAAAAGTATCAAAGAACTTCGGTTTGTATAGAAGGTATCAGAACCCGATTTTCCCAGAGTAACCAATTATCTTATGTACTAGGTTGTATAGAAATATGGTATTGTACAAAGTTTCATCAAAATCGTGAGAGTCATTTTTGAGCAAAATGAAAAATGTTTTTTTACCATGATGACAATCCTAAATGGATCTACGCATTGGATCTACTGAGAACGAAGGACAAACGGCTGAAGATATTAACAAAATATTGTCCTAACCCAAATTTCACCCAAATCTGTCCAGTGGTCTTGGCGCTAGAGCCCGGGACGAACAAACACACACACAGACATTTTTTTATTTTTTTGGCTCTATAGGTGCAAGAGAATCGATCCGCATCAAAATATCAAGTTCGATTTTTTTGCCATGACAATACTTCCTTACTCCTTGGTCGCCAGCTAACGCTCGCTCCTCAGTCGCTCGAAAGAAATAGGTACACCATAAACTGAGACTTCGACTCATTATACTAAGCAATTTATAATCTACGACCTTGTTGAATTCGCAAAAAAAACGTGGAATCTCCATACAAAATTACGTAGAAGCGACTTAACAGATATGCAGAGCTCACAATTTTATCATGTAATAATTATAGTTTCTTGTTTTTAGAATCTCCACACAAGTGCATTCTACACTTTTGTCGGAGGGTCGTCAGCCTTCGGCATGTATCTGGATGGCCTTTGCTTAGTGTACCTGGCTGCAATATTGGCTATCTTCTTGGTAGTCGACTTTGGTATGTTTTAGTGTAAATAAGATATATCCATGGTAAAGGTAGAGCGGGGGAAAAGAGCGCTATGAAGAGCAAATCCGGTTCTTATTTGTTTGAATTTAGAACTACAAGTAGGACTGTGTCTCTTTTTAACTTATGTGAAGTTACTTAGATATAAAAGGATAAAACCTCCACAAGTATGCCTGAACTCCGACCGATGCACTATGGGACCAAACGGTATTTTCCATCTCGAAAGTGGTTTTGACAAAAGTCGTGTAACTGAAACCGTTTTGATTGTTTTATATTCTGAGATGATGTAACTTTCTGATATAATAGTTAAAAAAAAAACAGTTTAAGTTCTATAAAATTACAGCCAAACTTTGAACTTCGATAATTTCTTATTAACTAGAATACTCATTATGGAAGTTCAACGTAAGATATTTTCTATGTTCTTCAAAGGAATATGTAAGTATTGTACATTTTGGATTGGTCAGAATCTCTAGTTTACAAAAATATTTAGTCTGTATGAGCAATATTTTTTATATTTTTTAAATTATTTTTTAAAATGCCATAAGAAATTTTCTCGTCTTTTTAACTTTCAAATTGAGGTTTCCTTGTTGCCGATAGCTGCCGATGTCGAGTTAGTGACATTTTTAGATTCCTTAACTATTCAGTAATACAAGGAAATAAAAAAAACCTGCGTCATTACTGCGCCATTTCGAGCCAGAAGCAAAAATATTGACTGAGGGAAAAAATAAATTGTAGATTTTTGGTATTTGCGCGTATTCATGGCCCAACCAAATACTTGTTTTAGTTTATTTACAGTAAAACACTTTTTACTTAACAAGTAAGCACAAAATAGAATAAATATATAATACATATTTGGAAAAACATTTTCACATAAGTATTTTTTGCGGTGATCATTTTAACCACACGCATGATAAAAATTATTTTACATATTTCTTATCTGTTGTGGTAATAATAATCAGTATCGGTTACACCTGTGAAAAATATAATAAACAATTTTCTCATCGGTTTTGCACAAGTTACTGAAACTGGGTTCCTATAAATACTCGGGTTTCCAGCATTTTCGTCAAAGTGTCCGGATACCTTCCCTCAGTAACTGTGAAAATGAGTGAATTCGTTTGTGTTTGTCGCGATATATGTACTCAAATAATAAGCGGAAAAAGTACTTCAGATATAGAAAAATATTTGATAGACAATTTCCATTTATCAACAATAGATGCGAATACGGTTCTACAAAGTATACAAAAAAATTTGATATCGAGTTGTAACCAAAAATGGGCAAAAGCTCAAAGAAAACGGGATCGTTTCGAGAGCTAAAACGCAGATTGGTTAAATGGTGAGTTTAAAGTACAATTGAACTCGTGTAGTACCTCAACATCTGAAAATTCCGACTTGAATTCATCTGGAGATTTTGGTAGACCAAAGAAACCATTTGAAGAGTGCTCGGAAACTACAAAAAAAAGGAAAAACATGGAGTTAGTCCAGGAGTATGGAATGGGGCATGTGCACAACGCTTATGTACAAGGTTTACGATCCATGGGCGAAAATGATAAAGCTTCAATTGTGAGTATTGTGAGAAATACAGAAAAGGAGGAGAAAAAACTCATTCTACGAAACATCTTACGAGGTCCAGATGGTGTATCTTCCTTTACCAAAGAAGAAGCATTAAGTATATATATTGAAACAGATCTATCCAAAGCTCAATATTCCTACCTAATGCTGAGACTTATTGAGAAGAACGTATTTTCTGTATTTCCTACATACAAAACTTTGGCTGAAGCAAAGAAGGAGTGCTATCCACTTGGGTCAAGTATAACCGTAACAAATATAAGTGCCAAAGTGAACCTTCAAGATCTTTTAGATCATACAGCCTGTCGTATTATAAAAAAAGACACGGTCTCAAAAAATTTCAGCCGGCTTAAGCTATACAGCAAATGGGGTTGCGATGGATCCTCGGGACAAAGCGAATATAAACAAGTTCTACCTGAGGAAAATGAACAAATATCGGACGCTAATTTGTTTATAGTTTCACTTGTACCATTGAAACTAGCGGACGAAGAAAGCAAAACAGTTATATGGCAAAATCCGGCCTGCTCTTCAGTTAGATATTGCAGACCCATTTCTCTGGAATTTGCAAAAGAAACTCCAGAAAAAACCACAGCTACTGTAAGTAAACTCGAAGCCAAAATTAATTAATTAACTCCAATGCTTGCAGCAATAGAAGGTAATATTATAGAAGTAAAACATGAGCTGTTCATGACCATAATTGACGGGAAAGTTGCTCAAGTGTTAACGCAGACACCATCGAGTGCTTCATGCACTGTTTGTGGAGCAACTCTTAGACAGATGAACGATCTAACAAAAGTAACTGCAAGAGTTGAGAATGAAGATGCGTTTAAATATGGACTCTCCACCTTACATGCATGGATCAGATCTATGGAAATGCTTCTGCATATTTCTTATAACCTAGGCTTTGAAAAGTGGAGTGCAACGACTCCAGAGAACAAAAAAATTTAAGCAGAAAAAAAGAAGTACTTTATTAGTGCCCGATATTTTAGTCAGTGCTTCTACTCCTGATTCTGATCAACTTTCCCCAAGAAACTCATAGTCAAATCGAAAAAAAATTTTTGGACTCTTCATACATATCGATCAGCCGAGCGGCCAAATTTGTATGAAGAGCCCAAAAATTTTTTTGCGATTTGACTATGGGTTCCTTGGGGAAAGTTGATCAGAATCAGGAGTAGAAGCACTGACTAAAATATCGGGCACTAATAAAGTAGCACCTTATATAATTCTGCAAACCATGTCATCGGGATTTTCAATCAACGCGGTAAAATTTGGTGAATATACGCTGGGGACTGCACAGTTATATGTGAGTAAATATAACTGGTACTATATGCCATCTTCAGTCCACAAAATTCTTATACATGGGACAAAAATAATTGAGCATTTTGCAGTTTTGCCAATTGGCCAATTATCTGAAGATGCTTAAGAAGCTCGTAATAAAGACTATAAGAAATATAGGTTACATCACGCTCGGAAGTGTTCCAGGTCAGCAACAATGGAAGACGTTCTGCATATATTGTTATATACTTTTGATCCCTACATATCTAGCATAAATAGATCAAGTACTTTGTTATCAAAAGAATTACTTAACGAAGCTAAAGAGCTTTTAGTATTGACAAGTGACGCGTAAAATAATGTTTTTATTTATTACTGGTATGTTTTTTTAAGTTTAAAATTATGTAACCACGTAGTTGTTTAATTTAAATTTGACTTTATATAAGCAAAAATATATTTTTAAACAATTTAATTTAATCTTTGTATGAATATTTTCGAAATTTTATATTGTTATTTTTTTTTCTAAATACAGTTTAACAAGTACCGGTGTTTTAATTATCCAATAGCATAAGTATTCAGGAATACGTATAAAAAATTTCAGTGAAAAATATAAAGAAACAAAAAAGTTACAGACTTTTGAGATGCATCGCACCGTTTGGTCCCATAGTGCGATGTACCCCTTATAAGCACCCCTTTAGGTGGATATATCCAAAGAGCTTATAACTCACCTATTACCCGTAAGTCCATGGATAGATCAAACGACATACATATTCGGTAATTTTTAGTTAAAAGGTTTCAGGAGACCGTATATGATTATTTCGTCTTCAGGTGACATCATCCCCGTGGGCAGCATAGGGTTGGCTGTCAGCCAGTCTATGGTGCTGACGATGATGCTGCAGATGGCCGCTCGATTCACTGCCGATTTTTTGGCGCAGACCACGGCTGTGGAGCGAATCCTTAATTACACAAAGCTGGATTCCGAGGAAAATGTTGAAACTGGCCGTAAGATTATAAACAAATATCAAAGGACAAAAAGACAATCCATCATCCAGCTCAAAAATAGGATTCCCTGTATTACGGAAGCCATACACTGATGTACATACACATATGATATCTAAATAGATAGATATATAGAAGCTTTATTCAAAGACTACAGAAATAAAATATAAATACATAAAACTATATTATAAATACTATACACCCAAATATGGAGCAAATAAATGTGCACATCATTGAAATGTTTTCCCAAGTGTGAAATCGAACTCATAACCCTCGAAGCAGGAGTAGTCAGGAGCGCTAACCGCTGAGTTTCCAATGGGAAAGAAAACGCAAAGCTATTTGCAGATGGCGCTACGGACGCTTGACTCATAACAACTTTCAATTTGTTCCGCGTTTTTTATTATATTCGTTTTTTATATAAAATAGTCTTTTTTCTGTAAAACTGTTAAATGGAAAATGTATGCGACTTGGACTGTTCCTTAATTAAAGTCGAAGTTCAAAAATACATAATTGAAAACGTAAGTTTTCCCACGTCTTCTTCATCCGAGAATATTTAGGAAATAATGATTTCCATTATTATTGCAACCAATCACCACACAACGCGGCATTTTTTAAATAAATCTTATGTTTAGTTCACGTAAACAGTTTTTCTATACGTTTTGACAGTTAGTGATGATTGTTATGAGTCAAGCGATATTAACGCCTCTATCGGTGAGTTCTGTCAGTTTTCTTCCCCATTATAGATATTCTAACTATTCACATAGTTACAACGAATAAAAAGAGATCGTAATGAGCGTTATTTGTATTTGTGCCTACTTTCTCGCGGAAACAAAACTCACCAAGTTCATTGGAAAAACATTTAACTGGGTGATCATTAATGAAGACTATTATATTTTGTTAAATGCATTTTTTTTACAGCAACTGGGCCGCCAAGTGACTGGCCGTCTAAAGGTAATGTTAAGTTCGAAGGAGTTACTATGCGATACGACCCTAACGACCCTCCGGTGCTAAAAAACTTACATTTTGAAATTCAAAATGGATGGAAGGTGTGTGTTGCGAATTCCTAGTCTATTTTTAATATAGGGCTTAAACTGGGATTTCTTCTCTTGAATTTTAGCAACTTCGCCCAAAAAACAGTCAATTTGCTAAAAATCTCAGTTGGCCAATATTTAAATGAGTTTTTTTGTTGTTAATTGACTTTGTGTTTCTTAGGGAAAATTATTTAGATTATGTGTAGAAACCCCAGTTTAAGCGCTGGCATATATTTTAAGAGCATCTTACATACATAGTGTAACAAAATTGCTGTCCTACACTGCCCTTAACTGGGGCTTCAACTCATCCTAACTTATAAGTTTTCTGATTGATCACCTGTTTGACCATTTTTATATGGAGAGAAGTTCGTAATTTCATAAAACAGAAGTTGTAGAATCTCCAGTTATCGGGTCCTACACTAATTTTGTAGGATCCTGTATAAATTCGTGCTAATGCTCTTTTTATTGCTATAAGATTCTGGCAGGGTTCCAACCAATTACACTGCTATTAGGAAAGAACCTTGCGAAGCTAAATTTTCAATTTGTTCGACGAGATACCATTTATGTTCCAAATAGGTACTTGGGAGTAACTACTCTCCAATATTCCACAGGTGGGCATTGTGGGTAGAACTGGAGCTGGGAAATCTTCGCTGATATCCGCCTTGTTCATGTTAACGAAGATTGAAGGCAGTATTAAAATAGACGGGATCGATACACATGGCATTGGCAAAAAGGCAAGTAGAATTACATGAATCAAAAAAATTATGTTTACTTTTTTACTATAATATAATAACGCGAAAATTCGTTTTTTCTATCCTTCTTTTACGTTACAAGAGTACAACGGATTTATATAACTTTTTGCCACAGAGATATTAAATAGGGTGTGAAGTGGCATAGGCTACATTTTATCCTGTCAGTTAACCTGCGTGATCGACGCGACCACGCAAGGCGCACTGAGCCACGACCGTTTCTTGATTAAGGAACATTATTCATTGCTTTAGCAACTTAACCGAGATAGAGGGCGGGGAACACCGGATAGTTTTATGCCGAAAAACTCATTACATCCTAAGTTAACTCTCGGCTAAACATATAAACACTGTGTCATATGCAAAAATAAAACAAATGATAACTTTAACTGAAAAACAGTAATCTGATCTAAGCACCTCATTACAGGTACTAAGGTCGAAGATATCGATTATCCCTCAAGAACCGGTGTTGTTCTCGGCAACGGTGCGCTACAATCTTGATCCTTTCGATATCTACAGCGACGATGAGCTCTGGAGAGCCTTGGAACAGGTCAGTATTGGATATTAAATCATTTTAAGGATATTTATATGATGACGGCCGCGCTAAGTCAGTATTGGATATTAAATCATTTTAAGGATATTTATATGATGACGGCCGCGCTAACTGGATAGGTGACGGCGACCGTTGTAACTCGAAGTTAGGTTGGTTTTATGATCATTTAGTTGTATAGGATCCATGGCGTAAGTTATCGGGTAAGAGAATGAAGTAGTTATAGCACACAGCACAGTTAATATTTTAAGGAGAACCATTAAACACTTTTACAGCAGATATCATTGCCAAGTCGTATGGACTAACGATTCTGTAATGTAAGTCTGCACAGCTCAGTGTCTGACAAGTGACTGATTGAAAACTGAACGGACTACCGACAGCTGCACCCATCCCCACTCCACGATTTCGTCGCACGCGACAATCACATCACCGTGACGTCACGGATCCATTCGCCCGCCACTACGTATATTAAGATCAATACAGTGATTTATTATAATTTCATTTAGAAATCTACGACATATACTTACAGTGTGTCCCGAGTTAAAGTGCAACTCCGGCGAGGGTTGAAAATAGACCGATAGTTATCAACAAAAAATATCGATGAATAAAAAATATCCGTATAAGTCTAGAACAAAGAAGTAAAAAAGTGGGTAGATTTAAATAAAAAAATATGTACAGTTCGTTTTTAACCTGGAGCGTCTTTTATATCACAGTTTCGTGTACAAAGGATAATTACGCTTTAATTCTAAAAGCTCCAAGTACTCAAGCAGCTGAGGAACCAGTACTTCTCATACAAATTGATCACGTTCAATCACCAACCTTGTATGGAGAATTCAAAATTTTGCTCCAGTTGTATGGGATCCTTGGAGAAGTTGTTCAGTTTAATGTGTCAAAGTCACAAGCCAAAGTTAACGATAATGAAATGAATAAAATTTCACCTTGTAGGAAATGTCATCCCTAAAGGAAATGTTAAGCTGGTATTGAGCTTGTGTATTTTCATGGCGAGAGTTGCACTTGCGTGATATAGCATCGACTGAACTGTGTTTAAAATTCTCCTAGGAAACTATATTCAGTTCGCAAAAATTAGACTTCCAATGAAAATTTTGGTCAGTCGGCTAATTGATTAGTGAGAAAAGTCAAAAAATGCGCGAGTATAGGTTCAGTGGGGAATCTTCTCCAGTATCAAAAGTAGCAGTCGCGGTATAAAAAACTGTTATCTCCTCAGAACAAGAATACTTGATCTGAGTTTATCTCAAAAGGACTCTATATAGTATCCGAGGTATACTGTATAAGTTCGTTGGATGATAATACTGACAATAGGTCGGATTCTAATTTAAAGAGAAGTTTGCAGTAGAAGCGTAAAAGTTTCCCACGAGAGCAAAATTTTCAGCTCAAACAAAACCTACTTCAGATTTAACGGGAGGTTTGCCAAGACATTGTATTTGTGAGCTCGCAATATTTCAGCTCTGCTGCATGCACCAACGAATTCCTTATATCATATAGCTGAACCTAATAATTTAACTGTTTTATCTTTTAAAATCTCCGAATATCCAAGTCCTTGTACATATTCTAAATTACGTATCTAGGAACTATTATAGATAATAAGAAAACCAGAGACTTTTAAATATAGAAGATAAAATCAAATAAACTAATCGCACTCAAACTTCAGTTTAAAAAAAGGTGTAGTAATCTTTAACTCCTATAGTTAGCTCTCTTCTATCTCTCTTCTTCTCATGAAGCTGAATAAATTTTGTTCTACGATTTTACGGAAATCACCAAACATGAGCTGTTCGACAATCCGGTAGTTCACTGCTAGTCATTTGAGTTACTTTTTATCAAATGTCAAAAACGGCATTTTGTTCTAAAAATGTTTGAAATTTTGTACGATGACGTCATTGTTCAAAATAGTAGTTTAAATACTTATTAGGTAAATTTAATAAATTAAAAATTGAAAAAAAGTTAAAAATTCAATTATTTTATTTTTTTAAATTGAAAATAGAATTTTTATTCTAGTCAATAAAGAGTATTTGATTGATTGATTGATTGAAAATGCAATGAAAATTAAAGTGAATAAGTATTTCAATAATTTAAATTAAAGAGCTATTTAGTCAGTAATATTTCGCAATTTAATTTTCATGCAGTTAACTCCCAGATTCTGCATAGTGTTTTTAGGGTTCCGTAGCCAAATGGCAAAAAATGGAACCCTTATGGATTCGTCATGTCTGTCTGTCTGTCTGTGTGTTTGTCCGTATGTCACAGCCACTTTTTTTCCGAAACTATAAGAACTATACTGTTGAAACTTGGTAAGTAGATGTATTTTGTGAACCGCATTAAGATTTTCACACAAAAATAGAAAAAAAACAATAAATTTTGGGGGCTCCCCATACTTAGAACTGAAACTCAAAAAAATTTTTTTCATCAAACCCATACGTGTGGGGTATCTATGGATAGGTCTTCAAAAATGATATTAAGGTTTCTAATATCATTTTCTTCTAAACTGAATAGTTTGCGCGAGAGACACTTCCAAAGTTGTAAAATGTGTGTCCCCCCCCCCCCCCCCGTAACTTCTAAAATAAGAGAATGATAAAACTAAAAAAAATATATGATGTACATTATCATGCAAACTTCCACCGAAAATTGGTTTGAACGATATCTAGTAAGTAGTTTTTTTTAATACGTCATAAATCGTAAACCGCAATTTACCTTTCATTCAAGTTACAACGAACTACAAAAACTTTTATATTATGTTACTTGCTGCTACGGAACCCTTCATGGGCGAGTCCGACTCGCACTTGGCCGCTTTTTATATACTGGTCTCTATGAGAAATTTGTACGGTATGATGAGAAAAAGCCTTAATTTTTTGTTTTTTTTTTATGGCAGAGGCGGCAACGAGCAGACGGATCACTTCAATTTCCCAAATACCTACTTGCACTATATATAGGTTAATTAGTTGTGGCATTTATACACTGGCTTCACACATTCAATTCAAGTAGCTTTGCATCTGTTATTAGATGCTGATGATAAGCGATTACCGCCGCCCATAGACACCCGCAACACCAGAGGAGTCACAAGTGCGTTGCCGGCCTTTGATATGGGAGTACGCTCTTAACGGGTTATTAAACGGGTTCGGTTAACGGTTCTTTATTTGATGGGTTCTACATCTATTTCTATTTCGTACCTACACTATGTGTTAATGTCAAAACTTAGACACAGTAAAAAACTTTATCGTTCAAAAAATAAGCTCTGAGTCACAAAGAGCATCGAACAACATCGCAGTACATATCATAATGTTCTAATGTATTATATTTGTTGGTCAAGGTTGAACTGAAGGAATCCATCAGCGCACTGGACTTCAAAGTGTCAGAGGGAGGCACGAACTTCTCAGTAGGCCAGCGGCAGCTCATGTGCCTGGCGAGGGCCATCCTCAGGTCCAACAAGGTCCTCGTCATGGACGAGGCCACGGCTAACGTGGATCCGCAGTAAGTTATTTTCAAGTACACGTATTTTATAAGCGACTTCAACAAAGGTGCTTGTGTTTTCGGTCGATAAGTTGGTATACCTTCCTACCTACCTACCACTTTTTTGGAACTATTAGAAGGTCCAAGTGAAAGCTTATAATAGAAAGAATATTCTTTGCCTATGATTCCCAAATTAAAACAGTGGGTTTTATTATTTATATTAAAATTTATTTAATGCAGATTTTTTTACCTTTTGTATAAAGGAGCATTTGGCCGACTTTGAAATCGGGGCTTTTATTACAATAGAAAGATAAAAATATTGGAGACGTGAATTTTATTTTATTGAATCAACTTATCTTTCCTCAATAAATTGAATGTCTAAAAATAATACCGCGGGCGACAACCTAGAGTGTTTGTGGCCGGATGACCATTATTATTTGTCCCTAGATATTTATTTATTTATTTTCTGCTCTTAGGACGGACGCACTCATCCAAAAGACGATCCGTCGGCAGTTCGCCTCCTGCACGGTGATAACGATCGCTCACCGACTTAACACCATCATGGACTCCGACCGAGTCCTGGTCATGGACAAGGGTGAAGTCGTGGAATTTGACTACCCATACAAGCTGCTGTCCAACCCGGACAGCAAATTCACCAGCATGGTGAACGAAACGGGAGACAACGTGAAGAAGAGTCTACTAGAAGTGGCAAAGAATAAATACTTCGCTGATAACCCACACGAGCAAGTGCAAGTATCTCAATGAGAACCTCGCACACATCTAGCTAAAAAGACATTAAAACAAATTACTTTTTAAGTAGCTGATTTGTATAGTAAGAAAGAATCGATATACTCTAACCACTAGACTGGATAACGTCAATTGTTTTAAGTAGATTACTTTTTTCTATAATACCTATGCAATACTGAAAATAGCAAATACTTAACTTTATATTTTATAAATTATATTTTGATAAATAAAGTCTAAAATAAAATCGTAATATTTTATTTTCCTTATTCGTTGTCGGTCACAAATTGAACACAGATGTGAGTTAGCTATTTTGGTTATAGTAAAACTTGCTGACAGCGATCTGAATTTTTGAGAAAGTTCGATACCTGCTACTATTATAAGTTGATCTAGTTTATTAGAACGATAATATCGAATATCCAGGTTACTTTTTTCTGTAACTTATACAAATACACAGCTTGAGAATACTTTTTCAATAGATTATGAAAGTTATTGATATAATTTTACAAGGATAATCTGATAAAACCAATATAAATTACCTCGTTATGGTATTTAATATACAGGGTGATTGGTAATTCGACGTGATCCTTCAAAGGGATTATACTAGAGGTCATTTGCAACAAATTAAGTCTGGTTAACCAGGGGTCAAAAATGTATGGTTACTGAGATATTACTGTTTTTAGATTTTTTTGAAATTTTCTACCTTGTTACCAAAAACAATTAATTATGAAAAAACCATAACACCGTTTACATTAAATTGATACTTTTTTAAAAGCTGAGAAATGAGCGCTTGCTTTGAAAAAAATTCCTTGCCCAAAACTAAGGTAGACCCTTTATTTTTGAGACTATGTGAGTTTTGGGCAAGGATTTATTTTCACCGGCTGCTATCATTAGATGGCAGTCGTTAAGCCATGTCGGAGGCATTAATAAGGATATCAACTATTATTTAACAAACACTGTGACTTTTCTGTACGCACGAACTAACCATATGGTTGGAAGCTGTGCGAGTTCGTGTCCACGAAGTGTCGCGTAGATTGCTAAAAATTATCGAATCATGTTAAGCTCACGAGTCACGCACGACACGAAAAAATGTGTTACTTGTTTGGTTTATTGGATTTTTTTTTCGATCCCGTGCAAAAGTTAGTAACCTTTGTACCTTTTTAGAAAGCTTATGAAACAAGGAACTTTTGTCACTAATTTGTACGCCAAGTTCACAATTTTTTTTTTCTAGTAATACTCAATTACTTATGGAAAATTTATACAAAATAATATTTTTATGCAACTTAAGACCCTTTATTATTATTATTCATTTATTTTCAGGCAACTTAGTAACTAAGTACAGGCCCATAGATACATAAAAACTTATACAATTAAAATGATATAAATACTATAAATAAATACAATTATAAGTTATTCTACTTTAAATCTAAGTTGGCACTTTTCTTTGTGCTGTTGCGCTGCCGATGCTCGCAGTGTTGGAGTCCCGAAGACGACCTCGAAACCGCCGAAACACCACGCCTTTCAGCCAGAAGTCTTCTTTCATGAAGGTGTCCAAGCTCTGAGTCGGGACACGCACCACGAACGCCTTGAAATGAGTGTCGTAACGCGAATCCAAAAGCTGAACCCTTACGATCATCTTGGTGTTGGTCCTGACGTACTCCTGCACGTCCTGCACCTGGGTGGTGAAGTGAAGCCGGGAAAGGTAGAGACTCGTCACCGGCGTCGCAGGTCGCAGCAAGAAGTTAGGACCAGTCGGTGCGGTTATTTTTGAGACTATGTGAGTTTTGGGCAAGGATTTTTTTTTTCAAAGCAAGCGCTCTTTTCTCAGTTTTAAAAGAGTATCAATTTAATGTAAACGGTGTAATGGTTTTTTCATAATTAATTGTTTTTGGTAACAAGGTAGAAAAATTCAAAAAAATCTAAAAACAGTAATATCTCAGTAACCATACATTTTTGACCCCTGGTTAACTGGACTTAATTTGTTGCAAATGACCTCTAGTATAACCCCTTAGAAGGATCACGTCGAATTACCAATCACCCTGTATATTCTAAAAGTTATTTGGAATAACTTTGAAATAAATCTTTTTAGTCTGAGGAAGAACCCGTTATTTTATAGAGAAATTACGCACATATCACTGCAATAAAATTAAAAAATGCAGTATCTTCATAGTAGTCTGTGACGTATATCAAACTTCACTGTTTATGTCAATCATGCAAATAAAAACCTAAAATACATATATAGGTCTAAAATGGATTTAAAAACTGTGTTTATTCGTCCTTCAAACACATAAATGCAAATTTTAAAAATTCTAAAATATTCGCCGTACATCCTAACCTCGACTATGGGTTAGGCGTGGAAGTTGTTTGACCATGGGATGCTGTAACGACTGCTCAGATGACGCTATCGAGTCCATCCAGTCGGGCAGCTGGCCTGTGATCGGGTCTGTCCTGCACAAGTACCGCGCTGAGGGAGTCCTGTTGAGCCTGCTTCTACTGGTGCTCTTCCTGATGTACCTCGATAAGTTTCGATGTCGCGGACAGTGCTATTGTACTATGCTGAGCCGCCGCCGCTGCTGTTCCTGCCCTTAACGTCACAAATATCTTTCGCTGCTGTTTCTGAGCGTCACATTCAAGTGAAAATCGCAGGTACGCGTCACATATAGATATAATAATAATAAAGAATACCTCACGAAACATGATGTAACATGCTTTTAATACAATTTACCAATATCTACAGGTTTTTGAGTTCTTTCTTTGTAAGAAATGTACCTTTTAGTTAGCGAAATGGGATACCTATTGTTTTCTATTTACTGAAGAGCAAAAATCAAATAAACTGTCCATTATCCCTCCACAGTTACAATCAAACAACACATTATTCCCGTCTTAAAAGAAAATATGGGTCATTTCGCCGTTTAGTCCTAAAATGGAAATTTTTACGAATATTTTTTTATTTTATTAAATCATTATATATATTGTATTGGGATGTTTCTGTCCTCACTACAAATAATTTTATTTAAAAGGCACACATAGTGTACTTCTATCTTTAAAGAAAACAGAAGGAATGTAATGATGCTGTGGACGGTAATAAAATATGGAAGGATGGTAATAATTTAGGTAGGACGGTAATGATTATGATCAACCATGTTATTTTTATATTCAGTTCCCACTACTTTAATCTTCATTACGAAGGAACCGTTCTAAGCACTTTGTGTTTCTTAAATTTCGTCTCATATTTTAAAATTCCTTCTGTGAAAGATATTTTCTGTTTTTGCTTAAATTTTTGTTATGCTAACACACTCCTCGATATATTGATTTGCTGAATAACAATTTAATTTATACTTCTTTAACTTTATTCATTTTCACATCATCAATGTATTTTATCTACGGTAGGTATCTTGTGTTGACTACCTTTTGTTTCTGCGACTGAACTTTTTGAATTTGTTTTTTCTTATAGGTATTTTCCTCTTTTTACGATAGTTTATTTATTTTGTTTTAAACTTTCCAATTACTTCAACTATTTTGTATCATTATTTATAATTTCCTTAGTTTTGATGCATTTTTGTGATCTTGCAAGCTAATATTTTCCGGCACAGGTTTCTTATTTTGTGGATTATTCCCGACTAGGGTCTAATACTGGGAGAGATTCTGTTATATCCCTTCACTGATTGGTTCGTTATCTAGCAAAAAAAAATCTTTTCTTTCTCCTCTACTTTTTTCAAATATTTCCTTAAGTTTTTACTCCATCTTCATCTTTGTTCCCTTTTAGCATTTTTATTCATAACTTTAATACTGAAAATTTGATTTTTCTCTTTTCCGCAAAAGATTCTTCTCTTCCTTTTGAATTCGATATTGTTCAGGATATTTTTTTTTACTTCAGCGTATTTATGCATTTCTCTTACGAAGCCTGTCTTCTATTTTTTTCTTTCGTTGAATTTTTCTTAATCTTCGCCATTTCAAAAGATTTAAAATAAATAATAACAACGTAATTAATGGGTAGACAACCACTAGTCATTTGAATTACTTACTTTTTATCATCTGCCAAAAACGATATTTTGTTCTAAAAATGTTTGAAATACTAAGACGTGACGTGATAGTTATTTAGCGCCATTGTAGGACTCATGATTTTTATTAATTAAAAATTAAGATGAGGTGGGAAACAAAAAAATTACTTATAGTTTTTTGAAATTTCAGTAGGAGATTAATTTAGTGAACTCATAATTTATTTTTAATGCAGTCATATACAGATGTTAAAAGAATAAAAAAGTGCTATTGAGATTATAAGGGGTTACTCAGAATCGAGTATTGAATACAGGAAAAATACTGAAAAAATCCGCTCTTCATTTTTTTTTCGGTTTTCCTTACAAATTCTTGATTCACTATTCAGATTTAGTATGGGAATCTGAAAAAAACATTAAAGCGCTGATTTTTTCAATATTTTTCCTGTGTTCTATACTTGATTCTGAGTAAACCCTTAAAATCTCAAACGCACGTTTTTTAACACCCTGTATACAATATAACTACACAGCGATAAATATAAAATTACGTTAAAGGCGTGGAAAAAGATAAAAGCGAGATTTTAAATCGCTATTAAAAAGAAATAAATTATTTTTTTGTCTGTTTGTTTGACTGACTCAGTGGCTAAGTGGTTAGCGATCCTGACCTCTGATCCGAGAGTCGTGGGTTCGATCCCCACACAGGGCAAACTTTTCTGTGATGAGCAGAATTGTTTGCTCTGACTCTGGGTGTATTATATCTATATACACTCGGCTTCAAAAAAATCGCACGTCCGTAAAAATAGGCTTCAAGCACTGTTAATCCTTAAGACAAGCAGTTATTCGTAGCAATATTGGTATCATTTGAGAGCCCTATAAAAACTCTTTAAAAAAATATCCATTTCATTTGATTAAAGAAAAAGCTTGACACTTTAAGTCACTGTGAATGACAATGGAACTGATTCTCCTCTTCAAATTTTGTTTGTATTGTTTTGTTTTTTGGGTATAAAAGCGTCGATACAGCTTATCGGGGGATAAATTTGCTACCAACAGTCGAAGAAGACACAGAAGAATATCTTTCATCAGAAAAACGTTCAAGGACGTTTTTCTGATGAAAGATATTTTCATCAGAAAAACGAAAAGATAAAGATGGACACTACTGCTGCTGAAGCCGCCCAAGTTATCGCACTACTGCAATCAGGACTACGTCAGTGTGATGTTGCTCGGCAATTGCACTTGAGTCGCTTTTCTGTTCGAAGAGTGTACCAGCGGTTCCTGCAGACCGGTGGCTTTGTCCGAAGGCGTGGGTCTGGTAGAAATCGCTGCACTTCTGCGAGAGATGACCGATTCGTCGTATCGAAGCCTTTGAGAAATCGGTTCTCTAATGCTGTTGAGTTGCAACAGCAGCTTCAAGCAGTTCGTAGAAGGGCCGTGAGTGTCTCTACAGTTAGAAAAAGACTAAAGGAGAGAAATATTGTGGCTAGAAGACCTGCCACGGGTCCAAAATTAACCGCAGCGCATCGGCGAGCACGCCTGCAATTTGCTCGCGCCCACGTCAATTGGACCCTGGACCAATGGAGAGCTGTTCTCTTCTCAGACGAAACGAGAGTGTGCCTTTTCTGCAACGATAGACGCAAAAGAGTATACAGAAGACAATGGGAACGTTTTGCCCAAGCCTGCATCCAAGAGACGGTAGAATACGGGGGCGGTTCCTGCATGTTCTGGGGCGGCATATCTGCCGACGGCAAAACTGAACTTTCTTGCGTCTCTCGGACCGGCGGTGCTCGCGGGCAAGGGTCGATGACTGCTCACCGGTACATCACAGAGATCCTGGAAGAACATGTGGTCCCCTATGCTGGATTTATTGGCGACGGGTTCACATTAATGCACGATAACGCTCGCGCGCACACTGCTGGAATTGTGCAGGGCTACATTCAAGAGGTTGGGATCCCTGTCATGCAGTGGCCAGCGAGAAGTCCAGATCTGAACCCGATAGAGCACCTCTGGGACCAGCTGAAACGCAAGGTTAGATCCCGTGATCCCGCTCCCGCGACTCTTCAGGAGCTCCAAGACGCCGTTATTGAGGAATGGGACAGAATCCCTCAAGAAGAGGTCCTAAAGTTGGTGCGATCCATAAGGGAGCGCATGGAAGACGTCATTAGGGCTAGGGGGGGTAACACTAGGTTTTAGGTTACTTTTAAGCAACTTTGTTTTGAAAAATTAATCAGATTTCATTTGGGTTTTTTAAGGATTTTTATTGTTTTGTAAATTTTTCTCAGTTCCAATAAAAAACATTGAATGAATTATTGTTTTTGCATTCTCTGTTTCCTTACCTTTCAAATGATACCGAACATTACCAATATTTCATAATACAAATACGATTGAAAGATGTTTAAAATAGATTTCTTAAAAGGTGCGATTTTTTTGAAGCCGAGTGTATGTATGTATTTAAATTATATGTGTATGTAGTCTCTGGTTCCCAAGATACAGGGAATCCTAGTTTAGGGCCAGATGACCGTGTGTGATTTGTCCCGGAATATAATATACTATATTATTATATTATACTAAATTGTTTCTTTTCTCAACCTTCGAGGTTGGTGTTTTCTGACCTCCCGCCCCGAGACCTTCAGGGAGAAGGAGGTTCAGATTCCCCATTACAATATACGGTATCCCCAAGTACTTTTGAAACTATTGTAGAGGTATGGATGGCAGCCTGTTTTTGCAAAATATGTTTGTCTATTTTAGCGTCTAGCTTGTCACAGTATCTATGGATGGATTTGGCTACTACTCTGGTTGCTCCTATTACTATTGGTATTATTTCTGTGTGTGTTTTCCAAAGCCTGGTTATTTCTCTTTTGAGTATGTGGTATTTAGATAGTTTTTCTATTTCTTTTACTCCTATATTGTAGTCGGATGGTATTGTGATGTCTATTAGTAATGTTTTGTTGTGTGATTTGTCAATGTAGATTATGTCTGGTCTATTGTGTACGACTGTGTTATCTGCTTGTACTGGCATTTCCCACATTATTTTGGCTGTACCGTTTTCTATTACTTTGGGTTGCATTAGTGTTTCTTTCCACCAGAGCTGATCTACTTCAAAACTGTTTTTTTTGCTAGTGCCCAATATATGTACTGTACTATGTTGTTATGTCGTTTTGTGTAATATGTTCCAGCTAGTTTTTTGCATCCTGATGTTATATGTTGTATGGTTTCGTCGAGCAGAGTCTTCATTTGCCATCTATTGATTTTTTCAAAATGTCTCGTTCGTGTTGCCTTAGTGGTAAGTACTGCTTGGTCTTGTATTGCAAATATGGATGATTCTAGTGAGGGTGTTATGGCTTGTTTCTTTAACCACCTGAATAAGAATTCCTTATCTATATTATCTTTCTCTAGTATTGATCTCTGGAACTGGCCGTGTAATGGTTTCGATTTTCAAGCTTCTATCTTCTTCTTATTTACTGCATTTTTTATTTCTTCATCTGTGTGTCTTTCATTTCTACTTAGTCCAAGTTCTTCTGTATTGTTTTGTGCTTCTTCATATATTAAATACTTATTTCTGTTTTTATCATGCCTCACTATTGCTTTTATGAGATAGTCAGTTTCTTGTTCTAAATATGTTTTGTACTGTATTATCTGTGTTTTATATAACATTTCAATGTCCATCAATCTTCTTCCTCCTTCTTCTATCGGTAAGTATAGTCTTTTAACTTCTGCTTTTTGTTGGTGTGTTTTGTTCATTGCTAATAGTTTTCTGGTTTTAATATCTATCCTGCAGAGATCCTGAGTTTTGTAATTGACCGCACAATTGATAGCACCGGGACAGCATAGGTGTTTATGGCTTTTATGAGATTTCTAGAGTTCAAGTGTGACGCTGTCAGGCATTTAACCCTACGGAAGTATTCTTTTTGTAGCTGTTGTCTTAGTTCGTTATGGTCTATTTTTCCGGACTCGTGTATACTCGTGTATACCTAAATACTTATATTTTTCATCATCCTTAAGGTGCTGGAATTCCTCTCTGCCCTTGATGTTCACCCCTTGTACCTTCCATCAGGTGTAATACGCTGCATTTATTCAGCCCGAAACTCATTCCTATATCTTTTGTGAAAATTTCTGTGCTATCTATCAAAATCTGCAAACTATTTTTGTTGTTCCCGTATAAGTTAAGGTCATCCATGTATAACAAATGATTTATCCATGTACTTTTTTTTAATTTGTATCCTTTTGTTTCATATTTATTTAATATTTGTGATAGGGGTTAACTGCCATGCAAAATAGGAGAGGTGATAGAGAATCTCCTTGGAAGATTCCTCGTTTGATGTAAATCGGATCAGTAGTTACAGCAGTGTTTGTACCATTAGCAGTCATGATAAGTCTCCGCTTCGGCATTATCGTCTTTAGGAAATTTTTGACAGATTCAGAGCATTTATAATGATCTAGCGCTTTTAATAGCCCGTCATGCGAGATACTATCAAACGCCTTCCGATAATCGATCCAACACATGCTTAAGTTTTTCTGAGACTGATGGGCGTCTTCCAATACAGCTTTGTTTATCATGAAGTAGTCTTTGCAGCCTCTGGCACGTCTCCTATATCCCCTCTGTTTCGGTGCTATTATTTCGTTCTCTTCGCAGTGTTTGTATATTTCGTTAGCTATTATTGACGTCAGTAATTTGTACATTGTTGTCAAGCAAGCAATGGGTCTCCAGGTCTTTGGGTCTTTAGTGTTGTTCATATCTTTAGGTATCAGAATTACTTGTCCTGTAGTGAACCAATCTTCTGTGTCTTCTTGTCCGTTTAGGATTCTTGTGTACAATTTTGCCAAGTGATCATGTGTGCTAGTCAAGTATTTTAGGTAGTAGTTCCGTATTTTATCTATTCCCGGTGTTTTCCAATTACGAGTGTCTCTTACTGCATTTTTACTTTGTCTTTGTCTACTTCCTCAAATGTGTGTTGTTCTAGGTTACTCATGTCTTGTTCTATTTCTTTGACCCATTGTGCTTGTTTGATAAGATAATTTATTGTGCATAGAATTTAAGTATACAAAGATGGAATTATAATAACTTAAGTAGTTTCATTAAATTCTACCTAATCAGGTGTACACAATATTTAAAAATTTAATGTAATAATTATAGTAATAAAATAAAATAAAAATTATATAATGAAAAGGTAAACAATCAGTAATTCATGCTTCCATTTAAAAACAAAAAAATAAGACAAAAAGACAATGGACATTAAGTATTAGGTTCTAATAATTCTCTTATGGAATAAAATATTATTTCCTTTAACCATTTTTTAAGATTGATACGAAAGCGTGGCAGTGGCAGGTCTTTCATTTCAACAGGAAGTGCATTATACACTCTAACACACATCACATAATTTTTTTTTTGATATATCGTAGTTAAAGGATTTACTTGGTACACCAAACGATTTGGGTTTCTTGTGTTGCGTGAATGGGTGTCTCCTGCCTTCACAAATAACTCACTATTTGACTTAACAAAATTACCTATGGTGTAAATATACATGGATGGTAGTGACAATATTCCCAATTTTTTAAAGAGAGGCCTGCACGGTTCGTCTGGTGCAACACCGCACATAGCGCGAACACACTTTTTCTGAGCTATAAATGCCTTAATAAAATCGGTACTGTTGCCCCACATTAAGGGCGAAAACACAACAGAGCGGCGCGGCGCCGCGACGCTGAAATCGGCGGTGCGCGTTGCGCCGCACCACCGAACGCAGCGTTGCGCGGCGCGCGTGCCGCGCCGCTCGTAGCTGCGGCGCACACCGCTCCTAGCCGCGGCGCGCACCGCTCGTTTCCGCGGCGCGACGCTCGTAGCCGCGGCATGCGCCGCTCATATCCGCGGCGCGCACCGCTCGTATCTGCGGCGCGGCGGCTCATATGATGTCCACAGTTTCTGTAGGTCGCACGCTTGTTTTTAGGGTTTCGTAGCCAAATGGCAAAAACGGAACCCTTATGGATTCGTCATGTCTGTCCGTCCGTCCGTATGTCACAGCCACTTTTTTCCGAAACTATAAGAACTATACTGTTGAAACTTGGTAAGTAGATGTATTCTTTGAACCGCATTAAGATTTTCACACAAAAATAGAAAAAAAATCAATAAATTTTGGGGGTTCCCCATACTTAGAACTGAAACTCAAAAATTTTTTCTAACATCATTTTTTTCTAAACTGAATAGTTTGCGCGTGAGACACTTCCAAAGTGATAAAATGTGTGTCCCCCCTGTAACTTCTAAAATAAGAGAATGATAAAACAAAAAAATATATATGATATACATTACCATGCAAACTTCTACCGAAAATTAGTTTGAACGAGATCTAGTAAGTAGTTTTTTTTAATACGTCATAAATCGTAAACCGCAATTTACCTACAACGAACTACTTACAAGATCTTTTATATTATGTTACTTGCTGCTACGGAACCCTTCATGGGCGAGTCCTAAGTTCTTAATGTTCTAAGTATGGGGAACCCCCAAAATGTATTGTTTTTTTTTTCTATTTTTGTGTGAAAATCTTAATGCGGTTCACAAAATACATCTACTACCAAGTTTCAACAGTATAGTTCTTATAGTTTCGGAAAAAAGTGGCTGTGACATACGGATGGATAGACAGACAGACAGACATACATGACAAATCCATAAGGGTTCCGTTTTTGCCATTTGGCTACGGAACCCTAAAAACAAGCTTCCGACCTACAGAAACTGTGGACATCAAATGAGCCGCCGCGCCGCAGATACGAGCGGTGCGCGCCGCGGATATGAGCGGCGCATGCCGCGGCTACGAGCGTTGCGCGCCGCGGGTACGAGCGTTGCGCGCCGCGGCTAGGAGCGGTGCGCGCCGCGGATACGAGCGGCTATATATATATACGCTGCGTTCGGCGGCGCGGCGCAACGCGTGCCGCCGATTTCAGCGTTGCGGCGCCGCGCCGCTCTGTTGTGTTTTCGTCCTAAGAGTCCATAGGCAACGTATAGAGTGAACAAAGCCATAGTATGCAGCCAGAACGACATTTTGCGAAGTTACTCTACGTAGTCTATTTAAAACATATACATAGCTATTTATCCTTTTACAAACGCTCTCCACATGTGATTTCCAATTACACAAATTATCAAGTATAAGTCCTAAAAATTTTGTTTCATTTGTTTGGTGAATAGAATGTCCATTGTATGTCAAATCAAGCTTGTCAACGTTCTCACGGTGTTTCGAAAATTGTATATAATTAGTCTTGTCCAAATTCAAATGTAAATTATTAGTATTAAGCCAGTCAACGATTGAATTAATAGTATTAATAATGTCCGATTCACATGATTTAATGTCAATTATTTTACTAGAAGTCACAACAAAAGATCGTCATCGCCAAACAAAGTGCAATTATGCAGGGTCACGCTAGGAAGGTCATTAATGTATAAAATAAAGAGAAGAGGTCCCAAAATACTACCTTGGGGTACTCCGTAATGATTTAATTGATATTCAGACCTATTAGCAGTCAAAACTAGATCTTCGGTAAGGCTTAAGATCTCTACACATTGTTTTCTATTTTCTAGATATGAGGTGAGCCATTTTAATGCCGGTCCTCTTATTCCATAATTATCCAATTTACGTAAGAGAATTTTGTGGGATACAAAATCAAAGGCCCTTGTCATGTCAAAGAAAATAACAGTTGCCCTATCTTTAACATTCAGGGCTGTTGTTACTTGATTAACTAAATTAAAACATGCTAGAGATGTAGATTTCATCATCATCATCATTCTCCTGCCCTTATCCTAATCATTTGGGGTCGGCGCAAAATGTTTTCTTCTTCCATACATCTCTTTCAGCTGAGATGTAGAGATGTAGATTTATTTGACTGAAATCCATATTGATCTTTATTTATAATATTAAATTTTGTAACAAATTCTGTCAATCTCCTCTGCATTGCTCTTTCAAATACTTTCGATAAAACAGGAATCAGTGTAATTGGCCTATAGTTATTTGGATCTGTCCTGTTCCCTTTTTTGTATAAAGGCCTAACCACGGAAATTTTTAGTAAGTTGGGAAAACATCCAGATTCAAAGGAGAGATTGACTAAGTAGGCTATGACGGGTGCTAGTTCTAATTTACAGTGTTTTATTATTTGTGTTGAGATTTCATCAAAACTTTGTATCTTTGTTATATGCTATTGGATTTGCTAGTATTTCTGACCAATATTAGAGTTGTTTCATTTTCAGCGCGTGATTTAATTTGTTCTATCAACTGTGTGGATATACACGTTCGTTTTATGATGCTTCGAACCTGATTTGATAGTGTGTTTCCGTTAAACCTATTTGCTTTACTATTGTTTGGGTTCCTCTCTTTGAATAGTGTCTCTAATCTTTGTATGTATCCAGGGCCTTCATGCTTTGCTTTGAAGTAGCAATACATTAATTCTTCCGTTTCCGATTGGGACCATTTTCTTCTTCCATCGTCAAATTCATTGGTCCTTATTGATTCCGGGGCACCGGCAGAAGCCTAAGTCGGCGTTACGCCTGCTCTGCAAAGTGTTCCCAGTGTCTCGGTTGTGTTCGGCTGTGATTTCTTCGGGTTCCCCGACCCCCGCCCACCTGTTCAGTAGGGAGTCACTGACGGTTTTGGGTTACCATTGCCTCAATTCGCTTGTAAGTTTCATTATACAAGTGCCCCCCTCCCACGTGGGTCTGGTGGTCGACCCGGACGTTAAGGCTGGATTTTGGGAAAGATATTATATTATATTATATTATATTATATTATATTATATTATATTATATTATATTATATTATATTATATTATATTATATTATATTATATTATATTATATTATATTATATTATATTATATTATATTATATTATATTATATTATATTATATTATATTATTTCTTTTCTCAACCTTCGAGGTTGGTGTTTTCTGACCTCCCGCCCCGAAACCCTCAGGGAGAAGGAGGTTCAGATTCCCCATTACAATATACGGTATCCCCAAGTACTTTTGAAACTATTGTAGAGGTATGGATGGCAGCCTGTTTTTGCAAAATGTGTTTGTCTATTTTAGCGTCTAGCTTGTCACAGTATCTATGGATGGATTTGGCTACTACTCCGGTTGCTCCTATTACTATTGGTATTATTTCCGTGTGTGTTTTCCAAAGTCTGGTTATTTCTCTTTTGAGTAGGTGGTATTTAGATAGTTTTTCTATTTCTTTTACTCCTATATTGTAGTCGGATGGTATCGTGATGTCTATTAGATATGTTTTGTTGTGTGATTTGTCAATGTAGATTATGTCTGGTCTATTGTGTACGACTGTGTTATCTGTTTGTACTGGCATTTCCCACATTATTTTGGCTGTATCGTTTTCTATTACTTTGGGTTTCATTAGTGTTTCCTTCCACCAGAGCTGATCTACTTCAAAACTGTGTTTTTTTGCTAGTGCCCAATATATGTACTGTACTATGTTGTTATGTCGTTTTGTGTAATATGTTCCAGCTAGTTGTTCGCATCCTGATGTTATATGTTGTATGGTTTCGTCTTTTTCAGAGCAGAGTCTACATTTGCCATCTATTGATTTTTTCAAAATGTCTCGTTCGTGTTGCCTGGTAAGTACTGCTTGGTCTTGTATTGCAAATATGGATGATTCTAGTGCGGGTGCTAAGGCTTGTTTCTTTAACCACCTGAATGAGAATTCCTTATCTATATTATCTTTCTCTAGTACTGATCTCTGGAACTGGCCGTGTAATGGTTTCGATTTCCAAGCTTCTATCTTCTTCTTATTTACTGCATTTTTTATTTCTTCATCTGTGTGTCTTTCATTTCTACTTAGTCCAAGTTCTTCTGTATTGTTTTTTGCTTCTTCATATATTGAATATTTATTTCTGTTTTTGTCATGCTTCACTATTGCTTTTATGAGATAGTCAGTTTCTTGTTCTAAATATGTTTTGTACTGTATTATCTGTGTTTTATATAACATCTCAATGTTCATCAATCCTCTTCCTCCTTCTTGTATCGGTAAGTATAGTCTTTCAACTTCTGCTTTTTGTTGGTGTATTTGGTTCATTGCTAATAGTTTCCTGGTTTTAATATCTATCCTGCAGAGATCCTGAGTTTTGTAATTAACAATACCGAACGAGTACAATAGCACCGGGACAGCATAGGTGTTTATGGCTTTTATGAGATTTCTAGAGTTCAAGTGTGACGCTGTCAGGCATTTAACCCTATGGAAGTATTCTTTTTGTAGCTGTTGTCTTAGTTCGTTATGGTCTATTTTTCCGGACTCGTGTATACCTAAATACTTATATTTCTCATCATCCTTAAGGTGCTCGAATTCCTCTCCGTTCAGTAGTATGTGTCCCTGTCCTTGATGTTCACCCCTTCTGCCTTCCATCAGGTGTAACACGCTGCATTTATTCAGCCCGAAACTCATTCCTATATCTTTTGTGAAAATTTCTGTGCTATCTATCAAAACCTGCAAACTACTTTTGTTGTTCCCGTATAACTTAAGGTCATCCATGTATAACAAATGATTTATCCATGTACTGTCTTTTAATTTGTATCCTTTTGTTTCATATTTATTTAATATTTGTGATAGGGGGTTAACTGCCATGCAAAATAGAAGAGGTGATAGAGAATCTCCTTGGAAGATTCCTCGTTTGATGTAAATCGGATCAGTGGTTACAGCAGTGTTTGTACCATTAGCAGTCATGATAACTCTCCACTTTGGCATTGTCGTCTTTAGGAAACTTTTGACAGATTCAGAGCATTTATAAAGATCTCGCACTTTTAATAGCCAGTCATGCGAGATACTATCAAACGCCTTCCGATAATCGATCCAACACATGCTCAAGTTTTTCTGAGACTGATGGGCGTCTTCCAATACAGCTTTGTTTATCATGAGGTGGTCTTTGCAACCTCTGGCACGTCTCCTGCATCCCCTCTGCTCCGGTGCTATTATTTCGTTCTCTTCGCAATGTTTGTATATTTCGTTAGCTATTATTGACGTCAGTAATTTGTACATTGTTGGCAAGCAAGCAATGGGTCTCCAGTTCTTTGGGTCTTTAGTGTTGTTCATATCTTTAGGTATCAGAATTACTTGTCCTGTAGTGAACCAATCTTCTATGTCTTCTTGTCCATTTAGGATTCTTGTGTACAATTTTGCCAAGTGATCATGTGTGCTAGTCAAGTATTTTAGGTAGTAGTTTTGTATTTTATCTATTCCCGGTGTTTTCCAATTATGAGTGTCTCTTACTGCATTTTTTACTTTGTCCTTGTCTACTTCCTCAAATGTGTGTTGTTCCAGGTTACTCATGTCTTGTTCTATTTCTTTGATCCATTGTGCTTGTTTGTTATACGCTATTGGATTTGCTAGTATTTCTGACCAAAATGATTGTATCTCATCTTTACTGGGTAATTCAATATTAGCATTCTGCTGTCCTGTTTTAGTATTCAACGATCTATAGAATTTGTGTTCGTTTTCCTTGAAGAGGCTATTTTGTATTTTCTTGTTGCTCACGTCTTCATACCTTTTCAGTCTACCAGCTAGCGCTTTAATTCTCTGTTTTAGGAACTCCATCGTGTTGTCGTGATCTTGTTCAGTAAAAATATTGTACTTATTATAGATTTTATGTTGTATCTTTTGCATCTTCCTACTGTTGACTCCTCTTTTTATTTCTGTTAATCTTCCCAGTTCCTTCCTTAATGCTTCTATTTTTATTTTTATTCTCTTCTTCCAGGGTGGATCTGTTGGAGGTTTTCGTGTATGTGAGAGTGTGTATGGTTTCTGTTTATTAGCTATTATTAGAGTTTTCGCAGCTGAGTATATTATGTCATTTATTTCGCGTAAGGTGTCACTGGTGAGTTATATGTGCGGTACGTAGTTGTTGATGGTGTGTAAGTTTTTATGAAATTCTTTGTTAAATTTAGGTTTGGGTAAAAATTGTCTGTTTTCTATCGGTGTTTCTTTAGTTTCAGATAGTGTTTGGAGAAATTGTAGTATGAGTGGATCCTGTTCTTCGTCTGCAGTGACGTTTGTGTTGCAATCTATATTGTTTATGGATTTAATGTCATATGTTTGGTTTTCAGTATTAATTTCTGTATTAACTTCTGTGTTTACTGATGTCTGAGTAGTGTTTTCTAGGGGCTGTGCTTCGTTTGCTATGGCGGAAGGATTAGTTTGGGTTTGTGTTTCTATAGGCGTATGTGTTTCTAACTGAGTTGTTTCATTTTCAGCGCGTGATTTAATTTGTTCTATCAACTGTGTGGATATAAACTTTCGTTTTATGATGCTTCGAACCTGATTTGATAGTGTGTTTCCGTTAAACCTATTTGCTTTACTATTGTTTGGGTTTCTCTCTTTGAATAGTGTCTCTAATCTTTGTATATATCCAGGTCCTTCATGCTTTGCTTTGAAGTAGCAATACATTAATTCTTCAGTTTCCGATTGGGACCATTTTCTTCTTCCATCGTCAAATTCATTGGTCTTTGTTGATTCCGGGGCACCGGCAGAGCCTAAGTCGGCGTTACGCCTGCTCTGCAAAGTGTTCCCAGTGTCTCGGTTGTGTTCGGCTGTGGTTTCTTCGGGTTCCCCGACCCCCGCCCGCCTGTTCAGCAGGGAGTCACTGACGGTTCGCATGCTGTCACGCTCAGCGCCAGCTCCAAGCGTGCCCTGGCGGTCCCCAGGTAGCGGCCCTATACGTTCATCATTATTGTCAGTCTCCATAGTTTTTGGGTTCCATTGCCTCAATTCGCTTGTAAATTTTCATTATACAAGTGTCCCCCTCCCACGTGGGTCTGGTGGTCGACCCGGACATTAAGGCTGGATATATTATATTATATTATATTATATTATATTATATTATATTATATTATATTATATTATATTATATTATATTATATTATATTATATTATATTATATTATATTATATTATATTATATTATATTATATTATATTATATTATATTATATTATATTATATTATATTATATTATATTATATTATATTATATTTTATTTTATTATATTTTTTTGTCTGTAAATATGTAAATAGAAAACAAGACAGTTAATATTTTTTTTCAATTGTATTATAAAAAATAAACATGGTCTCAACTTAGTTTTCTTCAGGCTAAACCTATCTAAGATTTCCTCGAATGGAAAAGCTAATTAAAAATTTAATAATTCAGTTGGTAGTGTTTTTTTAAATTGCGAACTAGATGCAGCGTTACTTTTAATTTACCTTAAATCTCTTAGATGGTATTGTAAACAGATGTTTAAATATATATTTAGGCATTTGACAATCACAAAATATTGTCTTAACTTTTTTTTCAAGCAAATTGAAAATAATGATTTATTACCCTCCAATTTTTGACATTACCATCCGGTATAAAATTAGTGGTAATGAAACGGAGAGGAATATATATATATATATATATATATATATATATATATTTTTTTTTCAGTTTATCTAATATTGCTTGAGAAACAATTGAGTTTAAAGAACAAAAAATACACCAGATAATTGTCCCTCTAAAGAGAGCAAACTGATAAATAAAACAAAATGTTTCGTCTTGTACTTACTCCAAAAATGCTGGATGGTAATTAGAGAAAAAGTGTGCAAAAGTCCTTTTCGAGTCTTAAGATGGTATATATTTTTGACAAAGCGACGCATACCCACAACTCTTTGGGATGCTGCAGCTGCCTGAAGGATGACAGACGCGCGGGGTTCAACTCACTTCACGATAGAGATGAGCTAAACGCATTTTAGTCTGATTTCAATTATTGCGGAAGGAAATGATGTTTTTTTGTTTGACAAAATAAAAAGATACATTATTTTTATAAAATTGCCACATTAAAATTAAATAAGCCTACAGTATAACCCCATTAACAATTATACTCTTGCGATAAAAATAATTCTTAACTAATAAAACTTTATGGAATTATATTAAAATAAAATTATTAAAATAGTTAATTAAAATTAATTAAATTAAAAGATGAATAATTATGGTAAAGGACTGTTTGGAACAGGATGACAATGAAATATTGGCATCTTTTTGTTCGGTATTTATTTCAATAGACTGTATGTATGTTTTATTTTTGAAAAATACGGAAGTTGCCCTTCGTGACAAGCAACCAATACCAATTGTACGTTTCAAAAAATATATATATTTCTAATATTTTTATGCGTGGAAAGGCTATTTGACCGAAACGACGGAATGACCCAAATTTTACAAATATAATTATGAAAATAAACATTCGCACAGTCTATTATTCAAATGGCCATTTTAAAGCAATAATTGGCAAATGTCGACTTTGTCGGCCGACTAATTGGCAATTTCAGACCTTATTTAATGTCCTTAAAGGAAACTAAAGTGCATTGTGTTACATACTTATAGTTATATGCAAAACAGAGTCAAGAGTCGGAAATTTTACGTATAAGAACATCGTCATTTTAACTTTTAGTATTTAATTAAAAAATAAATATATTAACATAAACTACATTCATTCACGCACAAATACAGATAGACATTATATCTAAAATTTTATTTTAAAACTAATTTTAAAAAATTTTTACCACTCACCTTTTTCAAATTTATAAAATTCAGTCTCAGTATTTGGTTCATAGACCTTTTACCATTTTAAAAGCGTTTAATCTGCTTATCATACCTTTTACAAATTGTTCACATACACTGGGTGTGATTTTATTCCACTGATCTTGTTTGCGGTCCCATAAAACATTAAAATTTGATGGTAGTGAATAACATTTATTTCCCAATCTACTTTTGAGATAAGCCCAAAGTTTTTGATTGGATTCAGCTCGGGAGTCTGCACTGGCCACGTTAATACTCGAAATTTTGGGTTTTTTAACCAATCTTTAATTAATTTTGCCGTATGTTTAGTGTCATTGTCATATTGGAATATTAGTTCTTCCGCTGAATCTAACTAAATACGGCATATTTTCAACTGCTTTTATTAAATGCCTTTTAAGAATAGCTAAATATAAATTCCTAGTTCATATTGCCTTCGATTCTACATATCGGTCCGACGCCGTATTCTGTAATGCAACCCCCCACTTTTTTCATTACCACCACCATGATTAACAGCCTGAATGTTACTAACTTACTTACCCTATTGCTAGGATTAGTACGAAAGGACGTCGGTAGAAAAAGACAGAACGAATCTAAACAAAGTAAAAGATTACATTCAGGCTGTTAATCATGGTGGTAGTTGTATGGGGTTGGTGGGGTTGCATTACAGCTTACGGTGTCGGACCGATATATAGAATCGAAGGCAATATGGACAAGGAATTATATTTAGCTATTCTTAAAAGACATTTAATAAAAGCAGTTGAAAATATGCCGTATTCAGTCAGATTCAGCGGAAGAAGTAAGTAATATTCCAATATGACAATGACCCTAAAAATATGGCAAAATAATTTAGAGATTGGTTAAAAAACCAAAATTTCAAGTGTTGACGTGGCCAGCGCAGAGTCCCGATCTGAATCCAATCAAAAACTTTGGGCTTACCTCCAAAGTAGATTGGGAAATGAATGTTATTCACCACCATCAAATTTTAATGTTTTATGGGACCGCAAACAAGATCAGTGGAATAAAATCACACCCAGTGTATGTGAACAATTTGTAAAAGGTATGATAAGCAGATTAAACGCTTTTAAAATGGTAAAAGGTCTATTAACCAAATACTGAGACTGAATTTTATAACTTTAAAAAAGGTGGTGCAAAACTGAACCAATAAAAAATATTTTAAAATTAGTTTTAAAATAAATTTTTAGATATAATGTCTATCTGCTTTTGTGCGTGAATGAATGTAGTTTATGTTAATATATTTCTTTTAAAAATAAATACTAAAAGTTAAAATGATGATGCTCTTATACGTAAAATTTTCGATTGTTGACTCAGTTTTGCACCTAACTGTATATTAGTTATCACGTTCAGAGATATATATTTCCTGCCTTTATTGTAGCTAATATTAATAATCATAAAACTTTATTTCCAGACAACAGAGATCCAATATTTTATTAGTAAAAGTCTTAAAAAATATATTATATTATTATCGAAATAAAAAATAACAAGGATGTTCTTAATTAAAAGTCTTTATTGTTAAATTTAAAGTATATTTACAGCCATATTATTAAGCAAATATCATATTCTTAAGGAAATACCTACCTACAACTCGTCATGCCTCTTTATGAATTCGAATTCGCAAATCGTTCATATTTTTAAATTATTGGTAATACTGATAACTGTTTTTGTGCCTCTCAAACAATTCGGTTCAAAAATATTGTTTAACATTTTGTGACGGACATATGAATAGAAAGATCTTATAAAAGGGATACTCGTAGAGACTACAGAACACTAAAAGTTGTAACTAAAATAACTATTAAACAAAATTAAAATGCCATGATCCGTTTTGATGATATCGTTAGATTCAAGCTTGGCCGAATTCATAAAGAGCCATGTTCAACTGTATTCCACTTTCTTTCGTAAAAACTCTCCTCCCATCTTAGTGTGAACACTTTCAATTAAATTCTATAAAGCCTCTCTTTGGCTTTAGCGCTCTACCATAGTCCCATATTCTTTTAGATTGCTTTTGAAATACGCATCTTTGGCCACTTGGAAGAGTACTGCACTGTTCCTATCGCCCGTCTCGCGTACCATGGAGCTGAGGTGTCCATTGGAATTAGACAGCAGGTGATAAGGATGGTCGAACTCCACCGCTTCACCACTGTTCATCACTAGCACCCGATCGGAGTCCATGATGGTGTTGAGGCGATGAGCAATTGTCAGCACCGTGCACGGTGCAAACTGCCGCCTTATGGTCTGCTGAATGAAGTTGTCGGTACTAAAAAAAGATTGATCATTACTCTTCCTATTTAAAAAAAAGAACTATGAACTGTCTCGAAAGAAATAAAAGTAGTCCACTCACTGAGGGTCAACATTGGCCGTTGCTTCGTCCATGATGAGAACTTTGTTAGATCTCAACACTGCTCTCGCCAAACACATTAGTTGTCGCTGACCCACCGAGAAATTAGCTCCACCTTCTGTAACTTTGAAGTCTAACGAGGGAATAGAGGATTTCATGTCCACCTGTGTGAGCAAACAAAATCGAGTAATGTAGAAAAGTTTAAGATAAATATTCATGATTTAAAGTCATCGTTTTATTTTATACTAACCTGCTCAAGCGCTCTCCAAATTTCATCGTCGCTGTAAATGTCGAATGGATCTAAATTGTATCTTATTGTAGCAGAAAATAAAACTGGTTCTTGTGGGATGATTGAGATCTTCGAGCGAAGCCCCTGTAATAAAAAAAATGTTAACCCATGTGAAATATATATTAACCAAGTATTTTGTCATCAACGTAATTACATAAATAAAGCCTGCCAGCAAGGATTTTTTTTACCTTCATTGGTAAGCCCAATTGGTAATGACAATATTAGGTAGTAAATCCAGGCAGGCAACCAGGCATATCTCGCATCGGACTATCCCACGCACCAGGTGGAACACAGTTAAGCTGTTTGGTGCCGAACTTCGATATATTCTTCTTCTCGAGTCGATGGCAAATCAAATAGACTCCTCCCAAAATTCTTCCACGCAGATAGCATTCTCGGTAGCCAGCATCAAGTCCTCTCACGATCAGGTGGCAGGGCAGGAAGGACAAGATTTAAGATGCTCTATACTTTGGGGGACCATACCACATATACAGCCCAAGCCAGCACTCCCTAAGAACCCCCATCTGAATAAGTTTTCTTTACTTCGACCGACCTGCACCCGCAGTATATTTAGGGATCTCCAGGTTGGCCGTAATAACTTATATCCAGGCAGGAGGTCCTCATAGATTGGGATGAGAGTGAGCCTTTGGCGGAACAGTGTCTCGTTCTCAATGCCCCGGGAACGAGGCACTGTTCCGCCAAAGGTTCACTCTCGTACTTGCAGCGTCGTGTTTCAGTGAGCTGAAATACTTAATGAAACTATTGCGACTTTTGAGCCTTTGTGGCACTGGTGTGTGGCTATGTAGTGGGTGCCGGTTGTCGTTTGCCATCTTGACCCTCTCAGCAGAGCTTGCTATTGCTCTGCGTCCTTCGAGTGGCACAATTCCGGCTAGTGGAAACAGCATTTCAACAGGAGTCGGCTTAAAGCACCCTATTATGACCCTGCACGTTTCACTCAGTGCTGTATCCACCAGCTTTATGTGGACTGAGCGACTCCACACAGGGCTAATAAACTCAGCAGCTGAAAAGGAGAGCGCTAGTCCGGTGGTTCGCTGAACAGTTGATGCATCTACGAGGATACTAGGCGACGCAACAAGTTACTTACGTTTTTCAGAACCTACCTGCGTGTGGTTTGGGATAATTATGGTGTTCGATGGGCACTCCACGCCAAGATATATGTATTTAGTTCGCGACCCGCCTCTCTATTGTGAAATTTTGATGGGGAAGTGGTAGTTGGCCAGACGGGCCGATAAAAAATATCACCACAAATTTTGGGATATGATAAGATTGCCGTCCTCACTGGGAATTAATTAGACCGTTGCCCGGGGAAAAAAGATTTACCACTCTTGATTCTGTATATGAAGCTGAAGCTAATAAGGATCTAAAAGTCAAACCCTTAAAAGCAAGTTTAATATGACCTCGTGGGCTAGTAAAAAGCAAATACCAGGCAAGTTTGCGCACATCAGGAGGATTTTTTATTAACTAGTTAGCTATGCTTTTGGGATCCGTGCCTTCTGGTCACTCGCCAAGGCTGCTGAAAGCAGCTTATGCCAGTCGAAGCATCCGCCATTGCGAAACGAATGAACTCTTAAGCCTTGATATCTTAATTCGAGCGGGCCAGATGGCATTCTTGCAGAAAGTATTGCTTAATCGAAACACTTTCGAGCTGTGTCCCGTACTAAAGCCACTATTTGCATTCTCCTTATTGCCGTGTTAGGTACACGGCAATTAGGAGAATGCTGGAAAGTTACAAATGTGAGACCAGACTCCAAAAGGGGGTATAATACTGACGAGTCGAATTAAATGCCAGTAGTAATTATCTCCTTTCTTTCAAATGTTATTGAGCGTGTAATTAACAAACAACAGCTAGCATGTCTGGAAGGTCACCAGCGTATCAGATACTGCCAATACGGGTTTCATCATGGCCGGTCAGCTGGTGATCATTGAAAATTGAGAGAAGTTACTGGCAGTCAGACTTGATGTAGCTAAAAAGTCTCCAAATAGTAATAGACTAAACTTACAATAAGATCAGTGTAACTCTATGAAAGAAAGAAAATACATTTATTCAGTGATTTCAAAAAGTACACAAAATAATGGACGCAACTCTACGCATTTACTTCCAAAAAATGCCATTTACTGTAGCGCCTCAGTTCCAAGGAACTGCTCTTGCTGTTGATAAGAAGCGTCAAGATTTTAGGTGTCGAAATTTTAGCGAAGTCAATTTTTGGAGTCACCTCGAAGGTAATGTTATCCTTGCATGCAGTGAAAAAACCTGAAATGCTCAAAAGGGGAAGCGGTACTACACATTCAGCCAATGCTTGAAGCTATACAAAGCTCTAGTGAGGTAACGTATGGAGTATGCTTGCACCTCAGGGTAGTAACACAAAATGATCAGCTAAACCCTCTCGACTCTTACTAGTAACATGGAATCAGAATCGTCGGAGCGACAACCCAGAGCTGACAAACGGTCTAGAATCCTCTTAGCTATCCGAGAGACTTTAGCTATCTCTGTGTATTTTACCGCCTATCATTTTACACTTGCCATCGGAGTGGCATCCTTCCCCATCAACTAAAGTCGAATTGGTCGAACCATACATTTTCTGAACTTTGTCTTACCTAGAACCATCAAGCTGTGGAATAAGCTTGTATTCGAAGTTTTCCTGAGGGCTAAAGTATGGGATACTTTATGGAATAGGCTTTTAAAGGATTGACAAATGTAGCTTACGTGGTGGTAACCACTTCCAATCAGGTTAAACTTTTTGCTCCTTTTTACAATAAAAAATAAATGCACTAGGTCTATGCAGAATAGATAGACTATTTAAACTAGGATAAATTCTAGTAAGATAGCTATAAGTTTAAATTTGTGAAAAGAAGAGTCCACAGTGCTCAGACAAACCTATAAATGGTTTTTGTAGCACTGTCTGTAACCGACTTTGTAACTATATATTTTTTTTATTATTAAATAAAATAAAACAAATAATAAATATGCCTGAGTTCGATTAGGTAGGATAAGTAAACAAGTAAATTTTTTACCGACTTCCTTAAAGGAGGCTTCTGGGAAAAAACACGACTTGCGGCCAACGTTATGAAATAAACAAAGACATCAATACTCGGTTGTATTCGCACGCATAGAAAATTAATAGTAGCAATACATTATTGCTTGTTTTAAGTTTTCACTGCAGTTATGGTACTCAACAATGCTATACAGCTACGGTTAAAAAAGGGCATGGAATAAAGCCGCAATTGCGCTAGTTGATTTATTTTAAGCGTAATACTTCAAAAATTTAATTATACGTTATACAGTACATCAATCCATACTATCATTTTATGCATTAAAATGTTTTTTTTTGATAATAATGGTCCTAACAAACTAGGTATTTTGAAAAAACTTAAGGTCCTTTCGGAACATAAATGTATTTTTGCGGATTTAACCGCAAAATATTTTTCAATCAAAAAGTATGGACACCTTTGTAAGGAATTACTTGCATCAAAACCGATAGAACTCTTTAGTTTTTATTTATTAAACTAGTATTTTACATTGCCGTCTTGCAAACTAACAAATGAAAGCGGCTATAGCTGTTGCCTGAACGAAACTCGGAACTATTTCCGGGAAGAAAGCCGGAGTCGCTATTACATAAACCAAGCGCGATGAACATTTTAGCATTCAGCATAGTGTTACTATTCCAGTAATGAAAATTGTTGGGCTTACCGGAATAAAGTATTATTTTTTTTGTAACTCATAAAGTATTCATAAGAAACTTACGAAAAAAATTCACAAGGTGTATCTAGGCTCGTAGATGCCAAAAATGACGTTACACGAAAACTGCCGCAATAGCGATTGCGGCAGTCTTCCATGCAGCCATCGATATATTATCACTTTGATTCCGAATTCGTCAAGCTTTGTATGAAACTTTCTATATAGTTCCTTTAAGCTCACTATGGTGTTGCGTGCGGTTGTCTCACCTGACGAGAAACCAGAGCTGTATCAATGTCGTCTATAGATATGAGTCCCTCGATGTAAGCGAACCTAAATATAGCTGATATCAGGGAGGACTTCCCAGCTCCAGTCCTACCAACGATCCCCACCTGAAAGTATATAAGATTAAGGTGGATCTATCAGTTATTTAATTATGTTACTTAATTTGGACCTCAATTGTGGTCGTTGAATAGCACAATCCTTGTAATAACTACCAAATAATAAAAAATCTGTCAAATTCAGAAAGAATCCGCTTACCTTCCATCCGCTTTCTATGGTGAGGTTCAAATTCTTCAGTACTGGTGCTTCGTTTGGCGCGTAGCGCAAGTATACGTTTTTGAAAACAATGCGACCTTGTGACGGCCAAGTGGGTGATGTGGTCATTTCTGTAAATTAAGAAAAACAAAATAGTAAAGTGTAAATATCATGTAAAAAAGGCATTAAAATCGGTCCACCCATTTAAGTACGTACTTTGATGCCACAGACAGACAAGCAGACTTTATAGTTTATACTTTTAACACCCAAATTTTGTGTTGAAGGTTAAAAACAAAGCTGCGGTACCAGGACTGCAATCAATCAGGGTAAAGTCATCCACTGCTGAACAAAGGCCTTCCACATGTATCATCACAACGATCGGCCTTGTGCTGTCCACATCTAGACTTTGTCTGGTTTGGTATGATTTTGTTTTATGATTATGATCTCTCATCTTTGCTGCATTTTTAAAATCAACCTCTACTTACGTCCTTCAAAAAGGTTCGCTTCAGTCTCGATGCGCGTGTACTCAAGTACTCGCTCGACACTAGTCAGCTGCGCGATGAACTCCACCAGCATCCTCGCGCCGTGCTGCAGCATCAGGGTTAGCGAGTTAGTCTGCGTCACTGCAAGTCCCACGCTTCCCACTGCTATAGCTGAACCTGAAGGTATGAATAATTCTATGAACCTCAAAGCACTACTGCTAATAAAATACGGAGACAAATAGGGTTCTATTAACGTTTATATTTCAAAGACGGTTCTATTTCAAGCTTTGATAACTCATTAAATCATATAACCGGGCAATAATTTTTAGCTATAAATACTTAGATGCCTAGATAAAGTTAAATAAAATTGAAAAAAATGAAAACGAAAAATGTTCATCAAAAAAAAAACCATGAAAACGGAACAGGCTGAGGTGTGTAGGGACAATGGATTTATTATTATTATATAAAGTAAAATCAAATATGTGACACATTTCTAAAATAACTTGTACCAAGCAGTTGTACCTCGAGGAACAAGTGAAAATTAGACACAGCTGCAAAAAATAGGTATACAAAAGGGTAGATAATAGAACAACACTTACTTAAATCCAAATATAAGAAGACAAATATAACACATGTTAGATAGACAAGGCACATCGTGTCTAGATATAGTCCAAACGTAGACCCTCCACAGAGGTATTGGTTCCATGCTGATGTGTGCAAGTCCTGAAATCAGAGATTTCAATTGTTATAAAAGAAATACTCACATGAAAGAAAAATATGTAAAATGACAGGGGCAATTGTATTTTCGTTATGATTAGAAATTGCACAAAAGCTTCACTCTCAAGCCTATCTCTCAATACTTTCTACTTGGATGATAAGTATCAGTGATTATAATAATATATAGTGAATTTTTTTTACAATTTGCCATTGGTAGAGTTTGACGTCCTCATGGTACAACCATTAATAAATAATCTCCACCCACTTTTAAGAATTCGATGAGGGAAGTAATATTTCAAATTGAGTATCCTACTAATAAGTTGATCTTTTGTCTCCACAAAGACGTTTCGGTTTATATTGTTGACACTGCTCTTTTGTATTTAGCTTAGTACAGACAACCACAAAGATATCTGAACCTCTCCGTAATACACAATGTATCACGAATAGCTTTAGTAGAGGTTCAGATATGTCTGTGGGCCAGTGCACATTATCTTAGTAACAGTTTTACCTGATGCCTGTCAAAATCAGCAATAAGTCGGTCCTGAGCTCCACACGACCTGATTGTGGCTATGCCGTTCAACGAAGAACTGACCATTCCAAATACAGGACTTTTAGCTGAAATCATAAATAAAGATTACTATAAGAAGAGTTACAATACAAAAAATTCCAAAAATCTAGGTATTGTAGGTCATTCCGCCGTTTTATCCTAAAATGCAAATTTTAACGATTTTTTTTTTTTTTTTTTAAATATTATATATGTCGGCAAGTTTAGCAATCAGTATAAGTACCTATATGAATACCTGAAAACCTTTCTTGCCCACATTGTATTTCCGAATAATGATGTTGGATCCTCGAATAGTAGTTATTTCGTTTTATCGGCCTTCCTGATCCGACATATATATTGTACTTGGGTGTTTGTGTCCTCACTATATATAGATTTGTATAAAAGACACAGATTCTATCCTTTAAGAAACCAAAAGGAATATAATGATGCCGTGGACGGTAATGAAATATGGCAGGATAGTAATCATTTAGGTAGGATGGTAATGATTTTTAGGATTCCGTAGCCAAATGGCAAAAAACGGAACCCTTATGGATTCGTCATGTCTGTCTGTCTGTCTGTCTGTCCGTCCGTATGTCACAGCCACTTTTTTCCGAAACTATAAGAACTATACTGTTGAAACTTAGTAAGTAGATGTATTCTGTGAACCGCATTAAGATTTTCACACAAAAATAGAAAAAAAACAATAAATTTTGGGGGTTCCCCATAATTAGAACTGAAACTCAACATTTTTTTTTGGAAAGGTTATCAAAAATTATATTGAGGTTTCTAATATCATTTTTTTCTAAACCGAACAGTTTGCGCGAGAGTCACTTCCAAAGTGGTAAACTTCCACCGAAAATTGGTTTCAACGAGATCTAGTTAGTAGTTTTTTAATACGTCATAAATCGTAAACCGCAAATTACCTTTCATTCAATCAACTCAAATATAAAGTTCAAGACATGTGTGATTATGAATTTATATGGAACCCTCGGTGCGCGAGTCCGACTCGCACTTGGCCTGTTTTTGGTTTGATATTCAGTTCCCACAACTTTATTCTTCATTGCAAAGGAACCGTCTCCTAAGCACTTTGTGTTTCTTAAATTTCGTCTTATACCTATTTTAAAATTCCCTCTGAGAAGGATCTTTTCTCTTTTTGCTAAAATTTTGATATGCTCACACAATCCTCGATATAGTGATTTGCTGAACAACAATTTATTTTGTACTTCTTTATCCATTTTCATATATTTGTTGAACTAATCGACATTTTTATCTACGGTTTCTTGTTTCGACTTTCGTTTCTTTCTGCGATTGAACTTTTTGAATTTGTTTTTTTCTTATAGGTATTTTCTTCTTGTAAGTTTAATTATTTTGTTTTAAACTTTCCAATTACTTCAACTATTTCCTATCATAAGTTACAATTTACTTAGTTTTGATCCATTCTTGCGATCTTGCAAGCTAATATTTTACTGCACAGATTTCTTATTTTTGTGGGATATTTCTGACTTCTAGAGAGTCTAATACTGGGACAGATTCTGTTATATCACTTCACTGATTGGTTCCTCATCTAGCAAATATGTTCTTTTTTGCTCCTCTTCTTTTTTTAAATATTTCATTAAGTTATTACTCCATCTTCATCTCTGTTCCCTTTTAGTATTTCCAATCATATCTTGAATACTGAGAATTCGATTTTTCTCTTTTCTCAAAAGATTCTTCTTTCTCTTCCTTTTGAATACGATATTGTTCGGGATATTTTTTACTTCAGCGTATTTATATTTTTCTCTTAAGAAGCCTGTCTTTTACTATTTTTTCTTCTTTCATTATTTTTTTTTAATCTTCGCCATTTCAAAAGATTTTAAATAAATAAAAACAACGTTATTAGTGGGGTAAACAACTACTAGTCATTTGAATTATTTACTTTTTATCATCTGCCAAAAACGATATTTTGTTCTAAAAATGTTTGAAATCATGTCTATAGTTATTTTGCGCCATTGTAGGAATCATGATTTTTATTAAATATAAAATAAGATGAGGTGGAAACAAAACAATTAATTATAGTTATTTGAAATTTCAGTAAGAGATCAATTTAGTGAACTCATAATTTATTTTTAATGCTGACATATAGCCTAATATACAATATAACTATA